>CM059810.1:22429089-23629089 GCA_030435695.1 Brachymystax lenok tsinlingensis
TGAGAAAATGCTGCAGGCTCCTCATTCCAACGCCAAGCGACAGCCATTGATTTAAGGTCCATCTCAGCACAGAGGGTACATCTAGATCAGAGGTGGGCAATCATTTTGGCTCGAGGACCACATTGAGATTTCAAAATTCAGACAAGGGCCGGACAATTGTTTTTACGGACCAATTTGTTTGTCAAAAGCAATTTGCGGGCCAGAAAAAGGGCAGTTATTTGAAAATATATAGGTCCTTTATAATTCCTACATGCTTTCTATCTAGTTTTAGACATTCAAGAGTGGCCTGGAATGTTTTTTAACCTAAAATAATAATTTCTCAAATTCCTTTTTTTTTTAAATCAAACCTCGGGCTGTGGAACGGGCTGTGTAGCAGTCCGTGGCCGTAGTTTGCCACGCCTGATCTAGACTTCGGTTGCATGTCTCGCCTGTGACATGGGCAGGCAGGTCCACAGACGTGCAAAATTCACACGCACACAGGATAATACGACCCCCTCCTTAAAGGTTAATTAGCTGTGTGTGGTAGCTAGCAATACAGGAGACTGGTGACACTGTCAAAGGTGTTATTTGTTTGTCTACGTTATTGATTAGGCCAGCTTGTTTTCTCACAGCACATTTTGCTTCCAATGCCCACCTCCCACTGCCTGGCAGACAGACACACACGACCAGCCCCTCCAAACAGTAAGCACACTCATGATAGCGAGCAGTGAGTGGCCAGCGAGGGAGCTCAGGTAGCCTTTTGATGCCATGCTGCTGTGAGTACAGAACACAGTGTACAGCTGGATACTCATTATCATTTACTATACAGAGTTCAACCATCTATACTATTCTGATTCTATACAGAGTTCAGCCATCTACACTGTTCTGATTCTATACAGAGTTCAGCCATCTACACTGTTCTGATTCTATAAAAAAATACATTTAATCAATTTTAGAATACGTCAGTAACATAACAAAATGTGTAAAAAGTCAAGTGGTCTGAATACAGAGTTCAGTCATCTTACCAAAGCCTGGTCTCATAGACTAGATGTAACATGGTACATGTAAATCCAGGAGACTCACACATATAGTATGGTTACATAAGATAGATGGTTACTTAAGGCAATGGTCGGGATGGATGGGTGGGCGTATAATGCAAACATCTAGCAACCCAAAGGTTGCGAGTTCAAATCTCTCATCGTAGACAACAGTATTCTAGCTAATTAACAACTTTTAAACTACCTACTTAGCATGTTAGCTAATCCTTCCCCTAACCTTAACACTTTTAGCTAACCCTAACCTTAACCTTAACCCTTTAACCTAACTTCTAAACTTAACCCTAACCCCTAGCCTAGCTAACGTTAGCCAGCTAACTAACATTAGCCAACTAGCAAAAATTCATAACATATCGTAACATATAATACGAATTTGTACATCGTAACATATCATATGAAATGGGTGATGGACATCCACAAATTAATACATACCATTCGAAACGTAACATATTATACTAAATGGAGCGACACGGATTTACGTATAGAATAATAGAAAATGCTCTGAGACCAGGTTGCTTACCATGCAGGGGTTAGATTCATTACAGCCAACTTTATATTTGCCATATCAACTACAATCAACCTCAGATATAAAGTTAGGGAAAAAAGTATTTGATCCCCTGCTGATTTTGTACGTTTGCACACTGACAAAGAAATTATCAGTCTATAATTTTAATGGTAGGTTTATTTGACCCCCTCTCAATCAGAAAGATTTCTGGCTCCCAAGTGTCTTTTATACAGATATCGAGCTGAGATTAGGAGCACACTCTTAAAGGGAGTGCTCCTAATCTCAGTTTATTACCTGTATAAAAGACCTGTCCACAAAAGCAATCAATCAATCAGATTCCAAACTCTCCACCATGGCCAAGACCAAAGAGCTCTCCAAGGATGTCAGGGACAAGATTGTAGACCGACACAAGGCTGGAATGGGCTACAAGACCATCGCCAAGCAGCTTGGTGAGAAGGTGACAACAGTTGGTGTGATTATTCGCAAATGGAAGAAACACAAAAGAACTGTCAATCTCCCTCGGCCTGGGGCTCCATGCAAGATCTCACCTTGTGGAGTTGCAATGATCATGAGAACGGTGAGGAATCAGCCCAGAACTACACGGGAGGATCTTGTCAATGATCTCAAGGCAGCTGGGACCATAGTCACCAAGAAAATAATTGGTAACACACTACGCCGTGAAGGACTAAAATCCTGCAGCGCCCGCAAGGTCCCCCTGCTCAAGAAAGCACATATACATGCCCGTCTGAAGTTTGCCAATGAACATCTGACTGATTCAGAGGACAACTAGGTGAAAGTGTTGTGGTCAGATGAGACCAAAATGGAGCTCTTTGGCATCAACTCAACTCGCCGTGTTTGGAGGAGGAGGAATGCTGACCCCAAGAACACCATCCCCACCGTCAAACATGGAGGTGGAAACATTATGCTTTGGGGGTGTTTTTCTGCTAAGGGGACAGGACAACTTCACCGCATCAAAGGGATGATGGACGGGGCCATGTACCGTCAAATCTTGGGTGAGAACCTCCTTCCCTCAGCCAGGGCATTGAAAATGGGTCGTGGATTGGTATTCCAGCATGACAATGACCAAAAACACACGGTCAAGGCAACAAAGGAGTGGCTCAAGAAGAAGAACATTAAGGTCCTGGAGTGGCCTAGCCAGTCTCCAGACCTTAATCCCATAGAAAATCTGTGGAGGGAGCTGAAGGTTCGAGTTGCCAAACGTCAGCCTCGAAACCTTAATGACTTGGAGAAGATCTGCAAAGAGGAGTGGGACAAAATCCCTCCTGAGATGTGTGCAAACCTGGTGGCCAACTACAAGAAACGTCTGACCTCTGTGATTGCCAACAAGGGTTTTGCCACCAAGTACTAAGTCATGTTTTGCAGAGGGGTCAAATACTTATTTCCCTCATTAAAATGCAAATCAATTTATAACATTTTTCACATGCGTTTTTCTGGATTTTTTTGTTGTTATTCTGTCTCTCACTGTTCAAATAAACCTACCACTAAAATTATAGACGGATCATTTCTTTGTCAGTGGGCAAACGTACAAAATCAGCAGGGGATCAAATACCTTTTTCCCTCACTGTACAACAACCATTAGGTGTTATACATATTCATGTATAATATAATTACAATATATAATACACATGAATTGGGAGTAAAGAAACATGATAATTATGCAGGATCTTAATCACTCTCTCTGATTAACATCCTAATGAGAAGATTTGTGATATGATTTACAATAATAAACAGTCTTAAAAAGAACATCTAATCATCTAATTTAGAAAGTGAAATGAGGAGCTGGGGATATAGTAATGTCAAATTCACATTGTGATGAGTGGCTTCCTTATCATGCAAGTTCCACTATGTAGTTTGTCATAATCTTTAGAATATGTTAGTAATCAATCCAATTTCCCATTGAGATTAAGTGAAATACTTTCCATTAACATATCTTGTTTTATCATGTTACAGTGGGTGATTTATCATAATATCGAACACCTGTTTAGAATATGTTAGTGATCAATCATCTAGGTAGTCCATGCCATCTACCATGTTCAGTTTAGTACTCAGATCCAAGTGGTTGGAGATCCTACGTGGAATAGTGAGACAGATTACACACCAAGCTGTTCTCTACCTTGGCTTCTCTCCAACAAGTTTTGTACCACAAAAAGCATTGAAATGGTGCAGTGGTCTTTTTTTCCTCAAGGTACATCTTCCTGTTCCGAATAAATGGATTCAGCTTGTTTCACTATTGGAGCAATTGGGTCATATTGATTTTGTATCCATTACAGACCTTTTCATTACGTTACAAGCCAAACCCAAATGATCTTCCACACACTTTCAGGCAGGCAGCCGAAAAGCCCCCCAAATAATTCTTACTACAACCGCCACTACTACTTGAGGCCACTTAGTTATAAAGTAGCTATTTGCAGGCAGTAGGCTGTTATTTTAACTTGTTTAGCATCTAGTCCGATGTTGGGGTGCAGTTGTACAACCACTTAGTCTACAGTGAGTTCTCTTTACCACACACCTGCATTTGGGTTTCCATTGCAAACTGCCTTCGCCGCCCTCTTACTTTCTACAATCAATTTGAGCAACTGGTCTATTTGCAAAAGCCTTTGTCTTCTTAGCGATTCCTTCTTCCAATTTAAATGTCTACCTTCGGTCTTCTGACCTCACCTCAAAATAACAAATTACTTGACACTCAATCAATGAACATGAAAACGGGGGATAATGTTTTCATTGTGGGAGACGGTGGGAGAGTCATTAGACATACATAGAGAAAAGTAAGACTTGCTCTTGAAAAACACAGGGTGTCACAAATGATTTTATTTGTAATTATCTTTTGCAAAACGAACAAAGACTTTTTAACCACTCACGGTGCTTTTGTGCAGACATAGGCTAGCACAGCCAGACAATATTTACAGGTAAAATAGAAAAACACCTATGATTTAGTGGCAGCACACAGTCTCCTGTTGTGCAAAGAATTACACAACAATTGAGCTGTCAATAACTTTTTTCCAGTAATAACGCATGGTAGTGGTAGGAAACCATATTAGAGTGTAAACACAAGGCACTGAGAACTCACAAGTCAATCATCATCTATGAATCAATCAATTTTGACCTTTGCTGACCCAATGTTACCTTCTGAAAACAGCATAGTAGCAGGACATGGAACAAGGGACAGTAAACGTACAGTACCAGGCAAAAGTTTGGACACACCTACTCATTCAAGGGTTTTTCTTTATTTTTACTATTTTCTACATTGTAGAATAATAGTGAAGACATCAACACTATGAAATAACACATATGGAATCACTACAGACGCTGCAGTAACAAAAAAGTGTTAAACAAATCAAAATATATTTGATATTCTTCAAAGTAAACACCCTTTGCCTTGATGACAGCTTGGCACACTCTTGGCATTCTCTCAACCAGCTTCATGAAGTAGTCACCTGGAATGCATTTCAATTAACAGGTGTGCCTTGTTAAAAGTTCATTTGTGGAATTTCTTTCCTTCTTAATGCAATTGAGCCAATTAGTTGTGTGGTGACAAGGTAGGGGTGCTATACAGAGATAGCCCTATTTGGTATAAGACCAAGTCCATATTATGGCAAAAACAGCTCAAATAAGCAAAGAGAAACGACAGTCCATCACTACTTTAAGACATGAAGGTCAGTCAATGCAAAACATTTGCAGTCGCAAAAACCATCAAGGTCTATGATGAAACTGGCTCTCATGAGGACCGCCACAGGAAAGGAAGACCCAGAGTTACCTCTGCTGCTTAAGGATAAGTTCATTAGAGTTACCATTCTTTCAACCAGCTTCACCTGGAATTCTTTTCCAACAGTCTTGAAGGAGTTCCTGAGCACTTATTGGCTGCTTTTCCTTCACTCTGCGGTCCAACTCATCTCAAACCATCTCAATTGGGTTGAGGTCGGGTGACTGTGAAGGCAAGGTCAGTTCTTGAAATTTTCCAGATTGACTGACCTTCATGTCTTAAAGTAATGATGGACTGTCGTTTCTCTTTGCTTATTTTAGCTGTTTTGCCATAATATGGACTTGGTCTTTAACCAAATAGGGCTATCTTCTCAATACCACCCCTACCTTGTCACAGCACAACTTATTGGCTCAAACGCTCTCGGGCGCTAGGCTGTCCATCATTACGCACACCTGTCACCAACGTTACGCGCACCATCGCTTCATCGGACTCACCTGGACTCTATCACATCATTGATTGCCTCCCCCTATATCTGTCACTTCCTCAGTTTCATTCCTGTGTCTACATTGATGTTTTGTTTCTCTTGTCCAGACGCTGTACTTGCTTCCCATCTCCCAGAGTCTGTAGTGATTCCATATGTGTTATTCCATAGTTTTGATGTCTTCACTATTATTCTACAATGTAGAAAATAGTACAAATTAAGAAAAACCCTGGAATGAGTAGGTGTTCAAACGTTTGACTGGTACTGTATATATTACACATATTCTTGTGTCAGACCCGAGGAACTAATTAATACTTTTCCTTGACATTTCTAGGAAGTACTCCTTAGAAATACACAATAAACAACGTTACGCACTACAGACGTAATATCGTGTGCAGGAGTCATATTTTCTATAATGGACTCCCTTTAGAAATAAACATTTCTTAGGATGTTGAGAGCACACGTTTATCCTTATAGAGGAGTACAGTTCCTCTCCATATTACATTTTCCAACCAGCAGGGAGTTGGTGCTACAATCTAATGAGAAACTAATCCGTTTTCTAACATTCTGAAGTAGCAAGAGGGGTGAAAACCCACCGGGCACAGACATCATTTCAACGTCTATTCCACATTGGTTCAATTTAATTTAACTGAAATGGAAACAACATTGATTCAACCTCCTACTGCCGAAATGAAGCCCCTTGTTAATTAAGCACCTTGAACAACATGTGTTGTGTTTATCTTTTAATTAAAACCGGAGAGATAGTGTATTAATATCGCACTATCGCACATACAAATGTGATGTGATTACTCAAGCCTTCTTATCTCTAAACAAGCTACAGTACATGCTCAAGAAAGAGCGGTGATGTGTTGCGATTCATACAAAGCTCTGAAGTTCGAATCTCACCGTAGAGTGGACACCTAAGTGATTTTATGTATGCCAAAGCATGTGCATACTTGAAGATAGGTGTCCAATATAAAGTTATATTTTAAGTACTTACTTATGCTATAGCATGTATAAAGTACTTGAAAGCACACTACAATTTTCCTAAGTTATAGTTATACAACATGGCAGCCAAGAGACTTCAAATAAAGCATTTTGTATTTCCATTTTATATGGGACTTCTTTCATTAGATTTGAATGACAAACAGCATATTCAGATGTTATCTATGGCTTTGGTGTTGGATGTAAACATACCAAGGAACAGATGGTGTCGTTCTCCAGAGATGAGAGAACAACAAAAATTCCACCATGCGAGTTTGGCATTGTGTTCCCATAGCGCGTCTCCATTGAGTTTAAGCCGACTACACCACGATAAAGATTGTAATGTAAAGATGCGTCACGGTGGATGAAAACATATAACTCACACAAGTTTAGGTAGGAACACCTACCTAAACCAAACAATATTTAGCAGACCAGTGCTCTCCAAATGTCTCTGCTAGATGGAATCTGACTTTGTTTTACTGTGGTCTGCTTTCTTAGAGGGGAGAGGATGTGGTTTGCGGTGGACAGGCCACAGCCAGGGAACAGGGAGAATCCTGGGATAATTAGTTTATTGGGGAGTTGGTGGTTGGTGGGGTGAGGATGACAGAGGTGGGATACAGGGGGATGTGACAGGCCTATAGGCTGCGGGCTCCGGACTGGGGTTGTGGTTAGAGTCCATGGGGGTGTTCAGCAGTGGGAAACAGAGGATCGGATGGTATTGGACCACGGCAGAGAAACTGTGATTGACAGGCGCTGAGAGGATGGTTGCTAAAATCACCACGACAACCAAATGCCAACCATTCAGTCTTGCTTACTTCATCACAACACAAAGATAATCCAAATTCATATTTTGATCTGACACAATCCAACAATAAGTGTTACTATTACAAAGAACAGAAAGAGAATTAGATGTGTATGTTTATGAATGTTGTCTACTATCTGCACCTCACCTTTTGTGTTTACTTCCTCAATGAGACAAAGTGGAAATGTTATATGTTTAAATAAGTATTGGGGCTGTAATAAAAGTACAATAGTATTACAAACATATAACATTTCCCCCCGCGGGACAGTTGAGCTAACGTAGGCTAATGTGATTAGCATGAGGTTGTAAGTAACAAGTCAATTTCCCAGGACTTAGACATACAGTTGAAGTTGGAAGTTTACATACACTTAGGTTGGAGTCATTAAAACTCGTTTTTCAAACAACAATTTCTTGTTAACAAACTATAGTTTTGGCTAGTCGGTTAGGACATCTACTATGTGGATTTTTCCAACAATTGTTTACAGACAGATTATTTCACTTATAATTCACTGTATCACAATTCCAGTGGGTCAGAGGTTTACATACACTAAGTTGACTGTGCCTTTAAACAGCTTGGGAAATTCCAGAAAATTATGTCATGGCTTTAGAAGCTTATGATAAGCTAATTGACATAATTTGAGTCAATTGGAGGTGTACCTGTGGATGTATTTCAAGGCCTACCTTCAAACTCAGTGCCTCTTTGCTTGACATAATGGGAAAATCAATAGAAATCAGCCAAGACATCAGACAAGACTCTCTAACCACTTCTGGAAAAATTGGAAAACACTAAACAAACAACAACACAAAGAATTATCTTTCCAAAATGGAGATGTATGGGTAAACCACTTCTCCAAGCTCTATAACGAAGAACGAATAGCAAAAACATATACATGATCAAATACAAATCTTGGAATCAACTATTAAAGACTACCAGAACCCACTGGATTCTCCAATTACCTTGAATGAACTACAGGACAAAATCAAAACCCTCCAACCCACAAAGGCCTGTGGTGTTGATGGTATCCTCAATGAATTGATAAAATATACAGATAACAAATTCCAACTATACTAAAACTCTTTAACATCATCCTTAGCTCTGGCATCTTCCCCAATATTTGGAACCAAAGACTGATCACCCCAATCCACAAAAGTGGAGACAAATTTGACCCCAAAAACTACCGTGGGATATGCGTCAACAGCAACCTTGGGAAAATCCTCTGCATTATCATCAACAGCAGACTTGTACATTTCCGCAGTGAAAACAATGTACTGAGCAAATGTCAAATTGGGTTTTTACCAAATTATCGTATGACAGACCACGTATTTACCCTTTCCACCCTAATTGACAAACAAACAAATCAAAACAAAGGCACATTTTTCTCATGCTTTGTTGATTTCAAAAAAGCCTTTGACTCAATTTGGCATGAGGGTCTGCTATACAAATTGATGGAAAGTGGTGTTGGGGGAAATTAGGATCTGGCTAAAAATGCTTGAATCAGTTATAGAACCCATTGCCCTTTATGGTTGTGAGGTCTGGGCTCCGCTCACCAACCAATAATTCACAAAATTGGACAAACGCCATATTGAGACTCCACATGCAGAATTCTACAAAAATATCCCCTGTGTACAATGTAAAACACCAAATAATGCACGCAGAGCAGAATTAGGCCGATACCCGCTAATTATCAAAATCCAGAAAAGAGCCGATAAAATCTACAACCACCTAAAAGGAAGTGATTCCCAAACCTTCCATAACAAAGCCATCACCTACAGAGAAGTGTACCTGGAGAAGAGTCCCCTAAGAAAGCTGGTCCTGGGGCTTTGCTCACAAACACAAACAGACCCCACAGAGCCCCAGGACAGCAACACAATTAGACCCAACCAAATCATGAGAAAACAAAAATATAATTACTTGACACACTGGAAAGAATTAACAAAAAAACTGAGCAAACTAGAATGCTATTTGGCCTTAACAGAGAGTACACAGTGGCAGAATACCTGACCACGTGACTGACCCAAACTTAAGGAAAGCTTTGACTATGTACAGTCTCAGTGAGCATAGCCTTGCTATTGAGAAAGGCCGCCGTAGGCAATGAGGTGGAAACTGAGCTGCAAATCAAATTTTATTTGTCACATACACATGGTTAGCAGATCATGCAGTAGTATCTAACAAGTAATCTAACAATTTGCACTTCCTAACCTCCTGCCAAATGTATGACCACATTAGAGACACATATTTCCCTCAGATCACACAGGGAGGAAGCACTGTATTAGACACGGCTTGGCTGTCTTTATGATGTGTTGGACAGGTTCTTGTCTTGTACATTCTCTGATGAGGAACTCTTAGCATTGGTCATCTGGCCATACAGCACAGAATACAAAATATGTGGGGCCTGGGACTGTGTGTGTGAAGGGGGGGGGGTTGGTGTGTGTGTGTGGTGGGGCATCAGTGTGCGTATGTGTGTTGAATGGGAGGGGTATCAGGGTGTGTGTGTGTGTGTGTATGTGGCATAGTATTGGTGTGTGTACGTCACTGCACGTGTGTTTGCCTACGTGTGTAAAATATGTCTATGAGCTGGGCGTGGGTCGGGTGGTTTCGTCTCTCCATACTTAGTGAACTGAGAGGAGGGCACGCTGGACCTCATACCGAGACCTCATGTCACTACAACTGAGGGAAGCCTGCTGTGCTCCAGATGGTTGAAGCAGGACCTCGCTTGGGACCCTAAACAAAGTCTTCATCATCAACTGTCACCCAGAGTGGACACCAAACAACAGGCGTGCTGCGTGAGGGGGTCATTGTGTGTGTGTGTGTGTTTGTGGATGTATGTTTGCATGCGCGTCTGTGTGTGACCACAGACAAATAAGGATGAATGAAAGAAAGTCCCCTCCACACATCTGTTCTTCTCCTCCTTCTACTCCTCCCTTTGTTTTCTATCCACCCATTATGTATGCAGCATTAGTGTTGCCGCCACGTAATTAATTGGTGTCGTTAATAGAAAATACAGCAGATTAATGCGTGTTAATTAAGGCCAAGTTTTATTGTTGTGCTGTTCAGAGAGAGAGAGAGACAGAGAGAGGGGGAGAGAGACAGAGAGAGAGAGAGATGGGGAGAGAGACAGAGAGAGAGACATAGAGAGAGACAGAGAGATGATGTGAAAGACTAAGGCTGTGTTTATACAGGCAGCCCAATTCAGATTTTTTTTCTCCCATTAACAGCTCTGAAAAAGATCTGATGTGATTAGTCAAAAGACCAATGTGTGGAAAAACAATCAGAATTGGGCTGCTTGTGTAAACGTGTGAAAGCCTGGCAGACAGAGAGAGAAAGATCCAGACTATTCATGAGAAGCAATAAACCTCTTCTCAAGTCAAAACTGCAACAATGCTCTCAATAACATCTCAGGAACTCCACTCCAGGCCGACTCTAGCCAACAACACACAGTGCAGTACTACATCTTCATTTGTGTACCCTTCCTTGCCTTGGCAGTACACTAGCAGCTCTGACCTTTAGAGCAAAGGAGCCAAATAAAAGGTCTGATCCAGACGGTGATGACTTTATTTCTTACCCTCTGAAGTTGTGTCCCAAATGGCACCCTATTCCCTATATAGTGCACTA
This sequence comes from Brachymystax lenok tsinlingensis, assembly GCA_030435695.1. Classification (NCBI taxonomy): domain Eukaryota; kingdom Metazoa; phylum Chordata; class Actinopteri; order Salmoniformes; family Salmonidae; genus Brachymystax; species Brachymystax lenok. Next base: position 22,440,230 of record CM059810.1, read on the forward strand.
CTTTTGACCAGGGCCCTATGGGACTCAGGGATAACCACTCATCCCCTGTCACAGATCAAACGCTTTTGTCAAATACTATCACAACTCACAACCTGCGTTTGATCCATTTAACCTTTGCCTCCCTTCACAGTATCTGGGAAAACATTACCTTCAATACAACCGGGTGTTCAATACATGAACATCAACCACCAATCAATAACAGGAATATTAGGTTCCACTAATTAGAGATGAACGATTTTGAATCAGGTTGATTGGTCTCAGAGTGAGGCGGTCTTGTGATGTCATAGGGCTCTGTGGTAAGGCATATCAGAGATCATAAGGTTTACTATAGCTAAGCTTCTCATCTCGGGCTCTGTTTCCCTCTGGCTCCCTGCCTCTCTTCTCTCCTCTGCAGCAGCAGGCTGCATATCAATCAGGGGGCGCATTTTGATGATGCGCACAAGCACCCATCTCCTGCTATATTCCATTTGGCACCAGTTGCATCAAAAAGATTCAGGGATATTTTTAGGAGCTTGGTTGTTGATCTCCTTGCAGGGGAATATGAGAGGGTAATGTTCAAATCAACAGCTGGTTAAGGTAATGTTAGCATCAGTGGCTATGTACATCTCCTCGTCTGACCAACAGTTTATGGTCACATCACACGGGGTTGTGGTGACAAATAACCAGCCAGAACAGAATGTTCCGGAGCGTTGCCCTGTGGTTCCCTGGGGATCCCTCTCAACCCTCTTATATCCCCGTCTGGCTGAAGGGCTGACTGGAGAGGGTTGGGTAGGGAAGATCTGTCTGGCTGAAGGGCTGACTGGAGAAGGTTGGGTAGGGAAGATCAGTCTGGCTGAAGGGCTGACTGGAGAGGGTTGGGTAGGGAAGATCAGTCTGGCTGAAGGGTTGACTGGAGAGGGTTGGGTAGGGAAGATCTGTCTGGCTGAAGGGCTGACTGGAGAGGGTTGGGTAGGGAAGATCAGTCTGGCTGAAGGGCTGACTGGAGAGGGTTGGGTAGGGAAGATCAGTCTGGCTGAAGGGCTGACTGGAGAGGGTTGGTTAGGGAAGATCTGTCTGGCTGAAGGGTTGACTGGAGAGGGTTGGGTAGGGAAGATCAGTCTGGCTGAAGGGCTGACTGGAGAGGGTTGGGTAGGGAAGATCTGTCTGGCTGAAGGGCTGACTGGAGAGGGTTGGGTAGGGAAGATCAGTCTGGCTGAAGGGCTGACTGGAGAGGGTTGGGTAGGGAAGATCTGTCTGGCTGAAGGGTTGACTGGAGAGGGTTGGGTAGGGAAGATCTGTCTGGCTGAAGAGCTGACTGGAGAGGGTTGGGTAGGGAAGATCTGTCTGGCTGAAGGGCTGACTGGAGAGGGTTGGGTAGGGAAGATCTGTCTGGCTGAAGGGCTGACTGGAGAGGGTTGGGTAGGGAAGATCTGTCTGGCTGAAGGGCTGACTGGAGAGGGTTGGGTAGGGAAGATCTGTCTGGCTGAAGGGCTGACTGGAGAGGGTTGGGTAGGGAAGATCTGTCTGGCTGAAGGGTTGACTGGAGAGGGTTGGGTAGGGAAGATCTGTCTGGCTGAAGAGCTGACTGGAGAGGGTTGGGTAGGGAAGATCTGTCTGGCTGAAGGGCTGACTGGAGAGGGTTGGGTAGGGAAGATCTGTCTGGCTGAAGGGCTGACTGGAGAGGGTTGGGTAGGGAAGATCTGTCTGGCTGAAGGGCTGACTGGAGAGGGTTGGGTAGGGAAGATCTGTCTGGCTGAAGGGCTGACTGGAGAGGGTTGGGTATAATCTGTCTGAATAATCTAGCCCTACTGCAGAGCTAGATGCAATAAACTGTATAGTGACAATCAGAATATCCAGTAACTCCATTCAATTGAAACTGAACACCATTGAACAGTATATTGTATTTAGACATTACAATGTCTACATCTGATTTGGTTGTTCTAAAGTAAGGCCTCTGCTTATAGCAACAAGAGTTTTCCCATTGTGGGTTTTCGCGTAGAGGGACAGACGTCACGCGAGTGGTGGGCCCTCAGCCATGTTGGCACCGTGACGATGACCATGCATGCGTGTGTGCCCGACTGTCCGACGTCAGTCTCATGGTAGAAAACCTCGGCGCTGTATTTCTGTCTGCCTGCGTCACTCCCAGTGGCCCGCATCATTTCTGCTGCACCTCAAATGACAGGCTTCTGATGCAGATAAATAAAGAGAAGGCTACTGTGGTGTAACATCTAAAGGCCAAGTGTATTAAAACAGTGCTGGGGAGGGAGGGAAGGTAGGGGGGAATTCTAAATTGATATGATAATAATATCCTGAAGGGCTAACACTGAGGGGACCTACGGTAGTTAGGCATGCTACAGTGCATCCTGGTTGGGTTCTTGTATGAGACAACTCAGGAAATTAGGTCATTGAACTGTGGATATTGCCTGTTGTTTTCATTGTATGGATCTCTGTTCACTTTGGGCCAAATTCTGATGTCAACTGAATGACATGAAAGACTGAGTTATGTACGTAGATCAAGTCTTCATTTGGCCCCTAGTCTGTGTTTAGACAGGCAGCCCAATTCTGATATTGTTTTCACTAATTGGTCTTTTGACCAATCAGATCAGCTCGGGAAAAGATCTGCTGTGAAAAGATCTGATGTGATTGGTCAAAAGACCAATGAGCGGAAAAATATCAGAATTGGGCTGCCTGTGTAAACACAGCCTTAGTGAAGTGCCTTTCTGAAATGGGCCCAAACAATTATCAAACACAAGACATTAGCACTTACTGACTTTTGTAATATTTGTCCCAGTTCATGTGAACTGTGTCACTTTCGGGAACATCTTTCACAATCTCTCTTTGCTCCATCAGTTAACTGTAGTATGTGACTCATTGAGGGTGAACAGTCTATTCAAAAAGCATGCTAATGCAGCCCATTTCCTAACTAGTTAGCATGTAAGGCCTAGCTTCTTGAATAAGGACGCTAATGCAAAGTGGGAAGCAAAGGGCCTCTAAAAACAAGCCTAGCAGCGGGATGCTGTTTGATGTGTTAATTTTCTTGAACGAGACAAATGAGGGAGAAAGGTGACAAGGGTACCCCCAACAAGAAGCCTGTTGTATCGCCCAGATCACAGAACCAGCGGTTAGCAGTTAGCCAAACAAAAGAGCAGGAAGTGGATACTAAAAGATGAACAGATCTGGTTTATTCACCCTCATGCTTGGTAGCCTAGACTATGGTGGATATCGGACATTTTTTAGGTTGGTAGTTACTGATATATAGGAACACGTATTAGAAAATAAACTTTTCAAAGTATGTCTCCAAAATTGGTATACATTTTGGGAGCATGGTAGCCTTATCATCATTGAAGCAACGGTTCCTTTATAGCAATGTTATTTATATCTAATTGATACTGTGCTGCTCTGTGCACTCAACCAGTTTTCATGTGTGCTTCTTTTCCACAAAAGTCTGTTTTGTTTGTTGACACGACCAATCAAAGTGTATCGACTGCATTGTGTGTCTCAAAATAACATGGTACTTCAATTGGTCCTTCCATTGAGCCTCTGTTATTAATAGTGGCTAAGTCTTCCCCCTTGGAAGTACAGCAGATTCTCTCCTGTCTGACAGCTATCTGGTAGCATATGTCATGGGGAGAAGACAGAGGTCTGAGCTCTATTCAAAAACAAGTGCACTTAGAACAGTGTTTCCCAACACCAGTCTGAGCACATCAGATAGATAGCCCTGACAGAGCTCTCTGACATCACATCACTAACATGTTCTAGCAAGTACTACCTCACAGTGAGAGACAGGACAAAAGAACAGAACTTTCCAAGTGTGGGGGGGATTAGCTGGCAGTGATTTCCCACAATGACATTTGAACTCCTGAAATGGGTCACTGTCACCCCATTGGTAATTACCTGCCAGTCAGAGCTCCCGAAAGATAGAGAGAGAATGTAAAAGAGAGGTGGGTGGGAAGAAGAGAGAGAACAAGACCGAGAGGGAGAAATAGGACGAGAGACTGTAACAGAGTGAGACGGAGAGAGAAAGACAGGGAGAGAAGGAGAGGGGTTTGTAATGAGGGCTCTGAAACAGAGGGAAAGTCATTCAGTCAGACAGGCAGGCAGGAAGCAGAGAGCCTGTTTCCTCTAGTAATGACAGCAATTTCAGAGCAGAGCATCAGCGTGGGCTTTTAGCTGGGAGCTGCCATTGTGCTCCACTTTAGGGGCCTAATACTGCATCCATGCTAGCCTAGCAGTTCTATGAGACAAATTGCTAGGGATGCAACAGTCCATACTTTGTCTAGACAGGGGATTGCAAACAATAAAGAAGGAGATGTCAGAGATGGCGAGAGACAATATGAGAGAAAAAGCTCAGACCAATCAGATCAGGTTACCACTGATTAAAGGTGTCATCAGAGGAATGAATGGGATGGGTTCTCATGCCTAGTTTCCACCATGCGACTTACCCACGGTGTTTTACCCAAAAGGATCAGACTTTCAAACACCAACCCTGAGATACACCCCATGGAGGGAGAGGATAGAGTTTGAATGGTTCTCCCAATGCACATTAGGCTGATCAATGGTAATATAGATTTAGTTTTGTTCTTAAAAATTATCCTCATGGACTTCAAACCTGCATCCTTACAAGATCAGAACAGAGAGTTCTATCTTATCCCCAAATGCCTTATGCAACCAGCACCAGTGTTGCCTGTAATGGTCCTGTCCTCCTTAGTGAAACACACACGTCTTGTCCTCCATGACAGACTGGCCTCCCTCCGTCAGCGTATAGAGGGGTTGACCTCTGACCTAGCAGCTTGGCAGAGGAGCAGCTTCCTGTCTTTGCCCTTGTGCGGTAATCAATTTGTGGCTGCAACGCCATCTCTGTGCGTGTGTGCGTGTGTGCGTGCGTGCGTGTGTGTGTGTGTGTGAGAGTGAGATGAGGACAGACAGATGCAGTGACCTAGAGAGATCAGCGTCTACAGGCAGATCGCTCATGCCTCACGGTTCATGGAAGACTTAACTGCCTGTCTAGCTATTCGCTACCATTAGGCTATGAAAAAGGCTGAGGAAAATTGGTCTATCATAATTTTATTCTTGGACAATAGCAATAGAGAGAGAGGTAGAGATGTTTTATGAGCGCTATTTGGTAAAGAAACAAACTAAATTGAATTTGCCCACTATTTTTATCAATTTACCCCTCATTATTTTAAATTTATCCAAAGATGATGTACATTTTCATTTTCAAGACATACTACATGGCCAAAGTATGTGGACACCTGCTCATCGAACATCTCATTCCAAAATCGTGGGCATTAACATGGAGTTGGTCCCCCCTTTGCTGCTGTAACAAACTCCACTCGTCTGGGAAGGCTTTCCACTAGATGTTGGAACATTGCTGCGGGGACGTGCTTCCATTCAGCTACAAGAGCATTAGTGAGGTTGGGCACTGATGTTGAGTGATTAGGCCTGGCTCGCAGTCGGCGTTCTAATTCATCCCAAACGTGTTCAATGGGGCTGAGGTCAGGGCTCTGTGCAGGCCGGGCATTGTCATTCCCCAAACTGTTGCTACAACATTGGAAGCACAGAATCGTCTAGAATGTCATTGTATGCTGTAGCGTTAAGATTTCCCTTCACTGGATCAAAGGGGCCTAGCCCGAACCATGAAAAACAGCCCCAGACCATTATTCCTCCTCCACCAAACTTTACAGTTGGCACAAAATTCAATATCTCTTTAAGGTAAATAAATGACTATACTTCCTCAAGGCAGGGTACTCATTTTGATGAAAACCCTACGATTTTCTATAGCCACAATTTCTCTGGTAAAAAAAACTCTGTTTCTATAGCGAGTCTACACAGGAGACAAATTAAGCTACTCCATTATGGACCGTTCAGTGGCTATTTGGCTCTTTCCAATGAGAGGGTGTTCTGCCATGGCTGTCCGTCTCAGTCCTCATCGCCTATCTCATTATGGCTGCCGTATGAATCTCTCTCCTGTTCTGCCTGACCTGCTAATGGTGGCGGGTATAAGAAAGAGAGCGTCACTTCAGGGACTGAATAGTCGGTACGGTGAGGTATCATTATTCTCAAAAGGGCGACTGTAGCTATTCACAGGCAAAATTCCATCTTGGCTTGTTTGACAATGGAAGGGTATTATGGCTGAACAGCATTTAGACCCATAGGGGCAAGAGCCATGCAGGTAATGTACAATAACGATGACTGTGGTTGGCTATGGAGATGTTCGCAGGTGTTCAATTCAACAATACAGACTGTATTGGAGCACAGTTGGAGGCCAGAGATGTATTCGGGGGTCCTACCACTTGAATGCTCACCTTATTACCTGTAGTGCTACGGTTGTTGTTACCTCTTGCCCCCGGGCATAGCTGACACTATAAGAACATGACGTCACTGAAAGACCATTGACAGATGTCTAATTTCCTAATATATAGCGTCTATTTATTCCATACAGCCCTGTGTGTTTACACCCTTCTTGGTAAAAGGACTCAGTCTACTCTAACTTATCTCCCCAGGACTTCACACACAGTGTCACGCTCAAGGGTCCATCTTTTTTTTTGACAAGCTCTGGCATGCTCGTGTGTCAGAGAGGGAGCACATTCGCCTGTAAACACACACACAGGCACACAAACACACGCCGAGCCATTGTGTTTGCATTATAGATCAGTGGCGGACAACAGCGGCTCCGGATACCTGCAGGTAATCATTGGGAAATGTATTTGAAGCGATGCTGCCAAGCACCGATTGATTGTCTTCAACCTGTCCTGTCTGTCTGTCTGTCTGTCTGACGCTCTCAGGAAGTCAAAGCAGACAGTCTTTCTGTGAAGCAGTGCCTCAACAATAGCAATAATAACAATAAGAATACCTATCTACTTATCATTCTTAGAAAATGCAGCAGGCAAGAAGAACAGACAGATACTGAAGTTACCACCAGGGAGTCCAGGATGAGGGCGTTTACATTCCCTCTACCTACATATTCTGTCCCTATGCTGAACCTCAACATCAGAGGAGGCTGGTGGGAGGAGCTATAAGAGGACGGGCTCATTGTTCCATATATTCCATTCCAGCCATTACAGAGTCAAACACATCAGACATATGGAAACCACATGTTTGACTCCGCTCCATCTATTCAATTCCAGCCATTACAATGAGCCCGTCCTCCTATAGCTCCTCCAACCAGCCTCCTCTGGTCGACATACATTAGCAGACGTGTGGGTATAAAATAGACATTCTGTGTGGGTGAAGTACTCAATCTTTCCTCTAGGTTTAACAACCCTACTCTAATTCTGTGTCTGTCTATACAACATTATACACAGGGTAATACTATGTAAGTAACTGTCCATAGACTAAACAAACATTTAAAACGCATTAGGAGCTGAACGTTGTTTATCCCGTCTGTTAATCTTTGATAAATGAGCGTTCCTCGACAGCCTTCTGCAGCTTAATGTAAAATGAATGTGTTGTTTTTTTGCCTATTACCTTGGTGACACACAATGGATGGGAACTAATTACATTCCCAGAAAAAGAGGGAAATAAATAAGCGTTTTTTATTTATTCAATTTGCATTGAATCGAGTTAATGTTATTTATTTCATCATAGGGCCTCCCTCAGTAAGGAGAATACAGACTAGTTCAGAAAATAAGAGCACGTTGTTCCGGTGGTTGTCTCAGAGCTGAAGAGGAGGTGTCTCAAGGGGATTGTTGTGTTTTCCTTACCTGTACATGTTCCTTTCTACAGTATACTTTGAGTCTGTTTCCTTCTCAGATCAAATCCAGGGTGGAACATTGTGGAGAATACAGACTGCTTACTGAAAATAACAAACCTTTTTTAGATTCATTCTAAACGGTGACTTTTCAAGGGCTTGGTGTAACTTTTCCTTACCTGGAATTCTTCAAAAATACTTTGAGTCAATTTCCTTCTGAGATCAAATAAATTCATGGTGGAATTAAAATAAATTCTGTTGGAGTTCATTATTACCTTTCAATTATTGTCTGATTGAAGTAGGAGCATATGATTAGGTGAATGAACTCATGGGCCAATCAACCCCTTTAATCAATCAAGTCTAGGGGGAGAACCATGATTTAGAGACGAGACTGCTGGACTGAACTAGGCCGTGTTCCCAAATGCATCTTAAGGATAAGTTCATCACTAGAAGCATTTAGCTCAATGTTTCTAACAAGGAACTTAGCCTTAAGATGTTATTTGGGAAACAGGATGCTAGACTTGAACACTGCTCCTGATCTATAAGCTGCATGAAAGACAATCTGAGGAAGATTTAACCACGCAAGCATGAAACATGTGACTGGAAATGTTGGAAAGAGACTCGGGGGTGAAGGAGTGCACAGTTCCATTCACACCACAGACAGGCAAAGAGTAGGAGGTGTGTATGTGTGCACACGCGTGTGTGTGTGCAATGCGTGTGGTGGTAGCAGTGTATGTGTGGGAATGCGTTAAGTCTGCCATCCTCTTGGTGTCTTGGCAGGCACAAAACACCACGCCATGTGCAGCCAGGCCAGGACGTCTCTCTGTGTCTCCGTATCAGTGTCTCATTTAATACAGTCCAGATGTATGTTATATATTATGCCCTGACAGAAGCCCTGGTCTCAGTCACTGGCTGACGCCCATGCATGATGTTTCCTGTCTCCACAACAGTAGGCCACTTGGGTGGATGTAGTGCACTTGTAGGCCAGGAAATGTGGGTGTTCATTCTCTCTCTCTCTCTCTTTCTTTGTTTCTATCCCGGCCTCAGAAGAATCCTCTTCTCATTCAGAGAGAATGTAAGATCCATCTCAGGCACCAGAAGCCTGCCGACAGTCTGCCTGGTCCGCCCCAGCCGCCTCCAATCCCAATCCCAATCCCTCTCCAATCCACTATTGCCAACGCTCATTATCCAAAGCTCTGTCGCTCGCTCAGCCAGTGGATAGAGATCCACAATCCTCAGCTTGTCCTTGCTCTTTGAGCATTTCCCAGCGTGTCTTCATTAACTGTTGAGCAAACTGATACTACATCAATGTAGCCCTATACAGGGAATTAAGTTTTTCCACAAGTATGGGAGTTTGTTCTCTCTTGAGAGAGGAGTCTATTTTGGTCATGTCATGTATGCTTTATTTGCAATGTACCAGCATTCATGTTCTCGTTTGAGGTTTCTACCGGAGAGAGGAGGTTCGTTCTTGTAGGCAGACAGCACAGAACATAGAGTCCAGCTCCTCTCTCTCTCTCTCTCTCTCTTCCACATCTCGTTTTGAGGCCCTTTGATCAGAGCTGTCAAGAGGCCATTATCATGCACGTCATTGTACATGGCCTGGAGGCACTGTCATTATCATAAATCATGTAGTCTTCTTTTCGTTGGTCCTGCCGCTGACCAGAGTTTCCTTAATTATACATTATAAAATCATACTAGGAGATCCAGGCAGCATCGCAGCATAGGTGTGTTTACATACTCATATTAAATGAGCTGCTGCACCTCGTAGAGTATGCTAGGCTAGCTAAGGGTACAGCTGACACAGTAGCTCTCAGCGACAGGATTCATAGGCAGTGGTGGTTTCTTTGCCCAACTCAATGTAAATGAATGTCAATCTTTGCCTAACTTCATGTAAATGATGCAGTAGAGTAGTTAGGTTTCTCGAACTGCAGCCCACAACAGCGCCGCAAGTTTTGGGCAGGAGAAGTCAATTTGTGTTAAGATGGTTAAGGGTAGTTTCTCTGCCTACCTCAATGTGCTGTCCACCACGCCCCTGTTCTGGTCTGTGAAGCCCATTGTATTAGATCTAGTCCTAACACGTTATAACAGTCAGCATGTCTGCCTAGGTCTGCCCTGTCTTTCTAGGTCTGCTCTGTCTGTCTATGTCCTGTCTTTCTATCTGTGCAACGCAGACAATACACAGCTTTGCATTTCTGTGTCACCAGAGGATTTTAGATCCACAGATAAATTATTACACTGAATTAGGGATTGAAATACTTGGATGGCTCACAACTTTCTCCAGCTAAATCAAGACAAGACTGAGGTACTTATTATTGGAGCCAAAGCACAGAGAGAGAATCTGGATAAAACACCAGGTAGAAAACCTAGGTGTCATTTTAGATTCTGAACTCAATTTCGAATCACACATTAGGAATGTGACCAAAATAGTGTTCTACCACCTGAGGAACATTGCCAACGTTTCTCTCTCAGGCTGATACAGAGAGACTCATCCATGCTTTTATTACAAGCAGGCTTGACTACTGTAATGCTCTCCTGTCTGGTCTACTCAAGAAATCCATTGGTCAACTGCAAAACACACAGAATGCTGCAGCACGGATACTGACCAAGACCAGACGGAGAGAACACATTACATGGGTTTTAAGGTCTCTTACACTGGCTGCCTGTGAGTTTTAGAATTCATTTTAAGATTCTTCTATTTGTTTTTAAATCAATACACGATTGTGCACCCCAATACATGTCAGACATGCTTTTAAGTTATGTATCCAGCAGGTCCCTTAGGTCCTCTGGCACTGGCCTTCTTCTTCAGGATAGGGCCCTTTTTTTCTCAATTTCTGCCTGACTGACGTGCCCAAAGTAAACTGCCTGTTGCTCAGGCCCTGAAGCCAGGATATGCATATAATTGGTACCATTGGAAAGAAGACACTTTGAAGTTTGTTAAAGAAATGTAGGAGACTATAACACAATAGATATGGTAGGAGAAAATCCATGCTCTTACATTGGAAAGTATAGGGAAATAATTAAATCTAGCTCCCAGTATGCAATTCCTATGGCTTCCACTGGGTGTCAGCATTCAATGTTCAAGGTTTCATACTTGTTTCTTCTAAAACGAGTAAGAACAATGAGTTTTACTACAGGGACACAGACTTGGAAATTTGAGTATGCGCGCGTGATGAAGAGGACACACACCTGCTAATATCGTTTTCCTATTAAACATACTTCTTTCCGTATGAAATATTATAGTTTAATTACATTTTAGGGGTATCTGAGGATTAAATAGAAACATATTTTGACTTGTTGAAACAAGGTTTAGGGGTAGATTTTTGGATTCCTATCTTGGCATGTTGAACGAGTGGATTACTCAAATCGATGGCGCCAACAAAACTGAATTTTTGGGATATGAAGGAGGATTTTATCTAACAAAACGACACTACATGTTATAGCTGGGACCCTTTGGATGACAAATCAGAGGAAGATTTAGTAAGTGAATATTTAATTGGCATTTGTGAATTTATGAAACCTGTGCCGGTGGAAAATGTTGATGTGGGGCGCCGTCCTTAAACAATCGCATGGCATGCTTTCGCTGTAAAGCCTACTGTAAATCGGACAGTGCAGTTAGATTAACAAGAATTGAAGATTTCAACCGACATAAGACACTTGTATGTACCTAAATGTTTAATATCCATAATTTTTATGATTATTTATTTGAATTTTGCGCCCTCCAGTTTCGCCGGAAGTTGTCCCGCTAGCAGCACGCCTAGCCTTAAGAAGTATCCCAAAGCCTAGGACCAAGAGGCATGGAGAGGCAGCCTTCAGTTATTATGGCCCCTGCCTCTGGAATAGCCTGCCAGAGAACCTGAAGGGGGCCGAAACTGTGGATATATTTAAAGGAGATCTTAAAACAGCTTTTCAGCTTTGCTTTTCTTTAGGGTGCTTTTTAGTCTTTTGGTTTTAAATTGTTATTCTTTTGTTTTTTATCCTCATGTTTCTTGTGTAGTAAATATTTCAGTTTTTATTTTCTTAGTTTATTTGTTCCTGTGAAGTGCATTGTGTTGTCGGAAAGCTTATATATGAAGCTTGATTTGGTTTTATTCGATATCTCTGCCCTACCTGTCTATATCCTGTCTTTTGTCGTCTTTCTATCTGTCTGTGTCGTCTTTCTATCTCTGCCCTGCCTGTCCATGTCCTGTCTTTTTATCTCTGCCCTACCTGTCTATGTTCTGTCTTTCTATATCTGCCCTGCCTGTCTATGTGCTGTCTTTCTATCTCTGCCCTGCCTGTCTATGTGCTGTCTTTCTATCTCTGCCCTACCTGTCTATGTCCTGTTTTTCTATCTCTGCCCTGCCTGTCCATGTCCTGTCTTTCTATCTCTGCCCTACCTGTCTATGTCCTGTATTTCTATCTCTGCCCTGCCTGTCTATGTCCTGTCTTTCTATCTCTGCCCTGCCTGTCTGTCCTGTCTTTCTCTCTCTGCCCTACCTGTCTATGTGCTGTCTTTCTATCTCTGCCCTACCTGTCTATGTGCTGTCTTTCTATCTCTGCCCTGCCTGACTATGTCCTGTCTTTCTCTCTCTGCCCTATCTGTCTGTGTCGTCTTTCTATCTCTGCCCAACCTGTCTATGTGCTGTCTTTCTATCTCTGCCCTACCTGTCTATGTGCTGTCTTTCTATCTCTGCCCTACCTCTCTATGTGCTGTCTTTCTATCTCTCCCTTTGAAGTTCACGAGCTTTCCTTTCAACACTCTTGATGCTCTCGTCATTAATAGCCGAAACTCCCTCCATCTGCTTTCACTCAGGTGTACGTCCCAAAATGCCTATGGGCCCTGGTCAAAAGTAGTGCACTATATAGGGAATATGATGCTATTTGGGACAAATGCCAGTGATCTCAGCTCATAATAATGACTCGTTGATCAAGTCCCTGAGGTAGCAAGTATGATATTAATACGCTAGATTTCAACACTGCAGTCGCGAATAAAAGAGCCCTAGTCTTTTTCAATAGCGGCCAATTACAAAATCCTGTCAGAAAGTAGAACGGATTCCCTTATTCACCCATCTCACACACACACTTATTCACCTCAAATTAATTAATTGAGACTGCTGAAGAGGTGAAACCCATACAGCCCTCAAGAAAGAGCAGAAAAGCTCAATCTAGTTTAAAAATATATTCTCCATATGAAAGAAATATGAACGTCACAAATGCAGGAGAAATGTCTACAATAATTATAGTGTCATACCTCATATGTATTGGTGAGCCGTTTGTTTTCAGTTAGGAGAGGAAAACCTCAAAATCAATTATTACCACAAGGTCCAGTACCTATACTGAACAAAAATATTTAAACGCAACATGCAACAATTTCAAAGATGTTGCTGAGTTACAGTTCATATACAGAAATCAGTCAATTGAAATAAATCAATTCATTAGGCCCTAATCTATGGATTGCACATGACTGGGCAGGAGTGCAGCCATCGATGGCTCTGAGAGGGCATAGGCCCACCCACTTGGGAGCCAGGTCCACCCACTGTAGAGCCAGGCCCAGCTAATCAGAATGAGTTTTTCATCACAAAAGGGTATTATTACAGACAGAAATGAAATACTGCTCAGAACCCCCCCAAATTGCCAAATTCTCTAAAACAACATTGAGGTCCTGGGCTGGCGTGGTTACACGTGGTCTGCAGTTGTGAGGCCTGTTGAACGTACTGTCAAATTCTCTAAAACAATGTATCTGCTCTGGTGGACATTCCTGCAGTCAGCATGCCAATTGCACACTCCCTTAAAACTTGAGACATCTGTGGCATTGTGTTGCATTGTGATGACAAAACAGCACATTTTAGAATGGCCTTTTATTGTCCCCAGCACAAGGTGCACCTGTGTAATGATCATGCTGTTTAATCATCTTAGCTTGTTTACATGCCACACCTGTCAGGTGGATGGATTATCTTGGCAAATGAGAAAATGCTCACTAACAGGGATGTAAACAAATTTGTGCACAAAATTTTAGACAAATACGCTTTTTGTGCATATGGAAGACTTCTGGGATATTTTCTTTCAGCTCATGAAACCAACACTTCACATGTTGAGTTTTAATTTTTGTTTCAGTATAGCAGTCAGACAGCATTTTGCATGTAAGAAACCTCATTACCCTGTTGGACTGGGACTATAATTAAAAGGTGCTAAGAAACCTCATTACCCTGTTGGACTGGGACTATAATGAAAAGGTGCTAAGAAACCTCATTACCCTGTTGGAATGGGACTATAACGAAAAGGTGCTAATGAGGGGTCATGAAAAGGTCAACCTAATCTATTCTCCTGATAAACCTCTGCTTCTGACCTCTGACATTTCCCATCAGCCCTGAGATAAGACACCATTGGTCACAATGTATAGTTAATGCCGTGATGACATTGCCTGATGAGCATTTTTGCTATACCTGCAATAACATCTGCTAAATTTGTGTATGTGACCAATACAATTTAATTTGACTCACCCTGAATTTAATTCTGCTGCTCTATTGATCGCTACATACATTCAGTCTGAATCTGACATCCTAGAAGTTGTTTGTGTGACTTCAAAATAAGGGGACGTTGCACAAAACAAGTGAATCAGTGATTGGATCATCTCTAACCAATCAACAGTAGTGTAAAGTACTTAAGTAAAAATACTTTAAAGTACTACTTAAGTCGTTTTTTTTAGGGTATCTGTACTTCACTTTATTATTTATATTTTTGCCAACTTTTACTTTTACTTCACTACATTCCTAAAGAAAATAATGTACTTTTTACTGCATGCATTTTCCCAAAAACACCCAAAAGTAAATTTTGACAGGAAAATGGTCAAATTCACACCCTTAACAAGGGAACTTCCCTGGTCATCCCTACTGTCTCCGATCTGGCAGACTCATTAAACACAAATGCTTTGTTTGTAAATTATGTCTGAGTGTTGGAGTGTACCCCTGGCTATCCGTCAATTTAAAAACATATATAAAATTGGGCCGCCTGGTTTGCTTAATATAAGGATTTTGAAATGATTTATACTTTTACTTTTGATACTTAAGTACATTTTAGCTATTACATTTACTTTTGATACTTAAGTATATTTTAAACCAAATACTTTTAGACTTTTACTCAAGTAGTATTTTACTGGGTGACTTTCACTTTTACTTGAGTCATTTTCTATTAAGGTATCTTAACTTTAACTCAAGTATGACAATTGAATACTTTTTCCACCACTGCCAATCAGAGTATCAAAGTTGATAGGCTGGCTCTGATCCAATCCATTGGTTTCTGGGAACAATCAGAACGGTCAGAATGTGTTCGCATTCTAGAAATCGTAGGGTAGGGAGGCAAATCCAAATGCATCGTGGAGAAGAAATGTCAGTTTGGCCAGAGCCATGTGGATAAGTATTCAGGCAAGTGACGTCACAACCCACCATAAAAGTTCATCAAACCTTAAATAACTGAGTGACATCATAACTCATGCTCTTGAAACCGTGGCTACACTCTTAGAAAAGAAAGTGCTATCTAAAACATAAAATGGGTCTTCGGCTGTCCGCATAGGATAACTCTTTTTGGTTCCAGGTAGAACCCTTTCCACAGAGGGTTCTACTTAGAAACAAAAAGGCTTCTCCTATGGGGACAGCTGAAGAACCCTTTTGGAACCCTTTTTCTAAGAGTGTAAGATGGCAAGTACCCCTGAGTAGTGGCCAAGTGGGCAAGTAAGAGTGTCATCCTAAATCAGACAGTAATATATAACTACAGTACTATACCAGAAGTGAGGTTGACCACAGTCATTAGTATTCTCTTATTAAATACCCCAGGGTGAGGTATGCTGATGAACGTATATTAACATAGATGTCTTGGGAATCACCTAGCGATATGTTCCAGATGGTGGATATAATTAGTGTCCTTGTATTGGAGGCACTTCTCCCTGTAATTGCTGAACGGCCTCTCTCTAACTCTCTCTCTCGTAGGCCTCGTCATCCCTCCCTCTCTCTCTCTCTCTCTCTCTCTCTCTCTCTCTCTCTCTCTCTCTCTCTATATATCTCAGGCCTCTCTCTCTCTCTTTCTCCTCCTCTTCCTTTCTGTTTACCTCAGGCCTCTCCTGTCTCTCTTTATTTCGCTCTCTACCCTTCCTATCTCTCTGCTCGAGTTGTGAGCTGTGCTCCAGAAGGGTTTGTTCTGCCCTAGCTGTGCCTGTGGCACTCGCCTCTTCAGGAACTGTCAGTGGCACTGTTTCCCTGCCAAGGCACAGAGAGCAAAGACACACACACACACACACACGCATGTATAGACACGAACGCATGCACGCGCGTAAGGTCACACCCTGTTCTTACATTTTTAAGACAAGCATCAACCCAAGAGTAATATAGTGTATAGTACAAACCCACACAAACACTTACCAGTGCAGTCACGCACTCACCTACTGAAACACACACACACACACACACACACACACACACACACACACACACAGCAGTCTGTCCACTCAGGTAGAGAATATTGAGTGAGTAATACACATTTGAGGGGGAGGACAAATTAGATTATTAATTTCCTCTACGACACACACATACACCTCATGTGTTGACCAGCTGGCAAGTGTCTTCACTGATATTTTCAACCTCTCCCTGACCCAGTCTGTAATACCTTTTTAATCTCAATGGGTCTTACCTGGTTAAATAAAAAAAGATGAATGTTTCAAGCAGACCATAGTTTCTGTGCCCAAGAACGCCAAGGTAACCTGTCTAAATGACTATCACCTCGTAACACTCACATCTGTAGCCCTGAAATGCTTTGAAAGACTGGTCATGGCTCACATCAACACCATCATCCCAGACATCCCGGACTAATTTGCATACTGCCCCAACAGTTCCACAGATGATACTCTCTCTAAATGTGTAGCTATAGCACTTTGAATGAATTATATTGTGTCGTTTCTGTGTTTTCATGTTATGTACTGTCAAGCACACGACCTAATAAAGTTGATCTGAATCTATTGCACTCCACACTGCCCTTTCCCACCCGGACAAAAGAACACCCACGTGAGAACGCTGGGCATTGACTAAAGCTCAGCGTTCAACACCATAGTGCCTTCCAAGCACAACACCAAGCTAAGGACCACCTCCCTCTGCAACTGGATCCTAGACTTCCTGTCGGGCCGCCCCCAGGTGGTGAGGGTAGGCAACAACACACCCGCCACGCTGACCCTCAATACAGTGGCCCCTCAGGGGTGCGTGCTTAGTCCCCTCCTGTACTCCCTATTCACCCACGACATCATTAAGTTTGCTGACGGCACGACGGTGGTAGGCCTAATCAGTGACGACGAGGCAGCCTATACGGAGGACAACCTCTCCCTCAACGTCAGCAAGACAAAGGAGCTGATCGTGGGCGACAGGAAACGGAGGGCCGAGCACACCCCCATTCACATGGATGGGGCTGTAGAGAAGCAGGTCGAGAGCGCCAAGTTCCTTGGTGTCCACATCACTAAGAATCTATCATGGTCCAAACACACAAACACTGTCGTGAAGAGGGCACTACAACACCTCTTCCCCCTCGGGAGGCTGAAAAGACTTGGCAAGGGCCCTCAGATCCTCCAAAAGTTCTACAGCTGCACCGATGAGAGCATCTTGACTGGCTGCATCACCGCTTGGTATGGCAACTGCTTGGCATTCGACCACAAAGCGCTATAGAGGGTACATCACTGGGACCGAGTTTCCTGCCATCCAGGACCTCTACACCAGGCAGTGTCAGAGGAAGGCCCTAAGAATTGTCAAAGACTCCATCCACCCAAGTCTCTGCTACCACACGACAAGCGGTACCGATGAACCAAGTCTGGAACCAACAGCACCCTGAACAGATTCTACCCCCCAAGCCATAACACTGCTTACTAGTTAGTGAAATAGTTAACCAAATAGCTACCTGGACTATCTGCATTGACCCTTTTTACACCAACACATACGCTGCTGCTACTGTTTACTATCTGTCACTTTATTCCTAATTCTATGTACACATCTACCTCAATTACCTCATACCCCTGCACATCTCCTCAGTACTGGTACCCTGTGTATAGAGCCATGTTGTTACTCACTGTGTATTTATTATTACCTTCATTATTACAGGTTTTACTTTTCTATTATTTCTCTATTTTCTTTCTCTCTGCATTGTTGGGAAGGGCCTGTAAGTAAGCACTTCACTGTTAGTCTACACCTGTTGTTTACTAAGCATGTGACGTATAACATTTGATTTGATCTTACTCATCAAACACACACAAGGTTCTCTCATGGGACAGGTGGTCCTCTATCCTCAGATGCTGTGACAATACATATCAGTGTGTGTGTGTGTGTGTGTGCCCTCCCTGTGGCAGTATGTCCTCCTGGCATGTCCCCGGCCTCTCTCCACCCACGCACGGTAGCGCTGTACAGATGGGCTCCGGCGTAGTGTGCATGCTCATTTCAAGTCCCCCCACACTGAGAGCACACACGCCTCAGCTTGCTGTTCCACCTCCAAGTTCTCAACTCCAAAGGTTAGTCAAACTAAACCAGGTGGGTGGACTTAACAGTCCAATAACTTCTCAAACGAATCAGTAAACATACTGCTGTGTCTGTGTTCCAAACCATTGGAGATACTCAAATGAATCAGTAAACATATCGTGTCTGTGGACCAAACCATTGGTGATGGTTGGACATCTTGAGAGCAGCTTAGTTTGACTGTCAAATTAGTTCATGTATCTCAGCCCTAGAGCTGTTATAGATGGGATTATTGGAAAGCAGGTCACCATAACCGTGTGTTTGTGTGTGGGGGGGGTACCCTAGTAGCCTAGCTCCCATCCTAGCTCCAAATGTTACTGCACTTGAGGGCTTTTGGAAAATAGCACAGATGAATTGAGAACGGCCATTCTTTCCCTCTCCATATGTATGCCAACCATTGTGCCCAGTTCTAGATATGCCAGAAGGCCAAGGTCGTCCCTTGTGCGCCAATCAATCATGAATCCCAACAGATCAAAGAGGCTATAAGCCAAGCTGGAGACCGATGGTTACGCTCCTGAGATTAGTTATGCCTGGCATGCCGCTGGGTATACTATCAGCCATGCCTGCCACGCCATACAAGTGAAGGGAAGGGAAGCGCACGACTGTGAATATGAATGTGTTGGAGCCTTCACATGCAATTGTTCTCAAAATCTAGGCCCTATTCATTAGGCACCAAACGGAAGAAAACGGACTGAAGCAGGGAGGGACAACCTGAAGTTCTCCAATAAGAAACGCCGGTTTAGTCATCTGTTGCTAATTATTTTGCTACCCTGTGACCCTAATGAATACGACCCGCCTTGTGACTCGTCTCATTGTGCGGTGCTCTATCAGATGTGATGTGACCCTTCATCTTGTCTTTCCTGAACCCAGGAAGTCAGAAACTCATTCTAAAGGCCAATTAGAAAAATGACAAACCTACCTAGCATCACAATGGGGTTTTCAATATCTTGTTAGAGTGCAAACTTTGCCAGGGCAAAAAGAGGAGAAGGTCAGGCCAGTCAAACACACACCTCTGGTTTCCCAGCAACAAGGGAGTGTTGGGTGCCGATTACCCTCATGTCAGCCTCAGTGTGTGTGTCGTGTTCATTCAAAACTAGTCTCCACAGGTCCACCCTAGGTGACAAGATGAACGACTAGCACATCAGCTCCCAAAGGAATCAGGGCCATATGGTGCCCTTCTATTTATTCCTGTCTAAATGGCTCTCAGAGGAACTACATCATGTTCCCTTTATGGAGCTCTGCTAGTTAGCACTTTCCCCACTAAGGAAAGTTGAAGGGTTTAATGTAAAGGAGCAGGGATCCTCCTTGGGGGTCTCCCCTGCCTGGGTAAAATAAGTATAGCAGGGCCCCTTAGATGGAGGCTAGCTACAGAGCTGTGTAGCATAGCGTTAGCCTAGGCTAGCGCTGGCCAGTTTACAGGCCCTGGTTTTGAGCATCTTCTGGCACTAGTACACTAGAACGATCGCTGCAGGGCAGGATTACTGAACAAAGGGAGGAGAGAGGGAGGAGAGGGAGCAGGATCCTTCTTCCTCCCCCTCCATCCCAACTCCTTTACATTAAACCCCTTCATCTTTTCCCCCTCCTCCACCCTACAAACACCGACCTCATCCCCCCATCAAAACCCATCTATATCACTGTAAAACAGTAGCACCCCTCCCCCCTACCTTCCCACCAAACCTTTCCAGCCCCATCGCTCTTATTTTATCACCCTTAGCTGGGGCTAGGGATGCGTCCCAAATGCACCCCATTCCCTGCAGAGACCTATGAGCCCTGGTCGAAAGTAGTGCACTATAAAGGGAATAGGGTACTATTGGTCTCCCCAGCTTATTTTACCACCCCTGGCTAGCACACCAGGCTAGGTTTTGTGTGAGTGGATGGGAATAGAATACATCCATCAATGGGCACTGGGTGCAATGCATATATGCAGAGTGAATTACAAGGCAGAGAAATGAATCCTGCCTGGAGGTAGGAGAAAGGGGGGTAGAAGGTAGATTAATAGCTAATAACTTGAAGGAATAGAGCCGATTCATCACGTCCCAAAATGAAGTGCTTTAAGAGTGGCTGTGGATCTACATCAGTGTCTTGTAATGAACCTACTGTATCTTTGCTATCCACTCAGAAACCTGTCGCCCGCGGCTACCATTGGTTGAAATGTACCTGCAGGGAGCCTTTTCAGAATTACTTTTCGTTGCTTGTTACCTTCAACTATATATTGTGTCAATAAAATGTGTAGAATGTATGAAACCTGTTCCAGTGCGGTTGCCGATCTTATAACTATAAATGATGTTGTCTTGTCTTTATAGGTATGAAACTTTGAAGCCCCAACATTACAAAAACTTTTAGAGATTCATATCAGGAAATATCACCAAATCTTACTAAATTGTACTCGGGCATAGAAGAGCACATCTATTTTCCCCCTGTACGCAAATAATTCCATTCTTTAGAAAAAAAGAAATCCCAACTACAACCACAGTCTGTTTGCATCACGACTGCAGCCTCGGAACAGGCATGAAGGGATAAACTTGTCAACAAGAAGGGATACTACCTAGTCTTCATACCTTTATAGGCCATCACTGTAAAATAGGAATTTGTTTTTAACTGACTTGCCTCGTTAAAAATAGAAACAACATATTTGAACAAGAAAAGGAGAAATCACTAGCCAACATGCAGATGAGAAACCACAGCCTTAAACTGGAAGTTGCCTGAATATACAAACCACTCTGGATTTCAACAGTGCAGGCGCATATTAGATGTACATAGTGGAACACAGTGAAGTTGACTCTTTAGTTGAGAGGAGGAAGTCGATATTCCCATAGGAATACAGTCGTTTAATATGCTAACATGTTCTAATGTGGAGGTCAAGTGTTGTATAGCAAAACTGGATACAGAATAAAGCTAGTGATATAGATGGGGTTAGGGGCTTATGTAGTAACGGTAAATTAAATACTATGGAAATGAGACTTCCAACACCACAAGGAACACTGGGGTGTAGCACCAAGCACCAGCACACTAGTTAACCGCGACTCCCGTTCCGTGAAACATCATTTGTTCAACATGCTAGTAATCTCAAACTTCATCTTTTACATGTTATCGCGGTTACCGGTTTAATTTGCGATGCGAATGTGTGTGTGCTGAAACGTTGCGCCAAAGACAAAGTATTTGAAAGTATTCCCCTCAGTAATGTAATAAACCGAAGAGGCTTTATTGAACACATAACACAGTGAAAAACAGACAACTGAAATGCTTGAAATGAAAGAAAACATGAAAAACAAAACGCACATTTTATTGCACTTAAGTTATAAGAAAATAAAAATTCTAAGTTGAATCAAACAAATACACAATCCCTTTCAGGTTTTTTGTTCACTGTCTTTTTCTTTTTTCCAGGCAGTTACATGAATGAACTGAAAAAATAAAAACACCTGCGGCATCTGATTTCTCAAACCAGACCATAAATTAAAACAGATTAAAAATAAAACGAGAGAGAAAGAACAAGATTTTTTTTTTTTTTTTAATATACAGTGTTAAACCACTTTCACAGTTCTGCTTGAGTTGTGTGTGACTCCTTTCATGGGAGACTGAGTTTAACTAATCGTTTGGGCTACAATGTTCTGTTCTGTTCACTTGATGCCAGGTTGCCTGTAGGTACTTTTTCCATTCACAAACCATTAGACTGCTAACTGCTTAGCGAGCTAGCTAGCGCTGAACAGCTTGACTGTAACGTGTAATATGTCATATTCATAACACTAAGACTGTCCTGCCTTCTACTGTACTTGATGTCAGTTTGCTTTTGTGTCAGTTGGTGCCCGTTCATCAATGTTGCTTCAAACATTTGAATGGAAACAAATCACATATGGATGGACAGTTCTTTCTTTCATTCACTCATTAACAAATAAAAATACATTTGCTATTTTATTTTTTCTCTTTGCCAGTCCACACAGCATCTAGACAGTTCCCCACAGAACAGGCTGAAAGAGCTTTGTCCCAAGGAATGTGTTAACAATTTGCCCAAAAACATACACACACACACACACACACACACACATTACACCTTATTGTTTCCTCTACGCAGGCAAACCAGTCTTTGTCCAACACACTCTCTCCTCTCAGCCTCGCTGAGGCATGTTTGGCTCAAGTTTCAGTGGCAGAAACAAAACAAAACCCCAGTTGTCATTGTCATGTTTCTCTCTCTCTTTCTTGTGTGTCGTCTGTTTAAAACATTAGAAGAGTCCATTTTGGAATTTAGTCTGGGACTAAAACGTCACAGCAAGTAAAAGTTCCATCTTTATTTCCGTTTTATCTAGCAGCATAAATACGGTTTACCCACTGGGAAAACAGTACTGGGAGGGAGGGAGGACGCTATTCCTCACGAAGAGCTCCGAGAAGAGAACCCCAACCTTTCCTCCCCACGTAAGAACCAGCATTGAGGAACCAACCCAGCCAGACTCGTTGAAAAACAAAGGACAGCCTAATGTCTACATCTGGAGACTTCAGCTATAAAAGAAAAGAAAATGTAAAGAACAACCCAAACAGAAAATAAAACGTGGTGAGATAACGATAGCAAAGAAGTGAGTGGAACAGGTTAATACTGGGACTTGTTGCTGTTGGCAACAATAGGCAACCAAAAACAGAACAAACAACAAAAATCCTTGTCTTTGAACTGATTGACAGAACATGGCTACAAAAGGAACGCAAATTCACAGTTGTATGTGTGCTCCTGTGTGTTTTTTTGAAGAAATCAAATCCTGGAACTAAAAGACTGACGAACAATAAGAATGGAACAAACAGAGAACAGGATATAGGGCCTGATGTTATAGGCTCATACCTGGTTTGGGGACCAATCAGATTCTTGGCATGGCATTTCTCTCATTCTCTCCCCAACAACAAGAACCTCCTTACTTAACTAATATTGTGTGTCTGTGTGTTCACATAAGAACTTTTTCCAATTCACTCAATTTCCTCAAATGAGAATTTGATGTTTTCCTGTGTCTTTGCCTTGTGTACTGTATACAGTGTAGTTTTTCCTATTAAATAGTCGGTTGGCGCTTTATGTGGGGGATAAAAAATTATATATCTTTATACATCTGAACAAATGCTTGCGTCAGGCTTGAGTGAACAAGTCTCTGTTTTTTTTTGCGAAGAAGCTGCCTCTATAGCCGCAGAGTTATTTCTTCAAGAGTTCCTGTCTTTCTTCTCTTCCTCCTTTACTGGACGAGTCCGTTCCTCCCCCTCTTCTTCCTCCCAGCCTACTGCAGAGGTGCGGGCGAGCCACACCCATTTCCACCCCACCCCTTCTGATTCGGACTCCACCCCCTCAAGGTGGGAGGGGTAACAAGTACGGGTGCTGGCCGGTGAGGTTGGCGACTGTGGCTTTGTCAGAAACGGCCACCGACGGGGGGAGGGGAGAGGCAAGGAGGGGAAGGGGGCGGTGGTAGTGTTGAGGGTGGGGTGGGGCGGTGCTGTTTCTGAGCGTGGGAGTGAAGAGTTTTAGGGCACGTTCACCCTCGATGATGTTGAGCCATCTCATCCTTGTCTCCCTTTACCCCTCCTCCTCTCTCCTCACTTTCCCCGCCTCGACCATTTCCCCTCCTCTCCTCTCACTTCATGTCCACGTCAAAGTCTAGCACCAGTAGTTTTGTCTCCTCGGTGCCATTGCGGCTTCCCACGGCACACACCAGCTTGGTGTTGGAGGCGCGGATGCGCCAGACCACCCCGCCGCTGCCGCCGCTCTCCAGCGTCACCAGGTTGCGGATGAACTCGCCCGTCTTTAGGTCCCACAGCTTCACCGTGCCGTCGTCCGAGCTGGTGATGACAAAGTTCTTGTTGAACTGCAGGCACGTCACGGCGCTCTGGTGCTTGTGGGGACCTGGTGGTGGAGAGGGGACGAGAGACAGAGAGGGGGGAGAAGAGTGAGTGAATTTGTGAAAGAGATAAATAAGCTAGTTTCTAATTTTCACTGTAGTGTCCCTTTAACGTCTACTTCCCCAGTCAGATGAACTCATAGATACCATTTTTGTGTCTCTGAAGTTGCTAACTAGCGTTAGCGCAATTCATTAAAGTCGATGTAACTTCCATCAATTGTGCTAACGCTAGTTAGCATTGGGTCGCGAAACTACCTCACCAGCTTTAAGCACCAGCTGTCAAAGCAGCTCACAGATCACTGCACCTGTACATAGCCCATCTGTTAATAGCCCAACCAACTACCTCATCCCCTACTGTATTAATTTATTTATCTTGCTCCTTTGCACCCCAGTATTTCTACTTTGCACATTCATCATCTACCATTCCAGTGTTAAATTGCTATATTGTAATTACTTCGCCACCATGGCCTATTTATTGCCTTACGTTCCTTATCTTACCTCATTTGCACACATTGTATATAGATTTGTTTTTCTACTGTATGTTTGTTTACTCCATGTGTAACTCGGTGTTGTTGTATGTGTCGAACTGCTTTGCTTTATCTTGTCCAGGTCGCAGTTGTAAATGAGAACTTGTTCTCAACTTGCCTACCTGGTTAAATAAAGGTGAAATAAATAAAAATAAAAAACGACCTCTAACTTCCTTCATACTGGACACAGAGACATACAAATGGCATCAAAGAGTTCATCCGACTCTCGGAAAGTAGACAAAGGGCCATGTCAAAATCCCGTAATATCCCTTCAGGAACGTAGAGCGACGCAGAGAGTTAGATGGATTCAACCAGTGAGGGAAAAAAGGAAAACAAAGAGAAAAGGCTTGATAGAAAGAGATCATCGGTGGAAGACCTGGTAAACCTGGTAGAGATGGTCAACACTATACTGTTTATTTCTGGAGAGTGTAAAGGCAGGGAAATAAGGCTAGCAGAAGAGAGGAGCCCAGGGCTTAGAGCTGTCACCATCTACAGCTGCTGACTGCAGCCTGCTGGCACTACAGCGGTGTGTGTGTGTGTGTGTGTGTGTGTGTGTGTGTGTGTGTGTGTGTGTGTGTGTGTGTGTGTGTGTGTGTGGCAGCAACACCCATTTGGTGTGCAGATTGTGGTGTCTGTGGCTGTTGCCTCCTCTTCCGAGGAGATGCCGCTGTATGTGTGTGTGTGTGTGTGTGAATAACTAATATTCCCTAAGGATATGCAGATGATAAACCTCCCACATTTGATCTAGTTTACACTATTAAAACAAACACAGAATCACAGTTTCAAAGATGTGGCTGGCAACATTAAAATACCTTCTAGCAGTTATTCCACAAAACTCTAAACACTGAATACTAAATCAGGATGAAATCTCCAATATGATGAACTCCAGTCTACAATGAAATGTGCTCATTACCAACGCAAAATCATTCATTGTATGAAGTACACTAGGAATGGTGTTCATTAGCCTACCAACAGATCTCATTTGAACAGTGCTCCAGTGGCAGCCAGCAGTGTAAACCCTCATCCTCTCCCTTTGTCTGTCTCTAGTGTTTTCAAAGGGCTAGGCATTTTGCACTGCGCCTTTCTCGCAAAGAATTGACAATGTACCCAGCCAACCCCCACAGCCCTCTCTCTCGCTCTCTCCCACCCATTTCATTTCCACAACAAAGCAGCTGGCTACATCATTACCTATCCTCTCAGCTTAAGTACCTCATCTGTGGCTGCCAGTGAGTTGCCTGTTAGGCTATTGTCTTATCTAAATGCCCTAATGAATGAATGGCAGAAATTGCCCATTGACCCAATTACATGACCTACATAATCCCTGCACCCCCATGCCCCCTTAGCCCGAGCTTCACACCCCCTTGTCCTGCCCCTCATTGGCCAGGCTCCCCCAACATTCAGGACCTGGGCCAGGCTCCCCAACAAGACAGGACCTGGGCCAGGCTCTCCCAACAAGACAGGACCTGGGCCAGGCTCCCCAACAAGACAGGACCCCATCCACCTTTCTTCATCCCTCCTCATCCTCCTCTCAATTAAATTACATTTCAATTTAAGGGGCTTTATTGGCATGGGAAACATATGTTTACATTGCCAAAGCAAGTGAAATTGATAACAAAATATTAACACTCACAAAAGTTCCAAAATAATAAAGACATTTCATAGTATGTCTATATACAGTGTTGTAATGATGTGCAAATAGGTAAACTACAAAAGGGAAAACAAATAAATATAGGTTGTATTTGTTCTTCACTGGTTGCCCCTTTCTTGTGGCAACACGTCACAAATCTTGTTGCTGTGATTGCACACTGTGGTATTTCACCCAATAGATATGGGAGTTTATCAAAATTGGATTTGTTTTCAAATTCTTTGTGGGTCTGTGTAATCTGAGGGAAATATGTGTCTCTAATATGGTCATACATTTGGCAGGAGGTTAGGAAGTGAAGCTCAGTTTCCACCTAATTTTGTGGCCAGGTCTGCCTTCAGTGGCCTTTCTCAATAGCAAGGCTATGCTCACTAAGTCCGTACATAGTCAAATATTTCATTAAGTTTGGGTCAGTCACAGTGGTCAGGTATTCTGCCACTGTGTACTCTCTGTTAAGGGCCAAATACCATTCCAGTCTGCGCTGTTTTTTTGTAAATTCTTTCCAATGTGTCAAATCATTTTGATTTTTGTTTTCTCATGATTTGGTTGGGTCTAATTGCGTTACTGTCCTGGGGCTCGGTTTGTGTTTTTGAGTAGAGCCCCAGGACCAGCTTGCTTAAGGGGCTCTTCTCCAGGTTCACCTCTCTCTCTCTGTAGGTGATGGCTTTGTTATGGAAGGTTTGGGAATCGCTTCCTTTAAGGGAGGTAGAATTTAACACCTCTTTTCTGGATTTTGATAATAAGCGGTTAATGGCCTAATTCTGCAAGGCATGCATTATTTGGTGTTTTACGTTGTACACGGAGGATATTTTTGTAGAATTCTGCATGCAGTCTCAATTTGGTGTTTGTCCCATTTTGTGAATTCTTGGTTGGTGAGTGGAGCCCAGACCTCACAACCATAAAAGGAAATGGGTTCTATAACTGATTAAAGTATTTTTTATCCAGATCCTAATTGGTATGTCAAATTTTATGTTCCTTTTGATAGCATAGAATGCCCTTCTTGCCTTCTCTCTCATCCTCATGCAGGGCCATCACTCCTTTCACCCCTCCTCCCACATCCTCCCCTCTTCTCTCTAATTCTAAAACAGGGCGATATCTATTCCCTTTGTTCCAAGGGGAGGGGACACGTGTGAGTTGTAGTTCCATGGGAATCGTTGGGTTTGTGGTTCACTAATAAGGCCATTTGGGGGGAAATTCACACTGGCAGAAAACAGTGAAGCTGCACAGTAAGGATTTCTCCATTTCTCCCCATTCAAGGTAACAGTACTTAGTGCTAATGGCTGAGAGAGAACTGTTACACTAACATCCAGAGCCAGGGAAATGATCCCTATCTGGAGAGTGGAGAGTGGCTGGCCCACAATGTGTTGGCTCTGTTTGGCCATGCACAGCCAAGCACATCATTGAGTGAATATCTCTGAGCAACAGCCTTTTGCTCAGGTCCAAAATTGGCCAATTCCAGACATTTTCCCCACTTACAGATAAAAGGAGGTTGTAGAGTTGTCTGTAGTAGATGGTGGAGTTTGAAGGGAGTTTCCCCCCATACCATGTAAAGCATTTTGAGAGTCAAGAACGCACTATATAAAAGTCATATCAAATCAACCAATCAATCAAACATGGTTGTATTTACAAACCACCAAACAGAAGAAAACGGGCTGAAACGGAGGGACTACCTGAACTTGTCCAATGAGAAACACACTTTTCGTTTTCCATTGCAAAGCGTTTTACTTCGTTGTTCCTTAATGAACACAACCCTGTTCCAACGAGGGCGTTGACGACCCGACGACCACAGACTCGCCTTGCAAAGTCTGCAGGCACGATGTGTGTCTGTGGGAAGGACGAAGACTCACCTTGCAAAGTCTGCAGGCACTGTCCCGTCTTGATGTCCCAGATCTTGACGGTGGAGTCGGCGTTGCCCGAGACCAGGATGTTGTCTTTGAGCTCCATGCCGCTGGTGAGGGACTGGTGACCTGTCAGAGTGTGGATGCAGTTACCCGTCTCCACATCCCACACCCGGATAGACGTGTCCAGGCTACCACTCACCACGTGGATCCCATCAAACTGGAGGGGTGGAAGGGTGATCCAGTTATTGCGATACATTCTGTGTGACACCAATGGATTCCAGCCATTTCTATTCTAGCATATATTGGAATCAATCAATAAAATGTATTCATAAAGCCCTTTTACATCAGCAGTTATCAGAGGCTTTACAGTACCCTGGGACAGAACCCAAAGAGCAAACCAAACGACAGAGGAAAAAGGAGGGTCCAGTTATATATTACAATAAAATATAGTGTAAAATAATGAATTCCACATAGGAATTCAGATAGGATGTGTCTGATGAATCCATTGAATCTGAGTCAAATAAGGCTTTTCTAGATAATATTCCATTAGATATAATGAATTCAATTCCTTAGCATTCATATAATATCACATTAATTCATTAGATCTAATTAATTGTATAGATTTGTACAGCTTTTTCAAAGTCAGTGTCACATATAGTGTATAGAGTGGAGGGCATCTGTCCATCTGAACAGTAAACCTCTCTCTCTCTCTCTCTCCCCTATTCAGATGAACTACCTTTGAGCCTGGTCAAAAGCAGTGCACTATAAAGGGAAAAGGGAGCCATTTGGGATGCAGCCTCTCTCTCTGAAGGTGATAGTTGTGGCTCTAAACTGCTCCGTCATCACAGAGAGCGACAGACGTAAAGGGAGAGGACATCTTCGAGGACACGAGGCAGAGGAATCCATTAACCTTTTAACACTACTACTGCTGTGTGTGTGTGTGTGACCCAGACTCACACCATTGTTCTGTTTATATAACGTTACTTCAACGTAGAAAGAGAAGGAGTTGAGAAAAACACATCGTACTGCTGCTCTGCTGCCTTGGATACAACAGACAGAGGGACTATTTTGTTGTGGCTCTTTCCCAACCAGTGTGGTTCACATGGCAACCACCTTATCATATTGTGGAATGGCGGTTCAAAGCACCAACTGCAAACACTGTTTTAAAGGGCTCTGGGTTCTCGAAGTCCTCCGAGGTCTATCGTTCTTGTTTTACAGACGTTAGGCACTGTACGAACCAGATGAGACCCTGCTGTACACTTTCAAAAGAGATTATTATAATTTACACCAAACTGCACAGTGGATATATAAAGGGATTTGATTTGAGTAGAGGACTTCTATGATGGCGTGTTAAATTGATTCATTTCGTGTTTTATTCCTAGAGGGCTGCCATATAGTAGGACATAAAAGGAATGTAAAAATAGTGATGATTGAGTTGGGGCGGGGCGCTCTTTGATGAGAAGGGCTTGATTTTGCACAGTTTAAATACACGGTTTACTTAGAGGACTGTAGATTAAAATCCAATAGAACTAAGTCACTATACAAACCTTTAGACGTTAATGAAATGATGGACTCTGTGCTGTGTATGAGTGTAAGTGAAGGTGGGTGGCAGGTAGCTTAGCGGTTAAGAGCGTTGGGCCAGTAACTGAAAGGTTGCTGGTTCAAATCCCAGAGCCGACTATGTTAAAAATATGCCTATGTGCCCTTGAGCAAGGCACTTAACCCTAACTGCTCCTGTAAGTGGCTCTGGATAAGAGCGTCTGCTAAATGACTCAAATGTAAAGCAATATGAGACAGTGTGTGTACATAGACACCAACCTGTAGTGAGTAGACTCTGTTGGTGTGGCCCTGCAGCGTGTGGAGGCAGGTCTCAGTCTCGGGGTCCCAGACCTTGACCATGAAGTCGTAGGCCCCGCTGACCACCCTGCGGCCGTCGTACTGGACGCAGCGCACCGCCGCCACGTGGCCCATGAGGACGTGTAAACACTGGCCTGTCTCGACGTTCCACACACGCAGCGTGGCGTCGCGAGAACCACTCACCACCCTGGGAGAAGAAAGAGGAGACGGATGGACGAGACATTAACAATCAAAACACTAGTCTATTCTTGCAGGACTTAATCAAATCTAAAGCTAGCTGGCTGGCTGGCTCAATGTCGGAGAATTACGGGCTGAGTGTTTTTGGCTCAAATCTACTGGTTAGATTGGATTCATTTAGGATCAAGGCAATTGCTTTTATGTTTACCACAGTTCGTGTGACAGCTTTGATGGGAATTTTGACAAACTTAATGGTGTTTTTGCCAGGGCCTTGCAGACAGGTATCCTTCGTGTTAGTGATTTACTGACAGTAAATTCAATAGGTTGACCTCTAGCCCTCATTCCCATAATGACAGTTGATGAGAGCAAAACAGGAAAAACATAAATAAGATTATAGCCTTTTCATTCTGACAAAGACCACCTTCGAGTTTCGCCATCGTCATGTTGGTACATGAACGCACACAAAACCCCGGGACACAATACCCACCCGCCTCTAAACCTGCAAACCCTCCAGCACAGAAAGTGGAAAAACAGGTTCATAAAGAATTGGGAGGCGTACTCCATAAGTTACAAAACGGCTTCCGGCATCCAGCACTGACAAAGATGGAAATCACTGTTCTTCCACCGTCAAGCCCTGCAGCTGCCAGAGGCCCTTCACTTCCTCTGAGTGAGTAATCAAAATGGTACACAAAACGTCATCGGCCTCGAGGCAGGAAGAGCACTAGAGAGGAGTGGCAGGCGGATCACTTAGACGGCCACTTTGGTTCTATTCAGGGTTCTATTCAGTCCCTATGAGACCCTAAGTACACTTCATGAGGCACACTGGCATGTTGTGGTGTTCCACTGATGTGTTTTACTGCCTGGGTACAGTATGCTTGTAATACACGCTGTTTTTATACCAGGAATAGAATAGAGTAAGTTTCTCAACTCATGTCGGACAACTACTGGTCCATTTGAAAGATAACAACCTGTTGGGTAAACAGTCACTCAGTACATACCTTTTCTCGTGCAGGTGCATACAGCGCACCGTTGAGGTATGCCCGTACAGGGTGTGGATACAGTCGCCCGTCTCCGCGTTCCAGACCTTGAGCGTCCGGTCGGTGGAGCCGCTGATGATGATGTTGTCCCTCATCTGGGACGACCACACGCCCCCCGTGTGGCCCACCAACGTCCTCAGACACTGCAGAGAGATCAGAGAGAGAAGAAATCTCAGTCTAGATACTTCACAATGACAAACAGAAAACACCTCATTATGCATACTCCATACTATGACATATTCATATAGATGGGAGCCACACATAGGTGGGGGACGTGGTGAGTTTCCCTCCCTTCCCATGTAATTATAGAAATTCATTTCAAACAAGTTTGACATACTTCTGCTCTTTTTAAAACTCCAAAGCCTCACACTCCGAGTTTCAAAGAAATACAAGAAAATCATTTTACTCAAGTTTGAGATTGACCATCCGATGATTGGATGAAAGTCCAGTTGAAGACAGGATTGGATATCCGGCCGAGTTCACGTTCCATTCAGAAGGTATAACAAAGTGAATTTAAATTGATCTGACCTTTCCTTAAAACCTCTAGTCAAGTCAATCCATACGGAACTGCAGCACAGGGGGGATATAATGTATCATGTTGACCTTTCCTCAGTCTAATGGAATTGCTTTATACTTATCTACAGTTGAATGAGGAGTCATTTCCTTCTGTTGTTCCAAGAAGATGACAGTCCTGGGGTATAAATACTATTTCAAATCATTTCAAATACTTTCTCTGGGCTTTATTGATCTTTGCTGGTGCAATCTAACCAACATAATAGCCGGAAAAGTTCAAAATCCGCCCATCTGACACGCCAGGCAGACTCGAGCAACCACTAACTATTTCAAAGACTTCAAATAGTATTTGAACCCAGGTCTGGAGTACAGGTGGTGACAAAGCGTTCATAAAAAAAGGGACCCATTCTTCCTAATTTGCAAAGCTAAATTAGCTATTGATTACAGTACAGTAATTAAAGAAATCTTTCCAATCTATCCTATTCAATTTGTAACGGCCTCCATAGCCATTATTCCCCTAAATGTAATTATCCCTCGAATTGAATTAGATTTCTTTGGGATGGTAAACCGGAGGAACCAGTCTGTTCCGGGGGCGTTATGATGCGTGCCGGGACGTGTCGCGGAGGGTGTAAAACATGTGACCTCCTGACTGAAGATGATAAAGGGTGAGCGGCCAGCGACCGTCAAGGCAAAGCGGGGCAGGGGTTTTATTGAGGTGAGTGAGTAGGGTGTAACTGCAGTCTCTTTCACTCTCCCTTCCTCCCATCTCAGTTACACTCTCCCTTCCTCCCATCTCAGCTACACTCTCCCTTCCTCCCATCTCAGCTACACTCTCCTTCCTCCCATCTCAGCTACACTCTCCCTTCCTCCCATCTCAGCTACACTCTCCCTTCCTCCCATCTCAGCTACACTCTCCCTTCCTCCCATCTCAGCTACACTCTCCCTTCCTCCCATCTCAGCTACACTCTCCTTCCTCCCATCTCAGTTACACTCTCCCTTCCTCCCATCTCAGCTACACTCTCCCTTCCTCCCATCTCAGCTACACTCTCCCTTCCTCCCATCTCAGCTACACTCTCCCTTCCTCCCATCTCAGCTACACTCTCCCTTCCTCCCATCTCAGCTACACTCTCCCTTCCTCCCATCTCAGCTACACTCTCCCTTCCTCCCATCTCAGTTACACTCTCCCTTCCTCCCATCTCAGTTACACTCTCCCTTCCTCCCATCTCAGTTACACTCTCCCTTCCTCCCATCTCAGTTACACTCTCCCTTCCTCCCATCTCAGTTACACTCTCCCTTCCTCCCATCTCAGTTACACCTCTCTATCCATCTCCCTTGCTCTCCTGTGATAAACAGGGACGCTTCATTAACTTTGGGACGTAACCTTTTCTCTCCAATGTCACAAGCTATTTATTTTATCCATCTAACTGCAGTCAGGCCTCCATTCGCTCAGCTTCATAACGGTTATATTGTGGGAAGAGGACGGGGGGAAATTAGTAATGGTTCCAAGCAGGATATAATGAGATGAAAGCCTCTCCTATGACGTTGACAGTCACCAACTAACAGTGACTGTCAACGACAGTAAACGGTCAAGGAAATAATGGGTAAAATACAGTAGAGTATTTTTGGCATGTTGTTCTTTCAGCTGTCAACATAGTAACAGGTTGTGGTCATGAATGCATTGAATGAGATCAATATTACATGTATACGTATTTTTGACTGCATCACATAAAAACACAGTCCTGAGTCAAAGTACTCAACACGCAGCAAAGTCTGTGTTACCAGGGTGATGGATTCCCAATCAAAACAAGCCTAGGGTTCTGACATCCGAGTTTCAAGAATGTGGAAGCTTTCTCTCCTGCTCTCGGGTGATTACAGCCTACTTCAGAGTCAAGGAGAGAAGGACCCCTGAAAGTGGAGGCTTAGGTGTCTATTTATCTGCCTGTGTTAAACAAATATGAAAGAGGCATCTCTCAGCGTCTCAGAGGAAGATTAGGCATTCTCCTCGAGGGCCTGTTAGGGGCTGGTTTGAAGACCAGGGTTTGATCAAGAGCTCTATTTTTGCATTACACTTCCTTCCTGAATCCTTTGATCCTTGGCGTTAAAATGTTGGAGAAGTCCACTGTATGGCTTTTCCCCACAGATATATTTCAATTGGGGAGACCATTTTGTTTTTATACTGAGACTGCTGACAGCTGTCTCCTTCCCATAATGGTCAGTGCTATTCGGGTATCCTTGGGACATCCCTACCCTAAACCCTAACTATAAGCCATACCTAAACCTAATCTTAGCTCTTACCTTAAACATTTAAAATCTCAACTTCAATGGGGTAGGAATGTCCCAAAGATCTCAGAGAGCTCGGACCTTCCCATAATGCCTCGCTCTAGGCCAGTTCCATCTGTCAACCCAACAGGGATGGGCGAGATCCCGAAAAAGGGTCAAATAATCACCTTTCCCAGAATGCATGATTTGCAGTTACGTCTTCAGAACACAAAACAAACCCACAAAACCAGGTCGGCTGACTGACTAAGCGAGGATGATGCCAACAGACAGGTTATGCTAACTGAAGGTAAAAGGCTAGCCAGCTAGCCCCGGGAGATAAACAAACAGGGTCTATTACAAGGCTATGAGAAAGCTGCACAGTGCAAAATAACAAGATGGTCACGTATACTAGGCTAGACAACATTAGCAGGAAACTCAGACTAGGCCAGACTGCAGACCTTGTTGTGTTTATCAGACAGAGCTCACAGTCCAGCAGAGGTCAGATGTAAGGAGCCTATATGCTAGAGAGGAATGTTTGTGTAGAGGTGTTTTTCTTGCTGCCTGCATTTGAACAGACCTGGTGGTTACCCAAGATCTCATTATGACTCAGAGGTACAGAGAGAGAGGGAGAAGGAGAGAGTGGGGGAGGGGAGAGGGCAGAGGGGAGGAGGGGAGAGGGGAGAGGGGAGGAGGGAGAGAGAGGGAGGGAGAGAGAGGGAGAGAGAGGGAGAGAGAGAGAGAGGGAGGGAGAGAGGGAGCAGTAGAGGGAGGGAAAACATGAAAAAGAGAGGTCCTTTCAAGGACAATGAGGGAGAGATAAAGTGAATAAACCGAGAGAACAAGGGTTTTCCCAGCACTGTGCAAATGGCCCCGTGACACACAGGAGAAGGGTGTACACTAAACGTGATAAGACCTTTGCATGCATTCCTGGGTCTTGATGATACGGCCTCAGAAGTTTCTGTTTGAGGGTCAACACAGACCTGGCGTTGATCCATGTTAGTCACGCTCTCAGCTGTGATTCCACATCTAGCTAGTGGTGACATGCCAGGACTGGATACACCGATGAGTATGAACATAATAACATAGGCTAACAGTCTCTCACAACGACACACATGTCAAAACAGTCTACAAAGATGAGACATGACCCAACCAGAACAATCAATTCAGATTTCAATCAAATAAACATTGAATGTGTTGCTTCAGTTCAATACATGTAGTTCTCATATACAAGGAGATCAATGGCCTCATTATGAGGCATACACTCAATAAGTAATGTCTGGAGCTTCACATGTTATTATCTGTCTGAGGTGAAGGTGAACCAGGAATACACAGCTAGAGTGTGTGTGTGTGTGTGTAGCATCTGGCATAACAGAAGATGCCTTTCCTCTCTGTGATAGAGGGAATCTGCCTGCCTGCCAGGCTGTTTGTCTGCCATTTTAGATCAGCCTGACAGGCAGCGGAGTGTGTGTGACAGGCAACGGAGTGGTCTGTTGACGGGCACAAGGATTTTCACTGCTCTAGCGCACAGACAGACAGCCTTTGAAGCACTGGGTGCGTGTACAGTGTGTGTGTACTGTGTGTGTAGATCAAACCTTGACAGCTCTCATTGAAAGCGAAGGACAGCAAAGACAAAGGTGCATGCCTCAGATGGACTCAGCAGCCAGCACCATATTCCACAACAACATCTGATCGCTAAACTACTGAAGACAGACAGACTGAAGAAAACTAACAGAAAATGTAAAGTCTGGGGCTGCAGTAAGCAAAATGCTAATACGTAAAAGAAAGAACGTCAACAATGAGTCCAAACCGGAGCAGCTCTCCCTCTAAGCCCAGACCATCAGTTCATAGCATTGTGGTTTCTAGCCTCCTCTTCTTCAGTCTCAAAGCAAACGGTTTTAACAAAACTCCAATTTCATCCTGTTATCTTACCTAACCGCAGAGCAATGCGGAAATCCAGGTTTGTGCTTCCCAAATGGCACCCTATGCCCTTTATAGTGCCCTACTGTGGGCCCTGGTCAAGAGCAGTGCACTATAAAGGGCATAGGGTGCCATTTGGGACGCAGCCCAGTCTCTCAATGAGATGAGTCAAGGAAGCGTTTGTAGAGTAATCTGCTGTTGCAATCATGTCTTGATTGCTCACAGTGGGGTGTCTTGATTCACTCCCATACTGTATGATAGTACTGACAGACTGTGAGAGAAACCCCTCTGGTATCTAAAGGACAAGAATAACAATCCTAGTCTTAGCTAATGATGGAATCTTTCATTGGCGACATGAAAGGCTAAATTCCACTAAAGTGGAAGATCCATTATCTGATCTGAAGAAATTCTGCTATGAAGCACAATGGACATTAAATGGTAAATGTTGTTGGAAGGGATACGTTGTACATGAGAGCCATGTCTAACAGGGAAAATCCATGGAGACATTACAGAACCAGACACGTGTCTTGTTCCATTTTGTTCCAAGTGATGTATTAATGCCAGGTGCTACTTTTGAGAAACGCAACTGGGGGACTGAACATGCCATAAAAATAGATAGAGGTTCATAAAATTAGTCCAAAACAGTAGGCTTTGCACTAAGTTTGTTCTCTCCATTAGAACATGTTCAGCAGAATACTTCATTCACTTGACTACTCCCTCTCTACCGGTCAGGGACAGAACCCTCGCCAAAAGTAGTGCACTATATACGGAATAGGGTGCCATTTTGGACACAAGCTTGGTCTTAATCACTGAATCCAGTGGCTGGGATAATGAAGTCATATTCAGACTGCACATTCTTTTTGGGACAGAGGAATTCAAAGCACTCTAGTTGTGACATTCCTGTCCGTGCCAGCTTATCTTTTTCAAAATAAAAGCGCCCCCAAAGCAAACAGAGAGAGCGTCCAGACCGAGACCTTGTAGGCTGCAGCTGGACAACAGAACTAAAAAATACAAATCAATTGGAGATAGATGCTTCAGACGGACATGGAGGCCAGTCTAGAGGGAGTCAACATTGTCTCTCTGTAATATCCCAGTAAAACAACAACGTAAGAGCGAAAACTTGGACCTTCTCACAGTAGCACCTGGCATTGATACATCACTTGAAAGACTGAAACGCATGTCTTTCAAGGTCCATTTTCAAGCGTGGGTTTCTCTCTAGCTCCTATTGATCCAGTGGTAAGTAAGCCCTTAGTCTGGATGTTAGCGGCTGAAAGCTGGGTAGGAATAGGCTTCCCTGAGCTCCTGTGAGGCTGAAGGTTTACGCCACTTAAGCTGGGACTTGGAGTGGAACGCCAAGGTAGAAGGAGAGGAAACACACAACACACACACAACACACACACGTAAGAATAAATAAGAACACCCACAAGCCAAGGTCAGACAATCTGTAAAGAAAGCGAAAGAGAGGAAAGAGAGAAGCTACAGTCCTGTCTGGCAGCCAGGCAGACATTTTGGCTATTTGCTGTGGAAACCGAAGCAGGATCAGGAAGAAGAATGTGGTAGCAGCACTGGACTATTCCCTGACAGGGGGCATCCAGGGGTCAAGTCAAAACAAGCCTGGCTTGTCACGGCGAGAGATGATTGATGGTGAATATAAGGGCACTGCAGAGCGCGAGAGAGCGAGAGAGAGCGCGAGAGCGAGAGCGCGAGAGAGCAAGAGAGCGCGAGAGAGCAAGAGAGCGCGAGAGAGCAAGAGAGCGCGAGAGAGCGCGAGAGAGCAAGAGAGCGCGAGAGAGCAAGAGAGCGCGAGAGAGCAAGAGAGCGCGAGAGAGCAAGAGAGCGCGAGAGAGCAAGAGAGCGCGAGAGAGCAAGAGAGCGCGAGAGAGCAAGAGAGTGCGAGAGCGAGAGCGCGAGGAGAGATAGAATCAAGGAAATCTGTTTTTTCCTCTTCGTGCAATGGAGATCTA
The DNA here is from genome assembly GCA_030435695.1 of Brachymystax lenok tsinlingensis. NCBI lineage: Eukaryota > Metazoa > Chordata > Actinopteri > Salmoniformes > Salmonidae > Brachymystax > Brachymystax lenok. The sequence goes on from CM059810.1 coordinate 22,478,005, forward strand.
TCCACCAGCGGTTTTAACGACTGATCTAGGATCAGCTCAAATTGCTTCAGTCCTGACTTCAACCAACAAGAGCAAACTAACTAATCTGGCACAGGCGAAGATGGCCTCTAGATTCTTACAAACTGATTTAGGATCAGCTCACCTTTCTACAGCTCGGACCTCGACTGTCATTATGAAATGAACAAATCTGGCACAGGACCAGCTGGTTGGGGCATAAAAGGCAACCAACCACATGGCAGGGAGGAGGGTGGGGCGGTGTTTGTGGATCCAGCCCAGGTGCATCGTGGGACGTGGGAAAAGAATGGCCTCGGCCCAGCCTGCTGGGTTACGATGACTAATCACGCACACACCTGTTCAGACCTCTGTCTTCACAGCATGGTGTGAGCAAGTCACTGCAGCACTGACCTGAGAGTTCCAAGTCATCCGGATGGACATTACCCTAATGGTGGTGGTGGGAAGAGACAATCCGCATGGCTTCACTATCAGATGCCCTTGGTACTGATCTGTTCACATCAGCACAACGCTGTGAGAGACCGACAGACTGTATAATCACTGCTTGGCTGAGTGCCCAATGCAATCAAAAGGGAGGAAGCTTTTCTGCTATCAGACACGACGTGGCTTCTTTTTTCAGTGTTTCAGATTTTCATGCACCTGGGCACCACTGACGCATTCAGAGTGTATTTGTAATTTTTCATGCAAGCATAGAACAACGTCTGAAACTTTTGGTTCCTTCCCTTAGTTGTTCTCCTTGTACTTTAAAAAGCGAGAGAGCTTGGTCCTAAAGGAGAAATTTCATTAAGAGCTCCAGTGAAAATGGAGTCGGCTCTCTCCCTCTCTCAGCGAGGCCCACACCAACGGCACCATTTTAGAAGACCCTATAAACCAGCAACACAAGGTCCGTGTCACCGCATCAGTCCCAGTCATGAATACCAACAGCCCCTCCCTCGCCTGTCTGACGACAGATCTTTCATTGGCTCTCTGCACAATGGCTAAGGCTGAATCTCCAATGGTACCCTGTCCCCTATGTAGTGCACTACTTTTGACCAGGGCCCATAGAGAATAGGGTGACATTTGGGACAAAACCTAAATGCAGGAGGATGAAGAGAGAACAAAATGGATTCCAGGCAATATGCTGTTGTATTGTAGGACAGGTGGTGTTGTGCGGCAATGGTGAATGACGCCACTAATCAATTGCAATCTGGTCAGGGCCTCAGGGAGATGTAGGAGCATCCAGCGGTATCATTTGTGTAAAATCTCCAGTATGCAGTATACTGTAGCCCAGAGGTGGGACCAAGTCCTTGTTTTACAAGTCACAAGTAAGTCTCAAGTCTTAGCACTCAAGTCCTAAACTTTGAGTTGAGTCCTAAACAAGTCAATGTGCTCTTCACCAAATGTAATACCATTTCATATTTTTAACAAGAGTAATAGTCAGTATATTCCATTTACGCAAATCATGAATGCTTTTAAAAATATCTATATATTTATTACTTTTCAAAAATAAAGGTTATATTTCCATGGAAATACATGGGTAGCCATGAGAAAGACGCCCCCCCCCCCAATTGTGATCGACTATCGAGGATGGCTATGGGGCGCAATCGGGCGATGTAGGCTTGTACACAATCGACAAACCTTAACACACACACACAAAGTCGAGTTGCAAGTCATCATATTTGTGACTCGAGTCCACACCTCTGCAGTAGCCTATATGCACGGACTAAACCTTAAATGCAAAAATCAATACAAACCCTTGATCATGAATCTGAGGTATTGAGTGAAGACACACCAAGTCATTTAAAGGGCCATAGCATGTGGATTGACTTGCTGCTAACATGCTTCATTACAGATCAATGAGACGGTAATGAGAAATAGACGAGCTGTAATGAGTTCCTTCAGAATAGGAACTCATTACTATGTGTATGCATTCCACATAACACCGAGACGCAGTGGGATGGAACAACCAATGAGACTTAAAGAGACACTTCATCACTTTTTAAACTCCTATTCATTATCTCCAGAACCAAATCCTACCAATCTATATACCAGTACCATACCAGTCTACAACTGAGACAATGGCGATTATCTACATTCTGTAGTCAAAAAGGTTTGGACTAGTTTCAATATGGGGGTCTCTTACCTTTCCTGTGACAGCCGACCAGACCTTGAGCGAGTTGTCATCAGAGCCGCTGACAATGCGGTTACCACAGAACTGGAGGCAGGTGATGACATGGTCATCGTGACCCTTAAGCACCTAGAGAGTACGGAGGGATGGAGAGGAGAAGAGGGAAGGAAGGAGAGAGAGATGGATGACAGGGAGGGATGGAGAGGAGAGAACGGGACGAGAGATGGATAGGGTGGAGAAGCAGAGGACGGAATGAGGGAGAATAAGATAAAATGTCAAGAACCAAACAGGAACAATGACAAGGCTGTATTTCGCCAGACATCAAAGACTTGAGGTAAATGTCAAGACCCCCGTTCAAAAAGACTTGTGAGTGTATTGTGTGTGTGTAAACTCAGCTGACGGACACGGGGTCACAGAACTGCCGACTCGGCGAATGACAGAGCGCGTTACAGACGGACGCAGGGGAGTGTGAAGAGCAAGCGCGGTCACCACGGTTACATCAGCCATTCCTTCTACAGTCACAAAAGGACCTGAGGGCTTTTTGAAATTAGGAAGATCACTCTCCCTTGCTAGTCAAGCTCAATTTAAACGCCGAAAACAGGAGAGAGGCCAAAACACGCAAGAAACAGATGGGGCTCAGAACATTAGCAGCAGTTTGGTGTAGAAGTAGAATTGAGGTCATGTCCAGCCCTAGAGAAGAACTACCATTAAAAAAACATATCGATAAGAACTGCCATTAACAAAATCTTCTTTAGGAGAGTTTGAGAACTGACTCACCTATGGCTTCTAATAAAACCCAACATAAGAGCCTTATCGACTTGGACGCCTGTTCTAATTCAAAGCAGCTTTATATAAAATCCATACGAGTCTCAAGGGAGTGTTAAGACATAATGAAACCGTCTAATAAGGAACGAAGAAAGGCTTTTACTACAAGTTCTACAAAGCAGAATTAAATACTGTGGGCCAATGATGAACTAAAATAAAATGATCTATATTATAAACTGGGTGGTTCGAGCCCTGCATGCTGATTTGGCTGACAGCCGTGGTATATCAGGGGTATGACAAAACATTTCTTTTTACTGTTCTAATTACGTTGGTGACCAGTTTATAATAGCAGCAAGGCACCTCGGGGGTTTGGGGTATATGGCCAATATACCACAGCAAATGGCTGTATCTAGGCACTTCGCGTTGCGTCGTGTCTAAAAACAGCCCTTAGCCGTGGTATATTGGCCGTATACCACACCCCCCCCCCGAGGTGCCTCATTGCTTAATTATATAAAATGTTGAGAATAAGGGGAAGCAAAGACAAAATGTCTACCTTGGGTGATCGGAGGTCTCCTCTCCTCCAGTTGGTGTCTATCCTATGCTGCCTGATGTACGCACACTTCCAGGGGCTGTGGGTGAAGCCCGGCTTGGTGATTTTCCTCTTCTTGAAGGCTAGAGGCTCATCAATGCCTGCTTGTGAAGAGATGAGAGGAGAGGAGCAGTGTCAGACCGAGACTGCGTGAGAAAGCAGAATATCTACCGTTTGCTCAGGCCATTGTCCATCTAGGTCTGCCCTATGTTCAAGATTGATCATATTGGCCAATGCTGGTGTCAATCATGGTCTTAAACTACTTCAGCATGTTACTTTCGGCCAGTACTTGTGCCTGTCATGCCCGTATACCGGTTCAGTGATTCCTATTGGCTAAGTGCGTCTAGACTGACCCTCTTCCCGGCACTTCTCCCTCCAGAGGAGGTTGTCTTCAGCCAGGATCCTCCAGTAACGACAGGTCTGAGCGGCTTGCAGCAGGTCCTTGGGCTCAAGGAACGACAGCACGTACAGGGCCAACTGACGGAGGAGAGTAAGGATGGAGGGAAGGAGAGAGAGAAAGGAGGAGAGAACGTTATTTTACATTGTAAGGGCGTTGCCGTGGTTGATTGGGTGGTCTGGGTCCAGTTGACCAACCCCACACCTCCTAAAATTCAATACCAGTGCTCTACAACGCAAACATACCTCATCCCCAAGACATTATTGACGATCCAGAGCAATTGAGAGAGTTTGAAAGTGTTTCATCGATGCAGCACAGCAGAACCACTGATTGTGTATTGAGTTGGTTACATAACAGGGTACTACAGGGTGTCTTCGCCTTACTACATGTCTGTCTCATCCATATATGGATACCACTGAACTGCCCCCAGGGTTTTTCTGTTGGAGCTTCTTTACTCTGCCTAGTGCCTACCACACCCTATCCCACTCCAGCCTGAGAGACAGAGAGAGAAACGAGAGCGACAAAAGAGAGCGAGAAGAGAAAAAAAGAGAGAGAAACGAGAGAGAGAAGAGAGTGATAAAAGAGAGAGGGGAGAAAAGAGAGAGAAACGAGAGAGAGAGGGGAGAAAAGAGAGAGAAACGAGAGAGAGAGGGGAGAAAAGAGAGAAACGAGAGAGAGGGGAGAAAAGAGAGAGAGAGGGGAGAAAAGAGAGAGAAACGAGAGAGAGAGGGGAGAAAAGAGAGAGAAACGAGAGAGAGAGGGGAGAAAAGAGAGAGAGAGGGGAGAAAAGAGAGAGAAACGAGAGAGAGAGGGGAGAAAAGAGAGAGAAACGAGAGAGAGAGGGAGAAAAGAGAGAAACGAGAGAGAGGGGAGAAAAGAGAGAGAAACGAGAGAGAGAGGGGAGAAAAGAGAGAGAAACGAGAGAGAGAAGAGAGTGATAAAAGAGAGAGGGGAGAAAAGAGAGAGAAACGAGAGAGAGAGAGGGGAGAAAAGAGAGAGAAACGAGAGAGGGGAGAAAAGAGAGAGAAACGAGAGAGAGAGAGGGGAGAAAAGAGAGAGAAACGAGAGAGAGAGGGGAGAAAAGAGAGAGAAACGAGAGAGAGAGGGGAGAAAAGAGAGAGAAACGAGAGAGAGGGAGAAAAGAGAGAAACGAGAGAGAGGGGAGAAAAGAGAGAGAAACGAGAGAGAGAGGGGAGAAAAGAGAGAGAAACGAGAGAGAGAAGAGAGTGATAAAAGAGAGGGGAGAAAAGAGAGAAACGAGAGAGAGAGGGGAGAAAATAGAGAGAAAAGGAGAGAAAAGACAGAAAAGGGCGAGGAGAGAAAAGACAGATGAGAGAGAAAGAGTGAGAGAGAGAGAGAGAGAGAGAAGAGAGAGGAGAGAACAAATGGGAAGCAAAGCAGAAACAGCTAAATGGGAAGAAACAAGGTAACAGTGAGAGGGAGCAAGACAGGCTGCTTCATGCTCCAACCTCTGCTAAACAAACAGTCTGAAGGGGCTTGGCCACAGGAGCAGGCTGAGGGGAGGCGATTTAGACCTTTATACATTACAGACTACTTCCCACCCATCCCCATTCACTCACTCCCACCCCCCCAATACAGACAACTCCACACCCTCCCCGTCCAGACCTCCCTCACACCTGACAGACAAGAGGCAGGTGCCAGACTGAGACAGCCACTCTGATAAGGACCTCTCTGAGGAGTGGCAGGAGGCTGTTTAAGATAGATCCCCTGAACAGAGACACATTTGCCTGAGCGAAGGGTGACACACCCACCGAAAGGTGCCATTAAGGCTATTTCCAATGAGTTAAGTGGAGATAAGAAAACAGCTCAGGGAGCTTTCGGTTCTCACCTCTTTGGGCAACAGGGATGGATGGATGGGGAGATGGGAGAGTGCAGTTGGGGGAGTTAAAGAGGTGGTAAGGGGGCTTTGGTTCTCCTTCTTTAGGCAGTAGAAAAGCAAATGGGTAGAGAGGGGTTAGAAAGAGAGGGAGGAGGAAGAAGGGGTTAGAAAGAGAGGGAGGAAGAAGGGGTTAGAAAGAGGGAGGAGGAAGAAGGGATTAGAAAGAGGGAGGAGGAAGAAGGGATTAGAAAGAGAGGGAGGAGGAAGAAGGGGTTAGAAAGAGAGGGAGGAGGAAGAAGGGGTTAGAAAGAGAGGGAGGAGGAAGATGGGGTTAGAAAGAGAGGGAGGAGGAAGATGGGGTTAGAAAGAGAGGGAGGAGGAAGAAGGGATTAGAAAGAGAGGGAGGAGGAAGAAGGGATTAGAAAGAGAGGGAGGAGGAAGAAGGGATTAGAAAGAGAGGGAGGAGGAAGAAGGGGTTAGAAAGAGAGGGAGGAGGAAGAAGGGGTTAGAAAAAGCTATAAAGGGGTTGTCACCTCTTTGGGCAGCAGGGAGATGAAGTCGCGTTGGAACTGCGGCTCAATGACCTGCATCATGTGTTTGACGTGCGTGGGCTCACAGCTGTCGATCAACTCATCCAGCGCCATCAGCTTCTCTGGGCCACTCCAGCTCTGAAAAACAAACAGGAGGACGGGGACGGAGGCAGGGTTAGGTGGGATGTATCGATGGTACAGTACTCCAGCTGTGGAAAACACAGGAGGGGAAGAGAGACCAGTCAGGAGAGAAATACATGGAGAGGACTTTATATGTCAGTTGTGTTGATGGTACTTGATTGTAAAAGTAGTTGTTTTTAGTGTGTGTTGCGTTGTATTGGCATACAAGGGTGCTTGCTGTAAGTGTGAAGCAACGTCAGCACATTAACTGTTCGTCGGGAGCTTCATGAAATGGGTTTCCATGGCCGAGCAGCTGCACACAAGCCTAGCCGACGCTTGGCGCAATGCCAAGCGTCGGCTGGAGTGGTGTAAAGCTCGTCGCCATTGGACTCTGGAGAAGTGGAAACGCGTTCTCTGGAGTGATGAATCACGCTTCACTATCTGGCAGTCCAACGGACGAATCTGGGTTTGGAAGATGCCAGGAGAGCACAACCTGCCTGAATGCATAGTGCCAACTGTAAAGTTTAGTGGAGGAATAATGGTCTGGGGTTGTTTTTCATGGTTTCGGGGCTAGGCCCCTTAGTTCCAGTGAAGGGATATCTTAACACTACAGCATACAATGACATTCTAAACAATTCTGTGCTTCCAACTTTGAGGCAGTTTGGGGGAAGGCCCTTTCCTGTTCCAGCATGACAATGCCCCCACGCACAAAGAGGTCCATTGAGAAATGGTTTGTCGAGATCGGTGTGGAAGAACTTGACTGGCTTGCACAGAGCCCTGACCTCAACTCCATCGAACACCTTTGGGATGAATTGGAACGCCGACTGCGAGCCAGGCCTAATCGCCCAACAACAGTGCCCAACCTCACGAACAGAAGCCAGTTAGCCCAAGGCACCTCGCTGCTAACTACACTGGCAACAGGCACATTAAAAGGCCATTTCCACATCAAGCGCCTGGCCTTCATCAGCACTGTTATTACCTAGCTATGCTCCGTGGGGGATTCCTCCTGGCTGAATATTCAGCACCGCTCACAGCCTGAAGCTCAAAGCCTTACTGTGGCGCTTAGCTAGCAGGGGCTGTAGTTGTAACTAGACCAAGTGTCTAGATGCTGGGGCCAACGTTGTTTTCCTTTGGGAGAGCGCTCAAATGGAACACAGTGATTATAAGAAAGAAGGATGGAGGGAGGCATGGGGCATGTAAAGCATCTGTAATTTGGCAGTTAGACTGACGCCGCCAGAGGAGCTGGCTGTGCTGGTAGTTAGGAAGGTAATCAGGGTTTGGGCTCAAAGAAGTCCTCCTCAAACCAGGGCAAAGGGTTGGATTACTGAGTGGTTACTCAGCGTTGGATGGCAGGCGACTTAAAACCCATTGGTCATGCCTCTGGGAATTAGCTTTTTGGGTAGAAACACCGTCAGCTACAAAGCTTGCTTATGCTTGGTGGCGTAATGGACCGAATGAAGGCACTACGTACAAAGCATGGCTCAGTCAACCCCGGACGACATAACACCATGTTTCTTTCCAGTGTTATGACATTTGGATAGCCTTATTTCCTTGCTACACTCAGCTTAAGACCTCATAAAGAGGATTAATTGAATTTCTCTCTCACTCCACAGGAAGCGCAAAGGGGCTGAGCATGCCGGGACTGGAAAGAGAATGTACAGAATGCACAGAATGCATGTTGGTGTGTCTAATAAGGGCTGTCAGACGAATGACAAAATGGGGCCTTAGCAGGTGAACTAGTCTCTCTCTCACGCTCTCCCTCTCTGTCAAAAACCCACACACACAGGGCGAGTTCTCACATGGACAAGCTATTTCACAGGATTAGTGGTTTTTGGGTAAAGGCAATGTTACAATATTTGACAATGGACGTCTGACTGAATTGTTTGATGGCGTGCCATGTCCCGGAGAGGCAGGTTCTGATCCTAGAGGTAGTTGTTGCAGAACTAAACAGCAACATTGTTCTACACAGCTGTGGAATCTTAATATCCTGAAGTAAGACTTACAGGCATACAATTGTTAATGAACTTGGCCTGACATCTCTATGTGGCAGTCTGGCTTCTGTGGCTGTAAATCGGTACAGGATGGGATTACATTTCACAATACCAGTAAACTAGTTTATTCACCAAACAGAGATGTGAAGAAAGTTAATCACCGCAATATTAGCAGAAAGATGTTGGCGACTGGAATGTTATTACCAAATTGTCATTTTCTAATAAAAGAGTTCTTGACATTTTGTTGCGGTTATGCAGCCATTACCTTCAGAGAATGCTTTGAAGACAGAGCAAAAGCTCCAATTTCTTTCCTGTTTATTTCCCCAAAGATTTGGCATTTATGACAGGCAAAGTCAATACAGACACAAAGCCGGCTGCAAAAACTTTAGCGAAGGCAGCAGCAGCATTACAGCGAGTTGGTTGCCAAGTCAAATAAACTCAGCATTGTTCCCATTTCGGATGAAAGGGGTTCTTACTGACGATGAATTTGATATTAACAAAATGCTGGAAACAAATCCCAGATGTTCGAGCTCTAGTCATCATCATGGAGATGCCTCAACACAAGGCTTTTATTGCCCTACCAAAAAACAGAGAAGGAACATTACGGCCGTGCCTGAAATGACACCCTATTCCCTATATAATACACTACTTTTGAACTGAGGAACTACCTGGAAGACACAAGGATTTCTCCATTGACTATTGGCTGTGACGTTAGAACTCGACCATAGACAAACATGACATACGAAGCTGACTGGCCTAAAATACTATGTGGCTTTGAAAGGATTACCTGAACAAAGATCACATCTGTTCAACTGTTGACATAGTATACATTGGGCGGTGGCTGCACAAATACAATACTGGAGCCTGCATTCTAAACAGGTAGGCTAATTCCTATCCCATGCTACAGTGCATATGGTAATGTGAGGGCCAAAACATCAAGGCAGCAATTATCTTCAAGACTTGAGGAAACATTGACTGGGCGCAACATCAGCTTTTTGATGAGCTCTGGCTCCAAGGCTTCGCAGGAAGACACTCAAGGGAGGGGGAGGGGAGAAGATGTATGTAACAAAGGAGTTGGGAGGAACTCTGGAGGAACTAGGAACTACCCACTTAATTAGCTACTTAGTTAGAACCATCACTCCTCAGGGAGCAGAGGCCAATTAGGGACTGAGGGCTAGGGGGTAGGAACTAACTCACCTGAAATGACCACTAGGAAGGGGAGGATGGACGTGACAGGAAGACATTGGAGGAGCTAAGTGGGAACTAACTCACCTGAAATGTCCGGAGCCATTCCTGGAGACCTGTGGGAGAAGGGATGGAGGTGATACGCCGCCTCTGCTGCCCCTGACCGTTAGCTGTCCTGATGTGCCCAAACGTGGTGGGGGTGGCTGGGTAGGGGACCAGCCCTGTAGCACTGTGGAGAGAAATATGGAGAAATGGGGTTAGAGAGTAAGAACGTGAGAAAAAAAGAAAAATTATTTATCCTGTTCTTCTGAGGAGAAGCATGAGGGTTAAATTGATAACGAGGAACACGGAGGACATTATGAATAGTTTCAAATGTGGGCAAAGCGCAGGTGCTGCAGCAGTAGCAGCTTCTGCAGATATCTTCCGCTCACTAATTACAATAGCAGTGAGAAGGAGTACAAAAGCTGAGTGGCTGGAGAAGCAAACAACAGATACTAATGAGAGAAACAGTCCTGGGTCTCCGCCAAGAGGAGACTAACTGGGTTTCTCTCTATTCATTAGTGCACACAGTAGCAAAACATTTCGCAATGAAAACAGAGTGATCTATTGGGCAAATTCAGGTAGGTTCCTACCCGTTTGATTTCGTTTGGTTCCGTTTGGTTCCTAGTGAACACACCCTGCTCTCTTCTCAATGCAACGGTTTCCCTGGAATTGAACTGAAACCAAAGTCGTATTCACAAGGCACGAAACGGGAAGGTACCACCTGAACGCCAATTATGAAATGTTCAATAACATTTTCCTGCTCTCTTCCAGAGTGTTTCCCTGGAACTGAAACCAGCTGTTTATTCCCATGTTTCCATCATCAAGAATCAACTAAATGCATATGTACACAAGCTTGTTTCAATTTGGTTTGGGTTACTAACTTGTTTTTATTCAACTAAAAAGATATTATCGACTTGATTTAGGGGACAGAGAACTGCTATTGAGGGGCAGATAAATTCTGGAATGTCAATTTTAGGGGATTTCTATCAATGTGCGCCTCTCGCCCTGAGACTTCAAAGTGCACATAGTTCCAAAGAATTAAGTTCAATGTCAACCCCCCAAAGGGAAGCCACGAGGCGTGCGTTCATTCGGTACTAGCCAAACGCCAAACCAACCAGTCAGCAGTTCCTCACACCGTTCTGCTTAGCGACAGAAGTATGAGGTAAGAGAGTGAGGTCTGTTTCATAATGGGTTTATTTTTTATGGGATTGAGAGCTAGACCAAAGTGTGGCAATTACAAGGCTGCAGAAGCAGCACAGTGCTGCCAGTGAGTGAGGCAGCAGTGCTTAGTCAGGATCCTCAGGAAGGCATGAAGTACACTTTAATGGGCAAAGAACACGCTGCGGTGAGCACTTCTTATGAGGATCATGTGTCTTAGTATGAATAACCATATAATATTCTGACTTACAGGGACAACTGGGGCTGCCTGCTGGATCCTGTCTGTGATACAACAGAAATGGGTCAGGGCTTCTTAACCATTTGCATTGCTGGCCTACTTGGTAGGAAGGGTAAATCTATTGGTTAACTGGTAGGAAGGCAAAATCTATTGGTTAACTGGTAGGAAGGTGGGAACAGGGGGTTGGTTCTTTAACTTGGATACTGGATAACAGGGTAGGGGGGTGGGGTTCTTTACCTTGGATACTGGATAACAGGGTAGGGGGGTGGGGTTCTTTACCTTGGATACTGGATAACAGGGTAGGGGGGTGGGGTTCTTTATCTTGGATACTGGATAACAGGGTAGGGGGTGGGGTTCTTTACCTTGGATACTGGATAACAGGGTAGGGGTGGGGTTCTTTACCTTGGATACTGGATAACAGGGTAGGGGGTGGGGTTCTTTATCTTGGATACTGGATAACAGGGTAGGGGGTGGGGTTCTTTACCTTGGATACTGGATAACAGGGTAGGGGGGTGGGGTTCTTTACCTTGGATACTGGATAACAGGGTAGGGGGGTGGGGTTCTTTATCTTGGATACTGGATAACAGGGTAGGGGGTGGGGTTCTTTACCTTGGATACTGGATGACAGGGTAGGGGCGGTGGGGGTTCTTTACCTTGGATACTGGATAACAGGGTAGGGGCGGTGGGGGGTTTTACCTTGGATACTCGGAGCCTTTGCAGGGCTTTTTTCCTGAAGGGAAAGATCGGACCTCTGGGCCATGGTCCAACTTTCTCTTCATCTGCAAAACAAAAGAGGTGAAAGGAGAGAGATGTTAGGAGGCAGTAGAGCGAGACAGACACCACAGACCAACACCCTTGTGTGCGTGCGCACGTTCCTTCGTTCTTGCACCCCTCCATAAGAAAATAATGACAGGGCCCAAAACTAGAAATCCTTCCTGCAGCAACCTAGAATTTGGTGAAAGATGAGAGCTAGCTAGAGTGCAAATGATAATTGCTGCCTCACTCTCCAGATGACTTCTCCTCAAAGACAGAAGATATGAGTCATCTCTTCCATTAACATTTACAAGCTGTACTCCTGAGGAGAACGAAGCAGTGCCTCACTTTGAGAACAGGGAAAGACAGATTTTGTTGTTGAATAACTGGTACTGAAACAAACGCTGACTTCAATGATTTTGAGGCTCACAGCAGGAAAGCACTGACTGTTCAAATAATTTTCTGAAGTAACACAAGTGTACTTTTTGTGCGCACGGCACAGATCCTCACAAGGATAAAACAAATGCAGATATAGTTCTCTTTCCTTGCCACGCGAACCAACCATTTCCACATCAACCAATCATTTCCAAGTGAGCAAACGTAAATTATGAGAAAGAAGCCAAAGGTTCCCTACTCATTCAGCCTATAGATAAAAAGTATGTTTCAGTCATTCTCAATGCAGATGATGGCACTGCATAACACAGGCTAGGCTGGCTCTAGCTGAGAGAAAGACCAGGGTGAGGTGTGGTAGAGGCTGGCTCTAGCTGAGAGACATCATGATTTATTTTTATTAGGATCCCCATTAGCCGACACCAATGAAAGGCAGGGCTGAGGTGTGGTAGGTTTTTCTTTTTACACTGATGAGCTTCACTCCAATAGGTTGCATTCCATACTGATAGCCTCTGACAGGCGTGGGGGGTTCCAAAAAAGAGCAGGGGACACGAACACACACACACACACACACACACACACACACACACACACTGAAACAACTTGAGAGTAGCTCTATGCTATAGGATGGGCAATGACTGCACCCTTTGCTAGAGAGAATATCTTGATTAGAATATCTTGATTTATACATGGGTGGTTGAAGGGAAACCACACCCACCACAACCTCTCTTGCCTCAGTGGGTGCATAGTTAGAGCCTGGATACTGAACATCTAAAGAGGAGAAAACAAAGGCCTCAGTGTCCACTCACACACCGAGCCCAAAATTACATTTGAATAAAACTATTTTGGGGGATGTACTTGTACAGTGAGTCTCAAATGGATTTTCATGCACTTGTCGAATTGAATACCCGGTTAGGGAGGAACCCTGGGGATTTCAAAAGACAACGCCTTTTCTTTCGTGGTGTGTTCACTTTACTCCACCTTGGTAGTATCTGTGACTGGTACATCATGAAATACACAGAGATTTAGCCTATTTTATATGGGACGTTAACCCACATAGATGCAATGTCCACCACACACTGGACTATAATAACAGGCCAAGAATACCTATTCACATCTTCATGTCACTGCACTCTGACCGTCGGGACTCACACATGCATGGAACAAAGCAAAATATTTAATTTGTTGCTAATTCTGGAGCCACAGAACAATAGATAATATAGCCTAGCCTGCAATGTGGCTATAGAACTGCAATGAGGTCTGTATGGACGGAGGCCTACTCTTTGCCTTTACCTGAATAAACTTTAACTGATAATCAATGATCATTTAACTTCTACCCACACCAGATTATTTGACAGCTGGGGATGTAGCCTAGTTGATTGGAGGACCAACCTTCGATACTGATACCAAAGACTATTGATTACAGTTGAATTTCCACCAGATCATTAGGCGCTGAGTGTGTGTGTGGTGGTCTAACTGAGCTGAGGGAAGCGGTTATGTTTTGTCTATCTTGTGAAGAGCTGGCTGGGTTTTGATTAGGGACCCCGTACTGGGATGGTTCACAGCGCGTTGACGAGACAGTCGGGTCAGATCAAGAACTGTTCAAATAAATGAAAGCCATCTCCTGAGAGAGAGAACGGGCCTACATAAGAGGGGACAATAAATGAATCAGAATCATTGAGAAGAGATTTTGATGGGATGCACTGCAGAGAAGGCAATGAAAAGGGATTCTGGAAGAGAAATGGTAGAATAAATGAAAAGAATTCTAGAATAACAACATTCCAAATGTTGGTGAATAATGGAAGATTTATCATCAATGTGTTTTCCATCTAGTTAAAATATTTTCTATCTTGAGGAAGCGCTTGGGTTTTGTAAGATATACTCAGCTTGTTAGGGGATTCATTCTCAACCCCAATCCCTTGTTCTCCAAGGAATGACCTCACTTCAATGGCAGTTCAAGTACTAGGGAGAGTAGGGGTGTGTGTGTGTGTGTGGGGGTACAGGGGTGGTGGCTGACGAGGGAATCTCCCAAGCGCAGGCGTTGAAAACACATTAGAGTGTAACCACCAGTCTCTTGTGTTTCAGCCGTGGGAAAAGGTAACCGAAGACGAGACGGAGAATGTTGTTTGTAGACAGCTACTAATCAGCCACCCTGCGTCTCACACCTCTGACCTCCCTAACTGTGAGAAGGAGGAAGGGGAGAGCCGGATAGAGAGATAAGGAGATTTTGAAAAGCAGCCAGAGAGCATGAGAGAGAATGAAAGCGTACGTCATAAGATCTGAGGAAATCATTCTCTTATTATAAACTGGGTGGTGAATGAATGTTGATTGGCTGACAGCTGTGGTATATCAGACCAATTACCACGGGTATGACAAAACATTTATTTTTACGCTCTAATTACGTTGGTGACCAGTTTATAATTGACAAAATAAAGATTTGCTCCCCGTCGGTCTGAAAAAGACAGATAAACCATCTGTAATGTGTTATTACTCACTGAAATGTAGACCTTATGAAAATATTACTAATTGGAATAATGTTCTCTGTGCACCCCACAGTTATTCAATTACCACATCAAGCAGCCATGAAATCATTTCAAGATCTCCATAGGAGAAACAAACAGAATTGGGACATAACTAAAAGAGATGGGCCATCCGTAATATCCACGGAACAGATAGCAAAGGGACCTATTGCTTTCAGAGAAATTCAAGTCAAACTGGACTTTCTATTAGGCTTTGAAAAAGCAGCCAGTCTCCGTCTATGTGCCTGTGGGGGGTTAAAACAGACAATTCTAACGAGACAACACTGAGCACTCCCTTCCCTTCTGAGTAGAACACGCTCCCTGTACCAGCAGCTAAGTGGATGGCAGAGAAAGAGCATCTAGGCATGAAATTATACCACTCTGTAGACTAGTCGATTGAATGTGAGAGAATATGAATGAGAGTCAGAGTCAGCTACTCACTGAGTAGAATTTTCTCAAACAGGAGCTCACAGTGAATGACAGAAAAATATATAATTTAGGTATGAAATGATAGCCTCCTACTCGATACGGCTTGAAATGGAAATAATCAACAGAAAGGCTCATTATCATATTTTAAATCCTATCTGAATAGAGGTGGGAAACGCCTTGCCTGGCTCAACACAAATAGTCCACATTTGAATCCCACTAATGAAAAACCTGAAATGCATCCAAACCCCAGCAGCCCAGTAAATTTGACTAGCCAGCACTTTTCTCCTTGGATTTTCTGCAAATGAATTTGAAGTGATTACCCAATTTGTTTACATAATATGATCCACTATAAATCATCAACAGCTGCACGTTCCCTTTTGTAGTTTCGTGAGGGCGTGCCGAAACTGTTTACCGTTAACCGATGGTGGACACTGACACGGGAGGTGTGGGATGTTCCGCTGCCCGGTAACATATGTTATTCAGATTTTCCGGTGTGCTCAGTTCATACCGGTTGATTGCCTCTCTATAGGGCTCGCTTTCCACACAGCCAAGTTATTAAGCGGATCAGCAACCGCATTCGTCAATGTTATCCGCAATTGAAACCGTAATCGCTTTTAAGAGACGCTGTGATGTTGGTTGCAGCAAACGACTTGCAGTCTTTCAACCTCATCACCAAAGAAGCGTACATTTCTGGCTGACATACTATGATGAATAAAAATCTGTCATAAAGGTCGTTTTGCCTTATACACAGCAGTCTGACACAGTGCCCCATAATTTGTGCTTGCAGCCTCAAGCAAGTATGCAGTGTAAGGAATATACTCTCTTCTTCAACAGGCAATTCAACAGATCCAAATCAGATAGCCTACAGGTAACTGTGCAGTGAGTCACTTGGCAACACAAGATGCCCACAACTGCATATGTAATAGCCTGATGTATAACACATAGGCACACCAAGGAAATATCCCATATTCTGAATAGGTCTGGTTTTCATCCTCCATAAGCACATCAAAAAACAAAGTAGCTAGTCTAATCATCCCTATTGATGTTAAAGCACTCTATGCGGGTAAATAATGTAACATTGTAGCCTATTGGTTAATATATGCCGTGATGCAAAGGAACACACTGCTCACACGGTCAGTGTGACACGCAAGTGCAGTTACCTGATGGGCAGATAGGCTGGGTCACCGCGTTTCAACAACGGGCATAATCCATGGTAAAGGAATGAATGCTCATTGCTCAAATATTATAGTGTGAAAATGTGAAGCTACGACAGCAAACCTCACATGTGTAATTATTATGCAATAGGCCTATGCATAAAACCCAAAGTATTTCATAAGCAATATTTATTTATTATGTTGCCGACATCCCTGTACCCTGAATTTCATAACAGTATGCATCTCGGTCATTCTAAAATATTCATCAAATCGGATATGATATGAGCCCTGCATCATTTCGCTGCTGTTCCCGTTCATCCTCTGCAGTGCCTGTCCATACAATCTGCTGATGTACACAGCGGCGCGTCATTTTCAGCCGTTCGATTCGCAACGGGCAGACAATATTTCCCAGGCACTTGGGTCAATATGTCAATCATGCAACTACATGACAGCAAGATTGTGCGGCATGATGATGCATATAGACGTAGAAAGCCTACTCACTTTATAGAAAATCATCTTTAAAGTGCCGTAGAAACCCATGTTTGGTAATCCGGCGGTGGTTTCCTATTCCTTCACTGCGAATCGTTGAATCCCAAATATGTCAGAGCTGTAGAATCGCAGTGCAAAGGGGAGCAGGGCAGGGTGCTCGCAGGTAGATCCGTGACAATCTCTGATGTGGACATGCTCGAGCACGTCACCGAACGGGTGTGCGTGCGTGACGGTAGGTGTAGTAGATTTCTCGGTATGGAATAGCTCCGTCCGTGTCACACCGATTGATTTTCTCAGTAACGATTCTAATACAGAACGATGTAGCTAGGAGGCTCTCACTACGGATGGCCCCACAGGACTGCACGAGCGAGGATAATGAGCAAGGAGAGAGGGGTGAGAAAATAGGGGAAGTGGCAACTCGGATAAAGGGGAGGAGTGGCTAGGGGAGAAAGCGGAGGGCCATGCCCTCTTCGGAGCCTTTACAACGCTGGCTTCTGCGTAGAGCTCGGATTACATCTTCCCCGGCGGTGAGGAGGCGAATGGTGCAGTCCAACAATCAACAGTATGCGCAGCGCATCAATTATTGGTGCGAATACACAGCAGCCAGGCAGGAAAAGGGAGGGGGAATCACGGATGTAACTAGATGGAGTACAGCTACGACCGGAAGTGACTTTTCGTAGCAGGTTGAGAGAGTTTTTGCACTCACCTTAACCTAATTCTCCTAACCTGATATGAAAAAGTCACTTTCCCGTCATAGCTGTATACCACCTAGTCAACCCCCTCACTTGTTGCAGTCCACACACACACACACACACACACACACACACACACACACACACACACACACACACACATCCCCACCCACCCACCCCAAGGTATGGCAGCAGTGGCATCCCTAATGTTCTTTCCCCATCACTGGGCAGAAGGTATTTATCACAACTAGCTTTGAATAGGATATTCTGTATAATCAGTGCTCTGCTTAGGGCACGGAGGGCAGTCAGACACAAATTACATCCCAAAAATGTAGAAACTAATATAAATGTTAGAGGGAGAATATGATATTGAATAAACAAAAAATGTACTTAATATTCCAGCCCATGCATAATAAAGCATAACATTCATATATTATATTCCACAGCCCGGGGATGAAGATAAATCCATTATTCTCTAGTCAGCAGCGGTACACAATAAGCACTTCAGGTGCAGCACCTGATGTGCCCACGAAATGAACGCTAATTCCGCTTCAATATGGGCAAAAACAATTATGGGCCTTAGTTAACATAACTAGAACCTAGGTGATGGTGTAACAACTGGGAATGGGCTATCACATGCAAATTATACTGCTGGCAAGGGGAAATAAAGAACTCTAAACTGCTGGTTTGGGTCCAAAACCATCAAAGTCACAGCTGAACAAACTAATAAATAATAATAGTTGAGGTGAATACACAGTGTTAAAAGAAAATACTTAATAGTATTTGTCACCTCCGAGGTAAGAGCTTTGCACAGGGTCATCCAGCTATCTGGTAAACACTGGCAGGTAGCTAGCTCAGCTATTGTTATTCAAATAATGCCTTGTGTAGAAAACAAATACACATGAAAAGCCCTTTTGTTTACGTTGATCAATTTGGACAAATGGGAAACTAGTCTGGGGATCTTGAATTAGGTCTGCAAACACCTGCAAGAATAAAAGCAACTAGCCTGCAGTCCTGCAATTCTCTGGACATGTTGAGACTTGTTCTCCATAGACTCCAGTCCCAAAAAGGCTGTTGCAGTGCCCATATTTCCTGTTGAGAGTTTTTGAAACTATTGAGAGTGTCATTGGCAACATGGAGGTTTTTTTATTTTCTTGGTGACCATCTCTCTAGACATCTGTCAGCACATTACCAGTGAACCAAACATACTGTCACATTCTACAAATCCAGCTTGGTGCTTTGAAGCCCTAGTGACAGTCGAGGTTGAGTAATTCAAAAAAACAAAAAGAATCAATTTCCCCTCTCATCAACACCTTGGAGATTCCCTAAAAACACACCACTTGATTCAGCTACGACTGGAAGTTACTTCTTCATAGCAGGTTCGGAGAACTTACGCAACAGGTTAGGATAATTAACGTAGCAAGTTAAGAGATTAAGAGAATTTGGTTAAGGTTAGGAAAATGTTTTTGTTATACTTTAGTTTTTATCCTGTGATGTTTGTTGTGTAGTAAATATTAAAGTCATTATTTTCATTGTTATTTATCAATGTTTCTTCCTGTGAAGCGTGATGCGTTGCATTCCTTTCTGAAATATGCAATATAAATAAAGATTGATTATGATTTGATTAGGGTTAGCAAAAATACTCCCCTAAACTGCTACGAAAAGTAACTTCCAGGGGGGCTCCTAGGCACTGCATCTCGGTGCTAGAGGCGTCACTACAGACCCCGGGTTCGATTCCAGGCTGTATCACAACTGGCCGTGATTGGGAGTCCCATAGGGCGACGCACAATTGGCCCAGCGTCGTCCGGGTCAGGGTTTGGCCGTCATTGTAAATTTGTTCTTAACGGACTTGCCTAGTTCAATAAAAAAATCCAGTCATAGATGTATCGTAGTGCCGTGTTTTTATAGGGAGTCTCCAACACCTTGAGTTATTGCCCCTGTTCCACAGTCCACCTCCCTAATAGTCTCTGTATTAGTCAGTTAAGATGATTCAAATACCAACACAGAGACATTGGAGGAGGATCACAGGTTACTGACTGGGCATTGTTATTCAAATAATGCCTTGTGTAGAAAATAAATACACATGAAAAGCCCTTTTGTTTACGTTGATCAATTTGGACAAATGGGAAACACCTGTCATTATCCAATCATCTGGATTCAGGTGGGAAATCGGGGGTTTGGAGGTGAGAGGTGAGGAGAGGCACTTGCCGAATGGGTGAGACAACAATGAGAGGAGAAAATGTGCCAGTATCCCAAAACCATTTGAAGGAAATCTCATACGAGGCAGAGGCCATATTTCAAATGCTTAGAAAAGCAAGCCACCTGGATATCCAGATGTTAGTTTAATAGAGATAGTAAACCATGTACACACACAAACACACACGTCTATTCATGTTTTATGACAAGGACTTGCATGTATGACACAAATGACCTTTAACTACTTAGGGAGCAGTGGGGCGCTAGCACCCCACTCCCAACACTACCCGGTGAAATGCAAGGCGCCAAATTCAAAATCCAAAAGTAGAATTATTAAACATTCATCAATATACAAGTGTTGCATAGTCATCAAAAGCTCTGCTTCTTGGCAATATCACAGCGTTGTCAGATTTCAAGAAGGCTTTACGGTGAAAGCACAACATTTGATTGTTTGAGGGTAGCACCGCCAATATTTTTCTATTAGCATAAATTCATAAACCATCACGGTTCACACAAAACACATTTCACAGCGAAAAACAAATCCCTTACCTTTTGAAATACTTCTGCTGAGGGCTTCCCAAGTGTCCAACGAAGACATCCAATGGTTCTTTTGTTAGAAAAAGTAATTTATTATATCCATAAATCTCCGTTTGGTTGGCGCATTATGTTCATAAAATACAGCGTCCACTCGCCCATTGAACCGTGAAGAGAACTCGTTCAACCTATACACTTGTCCAAGAACACTCAAACATCATTGATAATGTATCCTTAGAAACACTTATGTATATTTATTATAATATTTCAACCGGATTATAAACTGGACGATAGGAAAGGAAAAAACCACAGCGCGCGCAAGCCCGTGAACGCGCTTCCTCTTCTGTTTACATCCGATGACCACTTCAAAATTCTTCTTCTATTACCATCCAGAGCAACTATAACATCACCAAACACTGTCTACATCCAGTGGAAGCAATAGGTACTGCAATCTTACTCCCATATATGTCTGTTTTCAATAGGGAGGGGTTCAAAATGAGGCAATGTGTCAAAAACACTTTTTCCAGGACAGAAATTCCTCGGGTTTTCGCCTGTTATATCAGTTCTGTTATACTCACAGACAATATTTTAACACGTTTCCTATCTAATAGTACTTAATTATGTGCATATCCTATTTTCTGGGCCTGAGTGGGAGGCATTTTACTTTGGGCACGCCAGACTCTCCAAAACCGTCACCTCGGAAGCCACTCCCTAAGAAGTTAAAGGGTACAATTGAGGCCTTTGAGAGAGGGGCCTCACCTGCTCCCCATGTAATCTAGTGTTGGAGGGGTTAAAGGTGACCAGGTGCAGTATAACTAAGATAGTCTCGAGCTCCCTCTGTGTGTGTGTGTGTGTGCGCGCGCAGCCCCCCTTTTCCCTGCACTGGAAATCTGTCCTCTTTTTTGTTGCCACAGCAACACCAAGCAGCACACCGAGACAATGTGTGTGTGTTGGGGCCTCTTGAGAATAACCCCCTCGCTGCCCAACCTTAACACAGTACATTGGAATGCGTGGAACGCGAGAGCGGTAACGCCTCAGCCTTTGAAGAGCCTGTGACCTCTGTTGCTCCCCTTCTGCCGCTCGGTAAAGCATTAACAGACACCCGGCGGCGCTAGGCACTTACCTCACAACACTTAGCAAAACCTCTCAAAACCCTCCCGACCCAGACATGGGGCTTCCACAAAACAGGTGTCCTCCGAAGTAAACATTTCAGACTTGTCCATGTTTTTTCTTTTCGTCTTTAAATGATAGACCTACGTGAGAGAGAGACAGATCTCTCTCATATATATATATATAGATAAATAGATAGAGAGAGGGCGAGAGAGAGAGGGCGAGAGAGAAGAAGAGCGGGGCCGAGAGAGAGCGAGGGCAGAGAGAGCAGAGAGCGAGGGCAGAGAGAGCAGAGAGCGAGGGCAGAGAGAGCGAGGGCAGAGAGAGCGAGGGCAGAGAGAGCGAGGGCAGAGAGAGCAGAGAGCAGAGAGCGAGGGCAGAGAGCAGAGAGCGAGGGCAGAGAGCGAGGGCAGAGAGCGAGGGCAGAGAGAGCAGAGAGCGAGGGCAGAGAGAGCGAGGCCAGAGAGCAGAGAGCGAGGCCAGAGAGAGCGAGGCCAGAGAGAGCGAGGCCAGAGAGAGCGAGGCCAGAGAGAGCGAGGGCAGAGAGAGCGAGGGCAGAGAGAGCAGAGAGCGAGGGCAGAGAGCGAGGGCAGAGAGCGAGGGCAGAGAGCGAGGGCAGAGAGCGAGGGCAGAGAGAGCGAGGGCAGAGAGAGCAGAGAGCGAGGGCAGAGAGAGAGCAGAGAGCGAGGGCAGAGAGAGCAGAGAGCGAGGGCAGAGAGAGCAGAGAGCGAGGGCAGAGAGAGCAGAGAGCGAGGGCAGAGAGAGCAGAGAGCGAGGGCAGAGAGAGCAGAGAGCGAGGGCAGAGAGAGCGAGGGCAGAGAGAGCGAGGGCAGAGAGAGAGCGAGAGAGGAGCAAGAGAGAGAAAACTAATATATGATGAATGGTTCTCGATGTTGGAATATATATAGGGAACTAGAATGGAGTAAAATTACTATCTTGTAACAGTGCAGTGGTATGTCTGGAGGGCAAATGCAAATGCTCAATTCCCTTTATGTCTCTCCTCTCTCTCTTGCATGGGGCTTCCTACACAAACAGTAGGCTACAGCATGTGGCTGTATGGATTTCTATGGCAGTGTTTCAGCCAACAGAATAGAAATGAGCTTATGAGTTCTTCAGCAAAAATTGAGCACCCATGACTGTTTTTTATGTACGTGACACTGCGGTATTTAAAAGGAAAAGGAACTGCAGAACTGATTCACGGAATTCCTCATTCTTCATGAGGTTTCATTAAATAAAGGGTAGAAAGTGACCCTCTCTATAGGTGGATTAGATGGACTTGGACATTGAGCTTTTCAAAGGCAACAGATAGGTGGGAAAATACCATGGCTCAAGCTATAGGAGAATGGCCTCCTTGATCAAAAGTTTAAACATGGGGCCTTGTTAAACTTGAAGCAGCAAATACTTCTTGGGCAGTGGTGCGTCGCTGAATAACCGCCGTGTCATTGCCCTGGCGGTGACAAAATAGGGGACCAGGGTGGGGGGCCTTCGGTCTCAATGGCCGCTCACCAAGATGGTAAGAGAGCCGGTGCATTCCAGACAGATGACATGCGATCGACGGACGACTACGCTGAGAGGTGTGATGGAACGGAACCTTGGATCATCGGTGCAGCATTCCATTCTGGGGAGCATTATTCTGAATAATGACATCTGCCTGGGGCTGCTTGGGCCCATTAGCATAATAGCCTTTAGCCACCCACGCGACTGCAACCCCCGAGAGTCAAGGCCTCTATTGGGGTCAGGTCAACGAGGAAATTAAAGTGAGGAGGGCTGACATCTCCCATTGTGACATCACGAGTGCTCCATAGGAAATGATATGGACAGAACAGAGGATAGAAGGGCAATGACCATTACTGCCAATCACTCGCTGTTAAGAGTCAAATAGTAACTTAACCTGGACCCAAGGTTGTTCTCATGCTTGATATCAGGCAGGCTGAATGTCTGGGCAGCCTATTGGAAATTCCAGAGAGACCAATAGTCTCCACTATACAGTCAGTTTTGGAGAGGAGAACGTGTATAAAACTCTGCACTACGGAGAACAAAAGTTTAACAAAGACAACCTACTGGCCAGGGCACACACACACACACACACACACACTATAAAGCCCAAGACACCAGGGGCGACCGGGTGTGCTATGGACCCGTGATAATAACACCATAAATTACTGTGACAAAACTAATATCGAGCTTTATTAGTTGTTTATCAGCCATCAGGATCTAAAATTGGACTTTCTATTTCCCTGCTGAAAGCCATTGAAGGTCAGGCTTCACAATAACACCACCAGGCATTTCCACTTCCTGGAAGGAATACTTAATAAGTAAATAAGAAATCAAACCGCTGACTAAAGACTTTGATATTTTTCTGCCCCGGGGTTCAAGTGAGAAGAGAGACGTCGGACGTCACTGTGAGATTTATCTAACCAACTGTGTCTCTCTCTGGATTACAACCGAGAGAAACGGAACTAAATCCCTGGCTGACAAAAAGGTCACCTGGATTATTTTCCTAATCGAAAGAAACCACTGCTTTGTCTATTAGCAGGAAGTAGGTAGCAGGCTCGTGTTTAACTTCCAGCGGCATTGTGGGAAAAAGTATATCTGGGTGGTGGGCTCCTGCAGTTTCTCAGTGGATGGGGGGCTAGAGGCTTCTTCATGACCCCCCAACTGGAGCCTTCCCTTCTGGGGTGGGCCAGGCACGGCACCTCCCAGCTATGGAGGCCCGGCCTGATCTGAGAACAGTAACCATCGCTTACCTCGTATTTTCCCACTGCCTACTGCTATAGTGTATCACTGATCTGTGACCTGCCTTTAGAGAGGGACTTCAAATGAAAATGGCGGAAGAGGAAGCTGTTGACCTTGTCGAGTAGAGAGAATAAATCCGACAGCAGGAAGTGTTGTATCCTTTGTGGATGAGTTGAATTAACCCTTTGGCACTGAACTACAGAGAAGCTGACACACACTACAGAGTTAGAAAGCCAAACACGAGTGCTCCCTCTTGGATTCTTCAAAGCCAGTCTTGACCTTTACCCATAGTCAATTAATACAGAGACGTTCTGCTAGCTACGAACGGCGGCTATAAACGAGACCAGTCAGAGCATGACTTATGTACCAGACAGCCACACAGGAAAACAATGTCAGGGTTGATCTAATGTTTCTGGGAGCATTTATTTAACATCGTTATATGATTTAGCTGCAGGCCTGTACCACGAACAGGGAACTTACTAACACGGACACTCCAACAACACAGTTAACATGTGAATATTACCCCTCTGTCCCATCCCTACTGTGTTGCGGTTTAGCATTTACCTCATCAATATTCCACATGGACGTGAACACGGAGAGACAAGAGGGTTACAGAATTGGTAGAGTCATAAGCCGGGTGAAACTTGGCCTGCGCGGGCGTCAACATTTACAGAGGAACGGATAAACCCCCTTTAATTTTTCAAAAGTGCCACTCCACAGCTCAGATTAGGCAGAACGAGCCAAATGGCAAAAAAAGCAGCGGTGGTGGTTTGCTGGCTGTTGGCTCGGTGTCTGGATGAGCTAGTTGGAGGACGAGGAGTGTGAGGAGCCCAACTGTGTCTGGGTCACCTTTGACCTTCCTGGGCCTCTGGGTTCTGCCCCGTGCTCAATAGGGGACCATAGCTCCACTTCCTTTTTCACATCACACATTTTTTCAGATCTCAACCTCTCCTAACCCTAACCCCAGTCCCACAACACCCCACCTCTCCCAACACAGGAACAGGCCTCTCTGGGGAACTATTGCCCTCTCCTAATAGGACCAGAAAGAGCAGGCTATTCAATCCAGACCTCTGCAAATTAGAGATATGAAGCAGGAAGCCAGACTCCGTTGCGCTCCATCTTTCTGTCGTCAACATGGGGGAATGGGCATGTATATTGGTCACCCCCCCGCCCCGCCCCCCACCAAGGTATTTACCTACATTTGGAGAACAATTTAATAAGCCAGTAACTCGGCGTGTAGTAAAATGCCATGGGAGATTGCAGATGCAGATGGCTATGTCCATATTATCAAGCTTCAGAATCTCAATAAACGGTGACCTTTAAATGCAGAGTGGTGTGTGGGTGTGAAGCACTTGGCCAAGATGTGGGACTGTTCATTGAGTTAGGAATGCGTGGCCGTGGCTCTGTACATCCGGAGCGCACACAACACACACTGCGTCTCTCCCACCCACGGCTCGCGCTTCAGCGGAAGACGGACGTCACTTTCTCCTTTAAAAATAGCTCCAAATTACAGCCCTGCCGCTCCCCTAACAATACCCGAGGACTAATAGGCATTCTCCTAGACCCTGCACTGGAAGGGGCAAGCCAGGGAAGAGGAGGAGGAGGAGGAGGTGGTAAAGGAATCTCACTAGAACCCACAGCATGTTTCTCATGTACAGTTTTCTAGAAAAAGCCACACTCTTTTCAACTACACCATACCGTAGCCAACTCCAACCTACAAAACATCCCTCTCAAAAGGAGAAGATACCTATACTGGGTCCAAACCGAGCAACATCTATTCTCTGAGATGTAATTGGAGTGGATGGAGCAGCCGGAAACTTTGGGCTTGGGGTCTCAGAAAAGCTCGAGTGGGATCGTTTCTCCAGAGCAGAGGAAGACGAAAAGACATAGAACTCTAAAGCTGAGGCTAGCGGAGAAGACACGAAACTGAACGGAGGACGGAGAAGCAACTTGGAGCGGAGAGGGTGAGGTAGCCGTTGTTTTTTTGCCGTCTTTTTGAAGGTTACGGCGTGATGAATCGGGAAGACGGGTGAGCCTGAAGGACGGTGTAACATGGAAGGAATGCAGCTGGAGGATCCTGGAACGTCCTGACATGTTTATCTGAGCTATGACCAGCAACAACAACACTCTTTGTACCAGAAGACCCATTGTACTAGCAGTCCTGAAACATTGCTCCCTTTCAATAACGCTGTTCTCCCATACTTGACAGTGTACCTACCCAATGTCCTACCTGCCATCTCCACAGCAACCAGCTACAAATAGAGGAGCAAGTCACAAACACATAAACAAGGGTCTCATGATCAGAATGAGGTCAATATGAAAGAGGCGGCGGCCATTTTTAACCGCTGTCCAATTACTAGAGACCTGGAGGACAACGCTTGATCTTGTTAAGATGTTGGCCATTGGCTTAGCCTTTGAAAATTGGCTTAGCCTTACAGGCTCTGTCTAAATGGACTTTAAGGGATTCGACTTCTCTATAACGGGCTAACAGCAGGAGTGAGTGATAGTGTTGTGATGGAGTCAGGCAGTAAGAATGCTGCCAGACACACACGTTGCCATGTCTTGTGTTCAAAGTGAAAGAGACATAAATGGAATTTGTTTTGGGTGGTTTGTCAGTGGAATGTGACTGACGCAACTCAACAGCAATGCAACCTGGTCCGAGTAGCTGAGGAACGCCCATAACCCCAGCCATGTCTGAAATATTCTCCACTCCTGAGTATGCAAGTACAGTATATTAACATGACAGTGTATGCTTGTGTAAGTAAGCATGTGTTTGTCAGTCAGTGAGAGTGTGTCGGTGAGAGTTTATGCATGAATGCACGTGTGTGCGTACTGTAGCTGCTAGTGTGTGTGTGTACTGTAGCAGAAATCTGCTAGTGTGTGTGTGTATGTTTGGTGGGTTTTAACACATGCTCCCTGATAGTTGAATCCTTCCGTCTTTCTGCATGACTGGCTGAGCAGCAGTGGTGTGGAAGAGCGTCCTCCCGGTCTGGGAACACACTCATCACACTACCTCGGTTAACCCAGTTAGCATCACCACACACGAACCCAGACACACACACACACACACACACTCGGTTGTCTGCCCTTCAGGTGCGTCCCTCCCTTACACAGTTTGCGATCCTCCCTTTTCCCCACACGTCTCAACAGCGTCAGGGAGTCACCATATCCCCTGAGGAGAAGCCAGGTAAAACCCAAATACATCTCTATGTTGAGAACACCTGGGTCTGTATCCATGCTGCTTGTAGCCTAGCGGTTAGAGAGGTGAGTCAGCAACGGGCGGCTGCCAGTTTGAATCCCGGTTCCGACAGGAAAAATCTGGCGCCCAGTGTTGAAGCCTCCAGCATCTCACCAAAAGCTGTACGTGTCTTTCGTCGGGGTTAAAAGCCAAGGTCAAATTTCCGACTGACCAATAGTGATGTTAATGAAATTTAGAACGGCCGGCCAGACCTCCCAGGTCTCTCACCACCTCCACTATCCATCCTCTGCCCTGCAGCTGTAGTGCTAGCCACAGTCAGCTAACACCCGGCTAGAGTATTACAGCCCGGCTAGAGTACTACAGCCCGGCTAGAGTACTACAGCCCGGCTAGAGTACTACAGCCCGGCTAGAGTACTACAGCCCGGCATTACAGTACAGCTATAATATTACAGTGCTGCAGTCCCTACGCTCCAAACACTTAACCCCTTAATGGACAAATAATAGTGTTTCAGTTCAGTTCAAATTGCCCAGAGAGAGTTGTGTGGCTTCCAAAACTTTAACGGATTCATTTCATAAACAGATACATTGTACAAGCACAACAAACACTGGTCCATGGTTTAGGCTGCATGAGGCGTGTGTGAGGGGGGTGACTTGCTTGACTCAACAGCCTGAGGCAAACAGAGTGCCACTAGGGGAGGAAGTGTGTGTAAACAGCAGCGTTGACACGGCTCAATGACCTGCCGTGTGTCATGGGACTTCCCTCATGTAACATGTTTAAGTCCACAGAGAGGAGGGGTTAGATTAGGGAGGAGAGAACGTTACAGTGAATGTACGACATATTGGTTTAATATGAGGAAGCAGAAACAACACACAAGTGTGGGGACACATGTCTAGGTAAGAGTGTTGGTTGGGAAATAAAATGGTTGAGCATTGTGTGTGTGTGTGTGTGTGTGCAGAAATGTTGGCTATATGTATAGGAGAAGGGCAAGCGCTCTACAGCCCCATTAACCAACTGAACTGAGACAGTTGAGGACAGGGATGACTGGGAGGGAGGGTGAGACGGAGGCCTTGAGAGGTGAGGTGTCTGCTGGGATTCAGAGTGCTGGATGTGAGAGTAGAGGGTCAGAGTTAGGGCTGTATTGGTGACTAGACTTCTCCAAACCTGATTTCCTAATATTAAACAACATTGCTTCGCTTTACAACAGGATTATAGTAGGCTTGTCACGATACCAACATTTTACAAACGATACAATACCAGGCCAAGTATCACGATACCCATTTAGTATTGCAATACCAAGGTGGACTTAAAAAAAATAAAATGCCTGCAAATCCTGATAGAAAGACTAAAAAAAGGAACCTCCGGTAATATGGGTCATATTTCTTTACAAAACATGCCTGTCGCGAAGCGGTGTCCATTTTCCCTCCCTCACAGGCTGCAGGACAGTGAACTGGCAAAGTCTACTCAGACTGGTCAGTGCTTTGGTTATAACAGGCCATGAAATTATACAATGTACCAACATTGCGAGCTGCTCCAATGTAACAAATGTACAAAATCAGGGTCTGGGTCTGCATCCCGTCTCGCCATCACAGCTAAATTCTACTTAAAAACGGATGGAGGGATAGACACGCATGAAGAGCGGACGGAGTGAAGCAGGTGAGTGATGGCTGGTAGGGGACGAGGCTGGCTGATCACAGCTGCAAAATGTGATATGGGCATGAAGTGAAGTGCATACAAGAGACTAGTGGCTGTTATCCAAATGTATCAACAAAATGGACTTCATGAACATTTTACAGGTGCCAGCAGGTTCTTTAGATCAGCTCGGCTAAAAAGTCGGTAGTATCACATGTACTGGTACTATGGTGTTCTACAATGTTGGTATCATGATGTTTTGGTACCAGGCTGGCATGAAAATGAACCACGGGGAAAAGCATCCTATATTCCTTATTTAAGTGCATAGACGACATTTGTTTTCCCCCTGTTCAGACGAGTGTAACTAATTTCACACCTATATTATTTAGTATGTGTAAAGACAAGACTAAATTAACAATAGTCTGATGTGTGACAATATCACTTGGGAATGATGCCCAGCGTGTGCAGTAAGGCAAGAAACAGCCCATGCCTCTTTTTGGTGAGTTTTTCCAAATCATAGTTGCACACATGTAACCTAGCCCATAGGGCTATATGTTTTGATAAGGTTTGGATCTTCTAAAATGGCCAAATAACTCCAAACGTAGCCTATAAGCCTACTGAAACGTGTTTAGAAACCCAGTCACTGCGTAATCGCATGTGAAAACAGAGTTTTGACAGACCACTTTTTAAAAAGAGGATCCCAGCTTTCTCGTGCTGCTATATTTATTTATTGCTAAAGTCCACAGCCATATGGCAGAGCCAGATCAGGGCCTAACATAAGGACAACTCAGAGTATGCTATTCTGTTCTTCTGAAATAGGCGACATTTTCTTCATATCATGCCTCTTTAGACCTGTCTAAAATAAACAAGGGATTCAATGTGATGTGTAGGCTACATTAAATGGATTTATTAGACTGCGTAACATGTTCCAAAAGGTCTGCACCGGTGACTTGTAGGCCAAGCGTGGGAAGCCACGGGATGCTACACGCGTTTATGTTAATTCATGGTCAATTACCGTGAGACCAGCAGTTATTTGCATGACAATCACCGGCTGACAACATTTCATGACCGCCACAGCCCTAGGTCAGAGTCAGAACTAGTTCATTTGAGAGAGGGTAGATAGAGGGCCCTGCAGGATGTGCATGAAGCACACACTGTAGTGTACACACACCCTCCCTCATCTGTCCAGGGATGAGCAGAGCAACCCCCCCATCCCTAGCAAACACAGCTGATTCAACTAATTGCAATCTAAACTGAAGATCATGATTAGTTGATTATTGGAGTCAGGTGTGTTACCTGGGGGTAAAAGTGTGACACCAATCAGGCCCCCGAGGACTAGAGCAGCCAGAGGAAAGTGGCAGACTGCAGGGGCAAATATTAGTGATGTGTGTGTCACTGGGAAAAGGGGACAAAGAGAGAGCGAGAGAGAGCGCAAGAGCATTGCTGACATGTCACCCAGGCAACAAAACCTAGCAGAGAGTTCTCTCATATCTATAAAAAGCCCTTGGCTATAGTCACCACAGCACAGATAGAGCACCACTCGGAGAAACCAGTTACTACCCACAGGCAGAGAGAGAGAGGAGGGACAGATAAACACTGGTTACTACCCACAGGCAGAGAGAGAGAGAGAGGAGGGACAGATAAACACTGGTTACTACCCACAGGCAGAGAGAGAGAGAGAGGAGGGACAGATAAACACTGGTTACTACCCACAGGCAGAGAGAGAGAGAGAGGAGGGACAGATAAACACTGGTTACTACCCACAGGCAGAGAGAGCGAGAGAGGAGGGACAGATAAACACTGGTTACTACCCACAGGCAGAGAGAGCGAGAGAGGAGGGACAGATAAACACTGGTTACTACCCACAGGCAGAGAGAGCGAGAGAGGAGGGACAGATAAACACTGGTTACTACCCACAGGCAGAGAGAGCGAGAGGAGGGACAGAAACACTGGTTACTACCCACAGGCAGAGAGAGAGAGAGGAGGGACAGAAACACTGGTTACTACCCACAGGCAGAGAGAG
The DNA here is from genome assembly GCA_030435695.1 of Brachymystax lenok tsinlingensis. Classification (NCBI taxonomy): domain Eukaryota; kingdom Metazoa; phylum Chordata; class Actinopteri; order Salmoniformes; family Salmonidae; genus Brachymystax; species Brachymystax lenok. Next base: position 22,508,833 of record CM059810.1, read on the forward strand.
AGAGAGAGGAGGGACAGATAAACACTGGTTACTACCCACAGGCAGAGAGAGCGAGAGGAGGGACAGATAAACACTGGTTACTACCCACAGGCAGAGAGAGAGAGAGAGAGGAGGGACAGAAATACTGGTTACTACCCACAGGCAGAGAGAGACAGAGAGGAGGGACAGATAAACACTGGTTACTACCCACAGGCAGAGAGAGAGAGAGAGAGGAGGGACAGAAATACTGGTTACTACCCACATGCAGAGAGAGAGAGAGAGAGGAGGGACAGAAACACTGGTTACTACCCACAGGCAGAGAGAGAGAGAGAGGAGGGACAGAAATACTGGTTACTACCCACATGCAGAGAGAGAGAGAGAGAGAGGAGGGACAGAAACACTGGTTACTACCCACAGGCAGAGAGAGAGAGAGAGGAGGGACAGATAAACACTTGTTACTACCCACAGGCAGAGAGAGAGAGAGGAGGGACAGAAACACTGGTTACTACCCACAGGCAGAGAGAGAGAGAGAGGAGGGACAGAAACACTGGTTACTACCCACAGGCAGAGAGAGCGAGAGGAGGGACAGATAAACACTGGTTACTACCCACAGGCAGAGAGAGCGAGAGGAGGGACAGAAACACTGGTTACTACCCACAGGCAGAGAGAGAGAGAGGAGGGACAGAAACACTGGTTACTACCCACAGGCAGAGAGAGAGAGAGAGGAGGGACAGATAAACACTGGTTACTACCCACAGGCAGAGAGAGACAGAGAGGAGGGACAGATAAACACTGGTTACTACCCACAGGCAGAGAGAGAGAGAGGAGGGACAGAAATACTGGTTACTACCCACATGCAGAGAGAGAGAGAGAGAGAGAGAGAGAGAGAGAGAGGAGGGACAGAAACACTGGTTACTACCCACAGGCAGAAAGAGAGAGAGAGGAGGGACAGAAATACTGGTTACTACCCACATGCAGAGAGAGAGGAGGGACAGAAACACTGGTTACTACCCACAGGCAGAGAGAGAGAGAGAGGAGGGACAGATAAACACTGGTTACTACCCACAGGCAGAGAGAGCGAGAGGAGGGACAGAAACACTGGTTACTACCCACAGGCAGAGAGAGAGAGAGAGGAGGGACAGATAAACACTGGTTACTACCCACAGGCAGAGAGAGAGAGAGGAGGGACAGATAAACACTGGTTACTACCCACAGGCAGAGAGAGAGAGAGAGAGAGAGAGAGAGGAGGGACAGATAAACACTGGTTACTACCCACAGGCAGAGAGAGTGAGAGAGAGAGGAGGGACAGATAAACACTGGTTACTACCCACAGGCAGAGAGAGACAGAGAGGAGGGACAGATAAACACTGGTTACTACCCACAGGCAGAGAGAGAGAGAGAGAGAGAGAGGAGGGACAGAAACACTGGTTACTACCCACAGGCAGAGAGAGAGCGAGAGAGAGAGAGAGGAGGGACAGATAAACACTGGTTACTACCCACAGGCAGAGAGAGCGAGAGAGAGAGGAGGGACAGATAAACACTGATTACTACCCACAGGCAGAGAGAGAGAGAGGAGGGACAGAAACACTGGTTACTACCCACAGGCAGAGAGAGAGAGAGAGAGAGAGAGAGAGAGAGAGAGGGACAGAAACACTGGTTACTACCCACAGGCAGAGAGAGACAGAGAGGAGGGACAGAAACACTGGTTACTACCCACAGGCAGAGAGAGAGAGAGGAGGGACAGAGACAGAGAGAGAAAAGAGGCCATGCTCTAATGCTCCATGCTGTCAGTCCTGCTTGGAGTCTGAGGGAAGCAGAGATTTCTGATTGGCAGGTAGAGAGACCGGAGTTAAACCTGAAGCAGAGTTAATGTAACCAGCCTAGTGGAGGTGAACACTGCCCTGAAATAGACACCGGTAAGGAGCAGACTGGAGATGCCAAGCAACATGTGGGAGAGAGGAGAAACCATGATAGTAGCTGCTACAGATACTATCAAGTAGCTACTAAAGTAACAGATACTAGACCTTGACAGTAAGATGAAAACGACAAGAATGAACGTTGCAGGAATGTTATACCCATAGAAACGTTGACTTGAAATGGGAATGCCCATTCTAGCCTAGTCTATTTCTATGGTTATAGCAACTGTCTCTGTTGGTGGATCCCTCTTGCTTTCCAGAGCTGACCAGACGTTAACAGTTACAAACCTGGGGTGCATTCCAAACGGCGCCCTATTCCCTATGTAGTGGAGTACTTTTGACCCGAGCCCTAGTTCAAAGTAGTGCACTATGACGCAGCCCTGAACTGAGACAGAGTGCAGACCCCAGCTGCTGCATGGGGAGAACCTCACATCCCTGTGTAGGGTCTGGATTTAGGATATCCTGTTGTAGAGAGCCAAGGGCTGCGGTGAAGAGGTTTTTGGATTTTCTGCCCTCTCGTTAGACGACCCCTTGCTATTCTCCCCCTCTCAGTTCCCACCTCCTTTTAGTACAGCAGTGGAGAGGCCACCATCTTGCTTTGCCTCCATTTCTTCTTACAAGAAACATTTACGTAGCTCATTAATTTCTTTGCACATCTCAATTTGGGAGAATAAATGCCGGCCCACCGGAAGGCCATTTTACAATTAAGCCGCTTAGATAACCGCTGTGTTTTAATGTAGTTATCGGAAATTACACCGCGCAAAACTGCGACTTTAATAAATGTGTCTTTCTTTCATTTTCATTATCATGAAGAAGGGGGTGAGGTCTTTCTCTCCTTCAGAACAAGTCTCCAACTGGGCCTCAATTAATGCTGGAGATAGAAACTGTTTTTTCTGGTGTCTAACTTTGAAAAAGTTAACAATGCTGAAATTCTCATGCAGCTAATGCGGAGCATGAGTCAGCGTTTCAGAGTCTTGGTGGAGAGTGCGCTGGGACTGGGCTGGTTGGGTAGGCCTCGCAGGTCCAGAGGGGCTGCTGAAGGGCTCAGGAGGTGGGACAGGGCAGGTAAGGTCGGCCTCGCAGGTCCAGAAGGGCTGAACGATGCCCTCAAGGACAAGCCTGAGGCGGGGAAGTCGGGGCTGCAGTGCGGCAAACACGGCTCCACAACAAGCCTGAGGCTTGTATTATTGAGAATGTCAATCTGTCATTATTATTTATACATGGGGGGCTGGTGGATACAGAAAGTTAAGTGCTCATGTATACTTAGAGGCCCATGGGGTTGACGAGCCACCTCACTCTCCTAAACGGCCGCCCCCGTGGGAGAAGCGGTTATGTATCCGCGTTAGTACACTTGATTTCATCCCGCCACCCCTACTGCCACCCCCTCCTCTTCTTACAGCACTCAGTAGATAGTACATAGTGGTACTGTACACAGCCCACACAGCTCTCAGGAAGAGTTCTGGAGAACACAGCATCATCAGAAACACTCCTACTCCCTCCATCTTGTGTTTATAAGTGTGTGTGTGTGTGTGTGTGTGTGTGTGTGTGTGTGTGCCAGTGTCTCTGTCTGTCTGGAGTGGTATTCAAACATCCAACCAGAGCCAAGCCCATTGGCATTCTAATCAGTTGTTCATCTTTGACTTTCTCCCATCTCTCCGTATTGGTCTTCTCTTCATTCTTTGCAGCGTTTTCCACAAGCTGCCCGTTCTGCTCGTCTTTTCACTCTGACAGCTCCCCTCAGTCCGTATTGTGAGGAGGCCATTTTGTTTTCAGAGTGGGGCTGTTGCTACGAGTCCAACGAACTTCACTAGTCGGCGTCATTGAAAGCGTAACCACACAAAGCTCCTGCCTACGTCTTCGGGAGAGGGACGGGAAGAGGGTGACGGATAAAGAAGAAGTGAAACATGGACAAACATCGAAGGATGTCCGTTTTTCAAAAACCGTTGAGCGGCCGGCTGTTAATGACCTCGTTTCATTGTTGTGGCGACCATTTTCTCACCTTGTTTTCAGAAAAATGTGAAGGGACTGCAAATACTGTATACTGCTACCCTTTCTCCTTATCCATTCATACTGGACTGCTGTCGTGCTGTAATCAGTGAGAATAATCAGCCTTTCAATCCAAGGTTACAATGTCAAGGATGCTGCATTAACTACGAACCTGGTCGTAATTTGTAAAGTCATGTTCGATTCAACTTCATACGCACTATTGTATGCAGAAAATGTCAGGGGAGTAAGAATAAAATGTCACTTAAGGGGTACACAACAGAGTTCTTTGAGCATCATTCTACTTTTTGTAAGAATGATTTTGTTATTTAGTACAATGCAATCAATTCCATGGTGGAGAAATGACAATCCCAGTCCTTTCACACACAGTCTGTTATCACAACAGAACAAAACACAGTCTGTTATCACAACAGAACAAAAGACAGACTGTTATCACAACAGAACAAAAGACAGGAGGATATGACTAATAGCAGCCCATCTTCCTTGCTAGTGACTCTAGGGTTGAAAAGATTCAGCAACTCAATGGACGTTTTCTTTAAAACCACGCTAGCGATTCCAGGGATAAAATCCGAGGTGTAAGATTGCCTCTGAGTAGGTTCGGTCACAGTGACCCAACAGGACCCAAGGACACAGAGGAAAGTGTGACATGACCCAGCTAGGCCTGTGAGGGAAAGGAAGTCGGCATGCGCGCTGACAGCTAGAGGACACAGCAGCGTTCACGCCGACCGTGTCACCGCCACACTGCTGGAGTGACGTCAGGGCATGTCACAACACGTGTCATATCCTCCAGCTGTAGAATGGCTCAACGGGTTGCCCAGCCTTTCCACAATCAAAACGTCAGCTACTCCGACCATGGCCAAACATTCTTGGACCTTGCCCACTCTATACATTAATCATCGCTATTCAAAAAGCATTCCCAGTGCAAATTATTTCTCACCCATTCTATGCCTGAACCCATTGCCAATAAAAGCCTTTGACAAAACATTTTAACATTAGCTACAGAAAAACGATGGCGTCATAATGGAAACTAACGAACGGGGAAAAAACAAACAGTAATCTTATGAAGAGACTTTTGGTCTCTCCATCATTCAATCTTCCCTTTTCCTAAATCCCATGCTTTGCGTAGATGAGATGGTCGGTGGACCCTTTCCAGCGCAGAGCTCTAAAAATAAAGCCTTTAAAATGCTACTCCGTGTCACAGTGTATTCTCATCATGGTGGGGAGGCCAGGCCTCTGCTGAGAGGACCGTCTGTGTAGCAGCAATCTCTTTCGGGCAACAGAAATGCACCCGTTTCACTGTGGACAGTGTTGCTCTGTACTGATGTCATGTCATCTTCTCGCCCTACGGTCCAGCTGTGAAGCGACCTTAGCTGTGACCTCCAAAAGAGAAGGGCAGAACATTGTCCAGCAAGCTTTCAGTTCAAGCCGTGCTCTGCAGTCTGCGCGTACCTGTAATTCGTACGGATGTGTGGCATCACTTTGAGTAAAAGCGTTACTTGTGCAGAGGCAGGCAGTTTGCAGAGGGACTGAATAACAGACGCCGATGATATGTTTTTGGGTGGTGGCGTGTTCCTAAATGCAGGGAAAGAGCATGCATTATGTGGCAAGAACTATTAGTCTGTCAGTGGTAGGGAGTCTGCTGCATCGCTTCCCTTTCTCTGAAAACAACAAGCAGATTTTTCCTTCTCGCTCTCGATCGTCTCCACCCAAAGTAGTGTGTGTCTACTGTGAATCTTGATAAATCATGTCAAATTCCAATTTGGTCTCTTAGCAGGGAAACGATTGCCTTTGGAACGACTTTCAGTCAATTGCTTCGAAACGATTTAAGTTGTCGGCTGTATACAAAGCTCAGTTTCCTGTGTTTGGTGCGAAACACGTGACCCTTTCAACCTGCCTCTGACGGGAGAATGAAGGGGTGGTGCGACAACTTACGTAAGGACATGTTTACGAGGCTCAATGACACTGAGTTTTACTCTACTCTCCCCCCTGCAGAAGTCAGAACATCTCTCTGCACCTCCTGAGCCAGCTGACCTCTGAGAATGAGATATAGAGACGCTGCTGGAAACGGGAAGGACTGAGGTTGGTTGGACTAGCTTCCCAGAAATAGACATTCCTCTGCAGACTGAGTGACTTGCCTCTGTTATGTTCTTATTTTTCAGAGTAAATAACTCACGGACACTAGAGAAGCTTTAACCAAGTTTAATTCTTCACAAAGGTTCTGTACAGCTGTAATCAGACAACCCAACATGTGTCCCATCCAGATATTTATATCCCACTAAAGACCCTCCCTCTCTCCAATCCTTACATTTTATGGTCCTACAGGAATTGAGTAAAAAGGGTAACAGAATACCAAACCTTTATTACTCCCTTAAGGGGGAACTGACCTCACCTCCTGACCTCAACCATTGCTCTACTCCCTTCCAACAGCACATTCCAAAGCTATCTGTCTTCCCACAGAGAACCATTGACTTCTGACATAAAACCCAGTCTCTTTCACTCTTTCTATTCAAGGCCTCTTCTCTATCATTTATTTAATATCTCAATGTTCAAAATGTCGAACCCAACACCTCTCATACCATAACAGCAGTACATTTTCCGAAGGAGGATTCTGAGGTTTTCCGGCTCTGGAGCCGCACTCACTGCCTTCTTAGGGGTCGTGGTTACTGAGGAATTTCAAGACCAGTGGAACAGAGCCGGAGGGGGGGTAACAGTCAGTCCTCTTTCTCAGGTAGAGAAAAAGCTAGAAAGAAATTATCTAGGGTTTTAATAATCTATGAGGGTAGTCACTCCCGTTATATCCTGGCCCCTATATTTTCTCTCCGCTCTCGCTCTCTACAGGGCTTTAGGTCTGAGGGTGAACAGACCTTGAGTGGGCGTTGACACTGCATTTGTTTTGCACACAGCACCGGTCAGAGTCTGCCCCTCGGCAGGTCGGACAGGGCTACTAACGGCTGATCATTATCACACCAGTCAAAAAGACCAATCTGTTGCCTTTAGCACTAGTCAATAGTGCTGTTTAAGGATCAATACTCCTGGAAAGGACCAATAGCAGCAAGCAGTAATACCACAGCCAGTCTCTCTCAGCTTGCTTCCCCCTCAGGCTATGGAAACAACCAGGGCAAGCTAGCTGGGCTCAGAATCATCATCCTTGACCTCTATAACTCCCGGGGTATGACCTTTGATGTCACTGGGGCCCCACAATGGCTGCCATGCACCAAATGGCTTAACACTAGAACCGTTAAAGCAGTCATTTAGATTTTTTATTACTCTGCCATTTTTTAAGTCATGCCTCCCTCGGTCCTTAACTTTTCATAAATAAGCCTATATAACACACCGCCATTGTCAGGATCTTAATGTAAAGAACAGAACCAGTTTTAGGAGGGCATGTCATTTTTATTTATTTATAATGGTTTACCCCCATTGCCCTTCCTTCTCCCGACAGTAGGGCCTGCTCCAGTCCTTCTCCCGACAGTAGGGCCTGCTCCAGTCCTTCTCCCGACAGTAGGGCCTGCTCCAGTCCTTCTCCCGACAGTAGGGCCTGCTCCAGTCCTTCTCCCGACAGTAGGGCCTGCTCCAGTCCTTCTCCCGACAGTAGGGCCTGCTCCAGTCCTTCTCCCGACAGTAGGGCCTGCTCCAGTCCTTCTCCCGACAGTAGGGCCTGCTCCAGTCCTTCTCCCGACAGTAGGGCCTGCTCCAGTCCTTCTCCCGACAGTAGGGCTTGCTCCAGTCCTTCTCCCGACAGTAGGGCCTGCTCCAGTCCTTCTCCCGACAGTAGGGCCTGCTCCAGTCCTTCTCCCGACAGTAGGGCCTGCTTCAGTCCTTCTCCCGACAGTAGGGCCTGCTTCAGTCCTTCTCTCAACAGTAGGGCCTGCTCCATTCCCTCTCTCGACAGTAGGGCCTGCTCCATTCCTTCTCCTGACAGTTGAAAGTGCAGTGCCCAGCTGATAATCACTCCAATAATTGCCTCGAATCTGAACCTAAACTAACCAAAAACTAATTTCACACAGAGGAAATAAATTAAGCAAAGTATGAAGGGGAGAAAAGAAGGAGAATTGGTGAGTGATTGAGCGAGAGGAAGCGAACGAGGCATAATTATATAATCACCAATTGAAGAATCATTCTATTGTATTAATCGAGTCTAATTATAGGCCTAATCTCAAAAATGGTATGTACCCTATATCAGTTCACCCAATCAAATAAGTCGTATCGGGCTACTCTGGCCTACTTGGAGTATGCTAAACAGCGAGAGTGTGCGTAACTGTACGTGCTGAACGGCTTTCAATATCTGGGAAAATATCCATATCGGGCATTAGGCGCGAATGTGGTGATGAGGCTTGTGGAACCTCACCTTGGCAAGGGGAGGAATGTCACCATGGACATTTTCTTCACTTCACGGTCATTGGCGAACAAGTTGCTTGAAAAGAAAACCAGTCTGGCTGGCACCATGAACAAAGAGACGGGAGCTGCCTCCCTCTATGGAAAAGAAGGCACCTGCACAGCCGCTGTGGTACAAATGTCAACGAGACACAATAAAGGAGAAAGGCGGAGACCATTACGCACTGCAACCAAACAAAGGTATGTTCTGGATAGGCAACTGAAGGAGATAGTCCTATTGATCAAACAGCCAACAGGTAGGCTAAAGTTCACAAAAGTAAGACTCGTGTGGTATTCATATATTTGCAGGAAACCATTCAAGTTTCTTGTGACTTTTGCTAGCTACTGCTTTTTAAACAATGATCTGAACAGAATCGTGCTGTCCTGCTGCCTGTCCAGTGGAGCGCAACATCAAAGAGATTGGCATATGACCATATGGCACAGCTATTTGCAAAATAGGCCTACTCTAGCTGTGATTGGTTGACCCACCGGTCTGTGTAGAGTCCAGGCCTGGACAAGACTGACATTTATTCTACATTCTATGAATGTATATAAAAAAAATACAAAACATTTGCATATGTATTTGCTCTTTGGTCAAAAAATCTGAAGTGAAAATAATTGAGTCATATTTTTCTGAGGGTGGATATGAACATATTTTAATAAGAGGGTGCTAAATGTGTGTCAGTTCCTCGGCAGACCGAAGAGGGCTACTAGCGGCTGATCATTATCATACCAGTCAAAAAGACCCAATCTGTTGCTTTTAGCACATTCAACAGTGCTGTTTAATGATCAATACTCTCTGGACAGGTTCAATAACAGCAAGCAGTAATACCACAGCCAGTCCATCTCCGCTTTCTTTCCCCTCAGGCTGTGGAAACCACCAGGGCAAGCGAGCTGGGCTCAGAATCATCATCATCAACCTTGACCTCTAGAACTCCTGAGGAATGACCTTTGATGTCACTAATGGCTTAATCCCCAGAGTCCATCTGCTTGCTGCAGACCCGGCCCTACTTGAGGAGGGTCTGTGAGGGAGAGGAGGGCCAAGGCAAGCCTGCTCGGCCTCAGCTCCTGGGTGGCACCCTGTTCCCTATATAGTGCACTACTTTTGACCAGGGCCCATGGGGAATAGGATGCCATTTGGGACGCATCCTCTGTCTGCCTGGTCGCCTCTGGAGGCAGCTGTATTGTAATGAATCAGGCAGAGGTCCGGGACAAGCGGCACTGTCACAAGGACCGCCCGGCATCGCTGGAAACAAGGACCCCCTTCTCAGCGGCCAGCCTCAGGCATGAACTTGGCAGATTAGCCATTCAGGAAACAAATAAGGCCTCCACACAGACGGCCCCCCCTGAAATGAACAAAAACAATCCACCGCCCGGGACCGGAGACAAGGAAGCGCCTTGGAAAGAACCAGATTTTATTTCTCTAAAGCCTTTTGTCTGAGGGAGTGAAAAACCCTCTGCCTGCCATCTTGTTGTTGTCCTCTTCCACTCTCTAATAAGAAATAGGAAACATACTCTTGGTGCAGTAGTAGCCACAGCAGTATAGACATCTTCATGGAGTTCATTTATGGGATACTGGCCTCCAAAAGGTGATTAAGACCCAAAGGAGGAAATCAAAGCTCAAGAATAGCAGAGGCACGCTATCAGGTTTCTAGTAGGGAGAGCAAAAGGGAGTGAACTGCTTTGATCAAACTGACTGGCCCCTGCTGTCACTATAACTTTACTGTCTTGACCCTGTTCTGTTGGGGAAAGATAATGTTCTACTCGCCCACCTCTGGTGCTGGGATTCAGCTTATCTCTTAGGGAGGCTGGGTCAGGGGAACTGACTATGTTGACTTGCTAGGGAGGCCAGATGTATGGCCCTGGGAGGTTGGATCATTACACGATGCTGGTTATCATAGATATTAAATTCCACGAGCCAAGGTCTTTGGGAGCTTGAGAGGCCAGGCTAGGCGAGTGGCCGATCTTCTCCCTATGAGTCTTCTCACTGCCCTGTTACGAGGGACGGGTGGGGGCGGCAGCCACAACCGAGACCCCACCACCCTCCCTCCATCCATCTGTAAACGGTTGCCTGGCAACACTGACGGAGAGCTCTGGGCTGGCCTCCGGGCTGCAGTGAGTTAGCTGCCTCTGGCCACAGCTCCAGGATGAGGAAGAGGGGGGCTCGTCTTGTTTGCTGTCAGAGACCCAGTCCAGTCCTGGCAATGGCCGCAGGTCTTGAACCTTTCAGTAATGAATTCTGCTAATGAAGTCTTCTCTTTCACGGCATCGCTTTATTTCAGAGGCCCCCGTCCGTCATACAGGCAGACAGGCACTGATTACTTTGGCAAAGCAACGCCACCAGATACAATAGGGGTAAAGGGTTAGTTGGAGGGAGAATCAAGGTTGGTAAAAAGAGAAAAAAGAAAGCTGAACAGAGCAGCAGCTACACAGCTACCTTTTCAGATGTTCAGCTGAACTGATTTGCAGTGATGCCATGCTTATTAGCCCAATCATTCACTTCCCTTCAGCTAACAAAGCCACGTACAACCGGCCGGGCATAGCCCCCCTGTAGTCAGCGTTCAGTCCCATCCTGCTGAGATGGAAATGCCTCTGATAATCTTTAGAGGCAACAGCCAACCTTTAGAGTTTCTCTCTCCTCTTCCCCTCCCTGGTCTACGGTCTGCCATCTGTCTCTGATTCAGACCATGATAATGTAGGTTAATTATTATGCAGGAGAGGGAACGCATACTCTACCAAGAGAGGCAAGCTCCACAGCAGCCCGGTCCCTGAAGTAGCCACATCAACTGCTCTGAATATATCACCTGCATAGTAGTCTCTCTCGCTCTCAACACACACACACACACACATATATATATATACACATATATATATTTTTAAATATAAACTTTATTTAACTAGACAAGTCAGTTAGGAACAAATTCTTATTTACAATGATGGCCTACCGGGGAACAGTGGGTTAACTGCCTTGTTCAGGGGCAGAATGTTACTGGCCCAACGCACTAACCACTAGGCTACATACGCCAGTCAAGGATAGGCTACATACGCCAGTCAAGGATAGGCTATATAAGACAGTAAAAGATTGAGTATATGACAGTAAAATATAGCATATATATGTAGTAAAGGATAGCCTATATATATATATATATATAGTAAAGGATAGCCTATATATGACAGTAAAGCATAGCCTATATATGAAGTAAAGGATAGCCTATATATGTAGTAAAGGATAGCCTATATATGTAGTAAAGGATAGCCTATATATGTAGTAAAGGATAGCCTATATATGTAGTAAAGGATAGCCTATATATATATATATATATATATATATATATATATATATATATATATATATATATATATATATATATATATATATATATATATATATATATACATACACACACACACACACACACACACACACACATATATATACATATACACATACATACAGTGGGGAAAAAAAGTATTTAGCCAGCCACCAATTGTGCAAGTTCTCTCACTTAAAAAGATGAGAGAGGCCTGTAATTTTAATCATAGGTACACTTCAACTATGACAGACAAAATGAGGGAATAAAATCCAGAAAATCACATTGTAGGATTTTTTATGAATTTATTTGCAAATTATGGTGGAAAATAAGTATTTGGTCACATACAAACAAGCAAGATTTCTGGCTCTCACAGACCTTCTTCTTTAAGAGGCTCCTCTGTCCTCCACTCGTTACCTGTATTAATGGCACCTGTTTGAACTTGTTATCAGTATAAAAGACACCTGTCCACAACCTCAAACAGTCACACTCCAAACTCCACTATGGCCAAGACCAAAGAGCTGTCAAGGGACACCAGAAACAAAATTGTAGACCTGCACCAGGTTGGGAAGACTGAATCTGCAATAGGTAAGCAGCTTGGTTTGAAGAAATCAACTGTGGGAGCAATTATTAGGAAATGGAAGACATACAAGACCACTGATAATCTTCCTCGATCTGGGGCTCCACGCAAGATCTCACCCGTGGGATCAAAATGATCACAAGAACGGTGAGCAAAAATCCCAGAACCACACGGGGACCTAGTGAATGACCTGCAGAGAGCTGGGACCAAAGTAACAAAGCCTACCATCAGTAACACACTACGCCGCCAGGGACTCAAATCCTGCAGTGCCAGACGTGTCCCCTGCTTAAGCCAGTACATGTTCAGGCCCGTCTAAAGTTTGCTAGAGAGCATTTGGATGATCCAGATGAGGATTGGGAGAATGTCAGATGAAACCAAAATAGAACTTTTTGGTAAAAACTCAACTCGTCGTGTTTGGAGGACAAAGAATGCTGAGTTGCATCCAAAGAACACCATACCTACTGTGAAACATGGGGGTGGAAACATCATGCTTTGGGGCTGTTTTCTGCAAAGGGACCAGGACGACTGATCCGTGTAAAGGAAAGAATGAATGGGGCCATGTATCGTGAGATTTTGAGTGAAAACCTCCTTCCATCAGCAAGGGCATTGAAGATGAAAGCGTGGCTGGGTCTTTCAGCATGACAATGATCCCAAACACACCGCCGGCAACGCGAAGGAGTGGCCGTAGAAGCATTTCAAGGTCCTGGAGTGGCCTAGCCAGTCCCCAGATCTCAACCCCATAGAAAATCTTTGGAGGGAGTTGAAAGTCCGTGTTGCCCAGCGACAGCCCCAAAACATCACTGCTCTAGAGGAGATCTGCATGGAGGAATGGGCCAAAATACCAGCAACAGTGTGTGAAAACCTTGTGAAGACTTACAGAAAACATTTGACCTCTGTCATTGCCAACAAAGGGTATATAACAAAGTATTGAGATAAACTTTTGTTATTGACCAAATACTTATTTCCACCATAATTTGCAAATAAATTCATTAAAAATCCTACAATGTGATTTTCTGGATTTCTTTTCCTAATTTTGTCTGTCATAGTTAAAGTGTACCTATGATGAAAATTACAGGCCTCTCTCATCTTTTTAAGTGAGAGAACTTGCACAATTGGTGGCTGACTAAATACTTTTTTCCCCCACTGTATATATGTAGTAAAGCATAGCCTATATATGTAGTAAATGACAGCTTATATGAGACTGGGTGGCGGTGAATGGGTAAATGAAGGGGAGGGGCTTCCAGTACCAGTAATGAGTGAAGAGACCAATGATTGAGGGACGGGGCGGGACTGTGACACTAAAATGGTAGGGTAGTCCAGGTAGTCCCTTCCTCTCCGTTTTCTTCCATTTAGCGCTGAATAAACAAGACCCAAGATGAGAAGGGATAGGGACAGCCTCCTCCTCGTTAGGGATGGGAGACAAGTGAGCCGCTGTCAGGGATTCCCCCTCTAGAACAAGGGTCTGTTTGTAGGAGGCTCACATTCCAGGATGTAAAAGGGTAAACAGACGGTGGGAGGTTGGACCTCATCAACCCCTGATTCCACTCCATCAATCCCTGACACCTGGCTGGGCATCTCTGCTTTGCAGCAGTCCGGACGGGCACTGCAGTCTGCAGAAAATGAACCACACCACGCTGTGGCCTAGAAACAATGTACAAAAACAACAGCACCGTATTCATGCTCATTAATGTCTCTGACGGACGGAGAAGAGGGGAGGGCGGGACGAGGGGGGTGGACTGGAGATCATTTGGGCTACCAGGAAAAGTGCTGAGACAATCAAAAAGCTGACAATGCAAATAATAAACATACTATGTAAAAGGGCTGTGGTAGGGACAGCTTTAAGGTTTGCCTTGACTCTGGGTGCTAATGAACCTTAGTGGGAGGAAGAGGAGGAGAGCTTTTAGCTCTTTAAGGGCCTGTCAGGATCGGCCCGTAGAGCCTGAAACAACAATTCCAAAGCATCTTTATAGATGAGCCCAATAAATAACTCTCCAGAGGATATGTGGAAAGAAGGCCCACTTTTAATTAAGACGTACCCTAATCTTCAGTGCTCCCAGCGAACGCTTTCATGCACCAAACTCCTCGAAGACGTCCTACGTATTCATTTGTCTCCCTTTTAAAAATGACTTTAAGGGGGGCTTTATTTTAGGTCCCCGCATGACCCACTTGATGTGCACACCTACACTCCCTAACCCCCTCTGTTTGGGACACACTTTCAGGAAGTAAGATCCTGGTCCTATTAGGAGAGTAGCTCCAGGGTTCTGCTACCCTCTCATTGTAAGTGCAAAGACATATTTGAAAGACTTGGCCGTTGGAAAAAAAAAACTACATAGAACAGAAACAGAAGTTAAAACATAAGTCCCGACAGAGCTAATAAAGTTTCAAGTGGTCTCTTTCCCCTTATACCTTCCATCAATCAGAGGCTTTCAAATGTTTTATTCAGAAGTGAACATGACAAAACTGATAACACGAGCACTGCAGACCCCTTCCAGGGGAGGCCATTTTAACCAGCGCTTGCCTTCCATAGATGACAGGAGAAGAACTGCTATGAGTGTAAGCAAGCAGCAGTTATAGGCAGCACTGCAGCAAACTGACGCCCCCGTTGGCAGCCCTCACCGGTCTCTTTCCAAACATTGCCCCACCAACAAAGGAGAGAAAAGATTCCACACACACACACCTGCGCTTGATGTGGGGATGGCTTCGCTCAAGGTCGGTTTACTGTTCTGAGTCTGTGTGTGTGTGTGTGTGTGTGTGTGTGTGTGTGTGTTCGAGGGATTCCTGTTTGTTCTGCCAGCCTGCCACCTGAGAAAGTCTGATGCAGGCCCGCCTCTATCTACGAGCTCGTGTCTGGGGAATAGACTTGAGAGGCTCGCCTCCTGCCTGCCACACTGAAACAAAGCAATAACACAGGGACACCAGATTCATCAAAAGGGCAATGGGATTGTGTGTGTTGTATTCTGGAGGGGGGACTCATCTTATTACAGTTGACACAACAAGCCTGAGAGAGGGCTGATGGGAGAGGACATACCACTCAGGTATATAGTGTGTACCTTGGTATTGGCCTAGGGTGATTGTACACACACACCACAGGATATTCAGGAGAACAAGAAACCATTTCAATTACCAGTACTGCAGAACACACAATGGGTACAGGACCTGGTCACACAGAGGTCTAAGGTGACCTGGAGCTAAAATGAATGGAAAGAACAACTAATATAGAAATCTCTTAATTGTGTTACCTTCTTTTCCTGTAGAGAAAACCGTAACTAACTTGTCCCTAAATGCACTTTGTGCTGTACAATATGCTGCTCGTATTCCCAAAGATAAATAACAGGGCTCTGTGACGCCTCTTCACGCTGTAGTAAATGACCTGGGGACGTGAGGCTGACTCAGCAGGTGCTGCTCCACAGCCGGCCTGAGACCCAGCAGCACAAGCTGGCCACCAGGCTCTCCGCTTGCTTACCCCCGGAGGGATCCGGCTCTCCCACACTCAAATTAAAGAGGCCAGTCGGTCCACATCAGCACTTTCTCTTTCTCCCTCCCTCTGTCTGTCTCAGCTGCTTGCTGCTGTGTTGGGGCTGGTAGGAGGTAGCCATACCCAGAGAGAGACGGTGGTGGTGTCCATAGAAATGGAATTACTAGAATGGGAATCCTCATTCAAGTCAATGTACTGTGCTAGGTTGTAATTATATTTCTATGGTGGTGGTGGTGCCCAGCCCATGTGAGCAGCCTGAGCCTTCTAGCAACAACTCTGCTCAACCAGGACCAATTCCCCTCTCCACTCTCCTCGGTGGAGAATGAAAAGCAACCCACGGACAAGAAGACAAGTAATTAAAAATCTAATAGTTCTCCTCTCAGCTAAATGATTAGTGGTCTTGTCGCCTCTTGGTTTTGTTTACATGTGTCAAAGTAATCCTCGGCACGGAAATAACAAGAGCTGGATAGAAGGGGAGGCGAGATTTAACTAAGTTAGAAACCACAGATGGCCAGCGTCTCATTTATGACTCATCCTTCTCATTAAGCGCTGGTTAGTGACAGTTCAGGAAGCCTTGGATGGTGCACCACCCCCCCAGTGTTTGCCAGTTGAGGACTCGTGCCTACTTGCAATGGACGCCAACTGAGAAGGACCATCATCCCAGTCCATGGAGAGTGAAGTCAGCAAAAAGCACTACAAGCACGCAATAAAAAACCATCGCCACTACTCAAACTGCACGGCATGTTCAAAAAAGGGAGAAAAACTCAAGATTTCTGGAAGACAAACTTCCAGAGGGCGAAATGTGAAGTCTGTCCTCAAAATGCCTGACGTATTTCACAGGGGTAATGGTAAACAAGTAGTGGCCTGGCGTAATGAAGGGAGTAATGAGGCCCTGCTAATCACATCAGCACCCCAGTAGTCTGTCTAACAGGAGGCCTGCTGACGCTGCTGGGACCGGGACAGGGTGGGTGGAAAATCAAATGTAGCCATGGAATCCCTGCTCATTATCATCCATCACGCTAACACAATAGAACACGCCGAGGCTCACACAACTGGGGCATTAGAGATGCATTAAAGCCCCCGTATTCAAATCAATGCTATCTGCCCCAGGCTGTATCTGAAGCTGAGAGGGAAGATGGGATACCCCAGCAAGCCTAGTCGGCGGATGCTGTTGTGGAGATCCACCTGGGGTACTTACGGCGTACCATTGATTTTCCATTTTGTATTAGTAAATGAATCCCTACGACGTGCTGCCTCTATCATCAGCGAAGGACTTGATATCGATTTCTGTGTTATATTGCCGTTAAGGAGGGAATAGTGTCGGTGTAATATTTAATTCTGGTCCATGCAAAACAAACCCTGGCTAAACTGTTGGGGGATTCGGTGGGGAATTTCGCAGCGTCCAAAAAATGTGCCCTTGCATTTTGTTTGGGTTAATTCGACTGTCTGGAATGGCCGTTGTCCAAGTATTTCTCAAAGACAAATGCTGTAAATTCTCCCAGATACCAGCTCATTCCATTCAAAGATAAACACATTCTAAATTCCATACTGTGGTTTGGGGCCTGTAGTCATTATTCTACCATTGTCACGAAACAGTTCCCTCATCAGTCATGTTCTAAACACCTGTCCACAAGGACTGTAATCCTGTCCACAAGGACTGTAATCTCATTAGGGTTCTGGAACCCCCATGACACTCAGCAACTGATCCAAGAACAGATGTCGTACTACTCCATCTTGGCTGTTCTGTTGCTGCTAGCTTCCATTTCTCTGGGTTGTAATGATCAGTGTGTGTGGAGAGGAACAGCAGCAGCATTCTGGACTTGGATGGGGGTACAGCTATACAGCTCTTTTCAGTTCAGTCAAGGGGTGCGTCCAAAATGGCACCCTATTCCATATGTCATGCAAGCCTTTCGACCAGAGCCCTGTAAGCTCCGTATAGACACGTGTCAAAAGTAGTGCACTATATAGGGAATAGGGTGCCATTTCAGATGCAGCCAAGGTAACATCACCGCATCAAGGGAAATCCATCCGTTTTAATGGGAATTGGAAGGAGAAGACGCAGAGGGAGGAGAAAAAACCTTCAGCAAAGAAGAATGTAATGAAGAGTAATGAAGCAATAGTGGCTTGTAGGAGCTAATTAAATATTACTGCTGTGGGTTACTACTGCAGGATGCTGTAGGACCTGACTGGGGGCAATCTGAGTGAGAAGGCTGTTAGGCGGCAACTTGACAATATTGTGTCAACCACCTCCTCCCATTCACCTTGCTGATATTCTCCTTTTCACCTTGCATAGCGAGTGGCTGATGAAGGATGATTCGTTTCAGTTTGAAAGGGTAAGGACGAGGCTGGAAGTAGTAAGGCTGTTTTACATTGTTTTATTCTTACTAACCACACATTGTGCAGCCGTTGTTCTTCAAATCATACCGTCACTGCCACCTAGACACGCAACAAGAAAGTTACAAAATCTGAACCGACAAGCTGACAAACTGTGATTATTAGGGCAATTAAATAGAAAGACCTTTGAAGAAATGGTACAGGTCCTGGCTCAAAACCTCCTGATTATTTTAAGAATGATCTTATAAAAGTAAGCAGTGGGTTTAAGAGGGTCCAGATGAAA
Source organism: Brachymystax lenok tsinlingensis (assembly GCA_030435695.1). NCBI lineage: Eukaryota > Metazoa > Chordata > Actinopteri > Salmoniformes > Salmonidae > Brachymystax > Brachymystax lenok. The sequence continues at coordinate 22,527,089 of CM059810.1, forward strand.
ATTGTTTGTGGCTGGTACGGATTCTGTAACCAAGTGTTTGACAATGCTATAAAACCGGTGGGCTAGCCTACATGTTCAGGAAAGAAACACGGTTCCCAGAATCCCAAATAAGGAAGGCTGGATAATATTACGGTACTTGTTTGGGCAGTGGTGTCACGGTATGTTCGACAATTGCAAGTGATATAAAAAAGGAGGCGATTTGGGTCCACCACTTTCTCTTCTTTGCAAATACCATCTTCAGAGTCTGAAAGGCCCCAGGCAGCCAGCGGTGGTGATGCCACACCAGGGGACACTGGGCTGTTTGAAGTGCTGCCTTTTACAGGCACCTGGTACTCATTGATATTCCAACGGTTACTTCCCTGCCTCAACTCAGAAATGTTCGCCCTCAAATTGAGAACCTGTGTGTGGGGGGATAACGATGTGTGTGTAGTGTGTGTGTGTGTAGTGTGTGTGTGTGTGTAGTGTGTGTGTGTAGTGTGCTAACAGTTGGCTCAAGTGGAGCGTCACAATGAGATAGAAAGCTGAGGCTCAGTCAGTGATGTTTTTGTTCTACAGAGGACAGGTGCCAGCTGATCCTGAAGACATTGCTTCTGGGTGGAATTGGAGGCAACTGTGGAGGTGAGAGCCGTAATGGTGTGTGGATAGGGAGCATACAGGTCCCCTGTAGAGCCTGGCCAACTGGGTCGTTGTGGTAACATGGTAGAGCCGTGGGGGGGCCAGTTTCCAAGTGGCCAGTTGAATGCACACTGAGACTGGAGAAAAGGGGACTCCATGGGGAGCCTCCAGGAGGAATATGAGTTGTGGTGGTAATGGCTTCGCACACCTTCGTCTTGGGGATTGTCGTGCCCTCAGAAGGGCCTTCTCAGTGCCTTCTGTCATAATATAGTCAAGTTCTGGTCTCAGACCAATCAAACTCCTTACACAGACTAACCCTAGGCTCAATGGAAAAGTATAGGCCATCCACAAGTTCAAAGAGGATGGAGTCTTGGGACCAGACTACCATGGTATAATAAATCACATAACCAGTTGAGTTCAGACTACCATGGTATAATAAATCACATATAACCAGTTCTGAGACCAGACTACCATGGTATAATAAATCACATATTACCAGTTCTGAGACCAGACTACCATGGTATAATAAATCACATATAACCAGTTCTGAGACCAGACTACCATGGTATAATAAATCACATATAACCAGTTCTGAGACCAGACTACCATGGTATAATAAATCACATATAACCAGTTCTGAGACCAGACCACCATGGTATAATAAATCACATATAACCAGTTCTGAGACCAGACTACCATGGTATAATAAATCACATATAACCAGTTCTGAGACCAGACTACCATGGTATAATAAATCACATATAACCAGTTCTGAGACCAGACTACCATGGTATAATTAAGCAATAAGGCCCGAGGGTGTGGTATATGGCCAATATACCACGGCTAAGGGCTTTTCCTACCCACGACGCAACGCGGAGTGCCTTGACGCAACGCGGAGTGCCTTGACGCAGCCCTTAGCCGCTGGTATATTAGCCATATAATCACAAACCCCTGAGGTGCCTTATTGCTATTAGAAACTGGTTACCAACGTAATTAGAGCTGTAAAAATACATGTTTTGTCATACCCGTGGTATACGGTCTGATATCAGCATTCAGGGCTCGACCCACCCAGTTTATAATAAATCACATATAACCAGTTGTGAGGTTGGAGCTCTGGTGGTTCTCCAAAGCTGTGCAGAGTTACAAACCACTCAGACACAGCACAGCAGCTTGGGTACAGGCCCAGTCTGTAAACGGTTGTATTGAATTTGGCCCAAGTCTAAACAGGCCAGTGTGGATATCACCGGTCAGCAGACAGAGGGAAGGCCTCAGCAACATCTCTCTCAGTAAAGAGGCCCAGTGCCATTGTCCTGGTTTGAAGAAAGGACAGTCTGGAAATAGAACCACTTAAATATCTCTTAAGTGCACATGTCCTCCATCAAATCCCTACTTTTGCACTCACACACACCGCAAACAATGAATGGATTGCAAAAGTAATGTATTTTTAGGCAAGCACCCCAACTTGCCCACAAACAGGGCTTTATTCTGGTCGGGCCTGCAAGGTGCAGTTTAATTCCAAAGATAAACTCAAATGTAAATAGCTTAATTTCATCTGCCACTGACTGGACTAATTAAGTGTGGATTGTTTGTCTTTTCGCGCTGTGTGGAGGCTCAACTCAATTCACAGACCTGACCAACAAGTCTACAGAACAACGCTAGTAATGAATGAAACAACGCCATAGTTACAAACACAAGTGACTAGAGCTTTTAAAAAGTAAAAGAGGAATATAAAAAGCCTTGAAGCTCATTAAGTTAACGTTCCCATTCAATTTGGCTGTCGTTGACTTTAATCTATTAGGTAGAAGCTTCTAAACAGAGGCTCCTGTTGTGCTGCTAACTAAGGCAGGTGTGTGTGTACACATGTTACTCCTACAGCCTCACTGTGTAGGGGTTCCCAGTGGAGGGGGGATCCGTGACCAGGCAGTGGTCTCTTCCGTGACAAGAGGCAGCCTACCCGCGATGAGTCAGGCTCCTGTGTGTGTGTGTGTGTGTGTGTGTGTGTGTGTGTGTGTGTGTGTGTAGAGAGCCAAGGCGAGAACAGAGACGTGGCTTTTCGACCCGCGGTGTAATCTCGAGTTGCCCTTTGCATAAACTTCATTGATGCCTTGCCAGGCTCCCCACTCAGCCCCCGCCATCCCACGCTGTGCCGGGCAGGGTGCCGCTGGGTTGGCAGTCAATGACCCCCATCATGCGGTGGTGACGCGTGGCCCTCTTCCGTGTGCTGGGACTCAGGAGGACCACGCCTCACGCTGGGAGGCCAAGCCCTGGGGGCTGAATACACTGGCTCCTCTGTCCCCTGATCTTTGCCTATAGCTAATCGTGTTGGTGGAGAAATGCAATTATCAGATGGCTTTACTTGACTTCTTGGCCTGACTGCATGCCACAAATGGGCCACAGGTTGAGCCAACACTTCATCCATCACGGCACTGTATAATAGCACCACCATAGCACTATCACTACAATGGCCAGTTTGTCCACAGAGCGGAATCTATAGACCATTACCCGGGCACTGCAGCGCATTTCACTGAGCACTGACTGAATGCAGTTAATTTCGCCGAGCACTGACTGAATGCAGTTCATTTCACCAGGCACTGAATGTAGTGCATTTCAGTCTCGCTCTCCTTTGAGTGGTTAACAGAGCTCAGTAATATGTAAGAGGGGCCAATAACGCCGTTAAGTCAATGGGAAGACAGTTGGTCCACTTCCCTCTCCATTGAATGACGATTTGTCTACAGTAACAAGTCAGTTAACAGGCCTTTCTCTACAAAAACACAGATTTGCTTGATTGCCATTGACCATGAATGTAGCTAAAGACCATACTGTCCTCTTTCCTTCACTAACAGTTCAACTGAGAAAATACATCCAAAACAGCCTGTTACTCTATTAATATACATATAGCCTTCACAATGGAAATTCATATTCAAAGAAATAGGCTAAATTCAAAACTTTTGAGAAAAAGCACATTTCTCATCCACATCGTATTTTTCCTGGTATTGTGAATCTGTCATTCATGACCAACACCTTCTGCACTAAATATAACAGCGAGCGAGCTAGCAAGCGAGCGAGAGCGAGAGGGAGGAGAGAAAGAGAGGAGAGAGGGAGGAGAGCGAGAGAAGAGCGAGAGGGAGGAGAGAGAGGAGAGGGAGGAGAGCGAGAGAAGAGCGAGAGGGAGGAGTGAGAGAGGAGAGGGAGGAGAGGGAGAGGGAGGAGAGAGAGAGGGAGGAGAGAGAGAGAGGGGTGGAGTGTCCCTCAACATCCTAATGCAAGACTGAGTGCTGCATGCACTTGTAGTTGTCATAACAACATGCACATTGAATGGGGCTCTAAACCGTGTGTGTGTGTGTGTGTGTACAGAGAGGGCCACTCTACGTACATACAAATGTGTGTGTATGGGAGTTGGCCAGTTGGCAGGGAGCAGAACAGGCACTGTCTCAAAGCACGCAAAGTGGCTGCTGGGAAAGGTCCACACTGCTACAGTCAGACAAAACCAAACGGTGACCCGAGGGGTTCTCTAACTGCAGCTCGTTTAATCAGCCTAGCCTGGCGCGCTCCAACAGCATCTTGTTAAAACGCACAGGTACAAAGCACCTCTAATGCGGTACACTGGTAAATAGAACAGGGACAGGCAATTAAGCAGAGGGCTGAATGAGCCGCGGTGCTACAACCAACCGCAAGTCAGGTTGAGTAACAGAGGAGTAACACGAGGACGGGGAAGGGGTGGGCTGTCACTGGGCTGAGCTGCTGCATGCTTCTCTCACTATGAGTGAGCATGAAGGTAAGCATTGCCCCCTAGTGGTGATTAAACGCCAGTTCACCCTGTCACAAAGGGTATTATGACGAAGGTGCACGTTTGACTGACAAATGATGCATAGAGGAGTCCGAGGACAAGGAGCCTGGAGGGTTGTGTGGCTTACACATATAGAAAACAAAGTGAACAAACATAAGATCTGCTTACCTGAGTTAGCAGGAATCAACCATGGCAGAGGGAGGAGGAACATGGAGAGAGAGAGAGAGAGAGAGAGAGAGAGAGAGAGAGAGAGAGAGAGAGAGAGAGAGAGAGAGAGAGAGAGAGAGAGAGAGAGAGAGAGAGAGAGAGAAGACAGTTGTTAGGCATTGGACATGTCATTTAACTGCCATTGTGAGGCAAAGCTTTCTTTGCTTTGAAGCAATGTACACAATGCTGTTCCTACATAATGGTAGGCTTGCATTCATTGTCCCTCTCCCAGACAGGCACAAAGCCATGCCATGTTCACGTTCAAGGAAACAGGTGGTGATTTCACTGAATGAAAATCCAACGTAGTTCTTCTATGAAGATGACTACTAGTGACCGGGGGTGAAGAATTGATAGTGCATATCGGGAGATTATTTTGGATGATTGATTTGACAGTATCACAATATTATTTGTGCGCTAGTGGGCTGTACCTGCTCCAGAACTCTAGGATTTTTCTCCATCTTGTTTTAAAATAGGGTGCCAATTTGTTTTCAGCACTTTTACTTCGTGAAAAAACGAGTTCTCTCACGGCTCACTCTTTAGTCCCTCTGCAGCAGACATATGGTGAGCAAGAAGTTTGGAACATCGAATCGCAATAAAATCAGTATCGAATCGCAAAACATTTAGAATAATGAGAATCGCAATGCATATCGTATCGGCACCACAGTATAGTGATAATATTGTATGGTGAGGTCCCTGGCAATGAATACCAGACAAACGCACACAGTGTGTGACCAACGGCACAGTGATACAATATCCGTGCAAGCCTGCTTCTTAGAATAAATAGACCATGCCAGATTCCCATCATACAGTAGTGAATCAGATAGGAGATAAGAGTCCGGAGCTATGCTAGAATACTGGGTCCATTCGTCATGAGTCACAGAGAGGTTAAACGACTCAAATAAGAACTATGAAACAGTGAACTATTGCTATTCTATAAGGATGGATGACGAGCAAACTTCCTGAAATCGCTCCGACTCTTAACCAGTAGACTCAGTAATAACACAAAGACTTGGACTGCGCCAGCTTAACAGTGTTATTTTGGATATCATCTCTATTTGCTCTAGATTGTCTGTCTTAATGATAAAGCACGGGGTTGGTCGGGAATCATCAGAGTACATCCAAATAAACAACAGGAGGCGGTGCTTTCCATACTAAAAATGGACCAATTTGAATGCGGAGAGGAATGGAGAAAGGAGTTTTCTGGGGTAGGGAGGGAAGGGAAGCAGGCCACTTGAGTACGAACATTCGAGGATGCGCTTAAATCACTGTGATTAACAAACAAAGGAAAACAGAAGGTTTAGCATAAGCTATTCAGTTGGGGTGTGAAGAAATCAGGAAGTGTGAGAAATGAATGCTTGTCCATCGCTGACTGAAATAAACTTCTGTCATATTTCACATTTGGTTAGAGACTTCTTCAGGTGACAACCATTCAAACAGACCAACAATGAATCTGTCAAATAGCAAATTAAGCTGTCAGTCACATTATTGCACCTCAGATAGATTTTCTGAGTTCCGTTGCATCTCACTGGCAACAAACCAAAGAATAGAGAGAACATTCAATCCAGTGTTTGTTGGGATGGAGAATTCTCACCAGGGTGTACAGTATGGTCCACCAGGGGCTGACAGTTGGGACCTGGTCCACACAGAGCCTGACTGACTGCCCTGCCTTCCTCCCTGGCTGGCTGACATCTTGCCTGACTGACCGTAGGGTATTTAGTGATTCCAATAACTTTCCAAAAGGCATGGGTGGCCAAAGAGACAGCATCCGCCGCCTATGATCTCTGTACAAGGCGGGAGTTGCACAGCCTAAGATAGCTAGAACCTTGGCACAGCCTAAGATAGCTAGAACCTTGGCACAGCCTAAGATAGCTAGAACCTTGGCACAGCCTAAGATAGCTAGGACTTACTGGAATACAGATGGCAGGACTAACTATTGCAATCTGATTGCTGAATAGACCACAAGGTAAAAATATGTATTAGTTTTTTACCCATTTTTCTCCCCAATTTCGTGGTATCCAATTGGTAGTTACAGTCTTGTACGGACTCGAGAGAGGCGATTGTCGAGAGCCGTGCGTCCTCCAAAACACGACCCAGCCAAGCCGCACTGCTTCTTGACACAACGCCTGCTTAACCCGGAAGCCAGCCGCACCAATGTGCCGGAGGAAACACTGTAACCTGGCAACCGTGTCAGCGCACATGCGCCCAGCCCAGGAGTCGCTAGAGCGAGATGGGACAAGGACATCCCGGACGGCCAAACCCCCTAACCCGGACGACGCTGGGCCAATTGCGCGCTGCCCCATGGGTTTCCCGGGAGCGACCGACAGATCCTGGACTCGAACCAGGATCTCTAGTGGCACAGCTAGCACTGCGACGCAGTGCCTTAGACCACAGCGCCACTCGGGAGGCCCAAAATAGGAAACATTTTTCAGTGATCCTTCTCCCTGAAGAGTTGTTTAGGGGAGGGTGGGCACTGGACAGAAATGACTCACATATGACCTTGAAGAAATACCTTGCTCTAAGTTACTGGGGAAACTCATTGGGTCCATATAAATGTGTTCCTAGAAGTGGTAAAGAGTGCAACAAGGGGAGTAATCAGCGTGCCGTCACAAAGGGAGACTGGTTCATCATAGCCCTCTGCATCGCTCAATCACCCACAGGGTCACAACCCTCAATTTCAGATCCCTCGTTCTTCAAGCATTAGAGGCCACAAAATGGCATCTAGGGTGACTCTTAATAGAGCATTGTCCTAACACTGTGTGAAAAGGAAATCTTTTTCAGAATGTTCGGACTTCCAAAGCTTTACGACCCAGAGCACTACCAGTCATAGATTATGACTGAGCACTGCGCGAGAGTGTAGCAATGTCAATCTAGGCTCCTGGGAGAAGAATGAGAGAGCTAGAAGCCTTCACAACAGTGACAGAAGTCTCTTCAGATCAACAAGATGGGACCCAAACAAAGTGATATTGAAATGATTTCCTAAATGAGTAGTAGCTACACATTTCATTCACTTGCAATGCCCCTTCTTCATAACAAACTCTGCTCTTAGTATTGTCCACTGGCAATAGGTCCTTTGGTTTGCCTTTGTTTGAGATCTACCCAGTGGAGGCAGAGGCATTTTCTCTACCTATGAATGTTTCATATAGGTCAGTTATGCAATGGTAAATAGCATTAATGTTTCAAAGCACTGTTCACACTCGGTCATCAATAATGGTCAAAACAATATTCACTATGAATATTTTACTTCTGAAAGAAACGTCTCCACAGAGGGTTCTCTTGATGGCTGCTTTGAACAAGTAAAGCCAGCAGCAATTAACATTCTGTGCAATAGTTTCTAGTGTAAACAAAGTCTCTTATCCAAGTCGTGAGTCTCAAAACACGAGTGGAACGTCGAGTGAAAAATCCCATGCAGACTTCCATTGATTGGTAATATCATTTTCGCCTTATCAGATTAGACAAAACACTCATCATGGTTGAATGTTAATCATTGCAAATCTACGTTCTGGTGCAGTGTGGACCTAGCTAATCAACTGGCAGGCATCAAATAGTATGCTTGCAAAGAGGTAGTATGTCAGCCTTCCAATTAGAACTCTTAATGAACAACTACTGCCAGAGTCAAGAAATATGAATGTAGCTGCAGAGGAAGAGGATGAAGTCCTTTTCCATTACCACTCAGAGAAGGCACTGCAGCATATTGCACTGTTAGAACAACTAAAATGCCTTGATTTACCAAGCAGAGTTAATCTACAGAGGTTCTGAACAAACTGTTCTACCCAGAGGTGTAGTTTTCTGGCAGCTGTCATAACAATTCTGTTTTAGTGAAGTTCACATATTATGCTACTTGGAAAAGTCCCGCAGCAATCAAGTGGGCTACATTCTTTGTTCAGTAAGTTTGAGCTCTACTGATATTAGACAAGACTAATGGAACGGTAACAGTGGGACATGTCAAACCCTTAAGTCTTAATCCTCAACCACATTACACAGCAAAGAGCCCAGAAATGACTTTTAGGTCAATATGAATCACTCCCAACATTGGTCGGTAATTTCTATGCACTCTGCTAGTTCAAACTGCATTTGTGACAGGGACAGTTGGCACAATGATAGCTCTGCGAGCTGAGGAACGCAGTGGCATTCAGAAAAAAAGCCAATCTCATCATGGGTTTAGAGACTGAATGATTCCATTAAGCTACGGCTAATGAAGAGACCACCCAGTCCACAGGAAAGGGAGGAGGGGGGTGCTGTTGGACGGAGATAAGACAAGTCCGTAGAGAGAGAGAGAGAGAGAGAGAGAGAGAGAGAGAGAGAGAGAGAATGAGGAGGGGTAATATGTGGTAAGGAGAGAGAGAAGGTGAAGGAGAGAGTGGGAGCGAGTGAGGACAGTGTGGGAAAATGGAGAGGGAGCCACTGGACCTACGAATGGACACAATCAATACTCTAACACATGCAGCTCTCGCCCCTCTGCCCAGTACGATGCTTTGAACGGGAAAGTGGGGAAAATGGGGGGTGAAAGTAATTGCATTCCTCCTCCCTCAGTAAACTGTAAGGCTATCCAAACTCGAATGACGAAGTGGGTCCTGTATGCCCTTGAGTCTGTAAACGTGAAAGAGCTGTGTCACTGTACTACTAAACCAGAAGGATTTTTTATTGAAATACGAACAGTGCAAGTGGTCTGCAGTAACAAGCAACACACAACAGAAATGCCTTCGATGCAACGTGGAGAGGTGTGAAAGGGTTGCCTTGACACTAGCCTCGCCTCCCCCAATGAATACAGATGTAGGAGCCTACAGGCAGAACGAGAGATGCCAGAAACAGAGAGAGAGAGAGAGAGAGAGAGAGAGGCGGGTAGGTCCAGCTGAAGTCCATTAAGTTGCATATCCTATTCTCCTCCATTCTTCCTTGGCTGGTTTGTTTTCCTCAGAGAATGCTCTTCCCTCTTGCAGACGTCTCCTGACCGGACTTTTTAAAACACGGCAACAAGCGGCTGCTCGGAACTCCCGCTTCTTCCTCATCAATCTACTGGCCTGGCGGGGCCAGGATCTAAGGTTGACAGCGTTCCCTAAACATTCCCGCTAGTGGAAAGGGCCCCAGTGGGAATAGTGGGAATGGGCCTTTGACTAATGGTGGGAATGTCCCCTTCTCTAACATGGAGAAAAGGGCTGTTGTGATGAAGGATCAGAAAGCTGATTTAAAACACAAGTGAACCTGACGGTGAGGATACGGACCTTAGACAAGGTCAGTGATGTCAACTAGTCCCTGCGGTGGTTAGCTACAGGTGGGGTTTAAATGGCTGCCTTGATCTAGGCTCGTCTTCCAACAGATGGAGTCACTCTTACGCAACAACGCCAGTCCCTCAACTTACAGTCGCAGACGAATGTTGCACTGTGACACAAGACAATGACGGCCATCATGCCAACGTGTGGTCTTCCCTGCTGCCAAGGAGGGTCCGCTACTGTACGGCAGAGGAGAGTGGTTGGATGATGAGCATTGTTGTATCACTGCACACAAAGCCTGAGGGCTGAAGGAACTGACAGGCAGGGTCCTATTAATAGCCGGCTGAGTCACCGGAGCTACATTAGTGAGAGGCTGGCGACGCGCTTTTACATAGAAAACGCATCCATCTCTCCCCTGTGCCTGGGCGCCTTGATGTTATGTATAATTAAATACAGCCAAAGCCAAGAGGGGCAGGGGGAAGCTGTCCATAATTGGACAGGGAGCTTGAGTAACAAGTTTAGAGAGAAGACGTGCTGGAAGGAAGGCCTGGTTGGTCGGGTGGGCAGGCAATGGTGGAGGTGGAGGTGGAGAAAGTTCCGGCTGCTACAGAGATGTGGGAGTGAAAGGGCACCCTGTTCCCTGTATGAAAGGGCACCCTGTTCCTGTAGAGTGCAATACTTTTGAGCAGGGCCCTGGTCAAATGTAGTGCACTATACAGGGAATAGGGTGCCATTTGGGACAAACCCGTGGCCTTCTGAACTAAAGGGATGCGATGTGCCGCTTGCCTTTACTGGGGTGGTGACTGAGGTCTCTCAGCCGGGGAGGTGGACGGCACAGCGAGCCCGGGCAAGGAGGCATTTCTAAAACGGCGCAGGGTTTATAAATAGGGGGGAAGTTGAAGCCTGGCGTACCTTCTCCCACATGATACACGGTTATAATCAAATGTGAGAAGAGACCTCGGGTTTCCAATGTCTTCAAAACATGGTCAGCTAACTGTGTGTGTGTGTGTGTGTGTGTGTGTGTGTGTCCGCTAACTACGGCAGCCACTAAATCCTCATGAGTTGTCATTGCGTTTCCTTGGATAAGTCGTTGCCTACTTAATCACGACATACAACAAGTTCCTGTCTGCCTGGATTCTTTCTAACAGAGACATTAACATGGCCCCTGTACCCATTGGTTTCCCGCTGCATGCTAAATGTTAGTCTTAAGAGTGAGGCCTTCGGTTCTAGACACGTCGGTAGAGGACATGTGGAGATCGATGGAAGGTTGAGAGGTCTGTCTGTATTCAGAATGAATATGCAGTACATCTGAGGACTAGATAACCACAAGGCCCCTAAAGTGCTCATTCACATCCAGGGATGCAGACAAACTAATACAATGTGAGAGCATACACACACGCACTCTTTCCAAGGACACTCATATAGCGGTATTAAAAGCAGAAACAAAGAGGAAGCTAGCAGAGTCTTTCTTCCTCTCTCCATTTTACATATTTAACTAGGCAAACAAACTTACAATGACGGCTTACCACGGACGATGCTGGGCCAATTGTGAGACGCCCTAAGGGACTCCCAATCACGGCCGGTTGTGATACAGCCTGGATTCTAACCAGGGTGTCTGTAGTGACGCCTCAAGCACTGAGGGTAATGGGTAATAAAGAGCCCCTTCATATGCATGTGCAAGACCAGGAGGAGCAAGGCAGACTCCAAGGAGCCTCTTATTTTTCTAAAGCCTCAATGTGTGAAGAGCATTAAAGGGCACTGTGTTTTGTTAGCGGAGTGGGCGAGGCACTATTCAACTGAACCCAATAACAAGGTTTCCAGGATTTGAAAAATAACATGTATTTTTACTACACTGTTTTTTTAACTAAAATGAAATTGTGTCAATTTTCACACTGTAGCATAAACATTGTATAGTAAAATAATCCAAACCTGTATTAAGTCTATGGGATATCACAGAAATCGTACTACAAGGTTTGATAGGGTCCTGCGTTCTTGCATTCCGTATGCCAGAGCCAAGATGGCGGACCAGCTGGCACCAGACTCTGCCTGTTCTGCAGAAACCGCTGGCTATCCAGCTGTTCACCGCGGAGCCCTTAGCAGGCAAGCCCAGAGACACCAGCATGGCCGCCAGACACTAATAAAGTCAAGGCCAGGGTAAAGGTGAAGTCGTGGACTAAAAGTCAGACTACACTTCACTAACGACGTCAGTCACGACTCGTTTTGTGCCACTGAACAGTAGCGAATGTGATGCGTGTCTCGAGTAAGGTTGAAGGCATAAAAAGTGAATGACCTTTGAGCATTAACGACTAGTCTCAACTAGTTTGTTACCACTTTATGGTGGGAGCTCATCTGATTCTGGAGATCCTTCAGACAGAGCAGCCTAAGCAGCTCTACTCTAGCCAAGGCATGGAGGGAATCATTACCAGAGCTGGTGACAGGCATGACGAGGCACTCTACAGTGAGCCTGACAAATGGGTGAACTGGACCCACTATGGAAGATGTTTGACAGAATACCAGCCAACCCGGACTGACCAGTACAGTTGTTCAAAACCAAAGTTTACTTGAACAACTCATTCAAATCACACACTCATTCAAGCAACAAAGCTCTCCACTCCCTTGAACAAACCGCCCGGAGGTATTTGTTTAGTCTTTCTTTAGTCTGTGCAATACACTGGAGTTTCAGCCGTCTGCAACAGAACAAGCAATAACGCTCCTCTTTCCTCTCTATATTCTGCAGGCGGGGCTGCTGTGCTTCTCTCTGCTGTGCAAGGATATCTCTATTACTACCAATGCTGAGCCTGGCTGCACTCTACAGTGGGTTCACTGCGGGTGGCGGAGAGAGAGAGTGAGAGAAACTATTTGCACATAATATGACATTTGAAATCTCTTTATTCTTTTTGGAACTTCTGTGAGTGTATCTGTTCATTTATTGTCAATTTCACTTTTGTTTATTATCTATTTCACTTGCTTTGGCAATGTTAACATATGCTTCCCATGCCAATAAAGCCCCTTAAATTGAATTGAGATGGAGAGAGGAGAGAAAGGGCACAGAGGGAGAGAGGGGGCAGGGAGGGGTAGAGGGAGAGAGGGGGCAGGGAGGGGTAGAGGGAGAGAGGGGGCAGGGAGGGGTAGAGGGAGAGAGGGGCAGGGAGGGGTAGAGGGAGAGAGGGGGCAGGGAGGGGTAGAGGGAGAGAGAGGGCAGGGAGGGAGGGAGAGAGAGGGCAGGGAGGGGTAGAGGGAGAGAGAGGGCAGGGAGGGGTAGAGGGAGAGAGGGGGCAGGGAGGGGGTAGAGAGAGAGGGGCAGGGAGGGGTAGAGGCAACATCGCCTGCCAGCTCATAGCTCACAGGATCCTATGACTGTTATGTCTTGCATCTAAGCCTTTCGCCTAAGAAATGCCCACCACTCTCTCCCTCCCTTTATCCTTCTCTCAGTCTCAGTCTCTCGCTCTGCATCTCTCTCTTTGGCATCTCTCTCTCTCACTCTGAGCACTAGCACCCTCAGAGCAGCGCCAGGGGGACCACACACAGAGAACGAGGGACGGAGGGGTTATGGACAGATTAAACAAACAATGCAGACAGCCGCATCAATTACAGCCGGCCGGTTGGCTATCTATTCACCGGCTGTGTCCGACTGCTGCTGACGACCCAATTACGTGCCGGCTAGGCGCGCAAGACAGAGCAACAGAGAGATGGGTGGGTGGGTTTTAAAAGGGGAGTAGCAACAGATCCTGAGGCTTGGAAAGGAGGACCAGACAGACGTTTGACCAGCTCACATTTCCAACCATGGGATCCCAGCCGAGAACACAAGGCTGTGGAGGCGGGGAGTAGGGGCACAGGCATAATTACACAAATGAGAAACATCTATAATGGAGGGGGATCTGTTGTTGGCGGCCACACGCCATCAAAGCCAGAGACAACTGATCAATGAGGAAGATTGATTCTCTTTATACACACACACACACACACACACACACACACACACACACACACACACACAGACAGAGTGAGGGTTAAGGCGCGAGGGGCCCAGTGAGAAGCATAGCATTGTTTCCTTGGAAACTGTTGAATGAAAATAAAAAAAACAGTCCAGTTTCGGTGGGAAAGAGGCGACAGGGTAGCTTAGCCACTCTGGGTTCAGGCTGGCAGCTTTTAGACGCCGGCACAAACACAACGCCCAAATATCCCCAAACTTCTAGAGCAGCTCGGCCCCGTGTGGCTACTGACAAGTGCTTAGCTAGACTAGATCACAGGCGAGGGGCAGGGGCCCCGATACGCTACACCTCTGACTCACGTCAAAAGCTGTTAGTGAAGCAGCAAGGAGAAAACAGGCTAGGACAATGCTCTCTAATAGAGCAGTCTTGTTTAACCTCAGGCTTACTTATTGGATGTAGTCGTTGGTAATGATGATTCTCAGTTAAGTCTGCAGAGTACGTGTGAGTAGACCCTGAGGTACTGTACACCAGAGACGACAACTGAGAAGCAGAGCAATGAGTACCTGCGTGCGTGTAGAGGGGCCACCTCGACTTCAGTTTCTCTCTGGTTGGGGAACATGGCGATGCTTAGGCCCTGTGACACATTCCTGAGGGAGGAGAACGCCTCTTCTTAACCCTTCTTGCCCCCGCCTGCCGTGGGAAATGTCAGTGCCTCCAGGCAGCCCTGCTGCAGGTGGGAAGGGCCGTGACTGAGCTACGACCTGAGACAGTCGGCCGTGAGCCAACTGAGCAGGTCTTGGCCACACTGCGCCACGTACAGCATCATTTATGTTTAAGTACCGGAACAAGTCAATGTTTTCCAGTGCACTCTGATGAACATCGACTGATAAAGAACAGTGTTTGTTTACCATGATTCGTAGTGGGTAAACAGAACAGAAAACTCGTATTGGCTGATTAGATTAGAGGAAATCAAACAAAATCAGTTCAAAGGAAGGCGAAATTGAACAGATGATTCGATAAGACTGCTGCTACAAACCAGAAACACGAAAACCAACAGTCCTCCCTGGCTCTTGGTGGGGACAGAACAGCTTGGTTGGGCCGAACTGCTGGCTGGCTCTCTCCTCTCTCTGCCCTGGAATTGGTCTGCCTAGAATAGCATGGAGCAGATGCCTTCCTCCCTTCCACCCCCCCTTCAGTATTATTTGGAGCCCAAGGGCAATGGAATCCCAGCACCTCTCCCAGGAGTGAGGGAGCAGAGCTCTGGTCCTCGCCTCAGGAGAGAGTGGGTTGAACGGGCCGGGCATCAGCTGTCCAGATCACAAATCCAGAGATGAACGTGGCAGCCAGCCGCCCATATAGACATTACAGATATGGTCAAATACGCCAAGGTGCGGGAAGGGAGGAGGGCGCTAGTGAGGCTAGCTAGCGGGACGGCTAACACCAGGGGAACGCCGCACGAGTCCATGCCCCACAAATCCATGCCCCACAAATCCCTTTGACATGATTTGACATCATTTCGCCGTCACTTCTTCCTTGGCTTTGAACTGAAGGGGAGGTCAGTACGTCTGAGGCGAACGCGTGGTGGGTTTCTCTCAGCAGCTGAGCCATAACGGCAGAGAGGAGCTGTTCGTATGTGGGTTCTATAAATAGAGCGTAGAGGAGCAGCAGGACAGATGGTTGTGATGCGCAGCCAGAATGCTATGGGTATCCATCGCACCGCAACACTTAGTTGGTGATGGAGACTTACGGTCAGTTTGTGAGCGAAGACCGGATTGTCTTCTGATAATGGAAAAAAGGGCATTTAGAGCTGGAGGGCGATGAAAAAGCCTTAAAGAGTGTCATCTGTAATAGAAAAATGACAAGATGGACACTGAAGGATTAGAAGTGGGCGAGGGTGTCATAAAGAGGTACCAGATAGCACTTATCTCTAGTGAACTTGTCGGGAAAGGAGAGATTGCAGATACAACGGACCGACTGCCCAGCGGCTGACCCTGTCGCCAAGGGCATGTCTTACACCACGAGGCCCATTGAAGGTACATAACAGGCGCCCTCCTGTGAAAGCAACACCGCTCTGGGAGTCCATGTTTCATCCTCTGCTCAAAGCTGTGTCACTGCCCAGCAGGATACAGAGTAAAAACAAGCGTACGGGTCTGTTCAATACTCTGTAACCTGTTCTACTTGGCAGGGAATAGACAGGCGATTAGTCGGAGGGACCTTGGATTTCTAGTGTGTGGGGAGAGCATGAAATTGTGAATGCGGTCCTCAGTGGCAGAGTGCTTTTATAAAGGTCATCATGTTGAAGCGTGACACAATACTGACACAATAGAAACAAATAGCTAAATATGTTATTATTATTAATCAAAAAAGAAAGCCAGAACTCCACAAGCAAGTATTGGAGTGGTAATGTAGGGTGCTTTATTACTCGTCTTGCAGTCTATTACATCAGCAAATATACCATATTCAGTGCTTCTCCAGGCCCTCCATTTGAACTATATATCTCTCCTGCAATGACACCTTGCTGTCAACTGCAATAACGTGAATAGGGCCGCTAAAGCAATGCAGCGACGAGCCTCGCTTGAGACCCCTAAAGACGATTGCTTCGGTGGGCCATGATGCCGTCAGGGGACTGCGAGTCCCATTTTGATCTATGTTGCACCAAATGAATACAGAGTGAAGCTCCTCAAATCCAAAATGTCTTATCTGGACAAACCGCCGCAGGCACCTCACTTAACACATGGCTGGGCCCGACCGGCAAGAGGATGGTATAAATGTGTTTACCAGAAGATGGATTTGAGAAATAATCCACTGCAGAGATTGGAGTCTTGAGAGGAGCATGAGGGAGTTAAGGGAGTCAACTGGCAGGGCACTGATCTCTCAGGCCTGGTGTGGGCTTTTCTCAACATCTCTACGTTGGCATAAAGGCGCAAACTTTTCTTGTGCTTTTTCTGCAAATAACTTGGTTGAAAGTATGATGAAGGACGCCGAGTAGCGCTAAGCAGTTAGCACGCAAGGGCATATACAGTACACAAACAGCACGCTGGCGAAGTTGAATTTAACAGCCTAAAATCGGTGCCATCTCATATCCCTTTAATCCAACACCCTTGGAAATGGAGATGTTTTTGAAATGTGACCGAAGACATGACCGGCTTGCAGCAAGCATCGTAGGCCGCACCTACCAAGAGTGTCACGTCGCCCTGCTTCACACACACAGACACAACCTTACAAACAAACAAAAAGGCCACTCAAAAAAAGCCACTGAATTACAACATCTTGTTTTATACTACATACTTGGCTGATTAACTGCTAAATCCGCAACAGCTTACATGTACCCGTTAGGCTATACAAATATACTTTGAAGAAAGGCAAAGAATGGATTTATAACCGACTAAATAGCAAAGTGTTTCCTTTCGTGGCTTTTGAGATCTAGCTATTAGCTCATTCGCTTTGCACTTGATATCAGAGTCTCTAGGGAAAGCCGTAGCCTATACAGAGCGAAGGTCCAAGCAGCAAATGGCCCTGGCTGATGGCAGGGGACAGGACACATTGCTGTAATGGGCAGGTCCAGATCATCTTACCCAAAATGGCAAGGCAGCAGGTTGAGCCAGGAAACTAACACCAAGTCCTCAAGTGCACTGCTGTGTAAGTCTTATTCCCGATAACCATCTCGCCTGCAACAGCTGGATGCCTGTTCCGGCCAGGGAAACGAGGTTTGTGTAACCTATGTTGGCACTTTTTAATCCTATGCTATTTATATCAGGAGAGTTGAAGGACGATGCAAAAGATCCTGGAGATATCCTCAGACAAGGACCGTATTTAAGCGTGTGTGCCTACATTTCAGGAGACACATTATTGCTAAGCTATTACAGAGGAAGCAAATGTTATGTAACATTATTGCTGAGCGATTAACCAAGATGTTTTTTTCTTGGGGTTATTAAACAACTAATTGACCTATGTCAGTTCAATTCCTTGAATTCCATTCAGGAATTTTGTGTGTGAGCCAAACGCGTCGTTTCTTTAGAGAGAAATCGAATCATTCACGACAGAAATGCTGGACTGAAGGGGGTGTTTTTATTTCTTTACTTACCTATTGTTCACCTAATACCTTTTTTTGCACTATTGGTTAGAGCCTGTGAGTAAGCATTTCACTGTAAGGTCTACACCTGTTGTATTCGGCCGGCGCACGTGACAAATAAACTTTGATTTGAGTTGTAGTTTGCATTAAGCAAATATTCAACCTAGTTCAGTGCAGAAACCTGGTAATTAACTACAATGACCATAATCAAATCAAATGTTATCGGTCACATGCGCCGAATACATACGACCTTACCGTGAAATGCTTACTTACAAGCTCTGAAACAAACAACGCAGTTCAAGAAATAGAGTTAAGAAAATCCATTGCACCTGTTCTTTCCGGCTTGGACAGAGATACTTTTATGCATGCTGCGTTAGGTTAGATACACACGGAACGCATGAGAGAGGAATGTACGCAACAACGAGAGGGATAGAGACCGTTCGTGAAAGTATGCCTCATCTACTTTGAAAAAACAGTAAAATGCTTTTGTCAGGCTAGCCTAGCTAAATAGGATGACTAAAGACTGTACAGTATGGGGAGCACAGAGATAACGTTAGATGGTCTGGCTGGCTGCTACTCCCTGAGCAGAGATGAGATGATGACTTGAGGGAATGAAAAATAATCTAGTCATAAAATAAAAACTTACACAATTTAAATATTTTATTATTTTATAGTCATTTCCTATATTGACCTGACTGAAAATATTCCATTCTCTCTATGTTTTTGCAATTGAATATTCACAATGATTGACTGGGATTTCCATAAATCAAAAATATTTTTACTGTCAATATTTCATTAAGCATTTAATGTAGAAGAAAATGCTAATTGAAACCGAAATCATGATTTTTTTGAAAATAATCAAACTACCTCAAAAAGCACTAATCGCTCCGTACTATGGAACATATGATAATGTACTCAGTTAACTGAAGTTAATGAAAGTATTTTTGTTAAAATAACTTTTCAGCAATTATCTCAGGAGCAACACTGTCGCATTAGAAATGACAGAAATGTCTTGTAAAAGCTCCTTAGACTCTGAGGAATGAGCTCTCTTGAAAGCTGAAGCTCCGGGGACTTAAGTTCTAACGTCCCATGGAAACCAGAGAAATACCAGCAATTCCATTCACTGGAGGCAGCTGCTGCCTCCACAGTCGAGCCTGATGGAGTCTGTGTGGCACACCAGCAAGAGCAGCCCCACAACTGGGCATGGCATGGGGGACCTAGCTACTGTTTGGTTTGGTCTACTGTTTTTCTGTTCGGGGCCTGGAACTCTCTCCTCGAAGTTGGTACCCTTTTAACACGGCGACAAAGACGCAAAAACAAAAAGAAACTTGTTCTTGAACACGACCCACAAAATAACAAAAGTGGAAGCCTATAAGGGCTCTTACTGGGGGAATGAGTGCAAATTGCTGATAGAACGCCTGTATTCTGCAGTGTTTCAGTTAGTGGGAGAGGGGGAAAGAGGTAGAAAGGGAAGGCCAAGATCCCCTGATGTGGAGGAGTGGTTGGCATGCCGGGGGCATTGCACTGCTTTTGGAGGGGGGAAATGCACTCTCACAACGGGAAGCCAGGGATTAAGCTAGACTGGCAACAGTGGCGTAATCCTAAATGCTTTTTTATTTTTATAAACCAATTATCATCCGGAGGCTGCCAGAGCTGGGGCCTTAACTTTTATCTTCCGTGTTCGGTTCCCTGTGCCAGGGGTGTCTAACTTCATGCTCCCCTGGAGGTCTAGGTCTGGTTGGTACCAAAAGGTGTATTTCACCTTCAGCTCAAACGATTAAATACTAATTAGCGTCAAGGCCGGACTTCCATAGCAGTTGTAGAAAACAGGGCATAGAACATTCCCTACCAAAGGAGAGGGAGGTAAGGAATGAAGGGAGGGATGAACTAGAAAGAGGGGGAGCAAGAGAATACAGAAGGAGCGTGAGGGAGTTAAGGGAGTCAACTGGCAGGGCACTGATCTCTCAGGCCTGGTGTGGGCTTTTCTCAACATCTCTACGTTGGCATAAAGGCGCAAACTTTTGTGCTTTTTCTGCAAATAACTTGTTTGAAAGTATGATGAATGACTCCGAGTAGCGCTAAGCAGTTAGCACGCAAGGGCATATACAGTACACAAACAGCACGCTGGCGAAGTTGAATTTAACAGCCTAAATTCACCTTATTTACAGTTAGAACACCCTCAACAGCATTTTATAGCCCACAACACATCTGAAACCTTACACGGTACAAACGAACACTTGATGGATGGAGGTCAAGACATTCTGCATTCATGAAATTCTTGGGGAGAATCACCTCACAAACACAGCCTTTTAAAGGGCTAGGGTACCGGGTCCAAAACAACCACTCAGTTTAACAGGTTAAAAGGCTATAGCCACCATATGCCTGGACAGTTGCTCATCCTGCTTTGTGATGTGTGCGTTGACTGTGAACCTAGTTTGGTCTCCCTTTTTGTTAGTCATGCGGTGTAACAGAGGAATGTAACAGTCTGTTTGACCTTGCAGAAAATGATTATGGTGATTATTATGAGTGCCACTTGAATCCCATTGGACAGTGAGCGATACACTTACAAAGAGAAACATCTCTTTAATTCTGACTTTGTGGCCAGGAAAGACCGAGCATAGTGGATATTATCCTGCCTAGCCAACCCCTTAGATCCCTTTCGGCTCAGCTTTTGAACCTGCAGCTAGCGCGTAAACAACACTAATGAAGGACAAATTACCATTCTGATCCCTTTGTCTCGGAGCTGTTTTACCCAGTGGCTGGCTTTGATCTCAGACAGCAGAGAGAGATAGGGGGAGAGCAAGAGACAGGGAGAGCGAGAGGGGGCAGGGAGAGACAGTGGGGAGGGAGAGCGAGAGGGGCAGGGAGAGAGAGAGCGAGCGAGAGGGGGGGAGAGCGAGCGAGAGGGCTGCAGGCTCCTCAGTCACTGTTTGAGCTGTGTCCTCTCCTCATTCTCTCTCCATCCTTCCCTCGGTCCCTCAACTCCCTCTGTCCTCTTTACACCTTCGCTTCTGCAGCTTTCACAATTTTATTCGCTCAATCTTTCATGTCCTCTCCCATCCTTCCATCACCCTCAGCAACCCCCATAAAAAGAGCCCTTCGTCTAAGCTCCAAGGCATTTTTACTATGATGTAGCCAACACCCAAACATTGAGGTGCCATTCTAATTTGACAAGAAAATACCAATGCTGTTAGCTATAGTCAATTCAATTCCCCCAAGTGATGGAGTTTTTTTAAGGGTTCACATCAGTACAATGTCACAAAAGTGCAAATTGCCTATCAAGGGCTGCCAACATTTCCCACGTCACAGACAGGGGGTACAAAAGCTGTGGTAGGTCTGATTCCTGACAGGGAACAACTATAAAAAGGTAGTGTGGGCCGCAATTCAATTTGGCAGGATATCAGCTCAACATGGCAGTCAAAGCCTTGGTCAGCCTGTCACAAGTGTGCACCTTCTCCACTTGTTGCCGCAGTGCAAACACACACACACACACACACACACACACACACACACACACACACACACACACACACACACACACATATATATATATATATATATATATATATATATATATATAGAAATAAAAAGTGTGCATGTGCAAGGATGCTGGTACGAGCGTGGCGTGAGCGGTGCATAAACAGACCCGGGTTCTCAAAATGGAAGCCGGTTTAGTGGCAGGATATGCTTGCCTAAACACGACAAAAATCATTTTCCTACGCCCATTTCTCCCGAAACATTAGAACGGCTTAATTTAGTTTGCTAGCATAAGGAGTAAGCCACAGGCCAGTTGTCGAGGTGTAATGTTCCATCGCGTCCGATATCACTGAACTGTCCTGGCCGTCACTTACTTAACCCCTCCTATCTAGAAGCACCTCTCCCATTAATCGGATCACGTCACTGAAACATGTCAGCAATAAAAGACTAGTGAAGGAAGAGGACATCAGGAGCCTTTGTCTTTTATGCACTTGTCCCTATAAAACGGTCAACTTTATGTTCTTGAAACGTCGACAGCCGATACTTCCTTGGACTACAGAAGCTGCCAGGTGTTTATCCCTGCGATCAATACATTTGGTCACCGTCTCCTAAACAGAACCTATAAATAGAGAGATACCATGCAGCCTTTTTAAGGTCACATGTTGGAGTCCTGAACGGCACTTCGGGCGAGGCTGCCTGAGCACATGCCTGCGTCAACAAGTGCATTGTTGCGCCTAGCTGTCTACCCATCACACATGGGTAGCATAAAACCGTGTTTTAGAGAGACACCGAATAGTTCAATACAAATAAATTGGTTAAATTGGTTAAATACAAATAAGTAGGCACATGATTAAGGATTGGGTAGTGTGCATTTGTTAGCCTTACACAACATGGTATAATGTGATTGTGACAAAGCCCTTAGTAAAAGTCCTTGGGGAATAGGGTATTTTACCAAGCTGACAAGCTATTGCGCTCATTCAAGTGTTGGCAATATAGTTGTCATATTATGAAACGCTTTGACAAGAATAAAACCTGTCACTGCATTTACGAGGACAAGTGCCAACACTTACTATCGCTTTGATCTTTCCATCTTGATTAAATGAATCAAGACTAGACACAACAGTACAGGTAACAAATGACTGTTTGTTGACTGAAGTGGGAAGAGATGTAGTAGGGGGGGTGATTCCTAACCAGATACAGTGTGTATATCCACGTTGAGAAGGCTTGTGCGTCAGAGGTCAGACAGCCTCCACAGTGCTTCACTTTGACAAAATACAACCCAGGGAAGAAACAATACTCTTGTTGAACATTTCAAAAACAAAGAAAAGTCACCAGAGCAGAAACAAAAAGACGACAAACAAACAACCTCTGCCAGACGGAGACAAAAACTGTCACCTTGATTAACTACAAACACAACAACACTGAGAAACTGACAACGTGCAATTCAACAGAAGAGGGGAAACGGGGAAGAGACCTTGACGCTAAAACAGAATCACAGTTGCACTAGTCCGCAGACAGTTTTGCTTTCGTCAGTCCCGTCTCACAGATGACCCAGCAGGGTGCGGAGTGACCCCATGACATTTTATGTGGGTGACAGGTGAGATTCCTCGCTCATGTCTAAGCATCTGGCCAACCCCAACCCCCCTTAACACACCTTGGGCCCAAGCCCGGCAGCACTCACCCGTCTGCGACAGAAGGGCAGCCCCTGAGTGATGATGTTGATGCTGAAGATCCGGAGCACTTTCTGCGGGGGCAGTGCAGGCTCCTTAGCCACCTTGACCACCACCTTTGGGTCTGCCACTATGTCCAGGGCCTGGCTCTCCGGTGTTGCCAGGGGGGCCTTCTCTTTCCCAGAGGCCTTGGGCATCTTCTTTCGGGATCCGGAAGATGCGAAAAGGGGTATGGGGCAATGCCTCAGCATTGCAAGAACAGGGGCTAGTAGGTCATATCCCAGAGGGGGAATCAGGGGTGGGTCGGCTCACGGAGCAGGTAGTCGTACGAAGTGGCCGGGGAATTAGACTTCTCTCTGGAGCTCTTGAAAACACTAATACAACCCTCACGGTGCGCTGTTTGGTTCTGGTCTGTCCACTCCGAGCTCGCTGCCCAGCTCATCGGCCCCCTTTAAAATATCCCAGGGCGTGATGTCACTGCCGCTCTCCCTGCCAGGCAGAGCAGCTGTCTGCCATGCCTCAGGATAGGCCACTCCCCTCGGAACGACGAGTCACTGTGGAATCCGGCTCCCTGACCCCCTGGGGAGGAATGTGTTCCACCCGTCGTCCAAAACTGTGGTTATGAGGAAGCTCCATGGGGTGACGTGTGCAATCCCCCTAGACCAGACCCCTTCCTGTCCTGGCTGCTCCTCCCTGACTTACCACTGTAATCAGCTGCTTTCACATGGTCTCTTAACGCAGTGGTTCCCAAACTGTGGGGCACATTTTTTTTTTAGGAACTCAGTCGGGCTTTCAACTTACTCTTGAAAGCTGCGATAGTAGAACGCGCAAGGTGACAGTTCTAAATTCAGAAATGTCCAGATCAGCTAGTGGGGGACGACGACATAATGTTACAGTATTGCAGTGGGACATGACACCTGTCATAAACAGTGACAGTTCATGCCAACTCATGACAAGCAGATCAATACTGTTAGTACATAGCATATTTAGGCTAAGTGGTATGTACATCGAACAGCAGGACAAGAGATTGTTCCTCACACTCAGAATTACTTAGGCCCATGTTTATGAACGCCTGATGCCGTCGATGACATCAAATCTAAAGTAAGGGTTAACAGAAACACGAACTCTTCCGTGCTGCCGGCCAGGGAGTTATGGCATCATAGTAAGGATATTAGGATATTTAGGGCTGCCGTTCACACAGCAGACAGATGTTGGAATGTGTGACATGGTCACTTCATCAAGGCTTCATTTGACCTGCTGGAGTCAGGATGGATAGGCTTTAGGCCTACAGTAGATGCTATGATGAAGGCATAACTGCCGAAACGTTACCCTGTCCGGCAGAAAAGAAAAAAGGGAAGCGGGGGGGCGTCTTTTTGTCCAATTAAATTAACTTTTGGAGTGCCGCCGTTTCCTCAATGTTTCTTGAACTTTTTCATTTGAAGTTCTAAATCTCCCTTAGAAGAACAGGAGAAGTTCTCCAACTTTTTTAATTGCCTCCACTTCTTCTTCTTCTTCTGGGACGATGGTGTCCACAGAATGTGCTGCTGCATCCTGGCTAGGACATTTCTCAATATAGTGCGTCAACCTACTGGGAATAGACGCCATTACCATAACCACATAGGTCACATCTCAGCACGTGGACCTTCCTCAAGTTCTAATCAAAAGGCTGGAGAAAGAAGGCTGGAGAAATAAATCATTGCTATGGGAAAATTCAACTACAGAAGAAGAAATGGGTCTGGATCGGTGGGGATTACAGAGTCTTCACAACTCGGCAGAACTGACTGACAACAATGCTGACTCGCCCCTACTCTGCCCTTCCCTTATCAATAAAGATGTAATGAAAAACAAACCCCTAGTCCTCTTGAACAGAGAGGATGTTGGCAGGCAACTGAATAATTCATAAGTACAAAAGAACTCTCCACTGTACGAGTGTGTGATTCTAGTCAATGTGGAGCTAGCAGCATTAGTGCCTTTCCCACTGAGGTTTAGTGTAAACAGTCAAGAGTGCGTACAGATTGATACAAGCAAGGCAGGCCCATTGGTGATAAAGGTGACCACAGAGACACCAGCAAAACCGCTAGTTTCCCGAACACATCCTGAATAGGCTACAGCAAATGTATCTCCCATGTCAATATTCCCGGCTACATGAGCTTTTTGGCTAATCTCCGACTACCAAACGATGTGCCATGGGCCCACTGCTGAGGCTTATGTCTGTTAACATGATAGGCCCAAGGTAAAATGGTAGGAATGTCAGCCATGAGGGATTTAACCTTGGGTCCTGGGGAATTCAAGCCCAACGCCTTCGGTTTGAGGGAATCTCTTATCCTGAATGCCGTACAGTTTTATATAGCCTCCAGAGGGATGATGACTTCCAAGACTTGAGGAGATTTAGAGGTCAGGGTTTAAGGTAGAACGGGGGGATGGGAGATCAACTGAGCGGTACTATAAAAAGGTTCATGGTTGTGGTTACAGTTAAAGCGGACGCCAATATGCGAACTCCGATGGGCTATATTAGCCTATAGGATCTTAATGAGAATATGCTAGGTTTACCTGCATGGCGGTAACTCATCCTCAGTAAAAGTAATTGACTTGCTCAAGCATTTTGGTCAAAAGCAATGAGCGCGCACCACCCTGTCAGCAGAGCTATTCCAGAGCACACGTCACTCCTGTAGTCTGTACCGCGACCGTGCGACCGTTACCCTTTGGGGTCCCTGGGGTTGCCTGGAGGAGAACGGTCCCGAAACGCTGATGTGTCAAAGGTCAAGCCTTTTTGGACCTCGAGTTACTTAGCACACTTACAAATGTTTCTGACCATGACAGCCAATGCTGCTAGGACTAGGCCTTATATTACTGAAACTAAAAACGCCAAGAAGTCTAAATATGGCTACAAACTGAGGCAAAGTATTGGAGGATGTTAGCCTATGACTTAGGGTGAAACAGTAGGGTGAAACAGTAGGGTGAAACAGTAGGGTGAAACAGTGCCACTGGCCGCCCCACCACCGTTGTGGTTTTTGTCGCCGAGCTGAGAAGCGTGGCGCAGCACGGTCAATTGCAGTACATATGGTGTCCTTCTATAGCACATAGGGTAGGGGGGAAAAGTGTGTTGTTTGCAGTAACTTCTTTGATGTTGTAATATCCCAACTGGACATGGCTGTTTCACCATTAAAGACCCCAGCTTTAATTAAAGTGCCTAATGCATCAGGCTAACTTGGGTTTTATAAGACATAAGACTAAGCATGCTTACAAATCTGTTAAAATATGAAACAAACACGGTATATCAGATTATTCAGAAACAGGAACCTGTTTACGCGTAACCGTAGCAACAGTCCCTTATTCACACATCTGGAAGGTTCTGAGAGCCAAACACATACATATCAGACAAGGCATAACACGGCTCTTGGTAAGGGTTTCATTCTGGCCTGGGCTTGCATGGCGACTGGGCATGATGGATCGCTGGGAAGGCTTAGCTCAAACCGGACCACACACAGACCGTTTCCTCGCTGTTTACATTATAACACACTTGCAGTCACACCTCCCTTGCAACAGTGAGTGATTAGACATTCCAATCTATACAACACAAAGTTGATGAATGAGTAATCACACACACACACACACACACACACACACACACACACACACAAGCATTTCGCTACACTCGCAATAACATCTGCTTACCATGTGTATGTGACCAATAAAATTGGATTCAATTTGATTTTGAGTGAGTAGTCCAGCCCCTTGAACAGCGACAGCCTGCCACTGTGTACAAGTGTGGGTTGGTGTTCCTTCCTGTTTACATTAGCATTTCCGCTGGGCATAAACACCAGCCAACAGCCGGCGATTAAGGTCGCAGAAGCTATTACCCTATAACAATAGCATTGAAGATACAGGCAAACGTTAAAATGACTTTCACATGGATCGGACACGGGAGTAGAGAAAGGGAGATTCCTAGTCAGTTGTACAACTGAATGCATTCAACTAAGAACCTTCTACACAGTATTAGAAAAAGAGTTTGGCCTAGAGAAAAGAACATCCATATAGGAGTAACAATAACACTTATGGTTGGTGTTTGATTAGTTACTAAGAAAAACAGCTGAAGTTTAAATAGACACTGTTGGGACATAGGGCTGTGTTCATTTCTGCAGAGGCATAGGCCCATTTCCATATCCTAATTGCTAGACATTGCACTTCTTCAAAATCTGAAAACGTCCATGAGGGAAGTCAAAAAGCCAACAGCCATTTAGCAGAATGAAGACGAGTGGCAGTGCTTCCTGTTGCACTACTGGCCAGGAGCAGCAACGTGTCAATTCTGTCCACAGCAGTTTAAACCTGCCTCCAGTCTTTCCAATAGGAATCCAGACCTTCTCACCCACATTCAGTATACACACACACACACACACACACTAAAAGCGCAACAGAAAGCTCATTTGAGGGAAGAATAACTAGCTAAAGATCATAAAAATTGCAAGCAGCCATTAATCATTAATGTCTAGGGCTGCTTGTGTGAGAAATAGTCCTTAAACCACATTTCTCCAAGGACAAACAAATGACAAATTGGCTTGGCGCGCACACACACACACAATCTCATAATCCTGAACAGCCATAATGTACAATGGAAAGTTAGGATGTGTATTGCAAAAATGCGGTGCCTCTGGGGCCTAATGATTGCCCCAATGCTCACTCCCGACGCAAAGAGGCCTGGGAGCCATTCCAACCTAATCCCGGGTGGCGAGTGTGTCATAAAGCTGTGGCGCTCGTCAGCCAAGCGGCGAGCCTCAGAGGCTCTGCTGCTACAGGGGTGAGGCAGGCGGCAGGGGAAATTCCAAAGTCAATTTACGTAGAGATGGAAATGGGTGAGGGAGGTAGGGACGAGAGGACGTGTGTGCGTGAGGGCAATGTGTTCATAAAGCCAAATGTTTATCCGTGTTACTCAGCGATCCCGACTGTTTGGCTCCACTCTACCTCTCAACATTGTTTCTGGAGTGTGCCTACGAGCTGCCACAACTGAAGAGGGTAGAGGTATGGCCCAGAGTAGGTGGTGTGTGTGTGTGTGTGTGTTTTCTGCCAATTTAATGAGTATCTTTGCATTCACCACACAGTGTTTGAGATTAGGTTGTTTAAAAGCTGGGACTGAGTTCATGTTTCCTCTTTAATGAAGAGGTTGTCAGTGAAATAAACAAATCTACTGAAGGCCTATACCAGACAGTAGAATTCATCCCAGCTCTCATCAAGTCCTCAGCCGTTGACCCTCATCGTACCCACACAACAGACCTCTCTCAGTACCTCCATCCCCCTGCATTGTGCACCAGTGTGGCTCTGTGTCTCAGAGGCTCTGACACTACCCCAGAGGAGCAGACAGGGTGGGCCCACACACACACACACACACACACACACACACACGGCTGAATGAGGCTGTCCAGTGACAGTGGGTAGCAGATGGGAAATAGCTGATTCGTGTGTGAAGCCTGGGATGCTGCTCTGGCGGCACAGCTGCAGCAGACAGTCTGAGACTATGGAACCCCACAGCCAGTGCACTACCTCCCTCTGGTGGACATTGTTGGAACTGCACCAGGATTCTGAGCAGTTATCTATGCTGTGGTTTTATTCAGGCTACATTGAAATCCGAGTTGATTTGTGGCGTACACAGATTAGCAGATGTTAAAACAGATGTTAAAGCAGGTGCAGTGGAATGCTTCTGTTCTTTTTCTGAGCTGCCAGTGACCGTGTAATACCATCTTAGAGAGATTTCTGCACAGGAAGCTTGATCCTCAGTCACTCTTTCCCTGAGACACCCTCTAAAGGGGAGTCTTCTGGGGTTTGGATGGAATAGACTGGCACTAGGGTGGAATCATGAGAGTCGCATAGCAACAGTTACCAGGGTCAGGATTTTTATTAAAACATCCAACCAGCGTGGGAGGGAGGTTGACATGGAGCAGGCTGCCTGTCACCTACAGACCACACAGCCATCAGCAGCCAGGGCCGTTGTCATAGAGACCTGGTGCCATAGCCAATCATCCCTCCCTCCCTCCCACGCCACAGTAGGGGTCCGAATACAGTGGTGTGCATCACACGATCTAGGTCCAATGATTCAAGTCTGGTCAGTTATTGGACGTTGTAGCCAGCTCTCAACGCCCCCCTGACGATGGGTTCAATTAACGTGAGGCGGCAGGAGATGGTCTGCCATCGCCATGTGTCCAGGCCGGGCCAGGTTTCCGTGAGAACTAGCGTAAGATTGCGTCGGCGAGGGCTGAGGCGCAGCGGTGCCAGCAGCAGGAGAGTTGGACGGGAGTTCAGCTGCATTTGCCTTGGCGTGGGCGGACTGGTGCACGTGACCTTTTGCGGCTCTGCCGGGTCTCTCTCGTTTCTGACGGGCAGCCGGCGTGTGGGAAAACAGCACCTACACTGCGACTGGCTGGCTGGCTCTCAGAGTTAATTACACATAACAGGTGTGATAGAGGGAGAGGGAGGACAGAGCGAAGCCACCTCCATCGCAGAAGTCAGGCAGACCTGAGTTTACAGAGCTGTTCAAGGGTACACTTACTCATTTCCTGTACCGCCATATGCATATCCCTTGACATTTACCCATATGATTGGATGCAAAAACGTACTTCAGCTCACACGCTCGCAGACGTCTGTTTGCAAGCAGGAAGACTTCTGTGAGTAAGCGTGTGGGCTGAAGTGTTCAAAATGTACAGACACCAGGCAGCACGACAGGCAGAGTGTTCCTGTGGCCCGGGATAAAAAAGTCAGTGTGGAGGCAGGACGGGCCTTCGTGGAGGCCGGACAGGGTGACAGACTAATGTCTCTCCCAAGGTCAAGGAGGAAAGCCATGGCTGAGCTGCGGCAGAGTGCAGCCCTGTCCTGGAGATGGCAGACGATCTCCAACCGGTCTCCACAGAGCACAACATGGAGCCCTGAGGTGGCCCAAAGAGACACATGCCAGGAAAGGGAGGGAGAGCGGGAGAGAAAAGGACCGGTTTTGTTCAGACTTCATAAGTCCCCTAGTTTTACAAAAGCACAGCAGCAAATCACAGATAGATAAGGGTAGAGTAGAGCATGCTGTGGAACTAGTCAATGTCACTACCGCTATACTACCAACACAAAGCCGCGGCTATGGAACACTGACCTGATCACCGAACACGCTACCTTGTCCCGGACCTGCTGTTTTCGACTCCTCTCCAACTCCCTCGAAGTCTGAATGCTCGGCTGTGAAAAGCCAACTGGCATTTACTCCTGAGGTACCCGATGACATTAAAAGTTAAAAACAGTTATTTTCAGACCCTATCATCGGCTAGAAAGTGGGTTTTAATATCAACTGTCTCTGAATTTTAATCCTACCCTGTGACAGAGACATTTTTAGGACCTTTTCTTTTTAACCACGGATCATAGAGACGCGCTGTTTTCACATCATGTAGACACTGGTTTGGTGCGGGAGATAAACGCTGAAAAGTGGCTAATGAATCGCTCTTTAAGCGATGTAATGTTCTGAGAGTACCTGAACACCCCTGTGGAGGCTGTGTTGGCCCTGTTACCTGGCAACCTGTTGGGGAGAACTAGGACAGATAAAAAGGAGGAAGAGATGGAGGGATGGCCGATTGAGAATGACTCGATGCAATGAGTTGATGCAACTCTGACAAAATGATGCCATCTATCTAGAGCCAGCACTTTTAGCTGGATATCAAGGTCTCTGTAGCCTGAGGCGAAACACACACACAGGGGACCCAGGTGCCATCTTGTTGCTATCTATAGCGTAGGACTGATGGACGAGGCAATCAGCATTGACATTCTCCTCAGGCCTGGCTAGAGCTGGCCTGCTTTGTTAGATCAAACCAACAGGAAAATCATTAGTATTTAGCGTAACAAGGTTCTAGTTCTCCCCAAAAATGTAATTTACTGGCAAAAATACACCCATAAACGAGTAAAATGAATCAATTTGATGTCTAGGGCATTTAAACACAGAGCTCCATTGCATACAGAATAAGAGAGTTTAAAAGGGAGTGAGGCAGAGACTGTTCATTAACTCTCCAGAGAGTAGGCTGAGTTATGGGTCTAAAGACCGACAACCAGTGTTCATCACACCAAGTCAATGCTACATTACGCTAGTTGTCTACTAGTAAGCCAAATAATATTGTCTGGATTTAGCTAACTTTCAACTCCAAAGTATAACTGTCTGAAACACATTTTCAGACTTAGCCTAAAGCTACAAACAAGGTTTCTATGGACGGCAGTTGAACAGCCAACTCCATTTAAAACACTTCAAGAGTGATTTCTCATTAATGAGACACACACATTTAATTTTCTAAAGTTTGAAGGTTGAGGTAGAAACTTCTAATGAATTAGACCCATTGAGTTTATTAAACACTGAAAATGAGAGCCCAAAAACAAATCCAAGTTTTTCCTCTGATCCTCTATTCCTAGCAGGCTTGGATCAACAAGCTGGCATTCCTGAGACAGCTGGGACGGTTCCCTGCTGGGTGTGTGGATGCTTTTGAGTAGGCTACATTACCGTCCTTGGAATCAGTAGAGTAGGCGTGTGGAGGCTATTTTGTTTGAATAACGCGTGTGCAGAGCTCCAACCAGGCGACGCAGAGCTCCAACCAGGCGACGCAGAGCTCCAACCAGGCGACGCAGAGCTCCAACGTGACAGCAAAACAACAACCTTGGCTGAGTAGCCTTGAAGCCAGCAGGGGCCCGGCTCAGGAGAATAGCAGTGCATCGTCTGCAGTAAAAGGGCATAGTTAATTAGGCCAGTATCAAATATTCAAAACACCATGTCTGTGATGTGACTGCTCCGGGCGGCACAGTACAACCAACAGATGGGGCAGAGGGAGGGGGGGGACAACTCTGCAGGTCAGTCCAGGCGGGCCTCCCCTCACCTGGGGAGCAGACAGGAATATGACCCTGCACCCCTCCAGAGAACAAGGGCGCAACTATAGAGAAAAGCTATGGGGAGCGATTCACTGTCGGACGTTACGACTGATTGAAGCCTGGACCACTGGTAAAATCCTGGACCACTGTTATTCCAACTTCCGTGATGCATACAAGGCTATTCTCCGCCCTCCTTTCGGCAAGTCTGACCATGACTCCATTTTGTTGCTCCCAGCCTACAAACAGAAACTAAAACAGGAAACGCCCGTTCTCAGGTCTGTTCAACGCTGGTCCGACCAATCTGATTCCATGCTGCAAGATTGCTTCGAGCACGTGGACTGGGATATGTTCGGATAGCATCTGACAACAACATTGATGTATACGCTGATTCGGTGAGCGAGTTTATTAGCAAATGCATTGGTGATGTTGTACCCATAGCAAATATCAAAACCTTCCCCAACCAGAAACCATGGATTGATGGCAGCATTCGCATAAAACTGAAAGCGCGAACCACTGCTTTTAACCAGGTAAAGGCTACCGGAAACATGACTGAATACAAACAGTGCAGCTACTCCCTCCGCAAGGCAATCAAACAAGCTAAGGGTCAATATAGAGACAAAGTAGAGTCACAATTCAATGGCTCAGACACAAGAGGAATGTGGCAGGGTCTACAGTCAATCACGGACTACAAAAAGAAAACCAGCCCCGTCGCGGACCATGACGTCCTGCTCCCAGACAAACTAAACAACTTCTTTGCTCGCTTTGAGGACAATACAGTGCCACCGACACGGCCCGCTACCAAAACCTGCGGGCTCACCTTCACCGCAGCCAATGTGAGAAAAACATTTAAATGTGTTAACCCTCGCAAGGCTGCCGGCCCAGATGGCATCCCTGGCCGTGTCCTCAGAGCATGCGCATGACCAGCTGGCTGGTGTGTTTACGGACATATTCAATCAGTCCCTATCCCAGTCTGCTGTTCCCACATGCTTCAAGAGGGCCACCATTGTTCCTGTTCCCAAGAAAGCTAAGGTGACTGAGCTAAATGACTATCGCCCGTAGCACTCACTTCCGTCATCATGAAGTGCTTTGAGAGATTAGTCAAGGATCATATCACCTCCATCCTGCCAGACACCCTGGACCCACTCCAATTTGCTTACCGTCCCAATAGGTCCACAGACGACGCAATCGCAATCACACTGCATACTGCCCTAACCCATCTGGACAAGAGGAATACTTATGTAAGAATGCTGTTCATCGACTACAGCTCAGCATTTAACACCATAGTTCCCTCCAAGCTCGTCATTAAGCTCGAGACCCTGGGTCTCGACCCAGCCCTGTGCAACTGGGTCCTGGACTTCCTGACGGGCCGGTCCCAGGTGGTGAGGGTAGAAACAACATCTCCACCCCGCTGATCCTCAACACTGGGGCCCCACAAGGGTGCGTTCTCAGCCCTCTCCTGTACTCCCTGTTTACCCATGACTGCGTGGCCAAGCACGCATCCAACTCAATCATCAAGTTTGCTGGCGACACTACAGTGGTAGGCTTGATTACCAACAACGGCGAGGCGGCCTACAGAGAGGAGGTGAGGGCCCTCGGAGTGTGGTGTCAGGAAAATAACCTCTCACTCAATGTCAACAAAACAAAGGAGATGATCGTGGACTTCAGGAAACAGGAGAGGGAGCACCCCCCTATCCACATCGAGGGGACAGTAGTGGAGAAGGTGGAAAGTTTTAAGTTCCTCGGCGTACACATCACGGACAAACTGAATTGGTCCACCCACACAGACAGCGTGGTAAAGAAGGCGCAACAGCGCCTCTTCAACCTCAGGAGGCTGAAGAAATTTGGCTTGTCACCAAAATCACTCACAAACTTTTACAGATGCACAATCGAGAGCATCCTGTCGGGCTGTATCACCGCCTGGTACGGCAACTGCTCCGCCCACAACCGTAAGGCTCTCCAGAGGGTAGTGAGGACTGCACAACGCATCACCGGGGTTAAACTACCTGCCCTCCAGGACACCTACACCACCCGATGTCACAGAAAGGCCAAAAAGATCATCAAGGACAACAACCACCCGAGCCACTGCCTGTTCACCCCGCTATCATCCAGAAGGCGAGGTCAGTACAGGTGCATCAAAGCTGGGACCGAGAGACTGAAAAACAGCTTCTACCTCAAGGCCATCAGACTGTTAAACAGCCATCACTAACATTGAGTGGCTGCTGCCAACATACTGACTTAAATCTCTAGCCACTTTATACATAGGAATTGGATGTAACAAATGTATCACTAGCCACTTTAAACAATTTTGTATATAATGTTTACGTATCCGACATACTCATATCAAATGTATACACTGTACTCTAAACCATCTACTGTATCTTGCCTATGCCGTTAGGTCATCGACCCAAATCTCTAGCCACTTTAATAATTATAATTGGATGAAATAATGTATCACTAGCCACTTTAAACAATGCCATTTATATAATGTTTACATATCCTACATTACTCATCTCATATATATGTGTATATACTGTACTCCATACCATCTACTGCATCTTGCCTATGCCGGTCAGCCATCGCTCATCCATATATTTATATGTACATACTCGTATTCATTCCTTTACTCTTGTGTGTATAAGGTAGTTGTTGTGAATTTGTTAGATTACTTGTTAGATACTACTGCATGGTCGGAACTAGAAGCACAAGCATTTCGCTACACTCGCATTAACATCTGCTAACCATGTGTATGTGACAAATAAAATTTGATTTGATTTGATTTGATTTGAAGCCACCAGACTAGATTGCTATGATCAGTGCAAGTGGGCTTTATTTTGAGTCATGGTTAAGAGGATGGAGGAAGTTTGAGTAGGTTTCTACAGGAAGTCCAAACGGTAGCCTAGCAACATGGTAAACATTGATTGTTTTTTTACTCAACGTCTCAATGTTATGAAAAGTATAAATTCTCTTCGCAATAACTTTTCATAAATCGGGCTTTTAAGCCACGTAACCGATCAAGCGACTCGAATCCATCCGGACTCTTTAATTCTTCTGCTAATGCGAGCACTGCTTATCAGAACTTGTGAGCCCTTCTTTTTCATCCACAGCAGGACCAACAAAAAAATTCTGAGTAATCCATGAGGAAACAGAAAGAGACGGGTACCTTTAAGTGTTTGCATAGCAGGTAGCATAGCAGGTAGCATAGCTACTCACACTGCAGAACAGATGTCAGTCACAGGGTGGTGGAGCAACAGGGTTACACCAACAGTGTTGCTTCCTCTGCTGCACTCACAGAGTTCCTCCATTGATTTATAGGGGAAATCTCTCTCCTCTTTCGCGCCGGAGACTCACGGAGAGACTGGCACAGCAGGGGCCACAACCAGATTTCCGCCATTCCGTAAGGCAACCCTCAACTGTTGTATCATGTCTCGGTTTGTATCATGGGTGGACATGGCTGCCTGCGTTATTGAATGTACTGTACGACATTAGCATTAGCAGAGTAGACATGGCCGTGTTATTGACCATGATCCAGAAAAGTGCCCTAAGGCAACACTGAATTGTTACAGCCTGTTATGCTTTTCGGTTTTGTGTTATTGGCTGTGTTATGGCTGTGTTATTGGCCTTGATCCAAAACACCTTTAATCAATGACTCAATGGTCCAGTCACACAGTGGTGGTGCCATGTCACAGACATGTACTCCTGCCTCCCATTTGGTCCTGCTCTAGTCCTTATCTGGGTTCTGCAGCACAGACCATGCTACAACGGACATCTGCCCTGCTCTGCCCTGTGGACTGACTGGTAGAAAAAACTATTTCATTTTCATTCAAAAAACATCTAGCAACAACACAGAGTAGACTAACCATCCGAGCTGGCAGTGTTGATCATGTCAGGGTTGTGCTTTAATTCAAAGAAGACAAGCTTGCTTTGAAATTCACCAGAGCAGAACACCACATCAAGAGACACTTGGGTAGTTGTTTCATGATCAAACTCCAATTCACTTTATTCCCCAAGCAGTCATGTGGAATTCCTTCAGTTACATTTTTAGAGGTTTCTTTTAACTGTCAAGCTGAATTTAAAAAAAGCAGCAGGTTGGCTGTTTACTAGGAAGAAAGGATAAACTTCTCGGTTGACAAACTGAGGGGTTAGAGTGTTAACTTCTTGGGCATGGGTGCATGAGGTGACCGTTTTGGAGAGCCTGGCGTGCCCAAAGTAAAATGCCTCCCATTTAGGCCCAGAAAATAGGATATGCATATATTTAGTACCATTGGATAGGAAACACTGAATTTTCCAAAACTTAACCATTTGTCTGTGAGTCAATCAGAACGCATATAGCAGGCAAAACCCTGAGGAATCTCTGTCCTGGAAAAAGTGATTGACACATTGCTCATTTGGGAACCCCTCCCCTATTGAAAATGACCATATATAGGCATATGAATGCAGTACACGTCGCTTCCTTATGTCGTCAACAGCCTCGAGACGGTGTTTCCCTCCATTTTGGATGAATTTAGACCATAGAAAAACAGCAAACAATGAAGACCCCTCTTTCTGAAAAAAGTTCCCGTGGCGCGCGCACGAGAAGTCACGGAGTGTCTGTTTTATCGGCGTTATTGATAAGTTTATATTCCGGCTGATTTATAATAGTAAATATACGTAAAAGTGTTCCTAAGGATACATTTAAAACTATGTTTGATTGTTCTTGGACAAGTTTATAGGTATAATTTGAACGAGTTAGCGCCCGGCGTTTCAATGGAGTAATGGAAGCTGTCGTTTCTGATTATAACGCGCGAACCAAATGGAGGATTTATGGATAAAAGACGTTACTTTTTCTAACAAAAGAACCATGGATTGTCTTCGTTGGACACTTAGGATGACCTCAGCAGAAGTTCTACAACAGGTAATTGATTTGTTTTCGCTGTGAAATGTGTTATGTGTGTGCCATGATGGCTAATAGATACATGGCTATTGGGAAAATATGTGAGGTGCTAGCCTCAAACAATGAAATGTGCTGCTTTCGCCGTAAAGCCTTTTTGAAATCTGACAACGCTGTGATATTGCCAAGAAACATAGCTTTTGATGAGTATGGAACACTTGCATATTGGTGGATGTTTAATAATTCAACTTTTGGATTTTAAATTTGGCGCTTTAGATTTTCGCTGGTAGTGTCGGGACGAGCCCGCTAGCGACCCAGCAATCCCTGACTGGTTAACTGCTTTTAACAAAAATCCCCCTGAACAATAAACAAGCAAGTGAGATAAATATATTTATAACAAGAAAAATTGTCTTTAAAAAAACAATGCTCATTAGTCGGTAATTAAGAACACAGCGTTATGTAAACAAACATTGTTAGACTTAGTAGGTTGATGGAATCCTATGGGCATTCCTTCTTACGCAATCTGTTAATTACTGAAACGGTTTACCCGCGCTTCAATTTAAATAGGATTCTAACTGTGGGATGATAAATAAAGTTAAAGTGTGTATCTAGAAAGCTTAGTGGAAAACTAGTCTCCCATTAATCCTCTCATTAGGTCTAGCAAGTAAATAACAGGCTTCGGGTTTGAGAGGACAATCCGTACAATGTACCTTTAACAAGTCTAAGTATAAGTAAATTGTTATATTGAGTCTAGACAAAATCACAACTTAATTTGATGAAGATTATAAATATACTCACATCATACACCATGTGGCTTGCAGTACAGTGAGGTCATACATTTAGTATTAGCATGTGATTCCAGCACATGCTCTTACAAACTGAGTGACAAATGAGTACTTAAGGACGTTGCTCCCAGACAAGGCCCAAATCCCCGTCATTTGCATGAAGAAAATAAGGAAATATAGGGGTGGAGATTAGGGTGCCTTGTAAGAATTTGTCGGCGAGTGGGTAACCCGCCTCTAGTATCCGTTCTATTGGCCGCCGTGCAATCACTGGAGAATAAACTGGATGAGTGCCGTTGAGACTATCCTACCAACTGGATTTTCAAAACTATAATATGTTATGTTTCATTGAGTCATGGCTGAACGACATAATATACAGTTGGCTGGGTTTTCCGTGCATCGGCAGGACAGAACAGCTATATCCGGTAAGACAAGGCTTGGGGATCTGTGTCTATTTGTCAATAACAGCTGGTGCGCCATGTCTAAAATTAAGGTAGTCTCAATGTATTTCTCGCCTGAGATCGAGTACCTCATGATAAGATGTAGACCACACTAAGAGAGTTCTCACCTATATTTTTTGTAGCCGTCTATTTAACACCATAAACTCATGCTGGCACTAAGACCGCACTCAACGAGCTGTACAAGGCCATACATAAGCAAACAAGAAAATGCTCATCCAGAAGCTCTCTTAGTGGCCAGAGACTTTAATGCAGGCCAACTTAAATCCGTTTTACCTCATTTCTACCAGCATGTCACATGTGCAACCAGAGGTACATTTTTTTTTTTTTTTTAAACTCGACCACCTTCACATAGATGTGTACAACGCTCTCCCTCGTCCTCCATTTGGAAAATCTGACCATAATTCTATCCTCCTGATTCCTGCTTACAAGCAAAAACAAGTAAAAGAAAGTACCAATGACTCGCTCAATAAGGAAGTGGTCAGATGACGCGGATGCTACGCTAAAGGACTGTTTTGCTAGCACAGACTGGAACATGTTCCGGGATTCATCCAATGGCATTGAGGAGTATACCCAGCCGTGAGCCTGCCCAGTGACGCGAGCCTGCCAGACAGGCTGAATGCCTTTTATAAATCGCTAGTGAAGCAACACTGAAGCATGCATGAGAGCACCAGCTGTTCTGGAGGAATGTGTGATCATGCTCTCCGTAGCCGATGTGAGAAAGACATTTAAACAGGTCAACATTCACAAAGCCGCGGTGCTAGACAGATTAACAGGACCTGTACTCAGAGCATGCGCGGAGCAACAGGCAAGTGTCTTCACTGACATTTTCCACCTCTCCCTGACAGAGTCCGTAATACCTACATGTTTCAAGCTGACCACCATAGTCCCTGTGTCCAAGAAAGCCAAAGTAACCTGCCTAAATTACTACCACCACGTAGCTTTGAAAGGCTGGTCATGGCTCACAATACCATCATCCCGCTAAATCCAATCCAATTTGCATACCACCACAACAGAACCACAGATTGATTGTGGACTACAGGAAAAGGAGGGCTGAACATCCCTCCATTCACATCGACGGGAATGTAGTGGAGCGGGTCGAGAGTTTCAAGTTCCTTGGTGCCCACATCAACAAACTATCATGGTCCAAACACACCAAGAAAGTCATGAAGAGGGCACGACAAGACCTTTTCCCCTCAGGATACTGAAAAAGATTTGTCATGAGTCCTCAGATCCTCAAAAAATTATACCGCTGCATCAGAGAGCATCCTGACCGGTTGCGTCACCACCTGGAATGGCAACTGCTCGGCAACTAAGGCGCTACATAGGGTAGTGCGTACAGCCCAGTACATCACTGGGCCCAAGTTTCCTGCCATCCAGGACCTATATACTAGCCAGTGTCAGAGGAAGGCCCCCAAAAATTGTCCAAGACTCCAGTCACCCAAGTCATAGACTGTTCTCTCTGCTACCGCACAGCAAGCTGTACCAGAGGGCCAAGTCTAGGTCCAAAAGGGTCCTTAACTTGTTAGGGAGTGGTGGGGCGCTAGCAGGTGAAATGCAAGGCAAAATCCAAAAGTTGAATTATTAAACATGCACCAATATACAAGTGTTTCATACTCATCAAAAGCTCTGCTTCTTGGCAATATCACAGCGTTTGATTGTTTGAGGGTAGCACCTTCAATATTTTCCATAACCATGAAATCTTTAGCCAGCGCGGTCGATAGAAAATGCATTTCACAGGGAAAACCTGTGCCTTACCTTTTGTAGAACTTCTGCAGAGGGCTTCCTAAGTGTCCAACGAAGACAATCCATGGGTATTTGGTTAGAAAAAGTAATTTATTATATCCATAAATCTCCGTTTGGTTGGCGCCTTGTGTTCAGAAAATCCAACGTGAAGAGAACCCGTTCAACTAAACCTATAAACTTTCCCTCAACAAAACAAAAACCAATTAAAATGCATCCTTAGCTTATCTTTTATGAATAAAAGTGATAATCTTTCACTTGGATGGTGACCTAAACGTTATATAAGTCAAATAAAGTGGACGGCTCAGCCAAACGTGCAACTGAAAAAGAGCTCCCCTCACCAAAACCCTTACCTATTGAACACATTGGTTCCGATTGCCATGAAACTTTACGTATACACTGCTGACATCCAGTGGAAGCAATAGGTACTACATTCAGTGTCCTGGTATAAAGACTTTTCAATAGGCAGTCTCTCTAAGTGAGCTATAAGCCACCAGAATGACATTTCCGGATGGAATTTTCTCTGGTTTTTGCCTGCCAAATGAGTTCTGTTACACTCACAGACAAAATGTCCTATCCAATAGTACTAATTATGTGCATATCCTATTTTCTGAGCCTGAGTGGCAAGCATTTTACTTTAGGCACGCCAGACTCTCCAAAACCGACCCCTCAGCTGCCACTCCCTAACAAGTTAACAGCTTCTACCCCCAATCCATAAGACTGCTGAACAATTCATCAAATGGCCACCCAGACTATTTGCATTGACACCCCCACCCCTTCGTTTTTACACTGCTGCTACTTGCTGTTTATTTATGCATAGTCACTTAACCTCAACTAATTTGTACCCCCGCACATTGACTCGGTACCGGTACCCCCTGTATACTTTTTTGGGGGGGTTTATTTAGTCAATATTGTTGGTTAAGGGCTTGTAAGTAAGCGTTTCACGGTAAGGTCTACCTGTTGTATTCGACGCATGTGACAAATAAAACGTGATTTGAAACATGTTTTTTTATTTTAAATGGAACCTTTATTTAACGAGGCAAGTCAGTTCAGAACAAATTCTTATTTACAATGACGGCCAACTGGGGAACAGTGGGTTAACTGCCTTGTTCAAGAGCAGAACGACAGATTTTTACCTAGTCAGCTCGGGGATTAGATCCAGCAACCTTTCGGTTACTGGCCCAACGCTCTAACCACTAGGCTACCTGCCACCCGGTTCATCACAGGGGCGCTGTACCTAGTACCTACCTACTTGCATTAGCTCAGTGTCCAGATGCCATCTGGGCTGAAGTCCCAGGCGTATAAAAAGGCCTGCCTCCCCTCACCCACTGTCCACGAGGCAGGCATACGGCAGCCAGAAGGGCCTTGGCCTTGACTGCCTCTGGGGCATTGTCTGGAGAGGATCCAGGTCGTAAAAGGGACTGAACAATGCTGGCGGCATGTGTGGCGAGACACACACAGTAGCGGTCTATGTGATGTCTGTACATAGGCCTACACACCTCATCCACATAGAAATGAAGACATTTGCCGACGCAGCCTGGCCCCCTCCCTCTCTATGCCAGAACACAGAGGTGTGTCATTGAGATCACCAACAGCACCCCCCCATTGTCCCCTAGATTAGGGCAGTTAAAGGGTGTACACACACACACACACACACACACACACACACACACCGGCAGGCAGGCAGAAACAAGGCGGCTCAGTCACCATGGAGGCCTAATCTCCTGTTCTGTCTAATCCACCACCCCAGATGGTTTATGGGGATTCATTTTCAGGGCTAATGGGGAACCCCAGAGGAGGGAAGTGCATATGCATATTCCACATAAATCATCTGTGATGTGGTGTTGAGACTATAAAGGTTTAGAAAACAACAAAATACCAAGGAGGATAGTTTTATGATATCATAAGCTATCTACCACAGTCTGACCGATGCTAGTTTATGTTAAGTCTATTGCAATGAACTAACCTTGTCCTTTATAAGTACACACAGTAGACAAACTGCACGACAGTGGCCAAACGGAGAGTAGCCATATCTACACCCTACACATCCAATACGGTATTCATGAATCATCACACTCTAATACTGTTTGATGGCATGCCTCTTTAATTGCTTGGAATAGAAAGGTATCTGTTGTAGAGAATACGATAGAAGTTGATCCGGTTAGTTACAGGTTTAGTTAGAGGTCATTTGAAGAGGTCGTCAGTGGTGTAGAGATTGTTAATGCGCAGCATGTGAGTAGTCATGGAGCGGAGGTTAAATCCCAGAGTTCACTGTACCTTGTGGGGAAACATGACCCCACTGACTTCCACTGGGAGTGGGAGAGTGCTTTCTGTCTCTGACTCTGTGTGTGTGTGTGGTGTTAAGCAGCAGAGGAACTTGACAGGCAGTCAGGTAGAGAGAGGTGGAGAGGAAGGGGAGGAAGAGTGAGAGGGTCTACTTCAGGAGCCTCTCCTAACCCAGGCCCTGTAGTTCAGAGAGCCACAAGCCCCCATCTGTCCCCTTCTCAAGACATGCCAGGCAGAACAGCTTACTGACACATTCCTCCACACAGGCAGAGGCCTCCTCAGACTATAACACAGGGCTGTTTCTACATACCAGCCCGTGTTGGTTCCAGCACTTCCACTCTGTCACACCTCTCCCAGTGTTTACTATATCACACATACGTCCATCCCACCGTGATTCAAAACACTCGTATTCCAATAGCAAAGCCCATAAAGCCAATGTTTCTACGTTCAGGCCTTATGTTGATAGCAGCACTTGAACCTCTCACAGGTTGTCATCTCTGCTCAATCACATACACCACTGACCACCACACCACAATTGGAAACACTGGCTATATTAGTATAGCATATGACATAGCATAACCTATTTAGTCCAAACACCGCTAACACGCACATAGGCTTCTTTAAAAGCACTTCTCCATTCCCTTGAATATAGGATATTTGACCCTGTTCAGTTCCTCCGTATTACAAACAGACGAGTCTCCAGCTGTGAAAATGTATCTCAGACCCACTCCAAAAGGCAATACCAAAAGGACTGAATACACTCTGGGGGGGGACTTGATCACCAGAGGCACTAAGAGATATTGCCAGTCTAAAATACCCAACTGGTTGTCATGAATTCTCTCGGTCAGAGAACTCCAACAGCTTATTATCTATATTAAATATTGAATTTCTCTAGCTGTTTGGCTTCTGGAGATTTATATTCTGATTGCATATTCTCGATAATGAAAAGGCATTCTCGTTATCCCGCTAAGCCATACTTCAGGATATGCATGCCAAGGACATCTCAAAAAACAGTGAGCCAGAGAAAAAGACACTCGTCTTGACACACCGCTATAAAAACACTGGTAATATCAACTAGCTTCAGACTGAGATCGTCCCTCCTGAATACACATTGGAACTAAGAATCTAAGTTTAATCCACGATGAACTCTTTCTTGGTACTAAAAACCAGCGATTCTCAACTGGTGGGAGGTTTTGAGTGTGTCGCGGGTGTCTGAGTAAAAAATAAATACTCCAGTCTGAACTTAAACGACTTAAACCAGGCATTAGGTGTGTAGAAATTATAATGAATTTACATTTAATTATTGACAATGAAAGAGGTGGGAATGTTGTTTCCTCGTCATATTATTGCCACATTTACTATTAAATATAGCATTCAAAATAGTTCTCCTGGATTGTATTTTGGTGATTATTTTTCGCGATGCTACTATTGGGTCGCGACTGAGACAACCTTGTGCAATTTGGGTTCCGAGGCAAAACCAGTTGAGAACCACTGCTATAAACTGATGTCTATGATTAGATATAGGACTATGCCTGCGGGGGCAGAGCTAATCTAGATAACCAGGACATAGTCCGACATCTACTCAAAACTATGTCCATTATCCCAGCCTAGGCTCTTGTAAAGAAACTTTTTATTTGACCTTTATTTAACTGATTGTTGGTGTTGCTGGCCATTTGGCACTAACGTGGTGAGAACCAGAGAGGGACATGACTTCGGGGTCGTGCTGTGACAGAGACAGAGGTCAATAGGTCATGGCCGGTCGTGGGTCCGTGGGAATTCTGGGTCTTTGCGTTTAGTCTCCTTGCGTCACTCACCCGTGAAGAGATCTCTTTTCTTTCAAAACAATAACTAAGGAGGATGGAGGTAGGGAGCATGTGGTGAGACTTCAAACCCTGAGCTGAGCTTAGCCCTGACCAGAGCTTCTGGGCTGGCCACTATGGGGGGAATTCAGAGCAGATGTGCTGTTCTCCAGTTATATTTCTCCCAACCTCCCTCTTCATAAAGATGGACTGTCTAAAAAAAATGTTGGGAGTTGGCGTTCTGAGAAAGTGCTCTCCAACAGTAAAGCATAACAATGAGAAATAACAAAGACTCTATAAGAGATGAAACTGAATCAAGGTCAATTACAGAGCAATCCGAATCACCAGCCGGAGGTTGGCTTTCCTCTAGGTCCGACAGCAGTTGAACTTGTGTCTTGTCGCCAAGTCAGCAACGCCAGACAGTCCGACACACACTAAGCAATTTTTAAAAACGCTTGACACTTACGGAGATAATTGCATGAGAAGAGAATCATAGCCTACCACGACATCTCGACATCAATATACAAATACTTCAGACAGCAGGTCACTCCGTTACCGACCATTACATCACTGATATTGAAATCTGTAACCTTCCGGGATTAAGAGACTGTACCCCGTTAGCGGACTTGGGAGGCCGCCACTCCTAGCCTACTAAGACTGTCAGCTGGCGTGCGGCACCCACAATCAAGATCGACAGTTAGGACAATGCTAGCTGTGTAGTCAAGTACAGCCAGCCGTCTCGAGAAAACCGACCTAGAGAAACCATAGAGAAACACATACACACAGCAGTAACAACTCCACACATGCTCACCAGTAGCAGCGCCACCTCCTTCATGGTGCGATTC
The DNA here is from genome assembly GCA_030435695.1 of Brachymystax lenok tsinlingensis. Lineage (NCBI taxonomy): Eukaryota > Metazoa > Chordata > Actinopteri > Salmoniformes > Salmonidae > Brachymystax > Brachymystax lenok. Next base: position 22,571,701 of record CM059810.1, read on the forward strand.
CCCATTGCAGGAGGAAGATAACAGGTCAAGCTGGACTGGAGGATGAGGAGCAGTCAGTCCTTGAGCTTTTCAGTAACAGTGAGACAGACGGGCCACTTCTGTTGTTGACAAGTGTTACTGTCACAGCTCCCCCCGCTTGTGGGGTGCTCGGTTGTGAATGGAATCGCAGTCACTGCTACAGTAGAACTCCCTCCGCCTTCTCTCTCTCTCTCTCTCTCCCCAAGGTGTTTGACTGCTACAGCTCGATCACGCTCACAGGAGAGAAGGGTATGGCAAAAAAACGTGGCACATTTCATGCCGGCCGACGGCTGCACAACACGTGTGAAAGGCGAACAGACCCACATGGCTCAGCACAAAGAGACACATTCCAGGACTGCATGAAGGGACGCACCACGCGGCCTAAGCCTAAATAACGCTCCATGTTATGTAGAACAAACACACCTCTCTTGACATGTAGAATAAGGAATCATGTCAGCTCTATTCATGATATTAACTTCCATCTGCAGCATTCCAGAACGTTGGCGTACGGAACGTGGCCCGGGGCTGCCTGGGGGAGGCACAGCAAGTCCCAAACCAAGCTTCAGCCCTAACTGAAGGCCTGTCCTGTAAATTGGTAGCCCCAATGTCATACAAGCCCTGGGATATACTTGGCACTTGACGCTTGCCTGAGGACAAAACATGGGTGGGGGGTAGATGACACACATTCGCCCTTCTCTGGAGTGATAAATCTGATCCAATAAAATGGCCTGCTGCCTGGTCTCCTCGTCTTTCAGCGGAGGCTCTGTCCTTGTAGCGGAGGGCTACCCCGGGTCCAAGGCTACCAGGCGGGCCGAGTTTGTCACTTTAATGTCGTTCATTATTTCTCCTGGCTAATTAAAGAGTGATTTCCGAGGAGGCGGAATAGATTTCCCTTCACGGGTTGGCTGAGTGATTTGAGAAGAGCAGCAGGGAATGGATGACCTGTCAGTCCAACACAGCACTGTGTCGATCGCGTTGCCAAGACAGACAGCAAGATGTGGTTAGACGAGGACACACTAGAGTAGGTGGATGGCCAAGCACTGAGCTGTGTCCTTGGTGAATGCTATAGCTAAGCGACCATCATCTTCAGCTCATCACTTCCAACATCTACTGTGGTACAGGTTCATTTCAACCACTTAGCTGTGCTGCCGTGAGGAATACTACATTTAATGGTCAAAGTCAGTCTATCTCAACTGGCTGAGCTGTACTTGAAGTACTATAGGCCTGCTTAAATGGATACGTAGGGCCTCATTGCCAAAATTCCAATCTACTTCTCCAGAGAACGCTGGTAGCTACCCAGAGACTTCCAGTCATTGCGCTGCCCCTGTTTAGCATTGGCTCGCAAAACTACCTCCAACTTCCCTCATAGTGGACAGAGACCGAAATGACACACGAGTTCATCTGACTATGGGAAGTAGATAAAGGGCCTCATTGCCAAAATCCAGACATATCCCTTTAAGAAATAGTCAACCCTACTGTATCAGTCTTTCAAACAATATTTCTGATTGTGTCAACAACCTCAGTTGATTGACGACCCATAACCTGATATCTAATTAGAGTTTAAGTAAAGTTCAGCTGAAGTAAACACAGTGGTGCTCAACCAAGACTTTGAGAAGCATCGCTGGGAACAATCCTTCAAGACACTCAATCTTCACTTATGGATCCTCAAAATAGAAGGTAATGCTTCTTGAAGTCAGCACCTTTGATGCTTCTACCAAGAAGGAAAGTCACAGACACGGGTCAGGCATGCAACCCAAGAAAGGTTGCCAGCTACTGCTATATGTCAATCAGCACGTAACATTCTCCCTGTATGACCTATGCATAGTAGAGTATAGAAATAGAATATCTAGTAATTCCATTTCTATCTTAAAGATCAGGGGTATTCAACTCTTATCGTATGAGGTTCAGAGCCTGCTGGTTTTCTGTTCTACCTGATAATTCATTGCACACACCTGATGTGCGAGGTCTAAAATCAATCTGATTGGAGGGGAACAAATGGAGAAAAAACGCACTGGCTCCGAGGTCCAGAGTTGAGTTTGAGGGTTGTAGACCTTCTCATAGTACCTATTACAGACTACTGTAAATGTTCTCTTAGAAGTTTCTATAGGCCGATATGCTATAATTGTTTGATATGTCATTAAAGCATTGCTGTAGCATTGCAATTTGACCACAGAGACAGCCTGACAAATGGCTGAGGGGCACAGCTAGTGGAGTGTAGAGGGTATGTGAATAGCATTTCAAGACCAAATCACAGGCCTTTTCATTGGCATTTTCAACAGTCGAGAAATTAACTCCATGAATTAAAAATGTAGTATCTTCTTTTGAACACAAGAGGGAGCCATTGGATTACTGTACTGCCCTGTTAAGGACTACTAGAGTTGTGGAGCATCTGCAGTATCAACAATTGCTCATGTCATGCCTGGAGGCAAGCGTCGCTAGATAATAATAGGCGCAGTTAGAGGTTTTGCACATTTCTGAAAGTGTGTGCTTTGAAACAGAGCTTGACTGCTTACCTTGACCTTTTCAAGGATGTGGAAAAGCAAGGCGCGTAACTTACTTTGATCCTGTTCACACAATACTGTACCTGTTTCTATGTACATTCAGACCATCACAGTAGGACACACACAACAGAAAAACTGACCACAGGTTAGTGATGTCACAATACCAGAATTTGGTCTTTGATACTGACACCAGGTTTAGTATCATAATACTATATACCATCATGATGCTCGATACCAAGGGGAAAAAGGCCTATATTAGCCAGTCACAGAAAGCGACTTGATCCAGACAGATCTTTAGGAGTTCAATATTTTTTTATTTAACCTTTATTTAACTTGGCAATATCATTACATTTGACTTTTTTTTTTTGTTGTTGTATGCATTAATGAATCAAACAATTTGACTTTGTTTTTACCAATCTAACTACATAACAATAGAAAGGTCATAATTTATTTGAATGGCAAATCTCTATTGATAAATTGGGGAAATCAAGATGTAGCCTTGGCCTATTCACAATCCAGGTGAATGCATAGCGTGTGCAAGCATTGAGTTACTGTGTTGGCTGCTTTCACAGGGCTACAGACAATCTGTTCCCCTTCCATTAGGGACTTATTTTACTGTACTGATAAACAACATTTGCATAGAAGAAGAAAAAACATATTTTATCAAATGTGTGCGCTGTCTCTTTAAGACCCATGATGTCGTTCACACTCAGTTTGGGGCTCCAGTAAATACAATATTGACTGGAAGAGATGTGAGGCGAGGGAGATTACATGAATGAATACATTTTTTGGAGACAATCAGCTTTGAAATCAGCAATATTGTGTGTTATGGTTTGGATATTAAATCGCCAACAAGGTACTAGGGTAGTGAGCTGATGTACGCTTCAGCTGTAAGCTAGCAAGGAAACTTAGCTTGCAAAGCTGGAAGTTACCAGTATCTTCTTGCTCTAGCCTGTAATGGACAATGTTGCCGTTTTTGCAATATTCACAGGTGTTAACTTCTGTTCAGCATGTGGTGATGCAGCCCAGACTCCTGGGAGTGCAGTGGTTCCTCAGGCCAGGCTAGAGCTAACAATGAGGAAGTGGAGTAGGCACGATAAGGTGACATCGGCAGCGCTGATACAGACTTGATCCACTCTCAATCAGAAGATGGCGTGAGACATTTGACAGAAGAGCGAAAGTAACAATTCTAGTAGAGAAGCGTTTTTGAAGGTTCTAGTATCTATAAGCTCTGGTATACTGTGAAACACTAAGACTGGTCAGGTCTTACCTCCTTCTTGATGGGTGAGCTTTGGTGTTGGCATCCCGAGGACTGGTCCAGGTTGTTGTTGGGGACAGACACATCGTTCCTGAGCGAGGGTGATTGGAGGCCGTCCTCTCCCTCCTCCTCCTCTTCTTCCTCCTCCCTCCCGCTCTCCTCTGAATGCTCAAAGTCATCACTGTCCTGGTCCATCTCCTCCTCATCCTCCTCCTCCCTCCCTGTTCTCTCTCCTCCCTCTGTCCTTTCCTCCTCCTCTCCCTGCTGGCTGCCACTGTTGTTGTTCTCCTCTTCCTCCTCCTCCTCGTTGTCCCCCCTCCGTTGTCGTTGCTCCAACTCCCACATCCACCGGCCGCCCTTAGTCACTCCTCCATTCACCTCGTTGGGTAATCCATCCTCTCCGTCTCCCTGGGGTCCATTCTCCCTGGAGGTCCATGGCCCTTCCACTCCTTCCTCCTCTGCCGAGGCCGCAGGCTGGACTCTGGACTGCTGGTGTTCTTGGTCCTCCACCACCCGATTCATGTGCTCCTCCTCGTCGGCCTCCTCTCCAGGCTGCTGGCCCTGGGGCGTCCGGGCCGAGGAGGAGGCGTTACCTCGCTGGGCCCCCGGGCCCCCTCGCCGGCCCCCCAGGCCCCGCCTGCTGCCCCCCGACAGCAGATCCTGGTTCATTTCCAAAAGCCAGCTTGCTACCTCCTGGACCTTCACTAGGCTGTCTGAGGAGGAGAAGGGCTTGGCATTCTGTAGGAGAGAGACAGGAAAAGAGCGTGAGACAGAGGAAAAAACAGAGAGGGGGGAGAAAAGAGGAGATGGATGACTCTCCATCTCATAAACAGACAATTGCAATGCTGACGCTCTCCAAAAGAAAGTGGAAATAACCCCTTCATCTTTTATTCATAACGGTAGAAATAAAACAAAGCATTTGTGCTGGGAGATGCACGAAATGGTCGCGTTTTGGTGGGGAGACAATAGAGGAAAGCTTTGGATCACACAGCATGGGCCTTGGAACTTCTACCATAACTAACTACCAAGCCTCAGCGTGACACACACACACACCAACACACGTATTCTAGCCTCTGACACAGCCAATGAACACAGCCCATCTGTCATGATATGAAAGCAGCGACATTCCTGGCTCCATATGGAAGAATCCAGTCCAACTACTGTTCTTAACCATTGGGGTAGTTTGGAATTGGATGGCGGCTGTGGAACATTGTTCAGAATGAGAATGAAAGTCCAGCTCTGTTATGTTTAGAGTTGTTTATCATCCGAGGCTACTGGTCTACTGACAGTGAATCTGGTGGTTCCCAGAAACTTTAGCCTAATCAAAATAAATCAAAACATACTGTGCTGAGGAATTTAACTATCTTGTCTTAGTAAACATACTGTAGGCTTGTGTCAGACAGCTTGTTCATGCTGTTTGAAGCCTGCCGTTACTCACACAATTATAGAAGTTAATCACACGAGAGCATGATATGATGTAGCCTGTTTGTGCAGTCTTGCCAACTCCTGTCAATACAGCACAAACAGATCTGGGACCAGGTAAGGGTGTCATCCTACATCAGAATAAAAGACCATGTTAGCTAGTTAGATGACAGAGACTCTGTACCAGAAACTGATGGAGCCAAGTTACCCAACATGACACTGCCTTCACTCTGAAGCCAAAGTGTCAGAAAGCTCATTATGTATGGCCTGAATAGGAGAATGAATATGACGTTAGTCCATTAGCCGTGACGGCTGGAGTTTGGAAAGACAAGTGAGGGACTGAGTGAGGGAGCAGGGAGGAGTGCAGGCCAGGAGAGAAGGAGTGAGGGAGCAGGGAGGCGTGCAGGCCAGGAGAGAAGGAGTGAGGGAGAGGAGAAGTGCAGGCCAGGAGAGAAGGAGTGAAGGAGCAGGGAGGAGTGCAGGCCAGGGGAGAAGGAGTGAGGGAGAGGAGGAGTACAGGCCAGGAGAGAAGGAGTGAGGGAGAGGAGGAGTGCAGGCCAGGGGAGAAGGAGTGAGGGAGCAGGGAGGAGTGCCGGCCAGGAGAGAAGGAGTGAGGGAGCAGGGAGGAGTGCAGGCCAGGGGAGAAGGAGTGAGGGAGCAGGGAGTAGTGCAGGCCAGGAGAGAAGGAGTGAGGGAGCAGGGAGGAGTGCAGGCCAGGAGAGAAGGAGTGAGGGAGCAGGGAGGCGTGCAGGCCAGGAGAGAAGGAGTGAGGGAGCAGAGAGCAGTGCAGGAGGAGGAGTGCAGGCCAGGGGAGAAGGAGTGAGGGAGAGGAGAGGAGGGAGAGGGAGAGGAGTTGAACCTGAATGAGTTCACTCAGAGCCATGCATGACTCTGAGTTCACGGTCAGTGTCCCTCACTCTTATAGGAGATTACAGTAGGAAGGTTGTCTAACAGACAGACACACACACCAAACCTGTCGATCACCTGGTGGAAAATAGCCGAGCATAACCTACATGCCATCCCCTCCTTTTGAAGTCGGCCACATTCTGTCTCCAGTTCCCCAGGAGAGGTGACCGTTTGGGAGAATGGACCGCCTCCACTGACACCAACAGGAAGTGAGTGCACTCTGTTAGAACAGGAATAGACGCCAGCCGGCCTGTGAATCCCATTCAGAGGACGAGTCAATCTGACAATGACTGTCTTTAGTACGACAGCTCTCTTGATAAACTGGCAGGACACTGACATGACGCCAAAGCAATGAATCAGCCACTGAAAGAAGAGCCAAGAGAACTGGAATTTGTAGCCTAAATATGACATGACAGGTACTACAAAGGGTGTCAAGAACATTTTTAATCCTAATCCATCATCAGAAACATCATTGATGTTCATTCTGAGAAGAGGTATCCTCTTCCAGTAGTTGATTGAAGAACCAGCAGAGGGAGGACTTGTACAGAGTCCTGCTGAAATCCCATTAAAAATCAACCAGAGAAGACTACCACCATAGGTCAGAATTTCCCAAACTCCTTCCTGGGGACCCTGGTTTTTGCCCTAACACTACACAGCTGATTCAAATTAAAGCTTGATTATTAGTTGGTTATTTGAAATCAGCTGTGCGGTGCCAGGGCAGAAACCAAAACGTGCACTCCTTGGGGTCCCGAGGACAGAGTTGGGGAAACCCTGCCATAGATCTTTATTTTTTTATAAAAATATTTTACTAGGCAAGTCAGTTAAGAACAAATTCTTATTTTCAATGACAGCCTGGGAACATTGGGTTAACTGCCTGTTCAGGGGCAGAATGACAGATTTGTACCTTGTCAGCTCGGGGATTCAATCTTGCAGCCTTTCGGTTACTAGCACAACAGTCCAACGCTCTGACCACTAGGCTACCTGCCGCCCCGTCATTCATCATAAACTAGAGAAAACCTCAACACCAGAGATCATTCATCCACTATGGTCACCATGACTAAGTCCCTAATGATGATGCTGGACCAGTAGAATGGTCCATACACAGATAGTAGCCTATGCTTCATTAAAGACAACCTGTATGGCTGCTAATGAGATCATATACAAGGTCAAAGGTGACGGGTGAGCCGCAGAGGTGTTACATCCATAGAACTGGAATTACATTGGGCATTTTAACCATTCTAGTATTTATATTTCTATGGTTATAACGGCAGTGTTAAGATAGACCGAATAAAACATTTTGTCAGTGTTAATCAGACAGCGGAAACAGTGGGAGGTCAATACAAATTCTATAAGCCAGTAACGGCCCTGGGAGAGCGCCACACACACACACACACACACAGTTGGAGCTGTGGTGTGTAATGACAGGATGTCATTAGGTTGTGTGTAACAAGGTAAAAGGTGACAATAATAAAATGGCAGCATTCAGGACAAGAGGGCCAGACTCTCTCCATAGCCTATAATGTGGCACAGAGCTGGGCCTTCTGTGGGAGAAGGGCCCATTCAAACATGCCCAATTGTTGCTTTACTGTTCTGGTTAGACCTATTCTTTACTGAGCAGGTGCCTCTAGTCTAGCCTATATAACACAAGTACCTTCAGCAGCAGTTAAGACAACACAGGAATTATCCAGCTGCACATTTACTACTACAGCAATGAACTGGAAGTACGGAGCCCCAAGGGCCCGACAGCTGAGTAGCGGCGTGGTCTACCTGAAATTTCTATCAGCCACAAGCACCTGCTCTAGCTAGTTCATTTCCTAACCAAATACACATGACTATTTCCTTCTTAAATGTCTTTTTCATTTTGGGCTTGTTTTAAGATAGAGGCAGCTTCTCGTTTGATCAGAGGGGTTCCTCCTGCAACGTTTAATCAACCTCCAATTAACGTAAGAGAATGTTTTCCGACCGTCGTACCGACCCAGTGCTTTGCTCGTTAGCATAATCCCTCTGATTAATGTCGTCTCCAACAGGATGGGAAATGTTAGTGCTAATTAGACCACCCAATCAAGAGAGAGAGAGAGAGAGAGAGAGAGAGAGACCAGACAGAAGGCTAGCGGAGGTTAGAGTTTGAGACACTGGCTGGTGTCAGAGTGTCTGCTATTGCTTTAAAAACAGAGGCTCTCTCGCTCCCCCACCCTCTCCCTGCTCGGTGTGTAATTGAGGATGGTTAAAGCGTTCTCGTTGTTTCATGTTTGCCTCTGATCTGTGGGGCCCCAAAGCCTGCTATGAGGCCCCAAAGCCTGCTGTGAACACACATTGCTAAAATCGGCCACAGGGCAGGAATTACAGTACAGAGGATGGGTAATCCGGTGCAGGGCAGATCCAGGGGTGAATGGAGGGATGCAGAAAGGCAGCACAGCTGGGGGACTGATGGAGGAAGTTATTAAAACGCTAGTTTGGGGAAGTGGAGGGGGGAGTCAATGCACCTGTTGGGAACCGTGAGAAACACACTGCTTAAGTCCTAAATGGCACCCTAGTCCCTATATAGTGCACTACTTTTTACCAGGGCTCATAGGTGTTCTGGTCAAAGTAGTGCACTTTCTACGAGATAAGGTGCTATTAGGGATGCACCCATAATGTGCTTAACTTTTCCTGGAAGGACGCTTGATTGGTAGTTGTCCCTTGTCTTTATAGGAGTAGTTGGAGGACAATGTTGCTGTCCCAACATGCCTTGCACTGAGGTTATTTCCGTGTGACTGAACAGATGTGCTTAGACCTTAAGACTGTTCGTGCTATTGAGAATTTTACTAACTCAAATACTGTTCTTGCCCCCCTACCCTTCCTGGCTCCCTCGCTCTCACACAGTTCTCAATGGAACATGACTAAGCCACTCTCTCTGGCTAGTGACATACTGCATCTGTAAATATGTCCTGAATGGCGCCCCATATTGGCCATCAGCTCTCTGGGGACACAGGCATCCAAGCATGGGTCAACCCTGTACCCCCTCAATGCCCCCCAGGGCAGCAGGGCTTCCCAGTACACTAGGGCTTGGGAAATGACCTTTATCTAGGCAGGGTTCCTCCATGCTTGCTTCATTTCATTCTGTCATCCACTCTTCACTGGTTGTGCTCTAGCTAGACAGACTCCTGGTGGGAAGATGGTCTGATCTTTAACCCCTGACACTCCAGGGAATTGGCTTTATTGGATAGGGCTAAACTGAAATGTTTCTTACAGAAGAAATATGGAAAGAGTTTGCATAACCATGGTAGCACTTAGAAATGATCAGTTTGAAGATCATGGGGAAATTATTCTACTAAAAAGGTGAGAACAGCAGTTCACCTGACAAGACTAAATCCAAACATTTCTTTTTATGTGCCTTTTAGATTTACTGTACTTTTTGCCGCATTTGTTGATAACAAAATCGGAAAATACTCTGGATACATTCAGTAACATAAGAATATTGCTGGGAGATGTGCAACATAAGACAAAAAAACTGACAAGGGTTTGAGTGAGAGGACTAACTGGTGTTTCCAAGTCGCCACACACCTCTTCAAAGTGTGCACAGTTGACCAAAATAAAAGAAAAAAGAGTCTTCAACTAGAAGGGGCTTTTGGAGCTCTCAGCTGTGTCGTTGAGGAACTAGAGCAAGCACACTTGTAGTTGTTTCGTTTGGAACACAGCCCTGCATCCCCGCCATCACACAATTACTGTTGTTTACGCAATCCAAAAACGGACCATTATAAATCGCAATCTGGGCCAGGTGGCCATCATCTGAAAGCTTGTTCTATTGCCAACATGACTAGCTAAATTACAAAATCCGATTTTACAGTGTTAGGCTTTCCCAAAGCAATTCAGAGAAGCAGATCGTCATTTTGGTGCGCATAGAATGGAGTCGTTTGCATCCAGATGTGTGGTCCGTTGCAGATGTTCTTCACAACACAACATAGGCTCATTCTGTTCAGAACAAGCCAGGGTAGAGCGCCATGTCATCTTGTAACTGTACATCAAACAGTGATCCTAAACGTTGACACTGTATGGAGTGACATTTTATGATGTGGAAATGTAAATTGCCCATTTGTATACAATGGTTTGGCTTGCTTGTTTGACATCAAAGCGGTATTTATTATAATCCTCAATGTCTAATTGTTTTAAATACAGGGTCCTCATAATTTACAGCATTTCCTTCAATCAGACAACAATTATTTGCAGATGTTGCCCAATTAGCGGGAGGGATGAGGGCAACTTCTTGTCGCTCGCGGTGCTCAAATTCAGAACAGCTATCAGTCAAATCCCATCCAGCTCGGTGAAGCACAGAGCCAGAGCTCTGACGTCATGTATAGCATGCTACTGTAGAGCCACTATGTTCCAATTTAGGTGCTTATCCGTGTCCAAATCTGTCATTTTCAACCCGTATACAGGTACGAGTGTAAAGGGCTACATGCTACTATGTGAATATGGACTTCTCATGACTGTATGTATGTGAAGTGTATGTAGTGTGACCATGCAGTGTGACCACTTCAGCTCCCCAATCTGAGTTACTATACAGCCCAGCCCTGGTGTCAGTTCAAAACACAGTCAGTGTTATTACTCTGTGGATGAGAGAGCACAGGCTCTGATTCGGAGGTTTCAGGACCTGGCACCACATCAAGAGTTTAAGTGGAAGAGGGAGGAAGTGAGGGAGAGACACACAAGACAAAGCTGCATCTCCCAAGCCAGCCTCCCAGCTTGCACTAAGAAGTGTGAGCACATGGGTGTGTAGTGTTTCTGTGGGGGAGGGGTTCTTATGTACACTTCTACATTGCAAACACAACATTGCTATCACCATGCTGGATGGTGATTAGCAGACTGTCTGGTTAGCAAGTCAAGGTCCAGCCACTGCATCAGAGGATTCAACTTCTATTAGGTTATCGGCCAGTAGTCAGGCTGTCGCTATAATACTAAGCTAGCATTGCTAGCGGTGTCTGTTCTCTGATGTCAGGGTCTTTGACAGTGGGGGGATAGGGGATTGGGGGACTGGGTGTCAGGGGAGACTATCTCTCGCTGGTGGAGTGGGCAGCTGTCACTAGGCAACTCTGGGGATCAGAGAGGTGACCGTCTGACAGTCTCCTCACCACATCAGTGACCAAACGCCCTGCCCCCACACACACACACACACACACACACACACACACACACACACACAACTAGGTCTCACTGAACTGTGCCAATTAGGCCTACTAGAACATAAAAGACAATAGTAAGGCATCGTACTTAGTGACCTAAATAATGTTTAGTTGTCAGAAAAGCCTGTAGCAAATGCTTGATTATATATATATCCTGAGAAAGCAGCAGATGGTGATTTCTCCAAGTGGTGTGTCCACTCTAGCGCATCAGATTTACAGCAGACAGATAGCTTAGCTAAAGAGGGGAAAGCCTTGAAGGTCCACTCAGCCTGGTCAGCTGTTCTGGATTGACGAGTGCCATGGGGGCAGAATGCGATGTCCGGTTTGATCGCCACGGAGACAAATGATGGACATGCAGTCACACACACACCTATCAGAACTTGGACACAGCTTGGACACAGCAGTTGGTTTCCATTGGTGACCGCGCCGAATACAACAAGTGTAGACCTTACCGTGAAATGCTAACTTACAAGCCCTTAGCCAACGATGCAGTTCAAGAAGAATTAAGAAAATATTTACCAAATAAACTAAAGTAAAAAATTATAAATACACAGCAACGAGGGGGTACCGGTTCCGAGTCAGTTGGTACATGAAGGTAGGGGTGAAGTGACTATGCATAGATAATAAACAGCGAGTAGCAGCAGCTTACAAAAACAAATGACAGCTGAATTGTTCAGCTGTCTTATGGACCTGGGTGACTGGAGTCTGACAATTTTATGGGCTTTCCTGGTCCTGGAATGCAGGAAGCTTGGCCCCAGTGATGTACTGGGTCGTACGCACTACTCTCTGTAGCGCCTTACGGTCAGATGCTGAGCAGTTGCCATACCAGGCCGTGATGCAACCTGTTAGGATAATCTCGATGGTGCAGCTGTAGAATCTTGAGGATCTGGGGCCCCATGCCAAAATCTTTTCAGTCTCCTGAGGGTCTTCACAACTGTCTTGGTGTGTTACCATGATAGATTGTTGGTGATGTAGACAACAAGGAACTTGAAGGCCAGCCTTTTCCTGTAGTCCACGACCATCTCCTTTGTCTTGCTCACAATGAGGGAGAGGTTGTTGTCCTGGCACCACACTGCCAGTCCTCTGACCACCTCCCTATTGGCTGTATCATTGTTGTCGGTGATCAGGCCTACCACTGTTGTGTCGTCAGCAAACTTAATGATGGTTTTGGAGTCGTGTTTGGCCACACAGTTGTGGGTGAACAGGGAATACAGGAGGGGACTAAGTACACACCCCAGAGGGGCCCCAGTGTTGAGGATCAGCGTGGCAGACGTGTTGCCTACCCTTACCACCTCGGGGCGGCCCGTCAGGAAGTCCAGGATCCAGTTGCAGAGGGATGTGTTGAGTCCCAGGGTCCTTAGCTTAGTGATGAGCTTCGTGGGCACTATGGTGTTGAACGCTGTGCTGTAGTCAATGGAACAGCATCTCACATAGGTATTCCTTTTGTCCAGGTGGGGAAGGGCAGTATGGAGTAAAATTGAGATTGCGTCATCTGTGGATCTGTTGGGGCGGTCGCGAATTGGAGTGGGGTCTAGGGTATCCGGGAGGATGCTGTTGATGTGAGCCATGACCAGCCTTTCAAAGCACTTCATGGCTACCGACGTGAGTGCTACGGGCAGTAATCATTTAGGCAGGTTACCTTCGCTTCCTTGGGCACAGGGACTATGGTGGTCTGATTGAAACATGTAAGTATTACAAAGTCAGTCAGGGAGAGGTTGAAAATGTCAGTGAAGACACTTGCCAGTTGGTCCGCGCATGCTCGGAGTACACTTCCTGGTAATCCATCTGGCCCCACGGCTTTGTGAATCTTGACCTGTTTAAAAAGGTCTTGCTCACATCGGCTACAGAGAGCGTTATCACACAGTCATCCAGAACAGCTGGTGCTCTCGTGCATGCTTCAGTGTTGCTTGCCTCGAAGCGAGCATAAAAAGTCATTTAGCTCGAGTGGTAGGCTCGCGTCACTGGGCAGCTCGCGTCTGGGTTTCCCTTTGTAGTCCGTAATAGTTTTCAAGCCCTGCCACATCCGACGAGCGTCAGAACAGGTGTAGTAGGATTCAATCTTAATCCTGTATTGATGCTTTGCTTGTTTGATGGTTTGTCTGAGGGCATAGCGGGATTTCTTATAGGTTGTCACAGCAATGGTTTATTTATCAGGCAGGAGATGAGCAACTTAGCAGCACAGCTAAGAGCGGTGTTACCAAGAAGTGGACTGTGGGTATGTAACAGCCGATATCATCAGTCTCTTAGTTTGCTCATTGTTAACGCTCCTAAAAAGGTGCACACCATTGGAAGTGATTACAGCTGTGTTTTGCATTTTGACCATTGATTAGTCATGGATGTGAGCATTTCTTATTGTTACCATGTACCTGATACATATGACAGAATATGATGAGAAAATAAATCAAACCTCAAACCAGTTCTTACCAGTCCACTGGCAAAATCTGAGGAGCATGACACACCAAAGCCATGTTCGATTCAGATGGCAACATTGATATTCCGGTCCAGCGATACTCGTCTGCCAGACTGAATAGAGGGCAAGGCCAGAAAGACAGGCCGGAATAGCATGTCTCATCCAGTTTCCCTGAACAATAATCATTCCGTAATGGATGACTGTGTGATATCTACTTTCAAATTCAACACCGGACGGGACAGAAATCTCCCCAGTTAACATGGTCTCAGACTGTTGGGACAGCAAGTGTGAGACAGCAAGTGGGAGCCTCCATGTGAACAGATAAGAGGGTGCAGTGTGTGTCATTTCCCTCTTGCTTTCTCCCTCTTATTACAGTGGCCGATGCTTCTCTGGCAGGCCATTTGTCTCTGAGGAAGCTGGGCCATGGGAGATTACAGAGCCTCTAAATTACTCCCGCCAAATGGCGTACACACCGCACACTACCCTGCCCTGAACTAGCCGGCTACCACCCGGTACTCTACCCTGCACTTTAGACACTGTTACTAGCCGGCTACCACCCGGTACTCTACCCTGCACCTTAGAGACTGCTTCCCTATGTACATAGTCATTGAACACTGGTCACTTTAATAATGTTTACATACTGTTTTACCCACTTCATATGTATATACTGTATTCTAGTCAAGGCTCATCCTATATAACTACTGCTGTACACACCTTTCCTATTCATATACTGTCCAAAATGTCTATACACACCATCATATACATATATATATTCATTTTTATAAACATACTTTTTTTAATGTGTGTATTGTTTTGTATTGTTGGGTATTACTGCACTGTTGGAGCTAGAGCAACAAGAATTTATTTGCACCTGTAATAACATCTGCAAAACGTGTGGACGCGACCAATAGAATCTGATGTGTTCCAAAAGGAACAGCGCAGACAAATTGGAAGAAAACAAGCCGTTCCCGTGGTTACCGGTAAGCTGCTTCCCTCTAAAAAGAAATGTTTCAGATCAATCATCTCTCCAGCTCCTCTAGTGTATGAGCCACTGGATGAGAACGAAAGTAAAGGATGAAGACATTTTCTAAAAAAGGGACAAAACTTCTCATTTCAGATAATTCTTTGTAGGGTTTTTCTGTAACACTGATGTCCCCTAGCTTTAGCCCACTGACAATGAGACACCAGCCAGGTACATTTCTCTAGCCACACTTCACCTCTTTAGAAACTGCAGAGACACAGTCGTAGGCTACACACACAAAAGGAAATGAATGCGCTTTGTGTTGTGGAGCTGCATGCGCCGGCTGGCATTGACAAAGTGGCGAGTGGATTGATGGCCGGCCATTTTGTGTCCGTTTCCCTGAAACTCCTTTGCTTTGTGACCTCCAGGAAAGAAACTGGGTTGGCTGAGTGGCTCAGTGTGTGGATGCCTGGCTCTCCAAGTCTCAAGCGCTGTGGTGGAGACTGGAGCATTAGCCTCATCTCAGATTGCAGGGCTCCCCCCCTGGGACCTGAATTTCAGAGCTGTGAGCTCGACAGAGGAAGGCTATGAATAGCTGAACCCGGTATGCCTCTTATAAGGGAATCGACAATTTTCTGTAATTAGGTTCTTAAACATCACATGACATATGGTTTGTTATTTTTGCCGAAAACAATCGCGGTAGAACACACACACACGACAAGAGCGCACATCACCGAGAGACAGTGACGTATTGAATCACAGGGGAGGGATGAAGGTAATATTTTTATTTATTTTATTTATTTATCCGTTATAAATTAAAAAGATACTTCCCATTCACAGTGAGCCAGTATTAACTGTATACCAGTAGGCTTGACTAGTTGAAATAAGCCTCTACAAAGCGTGGACCACCAGTGAAACACCTCTACCGGCAAGCACCATAGCGAGGGATTTTACTCTAGGTTGAGGTCAGAGTTCGAGAGCAGAACGTATCCCTTGGAAGTGGGTGAAGCAGCTGTGAGCTTGGTTTTCCTGTGGCAAAGAGTGCCTCACAACCCCCACGGGGTACTGTATAGAGTCTCACCTCATACAGGAAACAGGTAGGATGATGAGGCTACTAGGACCAAAACAACAACAACTGCCTGCCAGACTTCCTCTTCAGACTGTGGCAACCTGCCCATAGGTGGTAGTGGGTAAGGAAGCAGCATCGGCTTCCTTATTAAATAACAGAAATGGTAGAATGCTTCAGTTGCTGACAGAATAAGTTACGTTTTTTTACTTAACTCTTAATCAAGGTAATTGGTGGAGGTGTATATAGAAAGTGAAGAAGTAGTTATATTTCTATGGTGGGAACTAAGTTACCTCCGTCAGCAGAAAACTGCTGAGGAGTAATCTCAGCAACATCCCAAATTCCATTACCATGTGCTTTAATGCGATTTAAGAGACCGGTCTTAAACAAGTGGGAATACCCCGCGGCAAAACAAACGTTTGTCATTCGTAATATCCCATAAGCACCTTGCAGTTTGTCTTCATTCACAACTTTGCTGGATAAACACAAAAACACACACTTGACTTGTTTTCTAATAAGCCTACAGTTAGGGGATTTTAGACTTCAGAATATGGCTGTTGTAACAAACAATATTGGCATGCTGGCATCATGCTAAATGAAAGCTGTGTTGAATTTAGTACGGCAAGGGTTTATAAAAGGCTGAGATCGTATAGGATGATAAAATACTTCTGGCACAATGAACTGGGAAAAGTTACCTGAGCGTTTACAACAGAAGCCATTATCTCAAAAGGTTATGCACTTCAGAGCATCTTGCAAGATGACCAAGTGAAAGCAGAAACAGAACACCATTAGAGCGTAATCATTAAGCTTGGGGGTTTATGCTCTTCCTATCAGACCACAATTGCACAGGAACTTTCACAGTCTCAGTTTAATGGACAATGAGTGAGAAGCAATATGGGTCTGTAACAAGCTGTTATCGTTCGAAAATATGCTTTGATTGCGCTCTAAAAAAAACAGGCCAGCCATTGGACTCTTTATCGACCGACCAAAAGCTTTTTCCCCATCCACAGGAATAATATAAATGGGTCTGAATGTTTGTAGTTTAAGGCTGGGTCTTGTTAGTTAGCCTAGCGCACAGAACTGTGGCAGCTGGGACCAAGACAGCACCCAGTGTAGCTGCTGATAACAGGGGTTGTTGGGCTTCTGTGGCATGCCGTGCCAAGTCTGGAGCTCCAGAGACAAAGACACAGCTGTGTGCGGCACACACAGGCACCAGGCACCACTTCAGCTTCTTCAGCCCAGGCACAGTGCCCTCATCTGGGGGCACTTCAGAGCGGCAGAATGCCCTATGGTGGACTGCTGGGCTGCTTCAGGCCAGGCCAAGTTCTCCATGGGCCATGAGGGGTGGCCAACGGGTAAGCACTTTAACTTGTGAAGGCCCTATTTTGCACAGCAGGCAGTTGGTCAGGCCGCCAGCTAACATCCGAACAGTGGGCATGCTTGGCCTCTCCTCGGCAATCTCCTTACTGTGTTTAGCACATACGTATTAGGTTCTCTATCCAACCAGCTGGCACACTGCTGAAGGAGGATTAGCCCAGTGAAGGGGGTCAGTAGGTCAATGACTCAATCTAAAAAACAGCCAGAGATATTAACCACGCGTGGATGAGCTGTACTCATCACTACCTGCTCTTTATGGGACATTGCTAGAAACCAGTTTCAAACCGATAGTTTTGAAGTGTTATCAGCAACTTAAAGGCCCAATACAGCTGTTTTTATAGAAATATCAAATTATTTCTAGGTAACAATTAAGTAACTTACTGTGATTGTTGTCAATTAAAATTGTCAACAAAAAAACTATTGCTTCTTAGCAAAGATCTATTTCTCAAGCAATAATTTAGCTAGGACTGTCTGAGAGAGGCCTGAGTATGGAGGGGAAAACTGGCTGTTTTTGGCAGAGGTTTGGTATATTAACTGCTGAAAACATCATCCTGCCAAAACAGGCTGAAATTTTATACAGTTTTTCAAACAGATCTTTCATTAAATGGGCATTATCATTTTCGCCGTATTATTCCAACGACAGTGTGGAAATATATATATAAAGAGACAGGAAAATCACATTTTTGACATGCCCAGATATGCTATCAAAGCTGAAAAAACACCAGTCATTTTCTCTCTTGCTGAGTAAGTGGCGTATGAAAAGACAAACGCAGGACTTTTGAGACACAATCTATTGAACCACAGACAACCACATATTGGCTACAATCCTCACTTCCTGCTCTTTACGGAGCATCGGACATACGGTCGGTCAATCATTACAGACTTTGTGAAAGTTTATTCTGACGCTTAAATCAGTAAGTTAAGACAAGCCGAGATTCACTGTGAAACATTCATAAAACACCATGTCAAACACCATGTCAAATATTCAAAAAACACCATGTCAAACACCATGTTAAACATTCATAAAACACCATGACAAATATTCATAAAACACCAAGTCAAACACCAAGTCAAACACCATGTCAAACATTCATAAAACACCATGTCAAACACCATGTCAAACATTCATAAAACACCATGTCAAATAAGTATTTGGAGGGAGTTTGATCCTGCCACATTCAGCCTGTATGGGTCAAATCAATTACTTTGCTAAATAATTTATTCTCACTTGCTGTGCTCAGAAGACGGCAGGCACGAGGCAACACCACAGCCTACATACTGATCCTGAGTTTGGACAAAAGGGGAAAGGAGGCATTGAAAGACCCCGCTGTGGTTGCAGGGACTTTCTCTACAGACTTATGCTAATAGGCAAATACCTAAAGTGAAGCATGAAAAGACAAAGATAGAGTTGCTGTGAGAGTCCATCTATCAAAGGGTGATGAGGGTTACGCTGTTATGGGCACGCCAACGAAGAGCCAATTAGAGAGCACTTCCCCTTTAAAATGGCGACAATCAATCAAATGGATGTGATCTTAACAGAGGAAAAGGAGAGGGAAACA
Source organism: Brachymystax lenok tsinlingensis (assembly GCA_030435695.1). Classification (NCBI taxonomy): domain Eukaryota; kingdom Metazoa; phylum Chordata; class Actinopteri; order Salmoniformes; family Salmonidae; genus Brachymystax; species Brachymystax lenok. The sequence continues at coordinate 22,590,338 of CM059810.1, forward strand.
TGCAGTTAGCTATTCACTATGAACTCCGTCCATCAGAAGAAAGACCACCAGCAACAGATAGCTTGAAGAGCTGCCATCTTATTAGCTAAATAATACAAATGTACATTGATGAAAGCATAACCTCCCGATGTTCCATTGCATTGGTGACAGGTTTTGAACTAAAAAAAAAAACAGCAATCGAATTAACAGTGTCAGACAGCTAAATGCCAGACTTGGGCTGAACAAAACCTGTTCCATGCTGAGAGATTAATTGTATTGTGCGACATGCCAACCGCCTAATCACTGGTAATAAAGGGATGTTAATATTTATAATTATGAATTTCTGCCCAGCGGCCATGGGCTGTTATAAACAGGCCTTCTTCAGAACCAGTAATCCTATAAATACAGAGCTTAGAGCTCAGTGGGACCTCCTGGGTCTACATTACATTGCGGAGGCTATTAATCGATCTCTCTATTTAAAGTTGGTGCCCCTGAAACCGTTCAGGCCTGGAAAAAGGAAGGATGGGAAGAGGAATTTTTTCTCCTTGAATTTGACACTGAAACACTTAACTCTATAAGAGATGGATTAATAGTAAAGAGACGTTTTAATTTGACCTCTCATACCGTTAGTTTAACAATGCAGAGATGTTATAAAAGAGAACTCTCATTCAATAGTTGGTATGCGGGCAACAGATGAAAACCAACCAAACATTCTTTATTTTCCTTTGTGGTATTTTCTCTCTTTCCATCAGGACATAAATCTTTCCAAAGGAAAACAGGATCAATCTTGTACAAAGTGAAAATGGCCAACTGCCAAACCCAGCCCAGGCCGCTCCCCATCAAAACTGGAAGAAGCAACTCAGTCAATACCGGTAAACGATCAAAAACAATACCGGTAACAAGTGGGGAACTATGAAAAGAGGAGCCGACAGCCGTAGGGTAAGGGGTGATGAGAACAGGGTGGAGGCTAGTGATAAGGGTCAATGCCCTAACAACTTCTTCAGGGGTACCCTTCACCTCCTCTCCCTTCTACTCACCTTTCTTCTTGTACAGTCTTGGAGTTTGCTCCATTACTCAAAAAGCTTTTTCTCCAATTGAGGCGGAGCAGCAATCCCTCAGTATTAAACCACCAGGATGTCTAAAGGCATCCATTTAGAAAAGCGGCCAGTTTCAAAGCAAGCACTATGGTTGGCAAGGCAACAAAGCTAGACAGCCATTAAATCACCTGGTTCCATTACAAAATCAATTACTGCAGTGCACTTCCAATAGCTCTGCATGCAGCCCGATAATGGGCGAAATAATCTTGGATAACCAAAAGCAAGGTCAGTCTGACCCAAACATACATAATCAATATGATTCTCAGTCCATCCTGTATTACTAGAAGTAATAGCTTAGTATTTTCTATCATACTAGGACGGAGTGCTAGTAGCTTACACAAAGTCCAAGCACAAGTTGTGATTGACTAGTACTCCCTCACTCCATTCTAGTATGCACTCTGCATCTTTACACAGATAAGTCGTAAACAACAGTAAGATGGAGAGATCCAGTCAAATCCATTGAAGCGCCCTGTCTATGCCATGGATGTGGGGGGCAATGTGGGCAGGCATCTCGTTATGCATCGTTACCTTGGGGGGCGGTGGGCAGCCGGTGGCCAGGCGCTGCAGCTGCTCGGAGGTATGGCTGCAGGAGAGGAGGTCTGAGCAACAGGCTGTACGGCCCAGCCTCTTCATCAGAGAGGAGATGAAGCTGCAGCCACAGCCACACATTGACTTGCTCATTAGTGGCCTCTCAGGTCCAGAGGAAGAGAAGACGACAAGGCAAGAACGAGGGATGAGGGAGGGAGGGCTAACGGCTAATGCTGTCCTGTCGGGTGGGTCCTTCTTATGTTCCTTTCAGGTGCCCCTCACGGCTTTCGTTTAGTTCCCAGATAAAATAACTGCATTGTCCCGAGTAGCTCAACACATTACTCCTGAGACACCCGATGCTTCCGGGTTCTCGTGTGTGTCAATCCACAGGCTGTAGTTGCAATGTCACTTCTCCAGTCAGTTAAATCTCTGATGGGATGCAGGCTCCGCAGTCATGCCTGGTGGGAAGGCCGGAGGCTGCTCACCTCGCTACACACCGGGGAGGCTCAAGTCTGCTGCTACAATACGGATGCTCCAGTCCATTCCCCTTGTGACTCCCTCCTCCTTCCACTCTCTTCTTCTCTCCTCTCTTTGCAGCATCCAGACACACGCCTCTTCGCTGAGGCTCCTCCCTCTGCCCAGCTCACTGTGGAGCAGGATGCTGCTGGGGATACTGCCTCTGCTGCTACTGCCTGCCTCTGCTGCTACTGCCTGCCTCTGCTGCTACTGCCTGCCTCTGCTGCTACTGCAGTCTCCTACTCCCTATCTTTGTTCATTCCCCTCCCGGATGAGGCTGCTTAAGTGATGTGGATGTTGTCCCTGTCAACGCCGCTGACTGCCACCGCTGTACCTCCCTACTCCCCCCTCCAGCAGCTCTGGCAATAAGCCGCTCAGAGCCGATCCACCGAGTCGCCAATCAAAGTATGTTGCCCTTTTATGACATGGGCGCTCCCGGGAGCCCGCCAATCAACCCAGTGCTGCGTGGATAGAGGAGTGGAGTTAGGAGAAACCCATGGATCTGCTCCCTCCCTCCACAAGGTTTGACAGCTGGATACAAAGGAGGGGGTTAGAAGGGAGCTTCTAAGTGGCTGAGTAGTGGAGCGGCAGAACGCCAGACAGCGTTATTACCCTAATTATATTCCACTCCCGGGTCACAGAAAAGTAATCAGACGAAAGCAAGAGAGAGACAGCCGATCAATGTAAAATTCACCTCCATATTCCGCACAATACACACTGAGCAGAAATATAAAAAGCAACATGTAAAGTGTTGGTCCCATGTTTCATGAGCTGAAAGAAGCTTATTTCTCCAATGTTGTACACAAATTTCTTTACATCCATTAATGAGCATTTCTCCTTTGCCAAGACAATCCATCCAATTGACAGGTGTGCCATATCAAGAAGCTGATTAAACAGCATGATCATTACACAGGTGCACCTTGTGCTGGGGACAGTAAAAGGATACTAAAATATGCAGTTTTGTCACACATCACAATGCCACAGATGTCTCAAGTTGAGGGTGCGTGGAATTGGCATGCTGACTGCAGGAATGTCCACCAGAGCTGTTGCCAGAGAGTTGAATATTCATTTCACTAACATAAGCCACCTCAAACGTCATTTTAGAGAATTTGGCAGGACGTCCAACCAGCCTTACAAAACCGCAGACCACATCTAACCACGCCAGCCCAGGACCTTCAGTGGGATCACCTAAAACCAGCCACCCGGAGAGCTGATAAAACTGTGGGTTTGCACAACCAAATAATTTCTGCACAAACTGTCAGACATCATGTTTGCTGATGTGAACAGAATACCCCCATGGTGGCGGTGAGGTTATGGTATGAGAGGTATAAACTACAGACAACGAAAACAATTGCATTTTATCAATGGCAATTGGAATGTGATGAGATCCTGAGGCCCATTGTCGTGTCATTCATCTGCCGTCATCATCATCATCATCTCATGTTTCAGCATGATAATGCACGACCCAATGTCAAAAGGATCTGTACACAATTCCTGGAAGCTGAAAATGTCCCAGCTCTTCCATGGCTGGCATACTCACCAGACATGTCACCCATTGAGCATGTTTGGAATGCTCTGGATCAACGTGTACGACAGCGTGTTCCAGTTCCCGATATTAACCAACAACTTCGCACAGCCATTGAAGAGGAGTGGGACAACATTCCACAGGCCACAATCAACAGCCTGATCAACCTTTCTGATCCACGCCCCTACCTTTTTTAAGGTATCTGTGACCAACAGATACATATCTGTATTCGCAGTCACGTGAAATCCATTGATTAGGGCCTAATGAATTTATTTAAAATTGCCTGATTTCCTTAAATTAACTTTAAAATCTTTGACATTGCTACATTTATACTTTTGTTCAGTGTAAGATTCTCTCTCTGCTGTGGTGAACGTTAGGCAAGCCATTTGGGAGTGGATACGGAGGAGAACCACATCCCCAGCCAAGCCATTGGGAGTGGATACGTAGGAGAACCACATCCCCAGCCAAGCCATTGGAAGTGTATACGGAGGAGAACCACATCCCCAGCCAAGCCATTGGGAGTGGATACGGAGGAGAACCACATCCCCAGCCAAGCCATTGGGAGTGGATACGGAGGAGAACCACATCCCCAGCCAAGCCATTTGGGAGTGGATACGGAGGAGAACCACATCCCCAGCCAAGCCATTGGGAGTGGATACGGAGGAGAACCACATCCCCAGGCAAGCCATTGGAAGTGTATACGGAGGAGAACCACATCCCCAGCCAAGCCATTGGGAGTGGATACGGAGGAGAACCACATCCCCAGCCAAGCCATTGGGAGTGGATACGGAGGAGAACCACATCCCCAGCCAAGCCATTGGGAGTGTATACGGAGGAGAACCACATCCCCAGTGCGTACGTCTAAAGCTCAAGCAACGTGAGAAAAGGCACAGATAAAATAAATGGAGAGAGAGAGAAAGAAGCCTAGATAGAAGGGACTTGCTTGCCCATCATCTCCTACTCTGTGGGGGCGCTCGGTACAGCCTCTATCTCCAGGGATCACTGGAGCAACGAACCACCCTTACTGTCTCTGCCTGGCCGGTTCCCCTCCACTGGGGGGAGGGTCGCTTGAGTGGGTTGAGTCACTGACGTGATCTTCCTGTCGGGTTGACCCCCCCTCCCTTGGGTTGTGCCGTGGCGGAGATCTTGTCGGCCTTGTCTCAGGATGGTGAGTTGGTGGTTGGAGATATCCCTCTAGTGGTGTGGGGGCTGTGCTTCGGCAGAGTGGGTGGGGTAATATCCTGCCTGTTTGGCCCTGTCCGGGGGCATCGTCGGACGGGGCCACAGTGTCTCCCGACCCCTCCTGTCTCAGCCCCCAGTATTTATGCTGCAGTAGTTTGTGTCGGGGGGCTAGGGTTCGTCTGTTATATCTGGAGTATTTCTCCTCTCTTATCCGGTGTCCTGTGTGAATTTAAGTATGCTCTCTAATTATCTCTCTTTTTCCTCTTTTTCTCTCTCGGAGGACCTGAGCATTAGGACCATTTCTCAAGGCCTACCTGGCCTGATGACTCCTTGATGTCCCGAGTCCACCTGGCCGTGCTGCTTCTCCAGTTTCAACTGTTCTTCCTGTTTTATGAACATTTTAAAATCTTGTCCATGTTCTGTTATAATCTCCACCCGGCACAGCCAGAAGAGGACTGGCCATCCCTCATAGCCTGGTTCCTCACTAGGTTTCTTCCTAGGTTCTGGCCTGAGTTTTTCCTAGCCACCGTGCTTCTACACCTGCATTGCTTGCTGTTTGTGGTTTTAGGCTGGGTTTCTGTACAGCACTCTGTGACACCAGCTGATGTAAGAAGGGCTTTATAAATACATTTGATTTGATGATATCAGGTTAAACGCCTGGGATAAGGTGAGCGAGCAGTGCTGTAGAGGGAGGGAGGGAGTGTAGGATGCATACAAAAAAACATATCTTAGACCGGTACAATATCCAGCAGCATCTCCCCTCTTCTACACTCCTCCTCCTCCCTCCCTCAACAACACAGCTCGCTCACCGTATCAGGCGTTTAACCCGATTAGCCCTGGAGATGGAGCCTGCACCGAGCGCCCCCCACAGAGCAGGAGACCACGACGGGCAAATCATTCACCTCATCACTGAATAGTAATCAGAGTTGATGAAGCCAGAAGGCCTTGAGAGGAGAATGATAGGTTGGGGAGGGAGAGAGACAGAGAGAGAGGCCATGATGAGGGTGGAGATGAGTTGAGGCAGAATGAGGGAAGAAGAATAGGGCATGTGCTCAAGGCACCCTGCCAGCTCGATATAAATAGCCCCAGAATAAGCAGATAAAGAAAATCACCTTTAAGAGTACAATCCCCACCACCAATATGCAGACAGAAGACTAGGCCAAATCAGTAAAGGAGAAAAGTATGAGTATTTCAGTACCATACAGATAACATTTAAACAGTGTCGTATGAAATAGGACGGGGTAGTGAATATCCCAGGGTAATATCCCAAAATATAGGTAGGCTAGGTTACTGTGCTGAGAAGTACGCCTCGACCTTATCAGAACTGTTATCGCTCCACACATAGCAGAAGCCAAGTAAGAGATGTGGATCCACAGACCACAACAGTCCCTCTCCGTCGCATGCTGGGCCTGCCTGTTCAGTATTCAGCTGGTCGGCTGTGTTCAGTGGGGCGACAACAGGGACTTTAGCAAGAAATCAACAGCAGATAGCCTCTCTCCAGGTGAGGACTGTGAAAAGGACAGTGGCTGCTTGAAGTCATGACTGATCGTTGTATAAAGTGAGAGAGATATTTCACTAGCTTTAGTAATGTAAACATGTTTCCCATGTCAATAAAGCCCATTGAATAGAATTGAGAGAGGGGGGTGAGAGAGTATATATAGACGTATGACATTTGAAATGTCTTTATTCTTTTGGAACTTCTGTGAGTGTAATGTTTACTGTTAATTTATAGTTTATTTCACTTTCGTTTATTATCTACTTCACTTGCTTTGGCAACGTTAACATATGTTTCCCATGCCAATAAAGCCCTTGAATTGAAACAAAAATTGAGAGAGATAGATCCCCTATTGCCACCTCACTGGACCAAACAGTGCAAATCAACAAACAGTGTGCCCAGAGACATCTTGAAATGAAGAGGCTGTTCAATCAAAAAGATCAAGCTGTAGCATGAGAAAAACAGTAAGATCAAAACCAGCTGTTCAAACAAAAATGGCACATGTAAACATCACAAAAACATTGAGAAACAGCTTTAGTTTGAGTGGAGAGAACAAACTCTCCAGTCACAATTTCTCTAAGCAAAGCAAACATTAAGTCTCTCAGCAGTGACTGAAAATCACAACGACAGAGGGAACAAAAGCCACTTAGGAAATGTCAAAACTTGGCAACAACGATACAGGCCCTCTCTCGCTCTCCCTTGGTTAGTTCTGCAAGGCTGAAGCAGGCTACAGTAGGGAAAAGACAGGACTGTACACACCTCAGCACATCGTTATAATTCTGGGTTCAATAATCCCCTATTTGAGCATTTTGTTATTATCCTCTCTAGAGAGAACGAGAGAGAGAGAGGTTGAACGTCCAGTTCATTATTTATAAATATTGCTTTTCACTGTGTCAGCTCCCGGCTTCGATATTGATCTCTGGAGCGGAGCGACTTGCTGCACCACAGTACCGGTGGAGGTTTTCAGAGGGAACAGGAGACTGAACGGGATGAAAGGAAAAGGGGGAAGAAAAGGAAAATAACAGAAAGATAAATGGATTTGCTTTGCTTACAGTTGAGTGAGTGATAGAAAGGACATTAGGCTGTACTTTAAAAGGATCTAGTTTATATTTCTGCAGCCAGGCTGTGGAGGCAAGCCTTTTAGTGCAGTCTATCTTCAGGCTAAATGATCCTAAACACTTGCGAGACGGAAGAGGCAGCCACAGTCATTAAAAAAAAAGGCCACTTCTCAGACTCTAACTGTTCTCCCGAATTAGCCAAAAAAAAGGTCACCACGTCTTTTGAGAGCGTGCATTTAAAGAAAAACAGAAACACACACATGGCGTAAAAGGTGGCAGGCGACAGCTTCAGAAAATCCAACCATTGTTTTGACCGGAGGCTAGTTTCCACAACATCCATTGTGTGTGGCGAGGAGCAAGGGCTGACGGAGTTATCAGTCTCCGGCAATCAGGAGTGTGCGGCTAGCCTCCAACAGCCAACACCATACAATTACAGCTCCATTGTGTGGAGCCAGACCAGGCTACAAAAGCCTTCCCCTTCTGCAGATGCTGTACAAAGTGGGCTGGGCCTGGAGTAGCAAGGCCTATGTTCAGGTGTTGAGGTTTCCCATTCATTGTTTTGGTGTTTCTTCAACCCTGAAAGTGAATCTTTGAGGGAGATGACAAGTGTGTCAGGACTAAATGCAATAAGCAACAGGTAGGTTTGAAACAAAAATGAACGGAAGTGAAAAAGAGGTGTAAAATAAAAGAAGCAGACAACCGGGCTCATGATGAACGCCAGTAATCCTCTACACCCCACATTAAAGTCTCCTTGTGAAATTCCAGACTTTAGCACACGGCAAGACTTCATTTCCACGGAATCACATGGACACCACATAAAACAAGCAAAGCAAGAATGTCACTGACCAGGTGGCACATCTCATCTCCATCACTTGCCCTAGCTTGAGTACCTAGTGTCACCTCAGTCGGTCTCCGAGCTTACTAGTCAGTTTTGTCACATAAGACGTGAGTCTTGGGAGTACAGTACTGCTGAGCCAAGCTCAATGAGACGCGGGCATCTCAGCACACCACTTACAGTGAGGCAGTGCTACTTTAATGCACCTCAGATTCAATTACCTCACACAAACCATGTTAGCCGACACTCCAGAGAGCAGACGTCACCGCTCCTCCCACTCTGGAGACAATGGACTACCAATACACCACAAGGTGACACTGTTAGGCTACTTCTACCTTTCTACCACAAGCTGTGGATCTTTTCCAGTCCTCTGAAACTCTCTCAACCTACCAAAACAGTTAAGAGGAGTCTTAGGGAGATGGAACTGTGTCAGGGGTTACAGTACCCATGACATAATATTGCCTGGTCCTCCAGCCCATTAATGGACAGTTAAAGAATTATGTCTGGTCTGAAAGGCCTGGCAACCTGGCACACAGACTAATCCTGCCAGAGTGGAGGGTGGAGCGAGGGAGGTTGGTGCTGCCAAGTACAGAATGAGAGGCAGTCACTCCTCCATATGGAGCCTGGAGCAGCATGGGTTCATTAGCTGTAGTTTACTGCGCAGGCCAAGCCGGCAACACAGCAAGCAACCAACCCACTCTCCCGCAACAACCACAGAGCAGATATTCTCACACACACACAAAGACTCCAACTTTAGATTGGAAACATGTCGTTTGGGACTCCACTATATTTCTATAGAGTTCCAGCTCTACCTGTATGGAGGCTCTAGTTTTGTTTCAGACGAGGCTAAATCTTCTCCCAGCACCTGTGAGTCTACTGATGTGTGTGTATAATATGTTTGACTAAGACGCAGAGTAGACACCACATCATAACATGACTCAGTCAGAATCACCTCAGCCAGGTGTCTGACCTTCCGGCTTCTTATGAAATTCATTTTACCTGCAATGTTAAAAATATCAAATGGAAACACCTTTTCGAAGCCTAGCTATCGATCAGAACTTTTCATTGAATAAATGAATTTCGGACACTTAAGTGGGTGCAGTTCACCTATAGGGTAAGATCTAGGGCAGGGCTCTCCAACCTCCTGTAGGTTCACTCCGACCCTAATCTAGAGCACCTGCTTCTAATAATTAGCTGGTTGATAAGCTGAATAAGGTCTGTTAGAACTGGGGTTGGAGCGAAAACCTACAGGAGGGTAGCTCTCTATGAACAGGGTTGGAGAGACCTGCCCTAGGGAGTACATAGAGTCCTTACAAAGCAGCAGCTCTCTTTCATCATAACAGAAATCGTTCACTGAATATGTCTAAATGCTTTTGGACACTTGTGTGAGTGCAATTCCCCTATGCAGTAGTACCTAGGGAGTCCGTAGAGTCCTTAGATCACAGTAAAGCTGCAGTAGCCGGAGGCTGTATGATGCTTGCTATCATCCTCCTGTGTGATCAGACTTGTTCAGTCCCTGGAGAGAGAGAGTTTGTGGGTGACTAGTACACGGCTGTGGGAACAGGTGTGTCTGCGAGGGGGGGGGCATCACTCATGACGGCAGCGCTGTAGTACGTCAGGACTACACCTTCACACGTTGTACAGAAACAGAGTTTATTAGGAAGGACGCCTTCTGTAACAACTAACAGGAGAAGACCTAGGGCTACATCTGAAACCAGGATATTGAGAAGCCTGTGTGTTTCTTTCTATAGAACTGAGGTAAAAGACAAGAAAAAAAACACCACGATACTTGAATCATGACCAATTTCATCAGATCATCAAGTTAAACTGTCATTACAATGTCGGAAAACTAGGCATAAGCTTTCAATGGTAAAACACAAGGAGCATGGTTAGAACCTCAGACCTATTATCCGTTTGACTTGATGTGTTACGTTTCTTTAGACAGCGACAACGTGCAACATGTAGTCTGAGTGCTCTGAGACTATATGATGGCAATGATGTTCCACTGCCAATATCATGCTATGGGAAAATGTATTCACTGCCAACATTTAGCCTACAGCGACTTTCTTTGCCACTGGGTCTTACTCTGCTAAGTCAATTAAGGAGCCCAGGCAGAAAGCAGGGATTCGTTAAGGACATCTTAAGTCTTTTGTTTGTTTCTGATGGAGGAAACCATCTGTAAAGACATGATCCACTCCCGACTATTAATTGTGACGTGGTTGTAAAGACGTCCAGTAAATCTACAGGTCTGTCTTGATGTAGGCCGCAGGCCTAGCCACCGACCAGACAGCAAAACATAGGGCTGGGGTGGGGTGAGCTTAGCCTGGCATTGGAACTGACGGGAAGTGAAACAGCAAAACACATAGCAAATTCAGTTAGGACACCAGGCTAGGGGTGCACTGCATTGAGCCCTGGGAATTCCCAGATTGGTCTAGGGACTTTAAAACGGAGAAAAGTGAGATTGCATTAAACTCCACAAACCCCTGGCAGCAAAATCATTATCCACTTGTGTCACTGGGCGGATGTCGTGATGCAGCGTTTATATAGCGTTTGTCCAGCGTTTTCCCCCTTTCTAGGAGTGGTTTGCGGACAGTGGATCTGGGGAATAAGCATTGATTCCAACCTTTCCATTTACAAAGTAGTGACTTGTTAGCGGATTATTCAATTATATATTTACCATCGTCGTTCTATATCAAGAAATGGCTGGGTCCTTCATTAAAATCTCTGCCTTTTTCCTCGATTATTAATCTCTTCCCAACTAATTATTGGGGCTCAAAGTAAGTGTGTTTCAGGATCATTTTGCCCTCATTGATCCTGCTGTAGGCCCACCTCACAAATCGCTGACACACTGGGAGAAAGGACAACGGCGACTGGCCAGGCAGAGCAGTTCTGGGGAATAATTAGGTATGATTATGTATCAAATTATGCTATACGTGACTTGAGACTGGAGTCCCCTTTAAGACAAGCCTAAATGTCAACAAGTACCAGCTTCAAAAAACGCAAATAGCGTTTGGCAAATGTTACTACAATCTGGCAAATGGGACTCCCAAAAATATAAATATATATAAATATATATAAATATATTAAAAAAATGATTAAAAGTGACTTTTCGTTAACTGGTTAACCCTAACTCTTTTCCAACCATTAACCGTATTCTCCTAACCTGCTGCGTAAGTTCACCGAACCTGCAACTAAAAGGTTGTGGCCGTATCGTAGTGGCGTGTTTTCAGGTAATCTCTCTGGCGAACAGTAACCGCTCCAATGACATTGTACAGAGAGACCCAATAGGAGACAGTGAAGGATGATTCTCTCCACTCCATCTGACCAGGCTTGCAGTGTCCATTTCCTCTGACTAGACTGTCCTCTAGTGGGGAAAGACGGTACAATGCCTTCCCCTCCACTACAGCATGAGAAACACAGGTGCTACTACTTCCTCTATTCTCAACAGAAAAGTGTCCGATTTAAGCCCACTGACTGCTTGACGTCCTCAGCAACAATAAACCAAAATGCCTAGGCCGAGTAACCCACAGGCCTACAAGTGGCTATCCTCTTCTATTTTTCAACAGAGAGGAATGTCACATTTAGGCCAAGTCCACTGACTGCCTGCATGACGTGCTGAACAACAACAATGTTCTGGGTGGACAGGGTGGGCCCTCCAAGAGTGAACGAGGCCTGTGAAGCCACAGCTTCCTGCCGCCCCAGGAACAGAACAGCGCAGGGTGGGTATAGACTAGAGTCAAAGCGCTGGGGGTGGTTTCCTGTTTTCGTCCGGAGCTTCCGAAGCATGAATGACTGGGTTGAAGCCTGTGACCACCTTCTTTCTCTAACGAGGGAACGTACACACAGCTCCACCTACAAACAACAGCTCTACCCTACTACCCATCTCTCACAGTAACAGCAAAGAACACGCCACAGCAAACTGAGTGCGTGTTTGAGTCATTTCACCCCTGTTCCCCGCAATAGAGAAGCAACATCTATAAGCAGAAACAAAATGCGGAGCAGGTTTTACTCCGAAGCCCTTTAAGCACATTACCCTCATGCGGTATTGTAGTCAGGGTCCCAGTATAACCTAAGATGTGGGCCTACGGGAAACTGGATGGCATTTATAGTCTGGTGGGCCAATAGATCATCAAGAGAGGAGACTGTTCTCTCACAACATTTTATAGTATTTCTTACAATCCGGTCTACATTTCCATGGACCCACTCACGATAAACTATTCCAACTTTAAACAAAAAAAGCTCTGCGGATTCAATACCCACCGAGCAGCCCTTTCATTACGTCCAAATCTAAGCTGACAGCGTGACGCGACCATTCCAAGTTGTTTAAAGCCTCGCCACTAACAGAGTGCATCTGCAGCTTGTTTTACTATCCGACCCTGTTAGCAATTGCTTAAAGCCGTGGAGTGCATCCGAAATGGCCCTACGGGCCCTGGTCAAAAGTGTTGCACTACATTGAGAATAGGAGCAATTTCAGATGCAGCCTTAGTATATCAGCAGCCATTTCTAATGTCCTCTGCTGTCCTGTGTCATCAAATGTGCGCTGGCCATTTTTCCTCCCCTGGCTGCTGGGCTGGCGAAAGGAAAGGGCCGTTAAATTATTTATATAGGATGTGTGTGGGTTGTGGGTGCTGGGGGACTGATTAAGGAGTGACACAAAGGATGACTGGCTGAATCCCAGAACTCTTCTCTTCTGCTGTTGTGGAAAGTGTCTTGCCTCAGGATATGACAAAGCCAAGGTCTACTTGTCTTCTCCCTGTGCACCGTCTGTACTTGTGAAGAAATGCTCACCTCTTCCAGGAAATCATCCCACATTTCCCCTACACCACTGCTTCACACCTAAACGACACAGGCTGAAATTCCAACTACGACCTGTCTCTTCAGGTGAATGAAGACGCACCTAGCTCGTCCTTTAAAAAGAAAACAAGAATCTGATCTTTTTTTTTCTCAGAGGAATGAATTCCAGTACCTCCCTGTACCTTGAGGAGAAGATGAAAGCGACAGCGCCTGTTGTGATGGGCACAGCAGTTCCCGTGGATATTACCTAATTACTATATCAAACATGGGGAGGTAACCAAGCTGGTGCTCTTCCCCCTCTCTTACCGTCTACAGACTGTAATTAAGTTACTTCCTTCAGGAGAGAGAGAGAGGCACCATCAGCCCTGCTGCCGGGACTCTGCATCAAAAGGCTTCTCTTAATAAAAACACAGACAGGCAGTGTGAGAACCAGAGAGAGTAGGGAGTTGACGCTGCCACCAAACTCAGTGTGAGAGCGACAAATACTACTGCAGTTCCTACACACACACAGACTGTATTTTGATCATTGAAATAAGCAAGTGATGACTGATAGCTGACGTGACATCCATTCAATATTGATGGCAAGGCCTGGTGTGGATGGACAAAATCAACTACGTGTAGCCAGTGTAGTCAGCATGGTATTCAAACAACCCAACTCGCACCCTAACATAGCATACTACTATTGCAATTGTTCTTTAAAAAAAAGTGTGCGCCTCTAATTCACCTCACCTGCTTCGACTCAGTTTCTCCACCAGTGAGCCCAGACATATCAGCCTTAGCTTGCGTGGAGGTAACATCCAGGTAGCATCCTGAGGAAACTGCATTGGAAGAATGAAGACTGTGCTCCCTCGGGATTCCAATCCAAACCACCAGTTATTAACACCCCCAGGTATGATGTCACATCCTCATGTCAGAGAGTAGCAGAATTGTCGTTTTAGAAGGTAACATAGCATAGAGAGGTGACTGACTGGCTGGGGTGAGCAGTCAGAACCATCCCTTTAAATATTCAACAGTTAGCAGAGCGAGAAACCTGTATGAGGCTCTCTGTATGCTATCCAATCGCTTTACCTTTAATTCACAAAAGCGTGCCAGCAATGAATTATTCAGGGTCTAGGCTGGCTGCACTTTCGTCTGTAAGGAGGAAGAGTTCCCCACAGCGCACACGCATACAGTGGACGGATACACACGTACTAAAAGGTGAACCCATTCCGCATGAATTCACATATTTGCTCTTTCATTCATCTTAAGTGGCTGGGGAGAGGCCGATATGAGAATCCGCCTTCAAACTGGGGAACACACATCAGGAAACAAAGATGGTGAACGCCTACTTCAAATTAATTAAAGTTATTACCAAAACAGTTGTGCATGCATGTGCACAGAAAAGGCATTGCTTCAATGTGCCTTTGCCCCAACAGTGGGACACACACACACACACACACACCTCCTCATTAGTGATCATCTCGTCCCCTCGAGGTTCCCTCCCTATTTGCCCACAGACGAGCCTGAGCAACACCGACAGCGAGGCTTCAAAGTTAATAAACCTCCTGTTTCTTCATAGGTAGTTGTAAAAAAAACTCCCTGACGCGGAAGTGTGAATGTGAGGCTTCCTGCCTCTATCCCTGAGAACAATGAGAAAGGCTCCCCCATTCATCCCCTCTCTAACCCTCTCCCTCCCGCTCTCTCCCTCCCTGTGTATCATTTCTCTCCCTCTTTCGACATTGTTCCCTTCCCTTTCATTCCGGAGGAACGACACACGGCTAGCGCTTCCTGAGGAGAGATCTGGTACAATAAAACGCCTCTCCAACCGGTTCAGGGGGGGCCTGCCAGAGGATGCTGTTAAACAATGAACTGCTTACTCTGGTCGTCAAAGGAAAAATTCGGGATTATGGCTATGAGGCCCTTTATCTACTTGCTCAGAGTTGGATGAACTCGTAGATACCATTTATGTCTCTGCGAGCGGTTTGAAGGAAGTTGCTAAGTAGCGCAATTGCTAACTAGCATGAGCGCAATGACTGGAAGTCTATTTAATTAATTTAATAGTTACGTCTAAGACTGCTAGCTAGCAGATACCCATAGACTTCCAGTCATTGCACTGACGCTAGTTAGCAACTTCCTTCAAGCTGCTTGTAAAGACATAAAAATGGTATCCACAAGTTCATCCGACTCTGGGGAAAATCTTATCACCGTAAAGTCATTGTCAGAGCAGGTCTAAGAGCAGGATTCATCTCTCACACCTAATGTTCAAACTTGGTAGGCTCATTTTGATGTTACAGGCTAGGCTAGGCTTTTGGTGTTTTCAGTATAGTGTACAGGTTAACTGTTCCTGGGGGTATGTCGCAATGTGTAAAGTCGTCATATGTTGGAGTGACTCGTCATATTAGGTTAAATATTGGTTGATATCCCTATATGGAAGCTATGAGAACAAAAGGTATAGGTTAGTGTGGATTTTATTCTCTCAACTAGAGACTAAGCAGAACAGAAGCAGTCCTCAGCAACATAAAGAGGCCGTAATAACGTATCAGGATATCTCTGTACTGGAGGAGAAAGGGGCCCGAGGTAAATCATGAGGCGCTGGACAGTGGGCTCACGGTTGAAAGCCGAATGAAGTCGTGGTAAAATGGCCACACAGTGGAAAGACGGTCATGAATACTAAGATAGGGAAAAGACAGGAGGAGGGAGGGATAAATCACAGCCTAAAAGGGGGAAAGCTTAATTGAGCATTAAGCCTCCACCGAGAAGTCAATGAAGGAGAAAGAAAGGAGTCTAATTAGCTAGCTATTAAATATCTGTCTGGTTTCCTGTAGCCTCAACCCAGAAGAAACACACACACCCCCCCCATACCCATGGGAGCGTAAGTGAAGCAGCTAAGATTCTCCTTTTGTCAGCCCCACACAGTGCACATACACACTTAACATCTGTCCTGTGCATTAAGGTATGCTGCTGGTGATCATGGAAAAATCCACCACACCCACCCCCTCCCCAATCCCCAGGGAGTGAAGCGGTTACTCACGATTCTCTCGGTCTGGCCACGCTGGGGGTTGCTCTCCTCTCCTGTCCCGGCCTGGCCCCTCTCTGTTAGGGCTGTCAGTGGAGAGAAGGGGATGTCAGTGCATCATGTGTTAAGCAATCTCAGAGGTCATCACAGAATCAACATGCCACAGGGCCGTCTGGGGGTGAGACCAGAGACCCTCTGCACACATCCACAACTGCCTCCCATGAAGCATCGTTACCCATCGCTCCACAAAAGTCGCGGGGAATAACTACTGATTGAAACTCTATTAGCGTGCACCCCGCTAACTAGTTAGCCAATTCACATCAGTTACATTAAGACAGATTAAGTCGCACACTGGGGACTTACATATAGATACAGACAGAGAGCTATGCAAAGAAACAGAGTTGTATGTAGCAGGAAACGGGCAATCTGGGATCTACGACGTATAGGTGAACATTCCCATTTGAAGGTGAAGCCTTACAACTGGACTACATAACATGACCCGACTACACCCTAATAAAATCACTACTTTACTTCTACAGTAGCTATACGAAGTAACAGGGGTGCGTCGGAAACAGCACCCTATTCCCCATCAAGGAAGACACCCAGGGTGCTTCTTGATCGTTCTGACACCGAAGGTGTGGGGCATTCCTTCCAGGAGCCAGCTACAGTACAAAAATTTAAAAACAGGTAGACCTGAAGTCAAAAACTCAGGCAGGAACAGACTGGCTGAATAGAGACTATACCGGTGTCAACATGCAACAGTGCGTCACCACTGCACCTGTGAGGCAGATTGATTTACCCGCTGATAGTGGCTCATTAACGTTTAGTAATCAGCCATTCATTCACAAGGGCCAGCTGCACACTTAGGGCCTAAGCCCTACAGGCTAGGTAACATTGTGCAGAAGTAAAGCAAAGGAGAGCAGCATTAGGCTATACAGTGTGCAGGTCTTCCCTTGTCTTATCTGCAGTATATGGTTACCCAGCAACCAGGTTCGGTAAGTCTGGGATGTGCATGTCATGTCACTCTTGTATGATCCCTTTTCATACTGTATTCGGTTGCCATAATCAACTAGGAAAAACCTCCTGAAACCAGTAACGGTGGACGGTTGTTGGGCATAAAAACCCTTATGCGACGGAAACGTTGACGACAGGCTCAACAAGGCAACTCTCTCGGAGAAGAGCTCTCTTTCCGTAGCGTGCGTAGACGAGGGCCTTGCTGTTAACTGTGGGAAGCAGAATGACAGTTGCTGTTGGACAGCCACTTTGATGCACCCCCCAGGTTCTCTAAGCACATCTAACCCCCTGGAGCCCCTAACCCAGTCCTTCTGGTAAAGTGTTTAACTTTCCACCCAGTTGAAAGAGAAGAAAGGAACGCTAGCTGGGTCGGGCTACTCTAATTTGGTTCTCTGGTGAAGTTAGTTTCTTCATGGACCAATTTGGAGAGCTATTCTTTGGCCTGACAAGGGTGGGGTTTGAGACCGACAAAAACAACTGCAGTTTGATATGGGAAGCGGTCGGAGCTCAAGTCGGGCAAAAGTCAACGTGTAACTTGAGTAGCCACTGGGGATCTATTGGCAAGGCAGACCAGTTGTACGAGGCACAGTTAACGGCTTCCAACTCCCGTCGGTTTCTACCTCTGAGCGGCTGCCAGTGCCTAGAAAATAACCCCTAGATATGACAGGCTATCCCATCACAACAGCACTAGGAACTTGGACAGTGCCAAGGGAACAGGCCAGGGCTTGCTATTGGCTAACTGGGTGTTAACACCAGACAGAGCCGGACATGAGTCCTGGGAAAGACATTGAGAATAGCAGAGGCAGACTATTCAGCTGCTTAACAGTGGATCACAATGAGACAAGAGTGAGTGTGCATGCATGTTTGAGACAGCAGATCACTGTGGCTGTGTTTAGACAGGCAACCCAATTCTGATATTTTTTCCACTAATTGGTCTATTGACCAATCAGATCTTTTCACATCAAGAAAGCAGTTGGTTTATGACTCTCAGGAGCCTATGGAATTATACTAGGCGAGAGAGGGAAGTCAAGGTTAGTTTGTAGCTTCATTATGTAACGTGGCAGCACAGCAGCTGGGAGATGTTTACAGATTCTGGTGATAGGTTCCAGACACACACCGAGACTGAGAGACCGAGAGAGAGCACTACCGAGAGAGCGAGCATGAGAGAGAGCACCACCGAGAGAGAGAGCACCACCGAGAGAGAGAGAGAGAGAGAGAGCGCACCACCGAGAGAGAGAGAGAGAGAGAGAGCGCACCACCGAGAGAGAGAGAGCGCACCACCGAGAGAGAGAGAGAGAGAGAGAGCGCACCACCGAGAGAGAGAGCGCACCACCGAGAGAGAGAGCGCACCAGAGAGAGAGAGCGCACCACCGAGAGAGCGAGAGCGCACCACCGAGAGAGAGAGCGCACCACCGAGAGAGAGAGCGCACCACCGAGAGAGAGAGAGCGCACCACCGAGAGAGAGAGAGCGCACCACCGAGAGAGAGAGAGAGCGCACCACCGAGAGAGAGAGAGCGCACCACCGAGAGAGAGAGAGCGCACCACCGAGAGAGAGAGAGCGCACCACCGAGAGAGAGCGAGCGAGCACTACCGAGAGAGAGCGAGCGCGAGAGAGAGCGCGAGCGCGAGAGAGAGAGCGAGCGCGAGAGAGAGAGCGAGCGCGAGAGAGAGAGCGTGCGCGAGAGAGAGCGTGCGCGAGAGAGAGCGTGCGCGAGAGAGAGCGTGCGCGAGAGAGAGCGTGCGCGAGAGAGACCACGAGAGAGAACAACCGAGAGAGACCACGAGAGAGAACAACCGAGAGAGACCACGAGAGAGAACAACCGAGAGAGGGAGCACAAGAGAGAGCACGAGAACAAGAGAAAAGAGAGAACAAGACCATCATCATACCACCCAGCTGTGGAACAGAAACTCTGTTCATCTCATCTCTATGCTGAGCCCAGAGGCCAAATAAACTTGATCTGCTGAGTGTAAGAGAATGAGCAAATCCATCTTATTTCACAGGTTTCTTTAACTTTGACCTTTCCCAGCATTCCTTTCCTGTTTTCAGATGACTGTTTGTAGTCATCTGGTAGTCAAACAGGCGACAACTGGAGCCATTTCCATTTTCTTTTTACAGAAATAAAATACAGAAAAATAAAAACTTGGGAACGACCACATGAAGTCATTGCTCCAAAGTTCAGAGTCCAACATACCAGGACCATCGTCTACAAAAACAAATATTGCAATCAATCCAAAGAAAACATTGAATATATCGGGGTCAAATATGTATTGTTGGACATGAAGAGAAAAAAAGATTCCGAGACAGTGCCAAGATCTGAGAACAGAACAAGTTCATCTACAGGCTGACGTCAACGGAAGGTGCTCGCCAGGCCAGACGTTAATATTTATATTACAAAACAGAGTGTTGGCAGGGGTGACTGCTGTCCACCGTCAGTTTGGTCCGACTCTAAGCGTGCTGTTAAGGTGAGCACTAAAAGAAAGAGTGCTGTCGGAAAAACGCTGAACAACAGGTAAAAAAGGTACAATGGTTGCAGGACCATCGGAAGAGTCGGCCCTCGTTCTTCAATGACAACATGTGGTCATAGACAGCCACAGGCAACACAAAATACATCACAAGTCTATTGAGAGTCCCTGTATACTGGTTCTATTGAATCCCTATTGATTTGTTCTCTCATTGAATGAAGCTGAAGCATGTCTACTCAGCAGGAGGGAAGCATGCTGTGTTGAGTCGTCGGGTAATTTCAGAATCTGATTCAAAGCAGAGCGCAGCATGTATCAAATCAAAGTCACTTTGATTCAGAATGGCAACAACAAGTACGTACACACACACACACATTCAGAGTGACCCACTTACAGAGAGTCAGTGGAAGATGAAGGCTTCCACATTGACCGGGGAGGGTTTTTGTGAGTGCGAGCAGTAGACCTTTCCTTGTTATGGTCGCAGTTGGCCAGAGAGAAGCACTAGGACAAAGTGCACTGTGTGACTGGTTGCACGTTCCAAAATAGAGAAAAGTTCTCCCCTTCTCCTCTCAACAGGCCTGTAAACACACGCTGCCAAGTTTGATGTTCCATAAACCAACCGGCTGACCTCGTGACCACAATATCAGGTGGATAACAAGGAGCACTTTCCAGGAACAGCTCAGAGGTTCCCAGAGACCTGTGTGTGTGTCAACACAGTACAGAGGTAGTGGACTCCTGTCCTGGTCAGCTGTAGTCTGTATAATTGAAAGACTGCCAACAACAGAAGACTTGCAATGAGTTCTAGAATCCTGGTCCATTGTTAAGACATTCTGTTAAACCCTGGGTGAGAAGCATTAGGGTTTGAATGACATAACCAGAGATGAACACAACATTCTCTTACCCAAAAAGTTTTTCACAATGTAGGCCTACCTATTACCCTATATAACAACACTAATTCAACAACATTCACTTGCCTCATGCGATTGTGTGTCGTCGAAATGCAGTCCTCAAAATGCAGATGAACGAACAACCTGTGCTTGCCTTAGGTCTTCAAAATGGATGAATTTGCTTATTTAATTAAAAAGTCAGTTAACCTCACAGTCAAATCATCCTGGCTACATCTCATTAACCCGCATTGGTTTCCAGTTGAGTACTGTACATCGTGAGAAGAGCATTATTCACTTCAGGCCTCAAGAGAAGCCTGGCTGGCCATAAGCTAAGAGAGAGGAGACCAGGAGGCTACTGCAGCTAAAGCAGATCTTGATGGGATACTTAGTTCACAGGGACTCCGTCTATGGTCATAATGAGACTCAACTTCAACCTGGTCGTGTACTGTGACCATTTCACACTGCCAAGGCAAACCGAGCCATATTGGGCTGGCCTGGTTACTACATCCACCATAGTAGGACAATACAAAGAGAAAACATCAGAGGCAGCTTACCCAATAATGTGAAAATCAGCCAAACTGTAGCCCAGGAAGACTCACTTATTAACTCACCGCCTGTGTAACAGGCGGTTAGTCTGGAGGCCAATCACCCAGCAGTATCCATCCCCAGCCTGGGCTCTGGCTAATCCAGGTTAGACTGTAGAGGAGCTGAAGCGTCCCCAGCCTGGGCTCTGGTTAATCCAGGTTAGACTGTAGAGGAGCTGAAGCGTCCCCAGCCTGGGCTCTGGTTAATCCAGGTTAGACTGTAGAGGAGCTGAAGCATCCCCAGCCTGGGCTCTGGTTAATCCAGGTTAGACTGTAGAGGAGCTGAAGCATCCCCAGACACACAGACTGTCCTCCAGATGGAGGACACCTGGCCCAGGCGACACACACACGCACACATACAGGGAGGTAAAACAGATGGGCCAAGACCAGGGCTGTATGTATGTATGCATGGACTAAGCCGTCGATCACGTGACACCACTCATTCCAGTCGTTTTCCCTAGCTGGTACAATTACCATATAACCGTGTAACTGACGGTTATGGATTGAATTTAATAACGATTACCGTTTATAAAAAAAATTATCTAATACAATATTTTGTTTGTGGAATGAACAGCTGACTGAAGACTGGATAGCCGGGCATTCGTGTGTCGAGTACACACTCGCAATGGCTGCCTGGTATTGTATTGCAATAATTTTCATGGGAATGTAGAATGTCCTTTCAAATGATGTGGCTCATGCAATAGGATGTATTTTTTGTAATGCCAGTTGACTTGAATCAACAAATCACAGCCCATATTGACGGGTACACTTCCTGCTTTGCTCCTTGCCAGTTCTCCCACCCATTATGCCATCAATGACTTGAATGGGGGACACCCGTTCCGTCCTTTCTATGGCAGTACATACAGTCAGGAGCAGAGGAGAGGAAAATGTGCGTCAAAATGTTTTCAGAAATTCAAACAGTTATTGTGGTCATTTGGCTGGCCAATTACCGTCATTCAAAAGTTCATGACAGTCACAGCCCTAGCCAAGACACAGGTAGCCCCTGATTTGGACACCGTTAACCTTGTCCAGTGACCTTGGCCAGCACAACAAACAGGATAGCTGGACTGGACAGAAGGTAGTGGAGGGAATTAACCAAGAGAAAGTTCAAATCCCGGACAGAGTTCATACAAAGTCCTTTGTTCAATGAAGACAGTGTATAAAGGGAAGGAGGGTGCATTAAGGGTTTGGTGATTGATACAATCACGACCGGGGTTACACTAGGCATCTTTAAACCAATCACACCAGTATGCAAACTGTTTGAAATGAGCGGTTATTGGCAGAGAGGTTTGAACTCTTTCTTAATGGTCTACGAACTAAATTTGACTCCTGTTGACGTCTCCAGGAAGGCCAAAAAATGTATTCCACCAAAACAGGCTGAAATTTCAGGTGGTCTTTTCAAACAGATCTTACACTAAATGAGCCTTTTCACAGTACTATTCCAACCGTGTGAATGAATGAAGTGTACACACACACACACACACACACACATACATTCAAGCGTTTATTTTTACTATTTTCTTCATTGTAGTAGTGAAGACATCAAAACTCTGAAATAACACATATGGAATCATGTAGTAAGCAAAAACAAAAAGTGTTAAAACAAATCAAAATATGTTTTAAATTTGAGATTAGTATCCACTCTTTGCCTTGATGACAGCCTTGCACACTCTTGGCCTTCACTCAACCAGCTTCATGAGGTAGTCACCTGAAATGCATTTCAATTAACATTTAAAAGTTAATTTGTGGAATTTCTTTACTTCTTAAGAACAAATTCTTATTTACAATGACGGTCTAAACCGGACGATGCTGGGCCAATTGTGCGCTGCCCTATGGGACTCTATCACCCGGTTGTGATACAGACTGGATTCGAATTCGAAGGGTGTTTGTCGTGACGCCTCGAGCACTGAGATGCTGCGCCACTCGGGAGCCCCCGAGTGAAAAGCCTTCCAGGTGAAGCTGGTTGAGAGAATGCCAAGAGTGTGCAAAGCTGTCATCAATGCAAAGGGTGGCTAGTTGAAGAATCTCAAATACATTTTGATTTGTTTAACACTTTTTTGGTTACTACATGACTCCATATGTGTCATTTCATCATTTTGATGTCTTCACTATTATTATACAATGTAGAAAATAGTAAAAAAAAAAACTTGAATGAGTAGGTGTCCAAAATGACTGCACTGGGCTTTTAATGTTATTTGTTTGTGTTATTAACGGGTGGTTTGTGACAGGCTTTCTTTGAACACCTGATGTGACAGGCCAATCAGTTTCACAGTCCTATGAACTGCTAGATTGTTCTCAGTGGAGGAAGAGGAAATAAGTTACGACATGACCCAGAATAATCAGTACACATTATCAACCACACAACGAGGCCAATTTAGGGATAATCCAAAGAAAATAAGCTACTGGGAACTACAGTAAATCTGTATGCTGATGCAAGGCACGTAATCTACATCAGAAAACACACACTCAATCTCCGGGGGCTACGGTCCTTCTCAGAGAGTAAAGTAACATCCATCACTATACATGGGTGGAAGATGCCATAGAAACAAACTAACACACTCTCCTTACAAGGACCATGCTACAGTTTCTCCTCTGCCACCCACACGATGAGGTAAGCTATTGCCTCAGCAGGGCCATAAGAGTCAACACACTTCAAATCAATAGCGCCAGGTCTCTCGAGTGGCAAACAGGCGGATCTACGCTCCTCCGCACACACCAGACTAAAGAAGAAGCGAAAAGTACATCATGCACACAAACACAGGCCTATGCAATACGTAAACAAACATCCTACTTCAGAAAAATGCTGCAAGGCTGCCAAGACAGATGTACTGTAATGTCTGTAACGCAGACAACGTCTGTGATTTGATGGGTGTATAATTCCCAGACCGTTTCCAGATGTGCTAGACTGAACCTAGCCAGGGCCTGTATTCACAAAGTGTCTCAGAGTACGAGTGCTGTTGGTCTAGGGCCTAGGTTTTGACTAATTAATACAACTGAGGGACCTGATCCTAGATCAGACGCTTTGTGAATACGGGCCAAGCACATGCCCTTGTGCTGATCTTTGAATTACATTTTTTTAATGCATGGTAACTGGACTGAGGTCTGTGTTTACGAAACAAGTCTAGGCCCCAATGAGGGCCATGGGCCAAGGAGGAATCTCCACTTACAAAATAAATTATTCTTACACTTCAATCAACAGTAAACCACCTTGACCTTCGGGGGAAAAGCAGACATTGCAAACAATGTATGAGCATGTACAGGATGGCGTTAGAAGGATTGATTCAAAGGGAATGTATTTTTGTTACAAGTCCTTAACGTACCATGATATGTGTAAGTAGACATTTCAAGGTAAGGGCTACACCTGTTGTATTCGGCGCATGTGACAAATAAAATGTGATTTATTTACCTAACTTTTATTTGACCCGGTATGGAGGAAAATGTCTTCTGAGCTCTGACTCTTATACAACAACAGTCTAGGCTTAGTGGCGTAAGATCAATTGTCATGTCCTCATCATAGAGTTCCCTGGAAGGGCGTGATCTTTGGGAGGTCTGGTATTTCTCCAGGCAGGGTAGACGTGTTCTCACAGACGTAGGCTATGTACTGAAAACACACAGCAAGAAAGGTAAGAGCAGGTAAGTGAGAGCCTAACCACTAGATAATAAACAAGGTCTTGTCAGGTCACACCCGACATGACCTAGCTGCGTGCACTAGACCTGGGTTCACATACTATTTGAAATCATTTAAAACACTGTTCCCGTGCTTGACTGAGCTTGCCTGTTCCAAAGGAACCATCGGTTGAAGTGCAAACGCAACCCACCGGGCACTCCAGCAAACACAAAGTACTTGAAACATTCCAAATAGTATTTGAACCCAGGTCTAACTGTGAGAGGTGACACATTCTGCCGCCGGTCTGTTGTCGTGTTACTCAGGCTTGGTAGCCATGACATAGCAGAAGTCAAGATATTTTCCCTGACTCAAAGCCAAGGGTGTAAGGCGCTATAAAAGCCTTAATGCAAGGGCATTAAAACCATGTATGTAATGTGTGTGTAAAACCCATTAGTCAACAGTGAACAGGAAGGCCACGTGTGACTTAATGTTGACCTTTTCGATATCAGATTTGTTTTTAAATCAATGAGGTTATTAGTTTGGGTAATATACATAATAGTTTAACAGGAACCTCAGTCATTAATTGCCTCTCTTTGAGCTGTATTTTCATAGGGTGAAAATCTTTTCCCGTTACAATTGGCCCTATGCTTTAGCTGTATACGCCACTCAAAGGTGGGCAGCAGTGTCATATGGAAAAGAGACCTGCTTCACGGGAGCCTCTCCTAGTGAATTAACATAGTAACTAGGCCTACTACAGCTAGCCTAGCCCAGCTGCAAACACCAGGCAGTAAGGAGAAAGCAAGGAGGAGAGACGGTCCTCAAATTACTGCAGGAATGCGGAGGGAATCATTTCCTCTCCACCTCCTTCTCATTCTGCGGCTTTTCACACGGAGCCGTGGGGAAATCCGACGATCCCCGTGATGCTACCTTTCCTCCAGAGGCGAGGGCCACAGCAGCGGAGGTCTCCACCAGCCAAACACGGATCACATTTCATCCACACAGGGTAATGATAATGAACGCCGGGACGGGCTGCCAAAAGATTCAGTTACGGAGGAGAAGATTGGCGAGAAGAAGTATAAAGAGAATGAGTGGGGAGGGGCGAGGGGCGAAGGGTGAGGGTGGGAATGAAAGAATGGGATAATACATGTTGAAGAGAGGAACAGAAGAGGAGCGACCACACCAAAGACATTCCAACAACACGCCTTGCTACCATCTATTTCAAGATGGGTTTGTTACTGTTCTTCAAGTGCAGGCTTTTCAGGCACGCCTACTGCACAAGGTTGGGGTCTTTGGCAATGACAATCATATTTCCTTCCCAGTCAAATGAATAATAGATCTTACTTTGGAATATGTCTGGTGTACATCTTGAGGCAAGGCCCGACACTTATATCTGAAGGAAACTTGGTACGGACTGCGGACTGTCAAAGAACTAGAACATTTTAAATGAAAACGTCAACTTGCTAAGTGAAACAGCAGGTGTTAAAGATCAACTGAACTTCCTGATTTGGCCTCGCTTTGAAGATTTCTCATTAAAAACGCTAGAGGCCATGACTCGAGACAAACTGGGGTTGATGTTTGATGTGGGTGTGTTATGTTCGCATATCGTACCCTGGCAGGTACTGTTTGTTCTTCCTGAGTCACTGTAGCAACAACATAGCCTCTTCGTCAAAATAGTCACCTCAAAATAGTCCAAATTAATCTAAGATGAATCAAGAAAAATTTCATTTAGACATTTTTGTTGAGGTTTTAGTCACGCAATTTTACATCTAGCTAAGATGTTTGGTGCAGTATTTCTCAAGTAAAAAAATAAACCAGTCAGTGCACTGCATACAGTCTACGAATCGGGACTGATTTCTGAGAAGAATACCAAGTCTACAACTTCATCATCTGCAAGTTGTCGAACTATCGTAAATAAAGCACGAGCTGCTACTAGCTGTTAATTAGTGCCCAAAATCACTAGCTAGCCAAGTTACATTTCTGTTTGTCAATTAAGCTAGCTATTAGTAGCTAGCAGGTATATTTAGCAGCCAGGGCACAATCAGCTTGTCAAGTCACGTGTGATTTGTTGCCCTTCTGTTTAATACAACCTAACTATCTATTACCAGAGTATGTGAGTGTGTCTGGCAGTGTTTCATAGGGATTCATGTCGTTACAAAACAGGCCGGACACAAGATGCCCGCAAATCAGTTTTTTGAATATTGACAAGTTGCATTTGGGATTCAAGCGCGCTCTGATCGTCTCAAATCTAATTTTGCCCCCCCAAAAAGTGGCAGACCTGAGTGAATATTTATTTAGCCTTTATTTCGACAGTGAGTCATGCTGTGACCAACGTCTCTTTCACAGACGCACACACATCAATACACATCAATATGTGACCACTATCAAACACATCATTAAGTGGCCACTCCATGAAGGGCTTAGGGCCAAGGGTTATTTCAACATAATTGTTTAGTGTTGTCTTACGTAAACAAGTCCAAGGGGACAGTTCTGGGACAGTTCTGTCTCACTGTCTCTGGCAGCTCTGATTGGACGGCGCGTGCCCAGTTGATAGAGCGCAATCAGCACAGCTGCTTCTCTCGTGTTAGTGGGCACCTGGGCAAGCAGGCATGATCGTAATCCAACCCAAAACTCAGGAAGTTGTGACAAACTCTTAAAAAAACTCAGTTTTGGACGAGACTGACTTTATTACCAAAACGATCCTATTTTTACATTGTAGTCAATTTTGACACTAGAATAAATGTTGGACTAATATCGATGCCACAGGGGCCGTTTCAAACCAAAGAAGTTGTGTAATGCCTTCAGTTGCTCTTTAGCAGAGTTGATTTACAAACAGAACTGCATCACCAAGAAGTTACTAAACTAGCATCTATGACACACGGTGTGCTTAAATAACGCCTATGTGACATATGACATTCGCTGTAAAGACTGATCTCTTTTCAATTCTTACAAAGAGGAGCATAGACAATGGGCCTACTGATGGGCCAACATTTACCAGGCATATGGTTCCTCTTTCTATGTTTTTCTAAGGGCCATGCCCCCCAAGGCAGAAAGGAATGGACAGCGGGAGGAGTTTTGAAACAAACCCATTATGGGTCAGGGGAACTTCTAAGTGGCAGGGTTGACAGTATCTGGATAGATTGGTAGTGTAGGGGGATGAAGGAATGTAGAAAGAAGGGTAGGATTGGGAGAGGCCTGAGTGAAAGTGGGAGAAAAAGTTAGAGAAGCAAGAGCTAAACATTTGAAAATGAAAAGATAAATAATTCTGATTGATTACGACTCGTGGTGCAGTGGAAAGTAAATGCAAGTAAACAGTTGACCCACCATTTTTTTGCCCAACAGTTCACCCACGTTTTGCAGGAAAATGCATTGAAAGTATAGGAAGCGTGACTTTTTTTCCTCCGCGACCGACGTTCAGAGTTTACCCACCTATTTCTTTAACCGTCTCTGATTACGACGATGATTAAGACAGGCTTCTCTTCATATGAGGTAGCCTCCCTAACTAAACAACTGATCTCTCGTGGCCCTACGCCTCTGCTTTGAGGACCACAGTAGAACAGCGCAACAGTCAAGCCTCTTCAGGGAGAAGCAGGGCCCTGGCCTGCCTCCAGCCACCCCTCTCTCCCCACATCTTCCCCTCTCTGGAGTTCACCGGCAGACAGATGGGGCTACCCTACTCAGCTCAAAAAAGGCCAGACACGATGAATAAACAGACCCGGACGGAAACACTCTGCCAACCGTTCCCTTCTTCCCTGCCATCTCTTAACCTCTCTCCCTCCCTCCTTCAGTTTATAAACACTGAATCCTAATCGACTGCTTCACACAACCGCCGGTCTCTGGCACATTCACCCACCCACCCCAACTTTGAGAGCTCGGCCGTACAGAAGATTGCCCCCTCTACTCCCACTCATTCTCCTGTCAGGTGACTGCCAGATAAGTAAAGAAGTGCAGACTGCACCAGTTAGTGATCCACTGATAAAGAAGGAGAAGGAAGGAAATATCAAATCCATTGGCTGAGTGACAACAGTCTGAGCTGGAGACAGCTAACAGGCTACTACTTATACAGCGAAAAACATAAGAAAAGCAATACCCTACTGCAGCATGCATTTGAAAAGTTGTCCAGCCAAAGTTTCTTTGTTGAAAGTTGAAGTAGCAAGTGAGCCTAAAAAAGACATTGCATGTGGATGGGTCCCAGAGCACTGACGTGTATAGTCTTATACCTATCAACAGCTATTCATCATTTCCCCCCAAAGTGATTCTGGAGACGAGGAGAAAATGCAGATTACATTTCCAAAGGCAACAGGAACCATCATCTCAGTGGCTGAAATCCAACACTGTCAGCCGAATTTAAAGCACACACAAAGAAAGTACAGACACCCTCTTTCTCAAAAAGGTGATGGAGAGTTGGAGGTAGACCAATGGAGACAAAAGGTTCCCGCTCTCTTAAAGAAACCGAACAATGCAAACCCACAATCCTATCCATTCCCATGCTACTGTGGGAGCCTGTGTAGTAAGACAGTCACTTCTACATGTACTGCTGCTAGACTTAGCATCATGGGGAAGTAAAAATATGACTTTAATACAGGCCTAGCCAAAGCCACACTAAGAAGCTCTAACAATAAAAAGAAAATCACCTCAGACCTCTAGTAATAGATGTAGGCCACTATAAAGCTCAAAGTCATCTGTTAAATCTCAAAAAGCTCCGAACCAGGCCGGATAGTAAAAATGCCGGGTTGTTATCGTCGCTGTGAAATACGGAGAGGAGTACGAGCTCCAGATGTTGTAGGTCAGGAATCTCTTGAGTCGCTAAATCAAATTCATGTTGCTGTTGGAACGTTTTACGATAATCAGACCACTAACAATTGTGCTACCACAACAAATTCTCAAGCAGCTGCAAATCCGTCATTTTGCGGAAGGGAATTTTTGGGGGGAGTTGGCAGTGTTAAGACACATCTAGGTTGATAAAGGCCTACACGAGTCATGATGTTGAGGCATTTGCCACGATCTTCTAGAACCTAGATCACGTGTCAAACTCATTCCACGGAGGGCCGAGTGTCTGCGGGTTTCCGCTCCTCCATTGTACTGGACTGATGCAGACACTAGGCTCTCCATGGAATGAGTTTGACAACCCTGTCCTTGATACACTACATCTCAATGTGATCTAACATGGTATCATTACAGTGAGTTTCATGTATTTCCTTGCCGATTAAAGACCAGCTGTAGAGTGCAGTGGCAACCCCTTCTCAAAAACTTCAGGCAGCATTTATAAGCCACAGACCACATCATGGCATTGGTTGTTTCAGTGGCAGGGCACAGTGCAGTGGAGGGAGCTGTCTCGTAATTACAGAGTGGCAGCTGCTAGAGGCTTAGATGAGATTGAACCCATCATCGGACACACCATCCCCTCCCTGTAATGATCTGGGCCTGTACCTTCCACACAGATGTACTTTTGCCCGTGGCGAGCAATCAAGCTGGCTCACCCCAAGCCCTCCCCTAGATTTGGATTACACAGGTGACAGTAACCGTGCTGTCTAAATAAAAAAGGTTGTGTAAAAGCCTGTCACCATAGAGCTTTTCACACTACTGTCAAACAGAGCGGTGCCACATCAAGCTGTACTGAGCTGGCCTGGTTAAACATCCACTATACTGTGAAAAGTGTACATCTCTTCATCTCTGGAACTTTTCCTCCTGTGGTCCCTCTCTGAAGCGTCCATAAATCTTCTTCCATAACTACCAGGTCCACTGGGCATCCTAGCAGAGCGTTAAAAAGGGCCGGCCTTATCCCGCGAGGCTAGAATGTACCCAATCACTCAGTCACTGATGGAAACAGAGGGGCTCTTTCACCTGCTCTGGAGGGGGGAAAGTTAAGCTAGATGAGTTTTTATTTTAAGGAGCCTGACTTGAAGACACACTGGCCCTCATTGTCATGATGTGCTGTCCTGGCAGCAAGGGAGAACTGTGGGAATGGATGGGTGACGCTGAAGAGGTGCAGGAAAGGAGTCCTCTCCTCCTGTCTCCATGCCCTGTCCATCTTCCCAACTCAAACATCATACTAACCAAAAACTACTTAGGATATTCAAAGGCTATCAAATCAGACAACGTAGGCCTAATGCATGTTTTAGAAGTCAACCACCACTGGTGAAACAGGGGCAGGGTATGATAAATATCCATAGAAATAGAATGAATAGAACGGGCTTGGAACCTCTGTACCAATCGAAATTGCCACGGTTACTCACAATGGCTGCCTGGTATTGTGATGCAATAATTTCCAGGCTAATGTAGAACGTTCAAGCAAATGATGCTAACGGATGTGGCTCATGCAATGGAAGGTATTTTTGTAATGTCAGTTGAGTGGATTCAACAAATCCCAGCACAGATTGATGGGTCCACTTCCCGCGTTGCTCCTATGTGTGCACTCAAAATTGCAACCAGTTCATCCATTATGACATAATTTACTTGAATGGAGATGCCCATTCTATTAATTATATTTCTATGATTATTTCACCCAATTAAAACATCCAATGTTAAAACCTCTGGCCTTTTCCTTGCCAGGCATTGCTTAGCAACACTTAATATCCTTATGCTGGGAGGCAGTTAAGAGTATCTGGGAGGAAACAGAAACTGTTTGGCCTTCTATCCAAGCTGTTAGTTAAAAACAGGCTACAGCCACACAAAGGGCTGGGTTAAACTTGTAAACAGTACCATGCCTCCCTTTGAGGAAAAAGAGAAAACAGAGATTGACTTATCGTCTCTAGATTAGTACAAAACAGTTATTTCAAGGGACCGCTTATCAAAATTGATGACTGTTCTAATGCAACTGTATTTAAAAACACTTAGAATTCTATTTCAACAGAAACGTAATGTGAAGGGAACAGCAAACCTGACTGACTACTGTAGGCCTACCACAAAGCTAACACATACAGTTCCTGTTTAAACACACTCCTTGCCCTGTTCATTCTGGTGTAGGGTTACAAAATCCTGGGAACTTTCAATCAATTCCCTGGTTTTCCTGAAATCCCGGTATGAGGATCCTGGGATCAGGAGGGAATAAGCAGTACATTTTGCCACCCAATTCTGGTGACCTGTCCTCACCATATGAGACTATTCATTTTGGTTTAAAGAGAGTTTCACATACCATTACATATTCCTGCTATGCAGCTGATACTTCCATGGTCCAACGCCAGAAGCTACAATTCCATTCAATTATGTTCAAGGAGGGCCAAACCCTAGGCCATTTAAGTCTTACGTTTTTTTATTTAACTAGGCAAGTCAGTTAAGAACAAATTCTTATTTACTATGACGGCCTACCCCGCCAAACCCGGACGACGCTGGGCCAATTGTGCGCCACCCTATGGGACTCACAATCACGGCCGGATGCGATGCAGCCTGGGTGTGTCTCACTAAATCATACACACCAACAAGAACTGTGAATGGCTACATTTACATTTGAGTCATTTAGCAGATGTTCTTATCCAGAGCGACTTACAGGAGCAAATTAGGATTAAGTGCCTTGCTCAAGGGCACAGACAAGATTTTTCACCTAGTCAGCTCGGGATTTGAACCAGCGACCTTTCGGTTACTGGCTCAACGCTCTTAAACGCTAGGCTGCGCATAGGCCAATAAAAAACTCAGTGCTTGACGACAGACATTTCTTCTGTCATTCCCATCAAGAATATAGGGTATAGATTCCTGGCTGTTGACATGCCAGATAGCTGAGAGAGAACCCAACATACATAATGACCCAAAACAAGCAACAGCGATGAGGTGATTTAAAACTGCTTCCCACTGACATACATCATGTTCCAACAGACCTCCAGCCGCTTCACTTCCTTACCAATACAAGCCTCTGCACTCTGTGTTCGAGTGGCTCTTGTGAAAGAACGGGGGCTGAATCCCAGACCTACAGCCACCTGCTGGGCCCAGGATAGAAAAGGAGCAGGACCTGGGTTCAAATACTATTCAAAATAATTTCAAATACTTTCTCTCTGTGCTTGATTGAGCTTGATTGAGCTTACCTGGCTTACTGGACGAAAAGCATAGTCCCAAAACAGCAAACGCCACCCATCTGGCACCCTAAGCAAATGCTCAAAGTTTTTGAAAGATTTCAAATAGTATTTGAACCCGGTGTCTGCAGAGGAGTCGTCCAGCTGGGAAGGCTAATAGCATGGGGCTTGGGGATAGCCTCTCTCCCTGCTCTGCCTCTGGTCTACTGCTGGGGAAGGCAAGCACATCCTGATGAGACGCAATCTGGAGAAGGCCGTACGTCTGGCAGTGGCAGCATGTAGCCCTAGCTGACTAGCCTCCTGAATTATTCTCTTTCTCTTTATAGCTGTGCTGGGCTGTCCTCGTTTGCACAGCAAGGACTATGCAATCACAGATAGTCGCGGTAGAACAATGTGTCAAACAATGTGCTGCTACATCCATGGAATACCTCATTCATTTCCCCGAGTGGCGCAGCGGTCCAAGGCACTGCATCTTAGTGTGAGAGGCGTCACTACAGTCCCTGTTCGAATCTAGGCTGCATCACATCTGGCTGTGATTGGGAGTCCCATAGGGCCGCGCACAATTGGCCCAGCGTCGTCCGGGTTTGGCCGCCATTGTAAATAAGAATGTGTTCTTAACCGACTTTACTAGTTAAAAAGGTTAAATAAAAAAAATACAACTTCTGTGAAGCTTGATCAAGCCACAAGCATAGGATGGAGCTAATAAGCTAGTAGGCTAAGAAAAGCCCAAGCATATAAAGCCCATGCTTAGAAAGATGTCATGAGCATGAGCTGGAGTGTTTCTGAGGGCCTTTGGATGATGAAAAGCCAGGTCCCTCCTTATCGCTTTATACATATCCCCATTAGCTTTTACAGAAGCAGAAGCTACTCTTCCTGAGGGTCTTCGAGAGAATACTGGACACTGTTCCAAAACGGTACATACGGGTACAGCAGCGGAACAGGCTATAGGGCAAAACATCTAACCGTAGGGCTCGAGTCACATTCCCTACTTACTAATCCCCTCCAAGTGGAACGGTCCGACTTTCAACTATCAGATATTGGCATTTTGCAACCAATGACTGCATAGAAGTGATAAATGAGGCAAACTGGATTGGGCTAATA
Source organism: Brachymystax lenok tsinlingensis (assembly GCA_030435695.1). Taxonomy (NCBI): domain Eukaryota; kingdom Metazoa; phylum Chordata; class Actinopteri; order Salmoniformes; family Salmonidae; genus Brachymystax; species Brachymystax lenok. Next base: position 22,623,995 of record CM059810.1, read on the forward strand.
TCAGAGTGCACATTATGCTTATCAAAGCATGGCAATAAAGAAGAAAATAACAGTGCCCATATGTTTGGAACAGCCAATACATCCAGATGGTTCCACACTGTACTGCAGAGGGAGCACAGACAGCTGCTGTCACTGACAAACTATTGTGGAAAAAAACAATTTTACCGAAACACATTCTTTTAGGGACTGTATGCTGTGCAGCGTAGCACTTTTCCCAGACAGAGCCATGCGGGCTGCCTTCCTCCAGCTCACTGAGAGACTTCAGCCCCAGAGGTACCAGGAGGGACTGTCTGGTGTGTGTATACCAGGTGGGACTGGTATACACACACTTAATAATTAGCCCAGGAACAAAGGATTGTCAGTACCTCAAAATCCCATGGTATACGGTATATTGTCCAAGCCTACCTGGAACTCTGTGGTCTCCATGAGTGCTTCCCAAATGGGGCTCTGGTCAAAGGTTGTGCACTATGTAGGGAATAGGGTGCGTGAAGCACAAGAGCCCATCTATAACCCCCTACATAAAAGGACAGCTGTCTCTACAGTGACAAGTCAATGAGTTACGACACGCCGGGCAGCGGCCAGGCATGGGCTCTTCTGAACATACTTTCCCCCACAAATGAGAGCATTAAGGGCTTTGTCTGCAGTCAGCCCCCTTGGTATCAATTCTCTGGGACTAGGACTGCATAATAGCCCTTATTCAGCTGGTCTGGGGTAGAGTGGTGCAGAGAAACACTTGAGTGGGGTGTTTGCACATACACACGGCATAGTAACACAGCCTCAAAATACATATTTTACTGTCCTGATTATAGCATGTCAATGGCTATCGATCCGCTTGGTTGGGAACAATGATGGGTTGAAAGCAAAAGTCATACCAGTCGGGGTGTGACAAAGCTGCCAGTATGTCTAAGCCAATAATCCTATTGGTTCGTTTAATCTTCCGATATAAAAGAGACGTGTCAGTGTAAAAACAAATTTATGCACTCTTTACACTGCCCATATTCAGCTCTGAAACTTGGTCTTTGCTCCTATGCTTTTGAGGACCAATTGCCGAGTCAATGAAAATGAGATAAACGGGAGAAGCTTATAGCCAGTTACCTTATAGCTTGATATTGTTGGGGACCTGGACCCTGTATGGACCCCCAATATAGAGGTGGCCCGTTCCGTTTGGGCCCTAATGAGTGTGTGGCACAGCCCACCCAGGGAAACAAAGGGGAGATTATCCAGCCCTGCTGCAACTAGCAACGTCGATAACGCGAAAGCGCTCAACTCCAATAGGATTATGCTAATATTGCTAATCCTCTGATCACTCATCTGACTCCTGATGTTTGACATGCCACAGTGCTCCGACTGTGTCCTGGTTGAAAAGAATCTCAATTGACAAATGACACTACTTCAGGAGGCTGACAGACAGAAACACACACATCCCTCAAATTGGGTTTCAGATCATACACCACATTCTCTTACCAGAAGGTCAAACACTGGAGAGAAGAAACCGAAAATCAGAAGGGTCTTGATCTGCTCTACAGCTCATCAGAAAGGACCTGATTAGTAGTGCTACTCTACGCTGATGTCTACTACCCCACAGAGATGAAAGGAGAGAGCAGATAAAAGTGGCCATGCAACAAACTGGAGGCTGAGGCTCTGATCTAAGGGAGATCCTGAACAGTGGGTGGCCTGGCATCTCGGTATGAAGTCAGAGACTAGTGAGTGTGCTTCAATGTCAATTCACAAGAGAACAATAAACACAGTTCTAGATGTAGGCCTTCTTTTCATTTAGTATAAGAGGTGAGGTGTAACACTACTTAAAAAAGGCAATGTAGCACCTATTTCTCAATGCCAAAAACACTTAGAAAAGAAGCAATAAGACCAGATGGGGTGTGGTATATATACACCAAGGCTCAGGACTGTTGTTGTTAAGCACGCAACGCGGAGTGCCTGGATTCAGCCCTTAGCCTGGTTATATTGGCCATATACCACATTCCCGCAGCACCCTGCGGTGAGCGTCACACAGTGAATGGAAAACTTTTGTGAGAATGAGGCGGGCGAATTGGGTGTCATCTCATCCCTGAGAACTTCCACGGCTATCAACAGCTGGTATGGGCTAGTAAATATCCTAAACCTAGCCAGTTAGTGATAGTCGCAAGCTGAAACGGGGAAGAGAGGGAGGAAATAATTCACTTTATTTAATCTGCTGCTTGCGAATACATTTTTACACAAATAACATATTCCACATATCTAATTTCATACATTTTTTATTCTATAAAAGATTGAAATTGTGTCAATATGTTGTGAATATTGTACAAAAATCCTCACAGCCATTTTCCATTTAAAAATGTGACGTGCCACTTACAGTAGGCTACAGGCAATATGTTCCTCCACCGTGTACAGTAGGCTACAGGCAATATGTTCCTCCACCGTGTGCAGTAGGCTACAGGCAATATGTTCCTCCACAGTGTACAGTAGGCTACAGGCAATATGTTCCTCCACCGTGTGCAGTAGGCTACAGGCAATATGTTCCTCCACAGTGTACAGTAGGCTACAGGCAATATGTTCCTCCACAGTGTACAGTAGGCTACAGGCAATATGTTCCTCCACCGTGTGCAGTAGGCTACAGGCAATATGTTCCTCCACCGTGTGCAGTAGGCTACAGGCAATATGTTCCTCCACAGTGTACAGTAGGCTACAGGCAATATGTTCCTCCACAGTGTACAGTAGGCTACAGGCAATATGTTCCTCCACCGTGTGCAGTAGGCTACAGGCAATATGTTCCTCCACCGTGTGCAGTAGGCTACAGGCAATATGTTCCTCCACCGTGTGCAGTAGGCTACAGGCAATATGTTCCTCCACCGTGTGCAGTAGGCTACAGGCAATATGTTCCTCCACCGTGTGCAGTAGGCTACAGGCAATATGTTCCTCCACAGTGTACAGTAGGCTACAGGCAATATGTTCCTCTACCGTGTACAGTAGGCTACAGGCAATATGTTCCTCTACCATGTAAGTCATAGAAATTACAAACTTGCTTTCGGGGCTTTCCTGCAGTCTTAAATGTTTTTTATACGCGGGGACCATAAATTGTAAAGTAAGAAATAATTGTTCCAGTGAGAACCCATGTATACTAGTTAATATACAGCACCTACTAAAAAAAAGGTGCAATTTCTGCTACCTGGACCCCAAAAATTTTTTATTTAAGTACAATAGGCAGAAATCACTTCCTGGTTGCAAAAATTATGTTTGCCTGATTTCAGTTTGAGACCAAACAAGCAATGAAGTGTAGAGAATCAGTGTACCAAAAACAAGGCTTGGGAAGTTTCCCGGGGAATCTGGAAATAGCCACTCGATGGTTTTGAAATAAATGTTAAAGCTACTTGAAGTAAATACTTGCAGTCAACATGTGCAATGTGAGGAGATAAAGCAGATCGCGTTCATTTTACCGGTCACATTATTTTACATTATGAAGCTTACCGTAGTTCCCCAGAACAGTTAAGCCAGTCACTGGTTTGTGTGTAAATAGCACAACAGGAGAAAGCGAGAACTGGTGAGTCCAGCTGTGACAGGGTCGTGTTTTATATTGAAAGTCACTGTTTTTTGCTTCAATAGGAGTCAGGGATGTGCAACTATGGGTTTCCTTCACAGAAAACACACATTCGGCAGAAAAGAGCTTTATTTTCGTCAGATGACAACAGAAGTGCAACGCTATTTGGCTGACAAACACGTAGGCCTAAATGAGCTTACAATGAAAAACCAAGGTCTTTTTTAAAACAACGCATGGCCATCATATTTCTAATGTTTATCATAGAAACAATGTAGCCGGCTACATTTCCTAATGTTTTGCTTGAAGTTAATCTTGCATTTTACCGGAGAAAGGTAGGCTGGCTACACAGAGAAAAGAAGTGGAGAAAAGTTGGTAGCTGACTTGGCTAGTTAAATAAAGGTTAAATAAAAAATCAACCTACACATCAGTCAGAGCGCTGTCTACTGATAGAGTGCCTGTTTGTGAATTCTAATCCGAGTGGAGAAGGGACACTGAAGCACAAAACTTGTCTGATACCGAGCACAATTTAGAATAAGAAACATTTTAGATCTGAATATTTCCTTTGCCACGATAATCCATCCACCTGACAGGTGTGGCATATCAAGAAGCTGATTAAATAGCGTGAATATTACACACAGGTGCACCTTGTGCTGGGGACAACAAAAGGCCACTAAAATGTGCAGTTGTGTCACACAACGTCACAGATATCTCAAGTTTTGAGGGAGAGTGCAATTGGCATGATGACTGCAGGAATGTCCACCAGAGCTGTTGCCAGAGAGTTGAATGTTCAGTACTTCCAACCGGCCTCAACCGCAGCCCACATGTAATCACGCCAAGCCAAGGACCTCCACATCTGGCTTCTTCGCCTGCGGGATGGTCTGAGACCAGCCACCCGGACAGCTGAAGAAACAGAAGTATTTTTGATGTAATAAAAGCCCTTCTGTGGGGAAAATGTCATTCTGATTGGCTGGGACTGACTCCCCAGTCATGTGAAAATCCATAGATTAGGACCTAATTAATTTATTTCAATTGACTGATTTCCTTTATGAACAGTTTCTCAGTAAACCCGTTGAAATTGTTGCGTTTAAATTTTTGTTCAGTAGATGTAGAACTGTGTGAGCTGGATTGCCCATTTTAGGAATTAGTTTATTTTTGTTTGTACTCGTTAGCATATTTAGCTAGCAGCCTCCATGGGAACTCACTATTACTTGTGCTCATTTCGTTAGGATTTAAGTAATAGATGCCCAATGGGCTTTTTGGCGACCCCTTGTGTACAGAGCCAGTAATAAAATGACGGAATAAAAATCTGGATACCGCCACAACCTTCTATAAAAACGCTGTTTTATATATTTTCAATAACCCCAAATATGGTATTTTCAGCTGGCGTACAAAACCAAAAGTAAAACGAGAATAAACTGAAGTAAAGAACGGGAAGCATAGACAAAGGTGGCTGTAAAACAAAATTAAAAGGAGGAAGTTGATTTATTCAAACGGGAGGTGGACCCAACAAAGGATTCATTGGTAGGCCGTACATTCGTAAACAATACAGGTAGGTGTGTGTACACTGGTATCCAACAACTGTACGTGTATGGTTTAGTTGTGCTTATGAAAGGGTCATAAACCAATTAGGCTACATAGGAATATAGTCAATGGGAAGTAGCTAAATTCTCTCACACTAGCCAGAATAGTGAGCAAGTCTCTAGCCCCAACAACCACATTATACCTTCCCTATTCCCATGGGGCTCTGATCAAAAATAGTCAATCGTGCAATTAGGGACGGAGACAGTGTAGTAGGTCCTCTTCTCTATAGACTAGCTGGCTTGTTAGAGCTGAATGGTGTGCGTCCCAAAATGGCACCCTATTCCCTTAATAGTGCACTACTATTAACCAGAGCCCCATATGCACAATATAGGGAATATGGTGCCATTTGTGACCATTACTTGATGTAGTTAGCTGGGCAAAGCCATGCTAGTCTACACAGATAATGATTTGTTTACAGAGGTGCCTGTGGAATACAAAGTGTGTTGAAAAGAATGCAGCCGTGACACAAGGTGCTATACCCCAGAGGAAATTATGGGGGAGATTGAGAGGCAAGAAGAACCTGCTACCATGGCAACAGTGATATGGCAACTGGCATCATCTGATGGAGCTTTGTTTGTCCATCCTTCTGATGCAAATGAATTAAAAGGAAACCAAATAACCAAAACACGGACTACTTACAACAGGCTCAGATTGATAGCTATACCATCTGCGTGTGCCAAATCAAACGCCACAAAAGAAGACATACATAGGCCTATTAATCACTTTGTTTCGTTTTTGTCCAATAAGGTGAAACGGACCATTCGGTGGCTGTAGAAGGCAAACGTGTTGGAGTGCTGTGTTGGACAACAGTGTTTAGTCTATGTGTCTGTCAGTGCAAAGGGGTGGCTGTATAGACAACGGAATGAGGTAATCTTCCCAGAACAGGTTTGCGAGCAGCGCCGAGATAAGACAGACACTGCTAGCATAGCAACCCCCATTGTGGGGAAACAGAAAGAAGGACACACCACTGCGCCTTCCAATGAGACTAACTGGCGTCTCATCCCCTGGTTCCTCTCGGAGTTAAAACGCTGCATGAGGCGACTGCCAGCCAGCCGAGGGGAACCGTCACTGTAGACAAACGGCTGGGACACACACACACCTTATTACCTGGGCTGTAGGCAGCTGGAAACAATGGAACACTAATGTTGCCTAAAGGGGGGGGAGGGAAACCGTTACTAAAGACGGGAAGAGTTAGCAAAAGGGGGAAAGAACAGGTACGAGTCAGTCTTTCCCCCTAGATGACGAAGACATACCACAGACCTGCCTGGTGGGGGGCTCAGTGGTACAGCATGTTATCTTGAGCGCTGCAGAGCCTCCCTCTTTGAAGTGCTGAGGCCACAGACTGCCAGCCATAGGAAATAGGATTGGGGGGAGGGGGTGAAACAATGCAGCGGTGTCAAAGGGAGAGCATGGGTAGAACTACGTGGAAAACAAAAATATATAACAAGACACCTATAAATACATAAAAGGTTATTACAAGTTATAATTGTCAATAGAAACAATTGCACACTTCTTACCAAAACATTGCATTCTAGCTATGCTGGACAGAGGTTCGCATAAACCTCCCCCTCTTTGAAGAGCTGAATGCGTCCCTAAGATAAGGAGTTCACTGCATGGAGTTGCGTTCTCCCAATACCGCAACATGCCATTGCAAAACGGGAAGACGCATAACTTGGTTGTTTGCCGTATCGGTTCGGAAAAACTTGAGATGGCGTTGGCTTGCCTTGCCGTTCTGCAGGCTGGCTTTCCGTGTAGTGGAAAGGAGTGTAATCTGGAAAGCAGATGGTTGCCATGCGTTAGAGAAAGTCTGGCTGCACTGAGGGAAGGCGCGAAGAGGGTGTTGGAGGGGGGTATAGAGTAATACATTATTGAGAGAGAGAGGGTACATAGTGATGGATATACTGACTTGGTGGTCCTCTCTCCTCCCCTCTATCCACTGCTGGACTGGACTCTCCCTAGAGGATTATCCTCCCTAATAGACCTTAAGGCACTTTGACTGAGCTGCCAGCTGCCCATCTCTACCAGCACAGCATAGCCTGCAACACACACGGGCTAGGCCAGATTTGGGCCAGCAGCCTGGATGCTGGTCGACCCGTTCACAGGTCCTCAATAACATTGCACCAGGGGGTAGCCACATAACACTACATTGCAGCACAATACGCCTGCAGCATTGCAGTAGCATATTAACTATGCAATGTTACTGACCCCTCCGTGTTACTATGTGCTCGTCGGCCGGCACGCCTTCACTAGGGTATAATTAAGTTACCCCTCCTTGAGACTATAGAAGAGAGTGAGTGAGTGTGAGTGTCCACGGTCAATGACTGTGAGAAGAGGCCTGCTGTGCCTCACACTGCAAAACATTCTCATCAGGTGAGATTCGACCAAGAACTCTCTGGTCTCAGCTTAGAATTTTGATAAGCAGCAAATAATTCATGGTCCGCAGGGAGGGGAATGTAGGGCAGAGCAACCATGAATTAAATAACTTTAAAAACTGTGTGCCAAATGGAACCCTATTCCCAATATAGTGCACTACTTTGGACAAAGGCCCACTGCACTATACACCATCTGGAACGCAACAGCCACTTATTACAGGATTTCTGTGACATTTCTGAGAATGTGAAACGGCGTTGCCTTTCCTCTCTGTTTAAATTTTTCATGGTATGTTTCAAGATCTGTAATGTCGTTGTTTCGATGTTACATCACATCAATATGAGAGCTAGTCTAGACCTGTGTAGTAAGAAGAGTGAGTGTTTTTCTCAAGCCCTCTACCACATTATGTAAGATTTGGCTTTGTCCTTTAGTTTGTCGAAATTTGTGCAACTGAGCTTCAACAGCACAAAATAATGATACTGTTCAAACACCCCCAACAGTATTTCATAAGAGCAAAGACCCAAACAAAAATCCTTCAAGTTCTGGAGAGTTCAGGAGTTAATCATCAGAGCAAACCACGTTGTGGAGCTCACTGTGGGGCCCAGGCTTCCTGCAGTAGAGGAGGGTGGAAGGCCTGCGGTCTCTGACCAGTGTGAGCTTGTCAGGGAGGCCTCTCCATTCACAAAGACAGGCATTTCTATGTGAACAGGCCCTCTGCTGGGGGGTCCTCCTTTCATGGGGGTATCGTCCTGCTCCCTCCTCAGCCTCAGAAAGAGGGGTGGTGGGGATTGCTTTTAAGGACAGGGGCTGGGGTGAGAAGGGTGAGGAAGGGGGTCAGAGTAATTGTGCACCACCAAGACAGTCACAGACACTGATAGCACCATGAGACATGAAGGGGCTGCCTGCTTCGCTTAAACAATCAGTGGTGCTCCAAGCTCAAGAGTGCTGGTCAGGAGGGAAGTGCCCTCAGGAACAGAGAGACATCCCAGAGATCCACTGACAGGAACGGAAGAGCAAGGGGGCAGAGAAGGCACCACCAGGATGAGCCTGGTCTGGGCGAGGTCTGTTCCCAATGAAGAGAGGGCCAGCTTCCTGTCCGAAAGGATCCCGGGAAGGGACATCCAGGCATAGAAATAGAGTTACTAGAACATACGTTGAGTGTTCTACCCATGAGTGTTCCAGTCAAAGAAGAATCCAGTCAGGGATCATGGCATAGAAATAAGTATTAGAACAGGAATCAAGTGTACCCATGTGTTCTATCCCATCACATTGACACAGTCAGGCATTTCCTGTTCTTGTAATTGTATTTCTATGGAGATGGGGACAGCGCAGCTGTTTTGAGACAGACTGCGGACGGTGAAAACGTTCAATGCCAGAGAGAAGCGCAGAGGACAAAAAGAAAAACCTCAGCAGCGCCGGCCGGCGAGAGGCAAGACAATGCCGTGGTTTCCCTTTCACCCCATTTCAGAGGTCCATTGAATTAGACAGCCAACGCTCTTGTGGAGGTAATCCTTTTAGATCACTTCAAGAGAGGCAAAACAACGCTAAGACAGCGAAATGTGGGAATAGGAAAAGAGAGATTTCTTCCTTTATAAACGGGATTGGTGGAAGGCGGGAGGGTTTTTCCATTCAACACATCTCAAGAGTCGATGTCTAGCTAGCTACCACGGCCCTCTTCAAATCTGGACCCACATTTTGGCTAAGTAGGATTTTCTACAGCCCAAGTATTGCTTTCTTGCATTAGAAATAGAAGCTGAATGTGTCAACGAAGAACAATGAATAAATTATTTGGATTCACTTTGATGTTGGTGGGCCAATTCCAGATGCCTCTGCAAAGGAAAAGAAAATCCTTAAGGAATCAAATAAATATTTCCAGTGAAACAATGGACCAATACTCCTAGAACTGCATTTGTTTATATTGCTTTGTTTAAAGTTCTGTCAGGAGGCTCCAATCATACTGAACAAAAATATAAACACAACATGTAAAGTGTTGGTCACGTTTCATGAGCTGAAATAAAAGAACCCAGAAATGTTACAAAACGCACAAAAAGCTTATTTCTCTCAAATTCTGTGCACAAATTTGTTTACATCCCTGTTCGTGAGTATTAACCAAGCCAGCCCCTCCACATCCAGATTCTTTACCTGAGACCAGCCACCTGGGCTGCTGGAACTAAGGAGTATATCTGTATGTAATAAAGGCTTTTTGTGGGGAACTCATTCTGATTGGCTGGGCCTGGCTCCCCAAAAAGAGCGCTTGGTTCCCAAGTGGGTGGACCTATTCCCTTCCCAGGCCCACCCATGCCCAGTCATGTGAAATCTGTAAAATCATTGAAATTGCATGTTGCGTTAGAAAGCCCTGGGAAAAGATTATAGTGCACAAGCCATTTTAACTGTAAAAATCATCCTATATCTACAAGTATGCCATCTCCTTATCAACTGGGGTTCACCACAGTGTTCAGAAAGAACCCGGAATACTCTTCATAGAAAATTCCTTTAATAAATAAATAGTGTTCTATCAGCTGTAATCATCCTGAGATGTATCTATCAGAATCACCCCTCCTCCCCCAGTCCCTTGACTCACTGTGTCCCATACACAGGCTAGCATTCACACCAGAAGCCCACATCAAAGCACAGGCTGCCTTGCTAGGAGACTCCTCAGTGATCCCAGCCCCAGAGAGGCATGCATGGCAGGGCTCTGAATTATTTACACGGTCCTTCTCGCTCACCACCGCAGATAGGGAGCTGCATGAAGCCATTCACAATGGGACAGAGAAGAAGGTCGTCGGGCCCTACTGTGGAACGGATGATGCTCCTGCTCCAGCTTTCATGACACCATGACAATGAGACGAGAAGGGGGGGATAACATTCCACCTTGATCCTGTAATGTCTTCGGTTTGAGAGGATGTCATCAGGGCAGGCAGGTTTGCCCCGGCTAAGGTTAAAAGAGGTGGCAGCCTATTCCGTTTGTTGGAGGCGACTTGTCCAAGACACACAGGAGACAGGTCTAAAGTATGAAGGACACGCCAGGGTCGCCGCTGTCAGTTCAATGGTCGGCTTGGAGCAGTCATAAGAGCCAGCTGGTCTTCTTGATAGCGAGGCCCCTCTGACATACGTTCATCAGAATGTCTGCCTTCACTCGGAAATTGGAGTGAAGTAGTCAGACGAAAGTCCTTTCCACGAGGCAAGGCCCCATGGTCTCAGTCATGCAGACATAAAACGACACCTGCACATCAAGAGAACAGAGATACACGGCTACAGCCTTTGCCAACCCCCCTTTCATCTCCCCGGTGTTGTGGCAACATCTACTTCAAAGCCAGGAAGTGACACTGCCGTGGATGAGAATGCTTTTAGCAGAGCCCCGGGGTCAGTATCCTACCATCTGAAACAGCCACGGGTGACTGAGAGAATGTGGATAAGCCATACCTCACAGTAAGAGAAAACCATTAGAGCCAGGCAACATTCTATAGGCCCCTGCTTCCAGCAAATGTTCTCTAGCCCATAGTCCCAGAAGTCAGTCAGCACGAGACAAACCCATTAGACGTAGGAAGCATTCTATAATGCAAAAACAAGACTGCAGTCCAAGGCTGGATCTGCAACCTACTGAAACCAACCAGTTGACCACACAAGCAAGAAAAACATTAGCTACATCCTCTATTTACAAATAAAAATGAAAAAGGGAGGCCCATGAATGTCTATGAAGATCCATGACGCATGAAAGCTCTCAATCAAATGTTTTCACTGACCTTATTCTAGAAAGCTGTGAGTGGAGAAAATCCCTCAGTGTGAGAGGTAGGAAACTGAAAATAGCAATTACAGCTCATAATCCAGTAGGAATATAGTTCTCGAAAGCCATGTCAAGTTCATAAATCATTTTGGCAAAAGACATTAATGCATAAACCCATCAACTCCACCCTTGACCTGAACCAAAATCCATTGAGAACCTGAAGAATGTCATTGTGTGGCTAACACACAGGCCTAAGTTAAATGTGACACGTCTTGTGACAATGGCCTCTCCCTCACTGAAGCCCCCCTCTAGCACTACCAGAAGAATGGCCCTATAGCTTTGCCCAAGGAGGTTCCACTTCCACCCAACAGTTACAGCTTCATTGAGAGACAAACTGAAACAGCAAGGCACATTCTTTCCTCCTGAATCTGCCCAATATGTCACTCTGAAACACTGCAGCTACCTCAAGAGTACCGTTCAAAATGTTGGGGTCACTTAGAAATGTTCTTGTTTTTGAAAGAAAAGCACATTTTTTGTCCATTACAATCACATCAAATTGATCAGAAATACAGTATAGACATTGTTAATGTTGTAAATGACTAATGTAGCTGGAAACAGCTGATTTTATGGAATATCTACATAGGCCCATTATCAGCAACAATCACTCCTGTGTTCCAACGGCACGTTGTGTTAACTAATCCAAGTTTCTAATTGATCATTAGAAAACCCTTTTGCAATTATGTTAGCACAGCAGAAAACTGTTGTCCTGATTAAAGAAGCAATAAAACTGGCCTTGTTTTGAGCATCAGCATTTGTGGGTTCGATTACAGGATCAAAATGGCCAGAAACAAAGAACTTTCTTCTGAAACTCGTCAGTCTATTCTTGTTCTGCGAAATGAAGGCTATTCCATGCGAGAATTTGCCAAGAAACTGAAGATCTCGTACAACACTGGGTACTTCTCCCTTCACAGAACAGGGCAAACTGTCTCTAAACAGAATAGAAATAGGAGTGGGAGGCCCCGGTGCACAACTGAGCAAGAGGACAAGTACATTAGTCTAGTTTTAGAAACGGACGTCTCACATGTCCTCAACTGGCAGCTTCATTAAATGGTACCCGCAAAACACCAGTCTCAACGTCAACAGTGAAGAGGCGACTCCGGGATGCTGGCCATCTAGGCAGAGTTCTTCTGTCCAGTGTCTGTGTTCTTTTTGCCAATCTTAATATTTTCTTTTTATTGGCCTGTCTGAGATATGGCTTTTTCTTTGCAACTGCCTAGAAGGCCAGCATCCCAGAGTCACCTCTTCACTGTTGACATTGAGACTGGTGTTTTGCGGGTACTAAAATGATAAACTTGGATTAGCTAACACAACGTGCCATTGGAACACAAGAGTGATGGTTGCTGATAATGGGCCTCTGTACGCCTATGTACTTTTTCAATAAAAAAATTTGCTGTTTCCACAATAGTCATTTACAACATTAACTTCTTAGGGAGCAGCTCCCGAGGTGACGGTTTTGGAGAGTCTGGCGTGCCCAAAGTAAAATGCCTCCCACTCAGGCCCAGAAAATGGGATATGCACATAATTAGTACTATTGGATAGGAAACACTGAAGTTTCAAAGAGTGTTGAAATATTGTCTGAGTATAACAGAACGGATATAGCAGGCAAAAACCCGAGGGATTTCTGTCCTGGAAAAAGTGTATTTGACACATTGCCTCATTTTGAACCCCTCCCTATTGAAAATGACCATATAAGGGAGTAAGATTTCAGTACCTATTGCTTCCACTGGATGCCAACAGTCTCTAGACAGTGTTTTGATTATGTTTAGTTGCTCTGGATGGTAATAGAAGAAGAATTGGGAAGTGGTCACCAGATGTAAACAGAAGAGGATGCACGTTCACGGGCTTACGCCCACTGTGGTTTTTCCTTTCCTATCGCCCAGTTTATAATCCAGTTGAAATATTATACTAAATATACATAAGTGTTCCTAAGGATACATTATCAATGATGTTTGATTGTTCTTGGACAAGTGTATAGGTATAGGTTGAACGAGTTCTCTTCACGGTTCAATGGGCGAGTGGACGCTGTATTTTCTGATCATAACGCACCAACCAAATGGAGATTTATGGATATAATAAATGACTTTTTCTAACAAAAGAACCATGGATTGTCTTCGCTGGAAACTTGGGAAGCCCTCAGCAGAAGTTCTTCAAAAGGTAAGGGATTTGTTTTCGCTGTGAAATGTGTTGTGTGAACCGCGATGGTTTATGAATTGATGCTAATGGCAAAAATTGGAGGTGCTACCCTCAAACAATCAAATGTAGTGCTTTCGCCGTAAAGCCTTTTTGAAATCTGACAACGCTGTGATATTGCCAAGAAGCAGAGCTTTTGATGACTATGCAACACTTGTATATTGATGAATGTTTAATAATTCCAACTTTTGGATTTTTTTATTTGGTGCCTAGCGCCCCACCACTCCCTAAGTAGTTAAACTTGTCTACACTGTATTTCTGATCAATTTGATGTGATTTTAATGGACAAAAATGTGCTTTTCTTTCAAAAACATTTCTAAGTGACCCCAAACTTTTGAACAGTAGTGTATATTGACACTAAGGACACGAGGAATGGGAGAGGAGAAGAAACGTGCCCATTTAAAAATATTTTTTTTTTTGTGTGTAGCTCTCATGCTAAAAAAGGTTGGCGACTCCTGCTCTATTACAATTCCCATACAAAGGAGACTTATATAGCCTATTTTCATGACCTAATATTAATGGTATAGACTAAAGAAAAGCCACTTGACGAGGTTAATCTCGCAAAGCAATCACACAGGCATTGAAGTGAGTCAGAGTTAGGCTATACATTACATGACTAGTCTATACGATACATGACTAGTCTATACGTTACACGACTAGTGTGTATAAGATGTTGGTTCATCTGTTATTGAGTAGCGACAGGCAGTATCACCTTGGTAATTCCAAGCACCAACTGTACTGAGAGAATCGTGTGTGTACATGTTTTTATGCTGTGAGGGCAGCAGCAGTGATTTTGTTATCTGTTAATCAAATCAAATCAAATCAAATTTTATTTGTCACATACACATGGTTAGCAGATGTTAATGCGAGTGTAGCGAAATGCTTGTGCTTCTAGTTCCGACCATGCAGTAGTATCTAACAAGTAATCTAACAAATTCACAACAACTACCTTATACACACAAGAGTAAAGGAATGAATACGAGTATGTACATATAAATATATGGATGAGCGATGGCTGACCGGCATAGGCAAGATGCAGTAGATGGTATGGAGTACAGTATATACACATATATATGAGATGAGTAATGTAGGATATGTAAACATTATATAAATGGCATTGTTTAAAGTGGCTAGTGATACATTATTTCATCCAATTATAATTATTAAAGTGGCTAGAGATTTGGGTCGATGACCGAACGGCATAGGCAAGATACAGTAGATGGTTTAGAGTACAGTGTATACATTTGATATGAGTATGTCGGATACGTAAACATTATATACAAAATTGTTTAAAGTGGCTAGTGATACATTTGTTACATCCAATTCCTATGTATAAAGTGGCTAGAGATTTAAGTCAGTATGTTGGCAGCAGCCACTCAATGTTAGTGATGGCTGTTTAACAGTCTGATGGCCTTGAGGTAGAAGCTGTTTTTCAGTCTCTCGGTCCCAGCTTTGATGCACCTGTACTGACCTCGCCTTCTGGATGATAGCGGGGTGAACAGGCAGTGGCTCGGGTGGTTGTTGTCCTTGATGATCTTTTGGCCTTTCTGTGACATCGGGTGGTGTAGGTGTCCTGGAGGGCAGGTAGTTTAACCCGGTGATGCGTTGTGCAGTCCTCACTACCCTCTGGAGAGCCTTACGGTTGTGGGCGGAGCAGTTGCCGTACCAGGCGGTGATACAGCCCGACAGGATGCTCTCGATTGTGCATCTGTAAAAGTTTGTGAGTGATTTTGGTGACAAGCCAAATTTCTTCAGCCTCCTGAGGTTGAAGAGGCGCTGTTGCGCCTTCTTTACCACGCTGTCTGTGTGGGTGGACCAATTCAGTTTGTCCGTGATGTGTACGCCGAGGAACTTAAAACTTTCCACCTTCTCCACTACTGTCCCTCGATGTGGATAGGGGTGCTCCCTCTCCTGTTTCCTGAAGTCCACGATCATCTCCTTTGTTTTGTTGACATTGAGTGAGAGGTTATTTTCCTGACACCACACTCCGAGGGCCCTCACCTCCTCTCTGTAGGCCGTCTCGTCGTTGTTGGTAATCAAGCCTACCACTGTAGTGTCGTCAGCAAACTTGATGATTGAGTTGGATGCGTGCTTGGCCACGCAGTCATGGGTAAACAGGGAGTACAGGAGAGGGCTGAGAACGCACCCTTGTGGGGCCCCAGTGTTGAGGATCAGCGGGGTGGAGATGTTGTTTCCTACCCTCACCACCTGGGACCGGCCCGTCAGGAAGTCCAGGACCCAGTTGCACAGGGCTGGGTCGAGACCCAGGGTCTCGAGCTTAATGACGAGCTTGGAGGGAACTATGGTGTTAAATGCTGAGCTGTAGTCGATGAACAGCATTCTTACATAAGTATTCCTCTTGTCCAGATGGGTTAGGGCAGTATGCAGTGTGATTGCGATTGCGTCGTCTGTGGACCTATTGGGACGGTAAGCAAATTGGAGTGGGTCCAGGGTGTCTGGCAGGATGGAGGTGATATGATCCTTGACTAATCTCTCAAAGCACTTCATGATGACGGAAGTGAGTGCTACGGGCGATAGTCATTTAGCTCAGTCACCTTAGCTTTCTTGGGAACAGGAACAATGGTGGCCCTCTTGAAGCATGTGGGAACAGCAGACTGGGATAGGGACTGATTGAATATGTCCGTAAACACACCAGCCAGCTGGTCTGCGCATGCTCTGAGGACACGGCCAGGGATGCCATCTGGGCGGCAGCCTTGCGAGGGTTAACACATTTAAATGTTTTCTCACATTGGCTGCGGTGAAGGTGAGCCCGCAGGTTTTGGTAGCGGGCCGTGTCGGTGGCACTGTATTGTCCTCAAAGCGAGCAAAGAAGTTGTTTAGTTTGTCTGGGAGCAGGACGTCATGGTCCGCGACGGGGCTGGTTTTCTTTTGTAGTCCGTGATTGACTGTAGACCCTGCCACATTCCTCTTGTGTCTGAGCCATTGAATTGTGACTCTACTTTGTCTCTATATTGACGCTAGCTTGTTTGATTGCCTTGCGGAGGGAGTAGCTGCACTGTTTGTATTCAGTCATGTTTCCGGTAGCCTTTACCTGGTTAAAAGCAGTGGTTCGCGCTTTCAGTTTTGCGCGAATGCTGCCATCAATCCATGGTTTCTGGTTGGGGAAGGTTTTGATATTTGCTATGGGTACAACATCACCAATGCATTTGCTAATAAACTCGCTCACCGAATCAGCGTATACATCAATGTTGTTGTCAGATGCTATCCGGAACATATCCCAGTCCACGTGCTCGAAGCAATCTTGCAGCATGGAATCAGATTGGTCGGACCAGCGTTGAACAGACCTGAGAACGGGCGTTTCCTGTTTTAGTTTCTGTTTGTAGGCTGGGAGCAACAAAATGGAGTCATGGTCAGACTTGCGAAAGGAGGGCGGAGAATAGCCTTGTATGCATCACGGAAGTTGGAATAACAGTGGTCCAGGATTTTACCAGCCCGGGTGGCACATTCGATATGCTGGTAAAATTTCGGGAGCCTTGTTCTTAAATTAGCCTTATTAAAATCCCCAGCCACAATAAATGCAGCCTCAGGATATGTGGTTTCCAGTTTACATAGAGTCCGATGAATTTCTTTCAGTGCCGTCGATGTATCAGCTTGAGGGGGATGTACACGGCTGTGATTATAATCGAAGAGAATTCTCTTGGTAGATAATGCGGTCTGCATTTGATTGTAAGGAATTCTATGTCAGGTGAACAAAAGGACTTGAGTTCCTGTATGTTGTTATGATCACACCACGTCTCGTTAATCATAAGACACACACCCCCGCCCTTCTTCTTCGCCCTTATTTGCATGGCTGTAAGAGCATGATGCAAACCCTCTTGGATAAATCACCACTCGACATCAAAGCGTATTAAATGAGTGGACAATTTAATAACCAGGCCCGTAGGCTGAGTTTCAGAGGCCCTCAAAGAAACATCCAGCCAGTCCACATAAACAATTTGGATTAATGAACATGAATGAGTGTGTTCCATTACTCATCTCTTACCAGAATTCTCCATCACCACCGCAATCAGTGTGAAAAAAGCTGTTATTCAGAGAGTAAAAACATTGGTTGTCCCACTTCCTGGCTTTATTAGAGAGGAGAGTACTGTATTGTTTTATATATCTCTTGGAGTCCTTAAGGGCCTTCTCTCTCTTCTTCCATTCTGTTAGTCTGTGGAGGGCCTGAGCTCCGAGGAGTTACTGAGGACTCACTGTACAGGGAGAGAGCAGAGAGGCTCTAGGCCTTATGAAGACAGAGGGACTGAGGGAGCAAGAGGACAGCACTGAGGGAGCGTTAAAAGAAAGGAATTATTTGAGCAGGAAAAGGGTTTCCTTTATCTTACTTCCCGACTTTTAATTTAACTTTAATTTGTCTTGTGAAGGGGACAACACAAAAAGAGACCACACTCAAGATTGCATGAGAACCCTCAGCACAGAGTCTTGAGAAGAAAGAAACTGGCTGTAGAGACTAGCAGTATGTACCTGCCTACAGGACAATGCATTGTTATAAGCATACACCTTTATTTTGATGGGGCCCAGATTTGTTAGGGGAGAAAAGCAGTTGAAAAGACGACTCAGCTGGTGTCTAGTTTAACATTCCTAAATGCTGCATCACATATCCTTACAGGGTTAGAGAGGAGTAATCAGGTACATTTCATAAGGAAAATGCCACATACAGGAAGAACGATAATATATTTGAGAAAATGCCAGTATTGCCGACATTACACCCTATTGTCTTTCATAAGAGTAGACACCAAGTTGTGAAATGCACCGTTTACTTTACTTGATAAACAGTGGCAACTCAGTCAAGTATGACAGTTAGTGATACTGGGATGGTAACAGTAGTTACATCAAACCTAACCCATCTCTCACTCCCCATCATTTTAATGGGACCGTGCACATTTTGGCTAGTTTTTGTAACTATTCCGTGTGGAATCTAGGCTATTTTGATACGTTTACAAAGCTACACAGGGTACGTAAACAGAACATCGCAGTGACAACAATATTATTGCTGTCAATCTAAACACATAACTAGCCAATATGAGAACTCACTGTGCTTGGACGTTTTGCCTAGCTGCGCAAATATTGCTGTATTATCTATATGTATAGTTAGCACGTGTTTATTGTTGATGCGTGGTTTATATGAAATTGCACATTTCCAAATAAATAGTCGCATGTGTTATCCTCGCTTCACCATCTCCAATGTCTACCTTCTGTGACTGATGCCATAGCCAGCAGCATGTGCTCGGCTCACACTGGCGGCTATTAAGATGCACTCCAAAACGTGTACCTTGCTCTACCAACCTCACGGAAAAAAAAAACACTTAGCAAAACAAAATACAATTACACGAAGTACAATCCGATAAACGTCAGCTTGCGACGGTATCGAACTCGGCTCTTACGAACTATTGTGCTTGCATGCCGTGCTGTCGCGAGTAAGTCGGGATGTTATGCGATCAGAAATGGGATGCCTGGCATTAGCATAACAAAAGGAGACTGGCTAGCTTGGTTGATTTAGCGTGCGGTGCGATCTAGTTGGATAACGAACCCACTCTCCAGCGAATCCCTGACATTATAAGCCAACACTAGCATAACGTTAGCATACTCTCGAAACAAAACGAGCAAAATAAACAACGTAAGACTTGTTTTCCGTGCAGTGGAAGTGTTTTCTTGTTAGCCAGCAGGATAGCTAGCTAGTGCTAGTTAAAGTCCAGCAGATAGTTGGTAGCTAGCAACCAACGTTAGCCGATGGGGCTAGCTAATGTAGTCCCTATTACCTAGGTCAAGGTGGTCATGTTATTTATAACAAAATGTATCCGTTTCGTTGCGTCTGAAAACACAGATTAACACATTTAATTCGTTCTCAATGTATATGCAAAGCTGATGTTTACAAATAGCTTAATTTAGTGAGAAACACTGTTGCAGCTGGCTAGCAAGGAATTGCTAGTGATCTCGCTAAAGTTAGATAACCATTCCGCTGCTGACTGTCTGGCCCGCCGTAACGATTTCTACCCGTTCCCTTGTACTTCTTACCTCCGAAATGATCAGAGTAGAGCACAGCAAAATGGACTCCGGCTCCTGTCGATGCGTCCAGAAAAACGGAGACCTCCTCTTCAGGATAGAGCTCACGTCGATGGCCCTTTTTGCCGCTGGGGTCTCCCTCCGCTTCGTGTTTTCTCAGCAGTGGCTGGCTAGGCAACCTTCCCAGTTAGCCAGCTGGCTAACCTCGGTTACCACTCTCAATACTTTCGTTTTCTGCTGAGATATGACGCCCAGTTATACTGTTTTTCAGTTCGGGTCACCCACAGACATTAAACATCCACTGAGGGACGGTGTATGGTCCGTGTCCGAGCAGCACTGAAGGGGAATTAGCTGAAAGTTGGACCGAGCTTCTCCGCTTGCCGCTGTCCGCTACCTCAGGCGGTAGTGCTCTCCGTTCTCCGTTCACCGACTAGTAGAGTTGGGAGTCGCGGGATGATGACCGTACCAAAACATTTTTTTAGAGCGACGCATACACGTTACGTCCGAAATAGTTGGTGGAACCTATACTGTAGTTATTATAATGAATATGATTGTTTTTAATAGAATTGGTCCGGTCTATTAGCTACTGTTTCATATATTTCATGCAACGTGTGTGTGATTGTGCGCTTTATGTTTGTGTCTTTTATTGTTTTGTATTGTTGTTGCATTTCTTTGGATTGTGTATACCATGTGTATCCAGTACAAATGTCTAATACAACTTGAAACTTTAAATGCATCTGTGTGAAAAACCTAGGAGATTCATACCAACCAATTTGAGCATAACGCTATTTCCTGGATCAGTGTCTACCACAGTGCTGAGGCGAAGCGGCTGTGTGCCCGGCATTGTTTTGCTTTGTTTTACGGTCATTTCCATGTCCTGTATCTCAATCTGCCAGGGGGAGCTAGTCTGAAGGCCTGAGATATCACTAAGCGCCAAAGAATGTGATTCTGAGGAGCATGGAATTGACACGGGCACTGAGCCAACGAAAGCTGAAAAATATGCCTCAGAGTGAGAGTGAGTGAGAGAGAGCTTTTCCAGGCCAGGCAGACACAAATAAACCAAGAGCCTCTGTGGACAGCAGAGCAGCCTGGCAGTTGAAACCTCTACACGCAGGGATTCCTTATATGAAAATTGAATAGTCCCTCTGCCTTGTCTGTCTTCATATTCTAATAGTACATTAGGTTTATTTGAGTATCTAGACAAAGTCGGAGGAATCAGTATGGTCATATTAGTTTTCACATTGAAATACCAAAGGATTTGTTGGAGTTATATGTTTAGACCACATCGCATAGGGCAACATAGAGTTGTGGAATACGAGGGGAAATTAATAACGTTAACATCCTATATGTCTCGGGACAGATCAAGGCATTTAGAATACATCAGGAATCTATCAATGACAGAATGTCAGCTCTGTATGTTAAACCTCTGGACAGGGACATAACAGGACAGCTTATTGCTGTGACGATTTGTAATTTACACAGCGATATTCCTCACATAACTGCACACATTACTCCGATTACCATGGAGCCTAGGCTAGGCTGTCCAGACCACAGCTACAGAGAAAAAGCACAACAAATGGCTTCCATCTGTTTCTATGACTGCTCTACCACTAGCATCCAGACCAGTGCTGCTGGAGAGTGTTCAGCCACGTTTGGCTGTTAAGGCACTCACTGGAATTGAGCCTGGCCTGTGCATTCTCATTGTGCCTTTTTCTTACAAATCATAACTCCGCTCTCAGAAATAGACAAGGCTTCTCATTCTATTTGCATCATATGTTTTTTAAAGACCAATGACAAATCCCAGATGTCTTTCATCTCGCTCACAAAGTCTGAACTGAGTCTCGACTTGCGCCAAGGTATTTCCAGGCCCACAGAGTTTATAGTTTGACACACACCCAATGTCCATTGATGGGCTGCTGTGTTGTGTTGAGAAATAGAGGGTCACAGTCAGTGATGGAGAACTGCTGTTGTCTGCTGACCGTTAGGTTGGATGGTGGTCATGTGGCTAGTCTGTGAAATTATGGATGGAAAGTGGGTTTCATTATAATAATACAAAGCTTTCCCACATTCAGGAAACTTCTTTGCTCTGTTTTGACTAGATTAAACCGTTACTCTGAGGTCAAGCCCTTACAACCGCCAACATGACCATAGGGAAACACAGCTCTTACTCTGTACAATAGGGAAGATGACATTGCTGTTGTTTGTATAGGCCTTTCCCTGTGTCGCAGTAAAATGAGCTCACAGAGGAAGAATACAGCTCAGTTGGCTGCATCAGGGCTTCTTGCTGTGAATGAAAGGGTTAACCCGGTATTGCCGGGAAGGGATCATGTGTTGTTCATCGGGCTGTCTGTGCCACACACAACAGCAGCATAGTGCAGTGTAAGATCTCATGTCTTTGATGATGAGTGCGGGAAGGAAGGGGGCTTTTCTCTTCTCGACGGACAAGACTCGTCAAGAGGGCCTAGGCCTGGAGGCAAAGTGTATCACTATCATAGAGGATGATACCACACACACTTTCTCTGTTTCACACACATGCACATCTGTTACCTCGGTGTGTACTTTGGCTGTGTGTGATTACCCTCTGCCCACTGGTTCAGTGTAGTAGGTAGCATAGATAAGCCACACACAAACAGAAAGATGAAGAGATGAGAAAAAGGAAAACATGGCTGGCTGTGTGGCTGAGAGAGAGAATTGATTGGATGTGACAGTAACAATGGCTCAGGCCAGATAAGGATACAGTGTACTACAGTAAGCCATGGATCCAGTACAGGGCAGAACAGACTGAGGATAGTGAACACAGAGAGAGAAACAGAAACCTGGTATGGCATTTGACTTGAATGTACAGTGTTGATATCACAGATTTCATGGGATTTCAGATAAATATATTTTTCTGCTCTGGCTGGGCAGAATGAACACAGAGAAAACAGAAGGCTGACTTGGTGAATGTATTGATATCTCAGGGGGGTGTATCTATCTCTGTGAATCGTCATTCATCAGTCTGTAGATTCACTTATTAGTTTCCCATGAATAGATGCTGTATCGTTTGTATAAAGAAAAGTTATTTGCCAGTTTACCCAATTCTCAGAAGAACTCTTCTAGCTAATCATCTTGTCTTCTATTTTTCTCACGCACAAGAAGTTGTCTTGTCATCATGGCTCGTCTCCTATATCTTTGGATTATCTCATCTGTTTATTTTAAGTGGCCTTTGTCTGATATCAGTGAGCGTCAACAGGCTTAGGTCATGTTTAGGTTGTGTCAGATCACCTTGTATGAGCGGCCCTTTCTGCTACGTACGAAGACACGACACAAACAGTGAAACCAGAATCTAGCTCACAGCCCAACCAGAACAATGCTCACAGCCCTGGAAATGCCCTTCATATTTTTACACTGCTGTCAGGAAGGTTACATATGAAGCAGTCTGAGGTCAACTACCATACACTGCTGTCATGAAGGTTACATATGAAGCAGTCTGAGGTCAACTACCATACACTGCTGTCAGGAAGGTTACATATGAAGCAAATGAGGTCAACTACCATACACTGCTGTCAGGAAGGTTACATATGAAGCAGTCTGAGGTCAACTACCATACACTGCTGTCAGGAAGGTTACATATGAAGCAGTCTGAGGTCAACTACCATACACTGCTGTCATGAAGGTTACATATGAAGCAGTCTGAGGTCAACTACCATACACTGCTGTCAGGAAGGTTACATATGAAGCAAATGAGGTCAACTACCATACACTGCTGTCAGGAAGGTTACATATGAAGCAGTCTGAGGTCAACTACCATACACTGCTGTCAGGAAGGTTACATATGAAGCAGTCTGAGGTCAACTACTATACACCGCTGTCATGAAGGTTACATATGAAGCAGTCAGGTCAACTACCATACACCGCTGCCATGAAGGTTACATATGAAGCAGTCTGAGGTCAACTACCATACACTGCTGTCATGAAGGTTACATATGAAGCAGTCTGAGGTCAACTACCATACACTGCTGTCAGGAAGGTTACATATGAAGCAGTCTGAGGTCAACTACCATACACTGCTGTCAGGAAGGTTACATATGAAGCAGTCTGAGGTCAACTACCATACACTGCTGTCAGGAAGGTTACATATGAAGCAGTCTGAGGTCAACTACCATACACTGCTGTCAGGAAGGTTACATATGAAGCAGTCTGAGGTCAACTACCATACACTGCTGTCATGAAGGTTACATATGAAGCAGTCTGAGGTCAACTACCATACACCGCTGCCATGAAGGTTACATATGAAGCAGTCTGAGGTCAACTACCATACACTGCTGTCAGGAAGGTTACATATGAAGCAGTCTGAGGTCAACTACCATACACTGCTGTCAGGAAGGTTACATATGAAGCAGTCTGAGGTCAACTACTATACACCGCTGTCATGAAGGTTACATATGAAGCAGTCAGGTCAACTACCATACACCGCTGCCATGAAGGTTACATATGAAGCAGTCTGAGGTCAACTACCATACACTGCTGTCAGGAAGGTTACATATGAAGCAGTCTGAGGTCAACTACCATACACTGCTGTCATGAAGGTTACATATGAAGCAGTCTGAGGTCAACTACTATACACCGCTGTCAGGAAGGTTACATATGAAGCAGTCTGAGGTCAACTACTATACACTGCTGTCAGGAAGGTTACATATGAAGCAGTCTGAGGTCAACTACCAGTCCAGTGTAATATGTGGTAGTATAATAGTTATTAGCTGATCTGTGATCAGTTTTGCATTTCAACTGTTAACAATTACAGTAAGTTCAGAATCAGGTAAAGTAATATTAGGCCTGTGTTTAGGGGCAACCTTTCCCTGGGGTGTGCAGTAGACTACCAACACGTGCAGTGCTATATCAACTACATGTTTCTTTATTTATTTAACTAGGCAAGTCAGTTAAGAACAAATTATTATTTACAATGACGGCCTACCCCGGACGACTTAGACCGCTGCGCCACTCGGGAGCCCAAACTATATCAGATATATCTGACAAGATAGATATATTTATTTTTTGATCAAACGTTTATTTCATCTCATTTATATTGACATGGCAGTACAAAGAAAAATATGGAGGAGTCACATTAACCCCCCCAACCTCCTTCACTCAAGACATATTTATAAAGTAGATATATAGACTTCTTAAATGACGTTTAAAGGTCTCCTCTAGACACTCGTCAAAAAACGCCAGATGTTTCAAAGATCTAAAGAGATAAAACAAGTTTATATGCCATATACTGGCACTATAACTGTCCAGGTGAAAAGCAGAAACACTGGTGGGAGACCTTGAGCGGTAGTTTCAGACAGTACATTGGTAAAGATGTAACGAGAGAAAGAGAGAGAGAGAGAGAGAGAGAGAGAGAGAGAGAGAGGAGGGAGAATAGCGAGTCCATTTCTCCTGCCGTTTATTTCTTATTGATATGCATTGCTTCCCAGGATACCTGTCCTTGCTGCTCTTCACCAGCCTCCTCTATTATGAATTCCATTACCATCCAATGAGCATCCATCAGGTATCTGGAGGGAAGAGGGTAGAGCGAGGGTGATGGGGGATGGGTTTCTGGCTCTACCACACACGCACACCAGTGGAGGCTGCTGAGGGGAGGACGGCTCATAATAATGGCTGGAACGGAGCATATGGAATGGCATAAAGCACATGGAAACCATGTGTTTGATGTATTTGATAGCATTACACCTATTCCGCTCCAGCCATTACCACGAGTCCGTCCTCCCCAATTAAGGTGCCACCAACATCCTGTGACGCACGCATACAGGGACAGACGAAGTGGCACACATCAATGGGCACGCGCACACAAACAACATAGCGCTTCACAGATTTATTGATGATTTACAAATATGCAAATATATTGGCCGGAGGGTTGGTTCCTTATTGAAACTATTACTCTTTATTACAATAACTGCTGCTGTAACACTTGGATTACTGACAAGTATGAGGACCTAACAGAGATTGAGGGACCAAATTCACTCTTATGACCATAAGCAAATATCTATATTTGTATCAAATCAAGCACAATATACTCATTTAAGAAATATACATGAGAGTAAAAACAATATCTTCCACATATTTACAATGAAAGTTACTGCAAAATACTGACTATCTGTCACATAGAGCTGAGCATAACATGTATACATCGATGTGATGCTAATTTGTAGATTCAGATTGCATATCAACAACACCATTATCATTGGAGGAAAAACATATTTAACCAATGAAAGACAGTGTACCATCAACAGGAATGACAGGCTTCGAAAGTAATGACAGTAATTGTGAAATACTGTTTCTCAAAGAAAATCATGGAAAACAAAACATCACAAGACAGTCACTGTATATAACAACCCAACTGAAATTTGCACTCGGTGAAAATATCTCACAGACTATCTCAGAAATTACCTTCCTTAATCCCTCTTGAATTCTAAACAGCTATAGCATTGTGTGATGCACATGAACCAACGCAAAGCAGTATACCAGCAGTTCTCAGTTATCTCATGCATAAAACAACAGGCAGGGTTTTGTAATTAGAGTCAGAGTTTGTGAGAGAGAGAGACAGAGAGAGAGAGGGACAGAGAAAGAGAGTGAAAGAGAGACAGAGAGATAGATTCACATGCAGTCTGTGTACTATAACCAGAAGGGACAGAGCAGAGGAGAGGAGGAGACACTAGCTAGTATTTAGCATAAACATTTGTCGAGCCATCATATCTATCATGGGATTGGGTTAGAGCCATCATATCTATCATGGGATTGGGTTAGAGCCATCATATCTATGATGGGACTGGGTTAGAGCCATCATATCTATCATGGGACTGGGTTAGAGCCATCATATCTATCATGGGACTGGGTTATTTGGCCGTTGGAATAAGGGTATATACCATCTGGTATGGCTTTACTGTGGGCATGGAATATGTGTTTATGTTGTAAAGGGAAGGCCTGTAGAATGTTTAGAGGTCAAGTTATGATATTGTTGTCTGGGTGTCAGAACATGGCTACCGACACCTGCTTTCAGCAATAGTTTTATACTTTTTACTCCACAGGAGGCTGCTGAAGGGAGCGAATGGAATGGCATCAAACGCATGGAAACCAAGTGTCTGATGTATTTGATACCATTCCACTCATTCTGCTCCAGCCATTACCCTGAGCCCGTCCTCCTCAATTAAGGTGCCACCAACCTCCTGTGTTTTACTCCTTCCTCTCTCACTGATTCCCTCTCTGACTGCATGACAGCTGAATACAAAAGACAATAAAACAATCACATAAAAAGTGTAACAATGACTAAAAGGCACAGTACTGAGTTGATGGCGTTGCAAAAAGCAATCATTATTAGGCCGACCACAATCAGGACCCGTGTAGTGAAAGCACTGTTGCCACACTGTTTCTCCATAGAGTCTAAACCACAGTACATTTGAGGGTGGAGTGTGCAGATTTGAACATGTTCCGTTCTAAAAACGTTTAACTTGTGCATTTATTGTTACTTGTCTTTTGTTTATGCTGAAATGGAAAATATATTCAGCATTTCCTGTTTTTTGCAAGTCACCTTGGTGGAGGTGTTGCTTTCTTGTTGTCAATGTGGTCGGTTGATGACGTTGCTTTGACAATGACATGAATAGAAGAAGCCTGCAGTGCTGCTGGGTAACAGAATGTCCTTCCCTGCGATGTGGAAATGTCCATTGTCACCGGCAGTACAGCAAGAGGACCGTTGGGAGAGAGTATTGACTGACTCCATGACTCTTTAGGAACTAGCCTAGAGGAGACAGACAGGGAGAGGTCATGTGACTACATACAGTACAGTACATGTTCATACAATCAATCGAATAACATCCTTCATTGGAAAGAGTGACGTGATGTTTTAACATTCGCTTGGTTGTCACACCAGACCCTCTGACCTACAGTATGTAACTCACAAGCCAAAGGTCCTTGGGAAGGGATGAGATGAGAATGATGTCATTGCACAATCAGATACATCAGCTTGCATGTTGATCCTCTAGTCTACACCAAACTGTCAATAAATCCCCCCATTGGAAACAACAGATATTTACAGTTGATTTTACTGTAGTTACAGTAGGTCTACAATAGGGCATGCTGTCTACAGCAGTGGAGGCTGGTGGGAGGAGCTATAGGAGGACTGGCTCATTGTAATGGCTAGAATGGAATACATGGAGCGAAGAAAATGTGGTTTCCATATGTTTGATGTGTTTTATACCGTTTCATTCCAGCCATTACAATGAGCCCGTCCTCCAAATGCCTCCTCCCACCAGCCTCCGCTGGTCTACAGTAGGCCTGCCCTACACAGTTAACTGACCCTCCACCCTTATGGCACGCTGCAAACCAACAGAACCCAGGGGAAAAAGCTGTGTGTGAATGACGTGAGCTCACAGCTAGTCTAATGGACCTTGACCCTTCCAGCCTTTCTGAGAGAGAGAACAAGAGGCCATCCCTACGCCCTGTTGCGCCACACTTCCATGCATGCCTGTGGTAATCGCTAACAGATGTCAGGACTCTTCCTGCTTCAGAGGGTTAGAAGGTTACAATTGGTACAGAGGAGGACTAGGGGACAGAGATCAGCAGTCACTGTGTGTGTGTGCCCTTGTGTCAGTAAGTGAGGCATGTGTTTGTGCAGTCATGTGTATATTTCTGTGTGTGTGTCAGAGAGATAATATGTGTGGGAATATGTGAGACTCTGTCTCGCTCTGTGTCTGTATTTGTGTGTGTATGTGTGTGTGTGTGTGTGTGGCCACCACGTATCAAAACAAACTATGCAGTGGGAACAGAAATGACTGTTGGACCGGGCGCCTGCAGGCTGACTTCGGTCATCAGTTGAGCGGTGTTTCCTCCGACAAATTGATGCAGCTGGCTTCCGGCGTAGGCGGGCTGGTGTTAAGAAGTGCGGTTTGGCGGGTCGTGTTTCGGAGGAAACATGACTCGACCTTTGCCTCTCCCGAGCCCGTTAGGGAGTTGCAGCAATGAGACAAGATTACAATTGGATATCATGAAATTGGGGAGGAAAACTGGGTCAAATACAACCCCCCCCAAAAAAAACAGAAATGACTTTTGCTACCGAGTGGCGCAGCGGTCTAAGGCAATGCATCTCAGTCTGAGAGGCGTCACTGCAGTCCCTGGTTCGAATCCAGGCTGCATCACATCCAGCCGTGATTGAGTCCCGTAGGGCGGCACACAATTGGCCCAGCGTTGGCCGGGGTAGGCCGTCATTGTAAATAAGAATTTGTTCTTAACTGACTTGCCTAGTTAAATAAAGGATAAATACCTGTGCATGATGAGTATTGTACACCACTGTTCAAAAGTTCAGGGTCACTTAGAAATGTCCTTGTTTTTTAAAGAAACTCACATTTTGGGTCCATTAAAATAACATCAAATTGATCAGAAATACAGTGTAGACATTATTAATGTTGTAAATGACTATTGTAGCTGGAAACGGCAGATTTTTTATGCAATATCTACATGGGCGTACAGAGGCCCATTATCAGCAACCATCCAACAGCACGTTGTGTTAGCTAATCCAAGTTTATCATTTTAAAAGGCTAATTGATCATTTTAGCACAGCAGAAAACTGTTCTCCTGATTAAAGAAACAATAAAACTGGCCTTGAGTATCTGAAGCATCAGCATTTGTGGGTTCGATTACAGGCTCAGAAAACAAACTCGTCAGTCTATTCTTGTTCTGAGAAATGAAGGCTATTCCATGCTAGAAATTGCCAAGAAACTGAAGATCTCGTACAACGCTGTGTACTACTCCCTTCACAGAACAGCGCAAACTGGCTCTAACCAGAATAGAAAGAGGAGTGGGAGGCAACAGTGCACAACTGAGCAAGAGGACAAGTACATTAGTGTGTCTAGTTTGAGAAACAGATGCCTCACAAGTCCTCAACTGGCAGCTTCATTAAATAGTACCCACAAATGAAACAAAGGTCTTTGTTTCTGGCCATTTTGAGCCTGTAATCAAACCCACTGATGCAGAACAACAGTTTTTAGCTGTGCTAACATAATTGCAAATAGGGTTTTCTAATGACCAATTAGACTTTTAATGATAAACTTGGATTAGCTAACACAAAGTGTATGTATGATGTGATTACATCAAGGTCAATGGGCAATCTTAATACTATGTCGCCTCCATTGTAAAGCCAGCACATCAAGACTGTTGATTACAAACAATGAGCGAGATGTAACCCTGCGTCCGCTCTTCGTGGTGGGGAATGAGTGTGAAGCTATAATCTGAAGTGCCCAATGTGTTAAAATAAAGTTTACACACGAGAATTTTGATGGCACATCTCTAATGTAGAACATTACAGAGAGTGTTAACTGTGACGATATGGTGCTGATGTTGATAGTTTATGATGATGAGAGAGGGTTGATTATGCATATTTAATTAAGAGAAATGTGTTATTTTTTAAAACATGTTTTACTTTTACCCCTTTTTCTCCCCAACTTCATGATATCCAATTGGTAGTTACAGTCTTGTCTCATCGCTGCAACTCCCGTACGGACTCGGGAGAGGCGAAGGTTGAGAGCCGTGCGTCCTCCAAAACACAACCATCCAAGCCGCACTGCTTCTTGACACAACGCTCGCTTAACCCGGAAGCCAGCTGCACCAATGTGTCAGAGGAAACAACGTACACCTGGCAACCGTGTCAGCGTGCATTGCGCCCAGCCCGCCTCAGGAGTTGCTAGAGCGCAATGGGACAAAGACATCCCGGCCAGCCAAACCCTCCCCTAACCCAGACGACGCTGGGCCAATTGCACACCGCCACATGGGTATCCCGGTCGCGGCCGGCTGCGACAGAGGCCGGACTCAAACCAGGATCTCTAGTGGCACAGCTAGCACTGTGATGCAATGCCTTAAACCACTGCGCCACTCGGGAGACCTTTATTTAAGAGACTTATGCCATAATCCAAGCACAGGTGGTTGGTGGTACCTTAATTGGGGAGGCCGGGCTCTTGGTAATGGCTGGAGCGGAATAGGTGGAATGGTATCAAATCAATCAAACCAGGGGCGCAACTTTCAATGGAGGCAGAGGGGACACAAATATAATGTCCCTCACACTTCTAAAACCAAAGTTGCACCACTGCATCAAACACGTGGTTTTCAGGTGTTTGATGCCATTCCATTTGCTCCCTTCAAGACATTATTATGAGCCGTCCTCCCCTCAGCAGCCTCCACTGACCAAGGCCTGTATTTATAAAATGTCACAGAGTAAGTGTGCTGATCTAGGATCAGGTCTCCCCATCCATGATGACCATCTTATTAATTATGATCTAAAAGGCTAAACTGATCCTAGGTCCTTTCTCTTAATAAAATGATAGACTGTTGAGTTTCATGTTACAGTAAACAGCAGGTCAGGTCAACCCACGTCAACAGCAGCAGGTCATGTTATTATGTCACCAGGACAACACGTTATGTCATCACCAGGCTGTCTGTCCTCCTCCCTGTTCCTGAGTTGCATTGATGGGTGTGACTGACGCATTCACCAGTCACCACCGTGGACCATATTCAACCCGTATTACAGAAGCGTGATTGAAATGTAAATACCATATTCCGCGTTAGCGGAGGCTACGGTCACGGAAAAACGCTGCCTATGTCGGCTCAATCGGGAATTACCTTTACATTTATATCGCGCAATCTCTAACGCTTCAGTGATGCAGATTGAATAGAGCCCGTTATCTTATATTGCAGCGTTGCTAAATAAACCGTCAAAGTACAGTAGAGTTGACTACTACAGCGTTAGTAAACGACTAATGATCATGTGTATGATCATGTTAGATCCCTTGTCCAGAGTCCATTCGAACTCCACCTAAATTTTTTTATCGACAACTCATGGGACGAATACAATATCCCTGTATGAATCACAAACAATATGGACATGTATAGTCTACGAATAGCTTTCCTATCAGTATGTACTTAGATATTTAAGTGCACATATTAAAGGAATGGACTCCAGTCTAGTCCATGTATGAACGCTATCGTCACACTTGCAGTGGCTCAGTAATAAAGTATACAATGGCGCCCTCTATTGGAAAGAAGTTATACTCAACCAACCTGTTTTCACAGCAACATTTGTTAGTGTAATTTCATTTACATTAATAATACAAACAGGAGTGAGTAGTCAACAGAGTTTACAACAGACAGATCTTCTTATTGTTAACCAAGAGTAGTCTAATAATTGGAAAACAAGGACGACTTATTGCCATCTAACATACAAGATATACAGCCTCAGCTCAGATTGTTCCAGTTAAACATTATTTTCAAAGAGAACTATTAGCGGGCTGCTATACATTTTCTTTGTTTTGTTTTAGATGACTCACCATCTTTATTCATCCACTGTTCCAGGTCTTCCATCTCCAGCTCCAACACAGAGGGGACATCATCCTCAAACATGGGCCTGGAAAACAGCCTACATAGTCAGCCCATCATATTAATGTTTTGACATTCGAAAATGACTAAATAAAGGGACTAAAATGAAGCTAGTGTAGAGGGAAAAAATACAAACATCCCCTGTTGAGGTATAAAGACAATCCAAAACAGTTGAGGGGTTTCTCACACGATGCACTGGTCTCAAATTAAACTCCTTAGGAATATGCTGTTTTCCACTGGTTTCCACCCAAAACGGTTCATATTTGATTAAGCACTGTCCTTCCCTCCAATAGAGTTTGACATGATTTTCTACTCAAAGCCATTTGATTGGTAGTATTGCTGATTCTCACAGGAGGGCGCTCTCGTCATCGTTTCAAGTTTTCTGTCAATGCGCTGAAGTCATCACGGACACATGATTGGCTTAGAGAGAGAGCACTGACGTGCAGTGTAAAGTGTTGACAGGAGATTGTTTTTGATGGTTATTTCCTTTATGTTGGTTACCAGGGTCAAGGTGTCACATCATAGCAGGAGGAACTTGAGCTTTGCCATATTTCTGATGAAATGCTCTTTCATAAGTTCTCAGGCTAATGTGTAAACACTTAGATTCACACATTATCATTCTTGACCATATACTGTATGTCAGATATGAGAGACTGGTGCATGTGTGCTTGTGTGAAACAACTTGATGAGGAAAAGAGCACACACGCACACACACACACACACCACACACACACACACACACACACACACACACACACACACACACACACACACACACACACACACAAACACACACGCGCCTGTTTCAAACTCCTCAACGTATTTCTTTCTAAACAGGAAATAACAAACAGAGGTGAGAAAGGGTGAGGTCAAAATCATACCAAGGAAAACAGATTCACCGCCCTATACGAATTTAAGTGACTGCAACTTGAAATCTATAGAGAGCACAGCCTAGATTTAGTGCATTGGGAAAGTATTCAGACCGCTTGACTCTTTCCACATTTGGTTACGTTACAGCCTTATTCTAAAATGGATAAAATTGTTTAGTCCCTTCATCAATCTACACACAATACCCCATAATGACAAAGCAAAAACAGTGTTTTAGACATCTTTGCAAATGTATAAAAAATATCACATTTACATAAGTATTCAGAGCCTTTACTCAGTACTTTGTTGAAACACCTTTGGCAGTGATTACAGCCTTGAGTCTTCTTGGGTATGACACTACAAGCTTGGCACACCTGTATTTGGGGATTTTTAGGTCTCTCCAGAGATGTTCGATCGGCTTCAAGTCCGGGCTCTGGCTGGGCCACTCAAGGACATTCAGACTTGTCCCGAAGCCACTCCTGCGTTGTCTTGTCTGTGTGCTTAGGATCATTGTCCTGTTGGAATGGTGAACTTTCGCCCCAGTCTGAGGTCCTGAGCACTCTGGAGCAGGATTTCGTCAAGGATTTTTCTGTACTTTTCTCCGTTCATCTTTCCCTCGATCCTGACTAGTTTCCCAGTCCCTGCCGCTGAAAAACATCCCCACAGCATGATGCTGCCACCACCATACTTCACCGTAGGGATGGTACCAGGTTTCCTCCAGACGTGACACTTGGCATTCAGGTCAAAGAGTTCAATCTTGGTTTCATCAGACCAGAGAATCAATTTGATTATGGTCTGAGAGTCCTATAGGTACTGTTTGGCAAACTCCAAATGGGCTGTCATGTGCCTTTTACTGAGGAGTGACTTCTGTCTGGCCACTCTACCATAAAGGCCTGATTGGTGGAGTGCTGCAGAGATGGATGTTCTTCTGGAAGGTTCTCCCATCTCCACAGAGGAACTATGGAGTTCTGTCAGAGTGACCATTGGGTTCTTGGTCACCTCCCTGACATTGGCCCTTCTCCCCTGATCGCTCAGTTTGGTCGGGCAGCCAGCTCTAGGAAGAGTCTTGGTGGATCCAAACCTCTTCCATTTAAGAATCTATTTAGTGTTTTTTTAGGTTTACAGTTTTGGACCCTTGTGTACTAGGCAGTAAGTGAAACTCACTACACATTAGCACAGTTTACATGGTTTATTTATGCTGTGTTCTTGTGGACCTTCAATGCCTTTCCAAATCATGTCCAATCAATTGAATTTACCACAGGTGGACTCCAATCAAGTTGTAGAAACATCTCAAGGATGATCAATGGAAACAGAATGCACCTGAGCTCGATTTCAAGTCTCATAGCAAAGGGTCTATATACTTATGTAATTAAGGTATTCCTGTTTTTTGCAAAAATTTCTGAAAACCTGTTTTCACCTTGTCATTATGTGGTATTGTGTGTAGATTGATGAGGGAAATATTTTTTTTAATGTATTTTAGAATAAAGCTGTAATATAACAAAATGTGGAACAAGTCAAGGGGTCTGAGTACTTTCCAAATGCACTGTGTAGCTCATAGAGCAGTGT
Source organism: Brachymystax lenok tsinlingensis (assembly GCA_030435695.1). Classification (NCBI taxonomy): domain Eukaryota; kingdom Metazoa; phylum Chordata; class Actinopteri; order Salmoniformes; family Salmonidae; genus Brachymystax; species Brachymystax lenok. Next base: position 22,658,302 of record CM059810.1, read on the forward strand.
TCAATACTTACATTGGAACTTTTTCTGTGTCATCGCTACCGTGCAAATATTTATCCTCTTCTACATTATCTGGAATAGGAAACCATCATTATAGCCAACATCATGCACCATCTAATAAAGTACTGTCAAAGCACATGAACAATATCCACTCATACATTGTATACTGTATTGTGGTTGAGTATACAACTGCAGGCCTACACACTATTCGAAATAAGTATGCACAAAGCTAATCATACCCCTGCTCAGAGCAGCTTTTCACATGTCATACTGTTGTAACGTACCCATGCAATGAAAAAGACGACTGAATTGTACAGTACATCTAGTCATAAGCAGATCTGTCATGGTGTATGAGAATGGGGTCATGTCGCCTGTTGCTTCTCATCATGTGGGCATATTTCCAGCTATAGCACAGTTCTCATGACTTACCAGAATTGCTCTTTTCTTTTCGATTCCATCTGCGTTTGACTATGATTACGCCCACCACCATGGCGATTATCACGACCACCAGCACAACAGGAACCAGGATGAAGGTGGGACTCAGACTTTCCTCCAGCGGTGCTTCAGAGGATTGGAGATGATCCTCCTCTGGAAGAGGAACCATCATGTTGGGAAGCTGACCATGTCGCTACAGATGTAACAACAACTCGTCTGCAATGTTTCCGCAATTATTTCACCATCTCAATAATCATTTCTAATACACTATTTTCTTAAACACTACATCAATTTTGTTGTTTCTGTTCAATCAATCAAATCAATCAAGTTTATTTTATAAAGCCCCTTTCACATCAGCAGTTGTCACAAAGTGCTGATGTACTGATGTAATATACCTTTTAAATTGACACCTGGACTGTATCCAGAACCAGATTCAGCTTCAGTCTCATGTCCCTCTGAAATGACATAGAATTAAATGAAAAACCAAAGGGCCTTTTTTTTTGTCATGTAAGGCTCTGATGGAAATCAGGTAATGGAATTGTGTTATGGAGACAGGTGTAACCTCACCTGAAGGACTCTCAGATGATAGGTATGAGTCTGGTGTAGGGGTGGCATCACTTACAGTTGGGATCACTGGGGACATAGAAAAGTATCAACACAAGCACATCTAATGCCAAACCCTTTGGAAAGGGACACTTATGAGCCATTACCACCAGGTTGTGTTGGAGGAGTATGCACATGGGGAGCTAGCAGCTAAAGCTCACCTGAGAACCCAGCATCATTTTCTGTTTGTGTATTTTCAGTAGTACTTGTGTCGTCTTCATCCTGGCAGAACACTGCAACGAAAGAGTCAATGGTTAAGCAACATAGGGCCAGGAGTTTTCCATTAGAACACGACCTGACCTCAAGCCTACTGTATAACGAGAGCCAAGAGTTTTCCCGGGTCACTTGGCCAGGAAAGAACTAATTACCCTAGTTTCATGCAATTTAGAATATTCGGGATTCATAAAAAACACACGAAAGACTCCACTATGTGCAAACTGCACTGAGTCAGACAGTATGATGCCGTTTCCCAGAAAAAGGAGCTTAAACAGTCATCAGCTCTTTGGATGTGAATGAGTGAATGAGTTTGGGCCTGACAGTAGTGTACTTGGTTGAGAGCTGTGACCTTAATCATGTTTAACAAAATGGGCCTATGGATCATACACTCTTCGGAAAAAAAGTTCCAAAACCCTTTTTGGTTTCAGGTAGAACCCTTTTTGGTTACAGGTAGTACCCCCTTTGGGTCCATGTAGAACCCTCTGTACCTGGAACCAAAAAGGGTTCTTCAAAGGGTTCTCCTATGTAGCGACAGACAAATAATCCTTTTAGGTTCTAGATAGCACCTTTTTTTTCTAAGAGTGTAGGTTAACCCAGGACATTCCATGATCCTAACTGACCTAAAACAGGGAATTTTTTACTAGGATTAAATGTCAGGAGTTGTGAAAAAATGAGTTTAAATCTATTTGGCTAAGGTGTATGTAAACTTTTAAACTTTTAAACTGAAAAGAAGTATCAAACAAATGAGATAATATACACGACAGAGGGAATGTGCCATTAGGCCTAGGTAATGCCATTGCGAAAATGTTTCTGTTAATGGTTTTCCTACTAACAAAACACAATGTTCTTATTCTTATGGTGAAGATGGGGCTTTTGAAATCAAACAGGAACATCTACGTGTCACTGTGTTTATAGCTGATTCTTATCATTCTAACTAACTACCTGTTGCAAGAAGGGATGTGAACTCAGCCTCTTTCACAATTGAAATGTAACAGAGATGTACAAAGACAATAACGTCCATTTGAATAGACGTGAACAAGCTCTAGGAGAGCTATTTAAATAGTCGACTTCAGAAAGCATTGTGAAGCAACTCAAAGACACATGTAACCATACAGCAACGATTACTCAGGTACAGAATACCATGTAGTCAAAAGGCCTAGAACTTTCACTATATACGTGTCCACGCATATTTCAGCAGCCATCACCCGCCAATATAAACCACATTTCAGCATACTATTACATTCTCAGGCAAAGTGAAAATAAAGAGAAGAACAGAGACACCAAGAGAAAACAAACAGATAATGAAAGTGAGCGAAAGTAGGAGAGTAGAGAAAGCCATGAAAGCTCCATGTTTCCAATGAGCAGTAAGGGCAAATTATCTTTCCACACTCCACACCTACCAGTCCCAGCCAGGCAGGCTGTCAGAGCCACCAGCAACATGATCGACGATGGGGTCATTTCCCTGTGGCCTCTCCTTCCTCTCGTCCTTGTGTTACCATGGACAGGAGCAGCAGCAGACATTGTGACATTGTGTGTTGGTGGTGCCCATTTCCTTCTGCCTACTAATGTCTGTCACGGCATTCTACTTCCTGATCCAGGGCTGCTTTTGACTCACCTAGAGACTCACAGAGAGGAGGAGGTGAGAGAGAATGAGAGAGAGAGAAACCTAAAGAGCACACCACAGCCACATAGCTACACACACCCAGCTGGATCACTCTTGCGGATGTGATGCAATTAACTGTGTGCTTGTAGCCACAAGACTGGAAGCTCCTCTGCTCTCTGCTGAAGCAAATTCCTCCCAGTAAAGGTATTCAAGCAGTCGGGGCATGCCAAAGAGAAGACAAGAGCACAGCAAACTTACTAAATGGGGGAAAGGAAAATGTTTTTCTGAGTTACATTCAGTAAGGAGCAGCTAGTAGTTGTTCTCTGTTACACTGGTCTCCTGAAAGACCAGGTAAGCTTCTGTTTGAATTTCAATTCAAACCGCTTACAGGGTCAGAATTGAGCTCTGAAAGTTGTGTACTGTACTATCTATGGATATGTCGTTATACCTCATTAACCTTCTCCCCTACCCTTATCCACCTATCCCATAAAGCATAGCCCTGGCCATGACAAGTTTAGACATGATGTCACAGGTGAATGATTTTTCTGAGTTTAAACATGTTCAGAGTTGAGACTATAAACACAGAAGCTTCCAACTGATACCAACTTCTAAAGAAATGTTGGCGGGCAAATAAAAAGTAACAGTACACACCAATGTGAATGAGGGTTTGGCGATACATAGTTAGAGTTGGGGTTATCCACTGTACTTAAAAATTATTATTTTATACATGTGTATTGATGATGCAATGTATTATAGACATATACCATGTTTGACCATGATTGGTTTTAGTGTCTTAAAACTCAGTTTGAGTGTTCCACAATGTGTTTTTTTAGAAAATCAGTATTGTGTATTATTGTATCATTGAGGAGTGACACTTTAATACATTTTTCTGACTCTAAGTCTAGTTGTGATTCATTGATGATGTAATTCAGGAAAATCACAGAGACATAATCCACCAGTCAATAAAGGCTTTGGTAGATTCATATATTTCCTCTTTCTATCAATACTGAAGGCTTTTAAACATATTTATGTATTCACCAGCTGTGTCTAGTCTGGCAAGAGAACTAGGAGGCCAGCATGCCAGAGGATTTAATACGACGTTTAACTTCTATGGTCCATTAGCGCCCCCATGTGGTAAAGTGTAATATGAGTTCAAAAGAATACAAAAGACAGCACTGTGCTCCCATTTGACCTCAAGTAGAGTCACCTCTTCTACCTCTAGTGGAGTTGCAAGTCTGTGACCACTCAATTATATTATTTCCACAATAATGAACTAAGCCGTTGGTGATCCCAGTTGGCCTGTTTAGAGATAAAGTTGAAGGAACTTTAATTAGCAGACATTGTCTGTATTAGATTATGACTGCAGTTAGAGTTCAGAGCGCCCGAGGAGATTAATATTGAACGTTTTCATGGTTTTAATTAATTAGGCTAAACAGAAAATGCTTTCGCTCTAAAAGGATGTGAGTGTGGAGATGAAACGCTTGTTCACATCAAGCGTTACACAGAGACACAGTGGAGTCAGCCTTAACCTCTATGGGATTGGTGTGTCCCCCCGCGGGATGGTTGAGCTAACGTAGGCTAATGTGACTGGCATGAGGTTGTAAGTAACAAAAATAAATTCCCAGGACATAGACATATTTGATATGGGCAGAAAGCTTAAATTCTTGTTAATCTAACTGCACTGTCCAATTTACAGTAGCTATTACAGTGAAAGAATGCCGTGCTATTGTTTGAGGAGAGTGCACAATTTTGAACTTGAAAAAATGTATTAATAAACCAATTAGGCACATTTGGGCAGTCTTGAAACAACATATTGAAAAGATATGAAATGGTTCATTGGATCAGTCTAAATCATTGCACATACACTGCTGCCATGTAGTGGCCAACATCGAAATTGTGCCTGGGCTGGAATAATACAATATGGCCTTTCTCTTGCATTTCAAAGATGATGGTACATAAAAAATACAACAAAACGCATGTTTTTTTCTTTGTATTATCTTTTACCAGATCTAATGTGTTATATTCCCCTACATTCATTTCACATTTACACAAACTTCAAAGTGTTTCCTTTCAAAAGGTATCAAGAATATGCATGTCTTTGCTTCAGGTGCTGAGCTACAGGAAGTTAGATTTGGGCATGTCATTTTAGGCGAAAATTGAAAAAAGGGTCAGATCCTTAGTCAGCCTTAAAGGGATGTGCTAGGATTTAGTGAATTGTATTGTGTCGCCATTTTTGAGGAATATCAACCGTTACTACTAGGCGGGCGTCAAATAGCTTGGCGGGCAGCAGGTTTTGAGAGGTGAGCTAGAGATTTGATAGTTTGAATCCCGGGTCTGACGTGAGAAAGCTGTCGGGAAGTGAGCTAGCGTTCCCGGAAGATTACTGGTATCAAATCCTAGATGCCATTGTCTTCCGTTGTGCTATTGAGCAATCCACAACAACTGCTCTATGGGTGCCCGGTGTGGCAGCCCCCTGCTCCAACCTCTCCAACCTGTAGGCCTATATGTGTCTTTCGGGGGGTTGGGATAAAGCAGAAGTCACATTTTAGAGTGAATCAAGCAGATTCAGGGTCTCTAGTCACTTTATTTTCATGTATTTATTGATGTTTAATGACTATCCCTCTGTGTTAAAATAGATGTGGTCAGAGGCTGCCAAAGTGGATGATGTTATTCTTTTCCGTTTCCATGGTGATGGTCAATATCTACAGCTATGCAAATTAATCGTACCAGCAGTGAATGGGTGGATTTTATAACCATGGCTACCTAGTCAACAAGCAAATTATTTTCATGACAAAACTGTTGTGAAGAAGCAGAGCCGCTAATAATCAAATTCAACCTCCCTCCCTCCCTCCCTCCCTCCCTCCCTCCCTCCCTCATAAAATATATGATAAATTGGTGCATAAGCACCAAGAATAATAAGTAAATTCAAGGAAGGGAGGAAGAAGGCAATTTGAAGTATTCAAACAGGACCTACATTCCATTGGTTGCAGTGGGATAGATTGTCCATCGGAGGGCAGTCCAGCCCACCGTCCTGTTGGTCGTACTTAGAGCACTACATCCTCTATCAGTCAATTAAATCACTAACCTTTCCTGTCTCTCAACAAAGAGGGAACAACACACTGGATAAATAAAAGTGACCAATAAATCTAAGACTTAGTAATGCATTCAGCACATCTTTTTACCCCCTTTACCTCAACACATCTCTCACTGCAATACAATATTGATCCTTAAAGGAACAATCGCTGCTCCTTCCTGCTAAAGGGCCAGAAAATTACGCAAAAGAGTATAACAATATCTCACTTCTAAAGAGGGAAAGCTAATTTACTCCCCAGACTCAGGATAATAGCCTATGCAGGGCACAGTAGATGTAATGGTTGGTCCTGACAGGGGGATCGTAGAAGGTCATAAGTTACGTCCAAAATGGCACGCCATTTCCTATAGTGCACTATGTTGACCAGAGCCCTGTTCAAAGTAATGCACTACATAAGGAATCTGGTGCCATTTCAGATGCAATCATAGAATACTATTGACTGTGGATGTTAGTGTGAGGATAATTGGCTAACTGATATATGGCATTGACAGACATTGTGACGTACTGGAGGACTTTGTCGAGTCAGAGAGACAGACTGTCTGATGCCCAAGTGTATCTCTTTCTAGATTGTTTCTGTTTCTCTTTCCTCTGTCATCCCGCCATCACTATCAGAGCAGGCTGGTGGGAGGAGCTACAGGAGGACGGGTTCATTGTATTGGCTGGAATGGAATCAATGGAACGGAGTCAAACATGGTTTCCATATGTTTGATACCGCTCCATTAATTCCATTCCTGCCGGTACAATGAGACTGTCCTCCTGTAGCTCCTCCCACCAGCCTCCTCTGTTCACCACCCCTCCTTCCATGGTTGGGTTCCCTTAGTCCCTCTGTAAAGCTCACATGGCCACATGCCATATTAATGCAGGAGTTATTGTACTGAGTCTCATACCTTCATATCATGATATTAAAAATAAATTCACAGGGGACTCCACTGAGATTGCTATAAAGGCAACCGTTCCTTAATCATTTTTATTTGTGAATATCTCCGGGAGAATTGGGGAATAGGCAGCATTATGAATTCCTCAATAGATTATTGGGTTGCAGACTGACTGGGTGTTTTTGGCTGATTTCCATTTCACCCAAACACATCCATTATTAGTGACTACAGAGCATAGTTATCCTTTTAATAGCCCCATGCTGTGTGAGGCTGTTGATAATGACGGAGGAAATAGAGGTTTGCAGTGACAGAGAGGACCGCTGCTTTGTTCCTGCTGGTTGTGATGAGGCGGCATGGGAGGGACAGACAGGGAGTCAGAGAAAGAGGCCCACAGAGAGAGAGAGGGGGAAGAGTGAGTGAGATGCTGTCGATACGGCATGGATTCAGGTGTGTTCCTGGGAATGGAGTTAAGGTGGAGGAGGTTCTGCTTGCAGTTGGTGAACAGGTAGGAGCTGAATTTATACATTCCGCTTCCAGAATGAGCAAAGCTGTGGTTGTGTTCATGAAAAGAGTAAATTTGGTTGGAAGGCTAATTGCTAATGGAATATTTGTAAGGGGGTGTGTTTCGCCTCTTTCTACCACTTCGACAAGGGTGGTAGTTGCAAATTTGCCTTTGTTTATTACGGATGATCAAATTCATAAAGAGCTGAGTCGGTTTGTTAAGTTTGCTAGCGGTTTTCGTGTATTGTCGGCAGGTTTTCAGGCAGATGACGTTAAGCACGTTGTTTCGTTCCGGAGGCAAGTGTTTATGTTTCTGACTAATAATGAGCAACAGCTAAATGTGCATTTTAAAGTAAGGCAATGGGAGGGGCTTTTCGCAGGGTTTGCCAGCACAGATAGCCTACGGTATTTTGAGTGTGGGGATTTGGGGCATAAGAGCTTTGCGTGCCCACGTAAAGGCCGTAGACAAGGTGAGGGCACAAGCGCCAGTGGGGGAAATCGAGGTCAACGTGCAGGGGGCAATGAGATGCAGACAGCAGAGGCTGGGCCTCGTCATGCCAGGGATGGTGGGGTTGCTGAGGCTGGGTCTAGTCATGCTATAGATGGTGGGGTAGCTGAGGCTGGGTCTAGTTATGCCAGGGATGGTGGTGTAGCTGAGGCTGGGCCTAGTCATGCCAGGGATGGTGGTGTAGCTGAGGCTGGGCCTAGTCATGCTATGGAGGGTGGGGTTGCTGAGGCTGGGTCTAGTCATGCTATGGATGGTGGGGTAGCTGAGGCTGGGTCTAGTTATGCTATGGAGGGTGGGGTAGCTGAGGCTGGGAATGGTGTCCTCTCACCCAGGAAAAGGTTTAGGTTGAGGAAGTGGGTCACAACCGTGCGTAAAGGTCTACCTTCAGACACTGTTTAGATGTATAGTTTCTTTCTGGCACAGGGGCTTTTTGAGCTTTGCTATTGGTCTCTTTCTTTGCTGGCTTTTCTCCCACTTCTTATGGAAACTCTTCGGGTAGGCTGACTCAATATAAATGGCACCAGAGATGCAGGAAAAAGGAGTGTGTTGGGTGAATATGTAAAACAAAAAAAAGTACAGGTGTTGTTTCTGCAGGAGACACAGTGATGTGGTGAATGAAGTCGATTGTGGGCTCTGGTGGAAAGGGGCAAGTGTGTTGAGCCATGGGACAAATTTGAGTGCAGGGGTGGCAGTCCTTTTTGTACCTGGTCTGTCTGTAAAAACTTGCTCCTCAAAGGAGGTGTGTAGGGGTAGGCTGCTTGTTGTAAAAGCAGAAATTAACAACATGGGTTTTGTCTTTATAAATGTGTATGCGCCTAACACAGGGAGAGAGAGGTGGGTTCTATTTGGGTGTCTTAGACAGGAACTCTCAGAGGTAGCGCCTGAGGAGACGCTGGTGGTCGGCGGAGACTGGAACTGTACAATGGATTTTACAAAAGACAGAAATGGGGAGGAGCCTCAATCAGTGTCAGTGGGAGTGTTAAGGGACATCATTAATCAGTTCCACCTAGTGGATGTTTGGAGAACTAAACATCCCAACACAAGACAGTATACATGGGTGAAGGTCTTTGGGGCTAGGGTGAGTGCAGCCCGGCTTGATCGTTTTTACATGTCCAGGAATCAGAGCAATAGGCTGTTGGCGCTACCATTCTCCCGGTGGGGTTTTCGGATCACCACATAACCATGGCTCGGCTGTCTATTTCACCAGGGCCCCAGCAGACATCCTATTGGAAGTTTAATGTAAAGCTCTTACAAGATGCCACTTTTTGCTCAGGTTTCCAGACCTTTTGGGAAAGGTGGGGTTGGCGAAGAGAGGAGTATGAGACTGAGTCAATGGTGGGATGTGGGAAAAGTCCAAATTCGGCTTTTCTGTCAACAGTATACAGCTCTCTCATCCTCAGAGGCTAGGAGAGTTGGGGGAACTGGCAATGTAGGCCTCCAGGCTAATTTAGCTGAATTACGTAGGGACCTGGGTAGTTTTTTCCAGGTTAAAGCAAAGGGAGCACTTGTAAGAGCTATGTTCTCCATGCTCAAGGAGATGGATGCTCCCAGCTCCTCCTTATTTGGTTTGGAAAGACAGAGCGGTGAAGCCAAGGGTATGCATTGTCTATGGCTGTCTGATGGGCGGGTGGTGGGAGAGATGCAGGAGCGAACTGTGGAGTTTTATATTGAGTTGTATAGGGCAGAAATGTGTGGTCCTATGTGTGCTCAGGTCTTGTTCGCAGAACTCCCTAAGCTCTCTTTGGCACCGAGGGATGAAATGGACATTCCTCTGTTGTCCCATGAACTGGCAGAGGCCGTAACCCAGATGTCCCTCGGTCGTGCGCCGGGGGTGGATGGACTCCCAGTGGAGTTTTATAAAAAAAATTGCCATTGAGCCTTTTTTGGGCTTGCTACGCAGGAGACTGCAGGGAGTGTGCTGGACAGGCATGAGTGTGGTGAAAGGCATAGCAGTGTCAGCGTATGCAGATGACGTTTCTGTGATGGTCAGGGATGGTCAGGATATGCAGGCACTAGAGACCAGTCTGAAGGTGTACGAGGGAGCTTCGTCAGCTAAGGTAAACTGGGGCAAGAGCAAAGCTCTGTTATGGGGGGGATAGGGCCCCTCTTCTTCCAGGGGGTTTGCAGTAGGGTTGTGAAGGGCTTAAAGTGTTGGGGGTGTACCTGGGCTCGGAGAGGTGGGTCAGGAAGAACTGGGAGGGGTTGTCACAGGTCTGCTCGCAGACCTGCGACACAAGCTGGTGGACTTTTTCTGGTCGGGCCATCACTGGCTGAGGGCGGCAGTGTTGTACATCACCGTCCACGAGGGAGGACAGGGCCTGGTGGAACTGGAGAGCACGGTGGCTGCGTTCCGACTAAAGGCGGCGCAGAGACTGCTGTACCATACTGATGTTGGCTGGAGGGAACCAGCATGCGCACTGCTGAGGAGAGCTGGCGGATTAGGGATGGACCGGCAGCTGTTCCTCATGAAGCTGGAGAGGCTGAGTTGAACCGGGAGTCGGGCAGGTGTGTCCTTTCTGTGTTATGAGAGAAACTGTGATTCATGTGTTTTCTGTGTGCGCCAGGTTAATGCCATTAATGTCTCTGTTGGAATGTCTGTGCGAGAGGTTGGGGGTGGTTTTACTGGGATGTTTGCAATGGGGTATAGGTATTCAAATAAGGAAAAGGCCAAATGTGTTTTGTTGAATTTCCTGTTTGCTCAGGCAAAGTTGGCTATTTGGATAACAAGGAGGAACAGGGTCAAAGGTGGGGGAATAACAGACCCTTTACTATTATTTAATGGGATGGTCTCTGCGCGCCTTAGGGTCGAATTTGAGTTCTATAAAATGATAAAAGTGTGGAGATGTTTCAGAAGATTTGGTGTGTTGGGGGGGGCTGTCTGTATAGCTGGGGAAGATGTTTTGGATATACGGTGTTGAGTTTTTTGGTTATGGTGATATGTGGTGTTTTGTAATGTGTGGTAGAGGGAAGGGTGAATATGGTACTAGTATACAGTACAGGATATATTTTGGTGTTTTATTTTAAGGGGTTGATGAGGTTTTAATGAAATGAGAATGTTTCATTAAAGAAAGACAAAGTCAAAAAAAGTATCTCTCTCTCTCTCTCTCTCTCTCTCTCTCTCTCTCTCTCTCTCTCTCTCTCTCTCTCTCTCTCTCTCTCTCTCTCTCTCTCTCTCTCTCTCTCGTTACTTTACTGACCTAGCCTCTTTCTCCTTGTAGACTCCAGATGTTAGAGAATATACCCTGGTAATGTGTACGTGTATCCTCATTATCACAAACCAGTGCATGCAGGTAACGAGGGACATCTTGAACGGCTTCCTTAGGATCAATAATGTATGACATGTTATACATCATTGACATCATTGACATTACATCAGCATTCGAATTCCTCATTAGTCTTCAGGGAGCTTCCCATCTGTACGGTCACTTCCTCCATCAGAGATTTCTTATGCATTTATTCCTGGGATGTGGATCAGCACGGGCGTATTCATTAGTGGACACCGTAGCAACCCCTTTTTTTCTCCAATAAAAACCAGAGTTTCCATTGAACAAATTCAGGTATATCCCTCCCTATGTTGTCCCGTTTGATTCCTAGTGAATACATCCCAGGCTTCTCCAGTCTTCTGAGGGTTATTAGGACTAGAAGAGGTTAGTAGTGAATTAATAGGAATGGGAACATTACTTTAGTAGGAGAGAGTGTTCACAAATGTCCTTGCCTGCTGACATCTGAATAAACCAACATTAGCCCAAGCAGCATAATCATCATTCTGCCCGGATACGGCCTGGATATAGTATATGAATTAGATGGAGCAGCTAATAGCAATGTCGTGACATTACAAGGGCTCTTGGATGCTTTAATGCAGTGTGATGAGGAGGGTATATCAAATGCTCTCAGGCTAACGTTGGTTGGGGAAATGCTTTCCATGAAACCAGAGGGGAAAGCCAAGGCAGGGAGAAAGTTAATTCATGTAATAGAAGGGGATGTCTCTCTATGTTTTTTAAAGCCATTTTTACATCAGCCGATGTCACAAAGTGCTCTACAGAAACCCAGCCTAAAACACCAAACAGCAAGCAATCCACTGTCTCACTACGGTTCCCTATGTTGGGAGAATTTCCTGTGGGATTTGGCTTCTACTTATATAATGGCAAATAAAAGAGTTGACTATGAGTGAATTGAACTGAGAAGATAAAGGGTTTATTGGTAAAGGACAAAGGGGTATAATTTAGTAGATTTCGATTTCAGTTGTAGTTTTTATGTACATGTGCATACACAGTATTTTATAGAATTTTATCAAATTTTCGTGAGCGTGCAATTTAGCTCAGTATGTGTATTATTTGTTTTATAGTATTTTTTTCTCATCTTTATCAAGGGTGCCAATCAGTTTGGAGGTGACTGTACATTTAAGACCTGTAGTTCTTTGCCGATGAATAATATTATGCTTCTGTCTGTCAGAGCTTAAGTTGAACAATTGAGGAAAGTCATATAACACGGATGTCATGATGCTCCATTGTATGACTGTTTAAAACCGTAAAACTACAGAAGCTCAATTATTTATCAACATAGATAGCAGATATGTTATCGAAAGACTATCTGTTGTTGATAGAAGTTGGGGTATCTGAGGATACAAACCAAATTCATCCCTTCATAGACAACACAACAGAAGGTCACACATATTGTCAAATGGGACAAGTCAGGCTATTGATTTCACATTAGGCCTCTAACCTTTCTGGTCCTACCTGGCACAAAAAAACACTTTGATACACTTCACTACAGAGTTATGAATCAAGAAAAATGAGAAACCTCAAAATGTCAACAAAAATTCAAATTGATGTTGACTCCCTCTATATATTCGCTATACAGTGCCCTCGGGAAGTATTCAGACCCCTTGAATTTTTCCCAATTTTGTATTTTACAGCCTTATTCTAAAATTGATCGAATTGTAGTTTTTCCTCATCAATCTACATACAGTACTTCCTAATGACAAAGCAAAAACAGGTTTTTAGATTTTTTTTCTTCTAATTTATTACATCTAATATTAAATTTACATAAGTATTCAGACCCTTTACTTAGTACTTTCTTGAAGCACCTTTGGCAGCGAATACAGCCTTGAGTCTTCTTGGGTATGATGCTACTAGCTTGGCACACCTGTATTTCGGGAGTTTTTCCCATTCTTCTCTGCAGATCCTCTCAGATCCTCTCTGTCAGGTTGGATGGGGAGCGTCACTGCACGGCTATCTTCCAACAGGACAATGACCCTAAGCACACAGCCAAGACAATGCAGGTGTGACTTTGGAACTTGAACACGATCTAACATCTTTGGAGAGACCTGAAAATAGCTGTATAGCGACGCTCCCCATCCAACCTGAAAGTGCTTGAGAGGATCTGCAGAGAAGAATGGGAGAAACTCCCCAAATACAGGTGTGCCAAGCTTATAGCGTCATACCCAAGAAGACTCGATGCTGTAATCGCTGCCAAAGGTGCTTCAACAAAGTACTGAGTAAAAGGTCTGAATATTTATGTTTATGATATTTCAATTTTTTTTTTCATAAAACAGTTTTTGCTTTGTCATTATGGGGTATTGTGTGTAGACTGATGAGGGAAAAAAACGATTTAATCAATTTACAATGAGGCTGTAATGTAACAAAACGTGGAAAAAGTCACAGGGTCTGAATACTTTCCGAATGTACTGTATACAAAATCTCTATATGCATTTACCCTTTGACAACATCCATCCGGCTTTGAGGTTGCTGTTCGTGATGCTCTGTAAAGCCAGCTTGAACACAGAGCTTGTCAATTGATTTACGATCCGCCCCAGGTTCAAGGTTGAGGTGAAAGGTACCCTGACATTCCTTCTTAATCAAATTCAGAAGCAATTCAATCCCATGCAGTTGTACTAAAAGGTATTAATCTGATCTCCAGTGATTTGTAAAGGCTCTGGCCCGTGCACTGCATGTTTAAAGAAGAGTAAAGACGTGTCACACAGCACAGTCATGTCTTTTCACCGCTATATTGGAATATCACATTCGAAATGCACATCATAGATAAATATATTTGAAACGTGTGAAATATATGTGAAATGCGTGTGAAATAAATATGGAATACTGTATGTGATTGAAAGGTTGAAAAGCATTATCGGAGGCTAACGTAAGTCGACTACTAAGCGATACGCCTCTGTGATGTCATCGCAGACGACCTCAGACCTTTTCTAACGGCTCACTTGGATCTCAGTCAGTCCCCGTGCCCAGAGAATATTTCCCTAAACTATTCCCCCTCCTACACGCCCACTCTCTTTGAGCGTGTGACGTTTGAACGTAAGATCGGTAGAGGCAGATTGTCTTCAAGACCTGTTTAGGTGTTGTATCCCCAGATTACCTCTTCAAACAGGCCAGCGAGCGGTGTCAGAGACTCAGGAGAGAAGCCCCATCACATTTAGAACAGACAACTTTGGGAAGGGGAGGAAGGATCAAAGCCTTTGGAAGTTAACTCTTCTTCCATAAGTAGATGACGCTGTTTGTCAAAGGAAGGCGTGGGACAATGAACGATTACATCTTTTTCATCCACTCTCCACTTTCTCTCTCTTTCTTCCTCTCAGCAGGGAGTTTTTGGGGATGAGAAAGAATGTCAAATGACACTTACATTTTTTTTTGACGAAATGAAAGACTACAGTTACAAGCTCTCTTCACATACACTGTACAAAACATTAAGAACACCCGATCTTTCCATGACATAGACTGACCAGGTGAAAGCTATGATCCCTTATTGATGTCACTTGTTAAATCCACTTCAATCAGTGTAGACGAAGGGGAGGAGACAGGATAAAGGAGGATTTTAAGCCTTGAGACAATTGAGACATGGATTGTGTATCTGTGCCATTCAGAGGGTGAATGGACAAGACAAAAATATTGAAGTGTCTTTGAACGGGGTATGGTAGTAGGTGCCATGCGCACCGGTTTGTGACAACAACTGCATCGCTGCTGGGTTTATCACGCTCAATAGTTTCCCGTGTGAATCAAGAATGGTTCACCACCCACAGGACATTCAGACAACTTGGAGTCGTTGAAGCGTTGGAGTCAACATGGGCCAGCATCCCTGTGGAGCACTTTCGACACCTTGTAGTGTCCATGCCCAACAAATTGAAGGCTGTTCACAGGGCAAAAGGGGGTGCAACGCAATATTTGAAAGGTATTCCTAATGTTTTGTACACTCAGTGTATATTCTACTGCATGCTACTACAGTAGGTCACAGAGAGGGTGCTTTGCACCCCAATCACTCTGCTGTGTCACAGCAGTATACATGTAGTAATTACAACTAATTGTGTGACAGCAATTATTGCTGCACAATTTGTCTGTCTGTTGATTCAGTCTGCCAAACAGATGCTAATGATGTGCCATTATGACATCATATCGAGCACATTGTTGACACATTGTTGAATATGATAGGGGCACAGAACCACAATGGGGCAATATCAAGGCTGTTATATGATAATGAAATGTTTGCATGCGGTTCATACTTGTGTGCGGACAGTTATTGTTTCTCACAAAATGGACAAGAAAGTATATTTTCTATTCTAAAGAAAAACCTCTGTGTCAGGGGTCCTCAGTGACATTAATCTGTGGGCCGATTGTTTCTTGAGCGGATGGTCTGGGAGCTGGAACATAATTATGAATCCTTTTAACACTGCAAATTGTCCGCAAGAAGCCCAAACAGATAATATTTGACAAAAACATAATGATTTAAAATCTTGATTACATTGGAATATGATCACATATGCCTCTCTATTGGGAATACTTGGGAACACATTTCCTGAATTAAAATCAGTTTGGGATGATTTCCTGGTGATTTTACAGTCTTTTATGTCCAACACCGAAAATGATAAATTATTGGCCTGTGTGTCGCCTATTAGGGAACCCTGCTCTGTCAATGAAGGACAGCCACTTACTGGGCATAGAGATAACCCACTGGGCAAAAACTTTGAAAATGGATTTGCAAGAAGTCATCAACATAAGGGAATAGTTCATTCTTTCCCCTTCACTAAATCCAGTGACATGGTGATTTTTTGTTGTTGTTGATTTCACGTTGGTTGACAACTCAATCAAATGTAAATCAGAACTAGACGTTGAAATGCCTTCTGTGTCCAGTTCCAATATGGCCGTGAATATAGCACAGGGGAGGTTATAATCATTGTTCACATAACAACTGACATCACAAACTGTCAGAAAAGAGTTGGTGTCCTGATGAGCTAGCTGACATATGCGTAAGCCTTCGAGATAAACGGAAAAGTTTGAATGGTCCTTATTAAAAATACTGGTGACAGTAACTGTATTCCTTAATCAGTCACTGATTTAATGGCAGCACTCAACTCAATACAAATCCCCAATTGAAGCGTGATCACTGATGAGCAACCAGAAATTCTCAAAATATCTATTCTAATTGGCCACTGGAGAGTTCTGTCTTAATCTCTCCGTGACTGCCACACTGTTCCGTCGGACCCGCTTTAGTGTCACAATCGATGACCGATACGTGTCACAGAGCCCTCAATCGATACTAAACACATATACTCTCTTGGAAGACATGGTGGCGGCATCTTGTTAGAATTGACTTGTACAGGGATAACCTACTCTCGCTACAGACCTGCAGAGCCAACAGGGTTTAATAAAGGAATGTTAGGGGTTTAGTTAATTTGATGCTTGATTAGAAGAGCCCCTCCTGTTATTGGTGGATTCGGGGAGAGGGCGGGCTGTCTGGCAGTGACATTGGTTATGTCATGTAATGAGATTTGTAGGCAGGCCCACAGGCCAAACTGAAGGACAATGACAGAAGAATGAATTGAAAGTGGCTGTCTTGAGGAATAGACTGGGGTGGTAATGGTACTAGTCTATAGAATGCACATTTTGACTATATACAGTATACTGGTATGGGTACAAAATGTGCTGCTCACATTTGTGACAGTTCAGGTGCCTACTGTTGACAAATGACATAAAATGATACTGAGAACATTATAGTCAAGTACTAGATAGACAGTGTGCTGTGGGTGGAGGCATTATGTTTCTACCAATCATATAAGTAGCAACGGTCATCGAAATAGTTAAAATGTTTTAAAAACCATTCTAATAAATGCAACAGTTGGACAATGAATGAAGATACTCCAAACTCATAACTTTTTTTATAATCCATTAGATATTGACTGAATTATATATAGCACTAAATATTTTATAGGCAAGAACAAATAATGAATGAGTTCAGGTATTTAATTTATTGTCAAATGTATTTATTTCTTAGAATGCACTCACATACATTTTTTTATGTATCAGGTATTTTTTATATATGTTGTGTTCAAATAAATTAAATTATATGTGGCTAAGTTACGTGAATACACCAGGTGTATTTGCATATATGAAACATAAATGGGTGGAACAGGGCTCTGTCTACCCTATCTGCACTGTCTAGACTGACTCATTAATTACTGTTGTTTTCACATTCTCTTGCATAATTCAACAATTGTGTCAATAGCAGGATACCCTCAGATTAAAAATCAACATGTTTGGCTCTAGATTACACCTATCTAATCACTTTACGTTGTTACGAGATTAGACATAATATCACTGTAATCCGGGTGTTCATTTTCGGAAGTTGCTTTCATTTCAGCACATCTAATTTGTAAACATTTGACTGTACTAAACAATGACTTTGTTCCTTTTCTGTGCATTTGAACATTCTCGCTCTTCTCTTTCTTGTGATGTAAGTGTCGAGACGGGGCGTTCTATCCCCGACAACCCTTTAGCGTTCTTCTAGATACAACAGAAGGATAATGTATTCCATCGAGCCCATTTCAGCCATTCTCAGGGTGTGTTTGACAGGTCATTACAAACAGGTCATTACAAGAGTATGAAAGAGTCCCAGGAGTAAAATGAAATCAATCAGTCCTGTGAGACTTAAGTGACAAGTGGATTTTGCACCGCTCAAACACAGGAACTAGATGGCTGAAGAAGACAGATCCTCACATGGGCGGGGCATATGCGTTACAAATGCAAGCCATTCAAATTCCAAATTACATGCACAGTTATTCTTGTGTAAAATTGACGAGAGATTAACATGATATACAACTTTCGAACAAAGAAAGGGGAACTGGGATTTCCAGTGGATTTCCATAAGCATTTACATTTCCTACTGCACTGTTGACATTGTAGCAATTATCATGACATTACCCACAAACCCCCATTCTGAGGTACTGACTCTTATGACTAACAAGCAACATAAGTCAAGGTTCATGGAGTTATTTAACAAGGTCTGCATGTCCTTCTCCTTGTGTGGTGTGTGTGTGTGTGTGTGTGTGTGTGTGCCGGGTTGAATCTTAGTTCAGCAGGTCACAGCACACTAGGAAAAGACTCATGTAATATTCAAAAAAGCCCCATGAATGCTTTTTTTGCCAGAGAAAATGTGCATGCATCTGTGAAAATGCAGCGTGTGCATTAGCATATATGTGCATGATTAAGTTCTAAGGCTGTTTACACAGGCAACCCAATTCTGTAATTATTTTGACCAATCACATCAGATCTTTGCACATCAGACTTTTTTCAGAGCTGATTGGTCAAATGACTATATGACATTTATGTATTGTAATTAGACTTCCCTGTTCAAAAAAGATTCAAGGACATTAGCACAGAAATTCCGATAAGAAAATCTCATTGCATTAACATTCATCTCACAACGACTTCTTCAGTGTCCCTACTACCTAGACACAACGCCTCTTCAACAGTGCCCTCATATTCCTTCATGCGCCTCAGTTCACTAGAGTGAGGTCTCACCTTTAATTAGTTGACTTTGCTGCCAAAAAATATTCTCCGCTCTCATATAATTGAATTTGAAGTCAATCACCACTCTGTAATGTGTACTCATTAACTGTATTTGTGATATTCATGAGCCTCCATGGTCTAAGAGAAATAGCTCATCACAGACTGAGGGTACGTCCCAAATGGCACCCTTTCCCCTATATAGTAGATTAATTATGACCAGGGCCCGTAGGGTGCCATTTGGGATGCGGCCCACCTTGCTCATGAGGATGAGGAGCCATTTTGAATATACACTAATTTGCCATCCATCCGCTTCTGTTCCATCAATGCTCTCCTCCGACTCCAAAACAATGACAAAAAGCACTCAGCAGCAACACAACACCATGAATCACTACTCCACAGTACTCTATGATTGCTTACTCGAGATGCGGACAATTTAGCAGAAAATAGCTATGATCTGAAAACTACAATATGAAATGTTTGCAGTTTGCACACGTAGATAAATTGCAAAGTATCTTTGTGATACAGGTTGCCTATCTTATTATGGTCCAGATTCTGTGGCGGGTCGAAAAAGTGATGTTGTATGTACTGTACTGTGTACACAGCCGAAGGTGCTGAGAGTGCCTCGTTAAATTGTTCCACATAGTTCATCCATCATAAAAACCACAAAGGATGACAACCCAGAGATCAATAATAACCCACTGTACACTTTAATCAAAATCTAAACCTATCTCTTCCCTTGTGCCCTCCTAAAGACCAAACCAGAGCTACAGTACAGTGAAGCCAGCCATCATTAACCACATACACTTTGGTTGGAAACAAAACAACACCGTGGTCACAATGAATAACCCATATGGTAATGAGGCTTGCAGAGATCCTGCTGACAAGTACAATCTAATTGAGTCTCTGAGGAGTATATTGCCATTGCACTTTCTGAGTGAACCGCACCACAAAGGGAAAAATAAGCACTGGGTAGATTCAGAGTAACATCATCTCTAAAAGTTGGAAAGAGAGTAGACACTTTTGTGAGATTTGATGGTTTGCAGTAGTCTACAGTTCACGTGTCACAAACACAAACACACACACACACACACACACAGTCTACGGTCTACAGCAGATGGAGCTGTTGTCCTGGTCTATTGAACCAGATGAAGACTTTACACAATCTAACAGCTGTTTCTGTCAACCTCCCTCAATGTACAATGAAACATAACTCCTTCAGCAACATATCAGATGTAGGATCTTAATTTGTGTCAGTTTTCTACTGCAGGGTAATAATCCTACAGCAACCGCAAATGAAAAATGTCAGCTGGTTGCAAGTCAGTATCTTTCTTTGTAGGGTTTATCAAATCATTATTATTGATAAGGATGATAAATCAATCAATCAAATGTATTTATAAAGCCCTTTTTACATCAGCAGTTGTCACAAAGTGCTGTACAGCAAGCACATCTGCATTGTATCTGCGAACGTATCTTAATCACTTTTTTAAAGATATAAATTGCTGAAATAGTTTCACTTGACACTACCACTACTGTTTATTACTGTATGATTACTATATGATTGGTTACAGTCATATAAGTGGACTAGACTCTGTAGATAGAGAAACTGCTACTAGCTAATAATCATGTCAACACTGTTTCCCTTTGGCAAGACATCTGTGTTGAATGAACAGTGTTGGGGAGTAGTGAACTACATGTAGTCATTTAATTACGTTATGCTGTAGCTTGGTGGTAGTTTAACTAAATTCTAATCTTGGTAGTGTTTTCAGTTCTTAATTACTTTTTCCATGTACCAGTGTTGCTAACTACTGGAACTACACACCATTTTTTTTTGTGCAAAAAATCGAATAAAGATGGGTGAAGTAGACAAGAAAGGGGTTAAATATGTGTAAAAAATAACCTAAAATATTTCCTAAGCTTTCTTATATCTCCTAGATATATTGAATTTAATTGAATGTATTTTGGGGAACATACATATACAACAAAATGCACAATGTAGACCCAGGGGATATCACTTGAAAGTATTCAAACGCTTGTTTCCAAAGTGGTCCTCGATGGTAAAAACAATAACAGATATAATGATTAAAAGACAAGACAAAATTTCAAACAACCATAAATACATTCATTTATGTTGACATCTTAAAAAGAGGCACTATTCATTGCACTTCTCCCTAACCTTAAAAATCAACCATATTCATTTCACATCATACCGATCTTTCAAATAAATACACCTGACCAGCAGTAGGTGGTTTTTCTTACTTAGACAACCTTGTCCAAACTTGCTTTGTAAAGCTATTTCTACTTTTTATTTGCTTGATCTCCATGGGAAGGCTATTCCATAGACAAATGCCTGTATGGAAAATCTGTTCCTCGCAGTAATGTTAACTCTTGGGATTTTACAAGACATAACACTAGCTCTGGTACTGTGACTGTGTTGGTCATAGACCATTTCAATGCGTTTTTTCATGTAACCTGGGGCACGATTGAAGATGTCAAGCATATGATTAAGTTTGTTAGTCCACTCTGAACTCCACAGGCAACAAGCCCAACTCCCAGAACTCCTGTACCCCTATGTGGGTCCTAGGGGGGACATTCAGCATATACCTGATAGCATAACCTGAACTCTTTTTCAGCTTTTTTGATAGCCCACTATACCAAGAAGAGCAGGTATAATCAAAATGACACTGAATCAAGGTTGAGACAAGCAGTTCCTAAATTTTAATGGTAAAATATCTAGTGTTACGATGTAAACATTTCAATTTCTTTGCCATTTTAGAAAGAATTTTAGCAGCAATCAGATCTCAAGAAAGGGATTGATCTAGGGACACACAAAGATAAGATACACTTGTTTTAGATTCAATCTCCTTGCCTGCACAGTTTTTCGTTATCTTGTCAGCCCTAAGCAATCTATGTTTTGTTCCAAACAAAATCAATAAAGTTTTTTCCAAATGTAGTGACAATTTGTTGTCTCTTACCAATCTCTTACAAAATGCAATTCCTTACTCAGGGTCTCCTCTATGTAAACTGTATCCTTCCCTGATACCAGTATGGCTGAATCATGAGCATAAAGCAAGAGTTAGCACTTTACTGTATCTGGCATATCATTAACGTATATAAGAATTAAAAGAGACCCTAAAATGTATCCCTGCGGTACTCCACAGGATATTTATTTGGCCTCTGACAGAACATCCCCAACATACTTGTGTTCTGTTGGTCAGATAAGACCTAAACCAATTCACTGCTACATAATTTAGACCCATGCATTTCAGTTTCATCAGGATAATATCATGGTCCACAGTCTCAAAAGCTTTCTGACAGTCTAACATGACCATACCTGTATAGTTCCCCTTCTCACTTTCCTGCCTGATGTGGTCAAAAAGGTGGATAAGGCAAGTATCAGAGGAATGAGCTGTTCTAAAGCCAGATTATAGTTCATAAAGTAGTTTATGCTCAGGAAGGTATCCCTCAAGTTGATTTAAAACGAATCTCTCAACAACTTTGGATAAGGTGCTGAGGATTGACACAGGCCTGTAGTTTCCTACATTTGTTTTACTGCTCTTCTTGTGGAGTGGAACCCCCCGGGCTGTTTTGAGATGCTTGGGAAATGTACCACTGCTAATAGAAAGGTTTACAATATGCGTTATCATTTTAACAGTGACACATGCACTATACTTTATGAATCTTGCAGGAAGGCTATCCAGCCCAGTTGATTTGTTAAGCATAGTAGATTGGAAACTTTGTCCTCTGCTACCATGCACAGCTCAAACAAATAATTTGCGATACCTTTGCTATGGTAAAAGTTGTTAAAGAAGACTGGCCATAGTGTCCAGAAAAGGTGGGTAACTTCTTAACCAGAGATAAGGCTATAGTGGTAAAAATGTGGTAAAATTGTTTGCAACCTTTGCCTGGTCATAGCATAAAACATAATCAATATCAAGGCCAATACTAAAGGATTTTACCTTACAGGAGTTTTTGAGCCAATGTCTTTAAAAAATGTCCACAGTTTATGAGGCGGATGTAAGTTGCCATTAATGGCGTCTATATAATGTTGGGATTTGGCCTTATCCATTTTGTATCTTGCCTGCTTTCTACAGTTAATAAAACCATCATAATCTTGTTGTAGATTTGTCCTTCTGAATCTGGCCAGATAACGATCCCTTTCCCTTGTGAAGTCAAAGATCACAGAGGTGATCCATTTCCCTGACCGCTGTTTGATTCTAATTTGTTTCATCGGAGCCAGAGAGTCGAGTGCAGACAGAAACAGATCTTTAAAAAGATGCCAAGCTTGATCAACATCATCACAGTTGAGTACATGAGACCGATCCAAAATTCCAAGTACTTCTGTAAAATGTTATTTTGAGTATTGTTTCATAGACCGTACTTTCATGTACTTATTACCTGGCTCTAGTAGCATTTTTGGTTTCTTACGGTACAGTAGGTTACCATATGATCACTAAAACCAATATTTAAGTCTCCTGACTGACAGACATTCTCTTGATCTGATACAATAATCAAATCCAAAGTTGATTTACTGTCAATACACTCCAGGATTGGCTCAACAGTCTGTTAGCACACACCTTCAAAACCTTGTTACTTATGATTTATTTTTTGACTGTCTTTAGAGCCATTTATGAATGTGTTATTCAAAGCGTTTCTCTGGACTATAGTAGTAAAGGCCAAACCCATTACTTTGTATACCTAAAGGGGTCCTAAAATTCAAAATCAAATAGCTAAATTATCCATAGTATGACCATCTTAAAACAATTCCATGTCAGCTTACATACAGTTTGCATACATGCGATGACGTTGAATCAACAAGGAAAAGTCATTGGATTTGAAAAAAGTCATCAACGTAAGGGCGTTGTCTTTTTCTCACCCAACCTTTAACCTAAATCCAATGACATTGTGATTTTTTTGTTGTTGATTTCACCTTAAATTCGTGTTAGTTGACCACTCAACCAAATGTAAATCAAAACAAGACGTTGAACTGACTGACGTCTGTTCCCAGTCAAAGCCTATAACATTTCTGATTAGGACGTGACAGCTTTATAGATATGAAAACTTTTGCAAAGTAACTTTAGTAAAGTCAGCTATATTTTTCTTAAGGGTAGCTTTAGCATAGCTTGGTAAACTATATTTTCAGAGTAGCTTCCCAAACATTGTGAATGAATGATACGACTCATCTAATTTCACCAATCTATATCATCATCATATCATCCTCATGGGGCCACCCATACGTAAAATGGATGCATGCCTGTAAGTCACTTTGGATAAAAGCGTCTGCTAAATGACATATTTCAATGAAATTACGTTGAACCAATGTTGAATAGATGTTGAGTTGACGTCTGCGCCCAATGGGATATAACTGAAGTATCCATAGGGTTTCTTCTAAAAAGCACAGCAATATCATCTTCCATTTTCCTTCAGGGACTCATATACTGTAGCATACCTTGCTGACGTGTGATATTAGTCTTTTGAAAAACTAGCAGATCTCCTTTGATGATGTGTCTCCAGAGCCCGATATCTTCCCTATATTGACCGAGGTGTAGAGGTAAGGTTTTCCTTTCATTTATTAATGTTGAACTTTACCTGCAACGTTATATCGTGTCTCCAGGGACTCCACCTTGCCTGGGCAGATTATTCGTTACATCAACTGGGTTTCCATGGTTCCTGTATTCAAGTGGGATTTGAAGGCTCAAGGATAATATGGGAACAACAGTTGCGAAGGTACTATAGGTGTTTTATATTACATTTTGCTTGAGTAGGAAGGAATTACGAATGCGATAATTGTGTTCAGCATCTTCATTGGGATGTCATGCATCCAACCGTTCAACCTGTTCAGTTTGACTGTCAAGCGCAACAAGAACATAACAATGACTTGTATATACATTTTAAGGGTGCTCCTTACATTCAAATATTTCCTTTAATTATTATGTGACCATATGTTTGTTCATAATTTGTAAAGGCTAAAGACTTAGACCATGATTTCTAGAAGAATAGCAGTTCTTGGTGTGGAGGTTGTCGGTGCTGTATGAAAACACACACAGGGCCGGCTCAAGCCTTTAGGGGGCCCTGAGCGAGATTTCCTCTTGACGGCGGAGAGAAAAAGTACATTTAAAGTTAATTTCCTACAATTCTACACATTTTTCCATGGGGCGGAGAAGAAAAAAAATATTAAATTTTATAACAAATTCTATGCAATTTTACAAATTTTGCCATTGGGCAGAGATACAGTTGCCCTGTGTGGCCATGATTACTGCAAGTATAGATAGCTGATGGTGACCCTAGCTAGGAGCAAAAGAGTAGCGAGTGTAGAAAAAGAGCAAAAGAGTAGCGAGGTTTCCTGGACTCGCCTTCCTTACGTCCTTCTTCCAAATCAAGTAATTTTCCAGGATGTCGTAGCACTTGGTCCCCTTCTTGATTCTGCTTCGGTAGCTCTCCTTCTGTTTCTCCTGCACCTTGTCCATGTTCAGTCTCACCTTGATTGATGACAGGAATACATGCAATTACAGTGGGGAAAAAAAGTATTTAGTCAGCCACCAATTGTGCAAGTTCTCTCACTTAAAAAGATGAGAGAGGCCTGTAATTTTTATCATAGGTACACTTCAACTATGACAGACAAAATGAGGAAAAGAAATCCAGAAAATCACATTGTAGGATTTTTAATGAATTTATTTGCAAATTATGGTGGAAAATAAGTATTTGGTCACATACAAACAAGCAAGATTTCTGGCTCTCACAGACCTGTAACTTCTTCTTTAAGAGGCTCCTCTGTCCTCCACTCGTTACCTGTGTTAATGGCACCTGTTTGAACTTGTTATCAGTATAAAAGACACCTGTCCACAACCTCAAACAGTCACACTCCAAACTCCACTATGGCCAAGACCAAAGAGCTGTCAAAGGACACCACAAACAAAATTGTAGACCTGCACCAGGTTGGTAAGCAGCTTGGTTTGAAGAAATCAACTGTGGGAGCAATTATTAGGAAATGGAAGACATACAAGACCACTGATAATCTTCCTCGATCTGAGGCTCCACGCAAGATCTCACCCCGTGGGGTCAAAATGATCACAAGAACGGTGAGCAAAAATCCCAGAACCACACGGGGGGACCTAGTGAATGACCTGCAGAGAGCTGGGACCAAAGTAACAAAGCCTACCATCAGTAACACACTACGCCGCCAGGGACTCAAATCCTGCAGTGCCAGACGTGTCCCCTGCTTAAGCCAGTACATGTTCAGGCCCGTCTGAAGTTTGCTAGAGAGCATTTGGATGATCCAGATGAGGATTGGGAGAATGTCATATGGTCAGATGAAACCAAAATAGAACTTTTTGGTAAAAACTCAACTCGTCGTGTTTGGAGGACAAAGAATGCTGAGTTGCATCCAAAGAACACCATACCTACTGTGAAGCATGGGGGTGGAAATATCATGCTTTGGGGCTGTTTTTTCTGCAAAGGGACCAGGACGACTGATCCGTGTAAAGGAAAGAATGAATGGGGCCATGTATCGTGAGATTTTGAGTGAAAACCTCCTTCCATCAGCAAGGGCATTGAAGATGAAACGTGGCTGGGTCTTTCAGCATGACAATGATCCCAAACACACCGCCTCGGCAACGAAGGAGTGGCTTCAGAAGAAGCATTTCAAGGTCCTGGAGTGGCCTAGCCAGTCTCCAGATCTCAACCCCATAGAAAATCTTTGAAAGTCCGTGTTGCCCAGCGACAGCCCCAAAACATCACTGCTCTAGAGGAGATCTGCATGGAGGAATGGGCCAAAATACCAGCAACAGTGTGTGAAAACCTTGTGAAGACTTACAGAAAACGTTTGACCTCTGTCATTGCCAACAAAGGGTATATAACAAAGTATTGAGATAAACTTTTGTTATTGACCAAATACTTATTTTCCACCATAATTTGCAAATAAATAAATTAAAAATCCTACAATGTGATTTTCTGGATTTCTTTTTCTCATTTCGTCTGTCATAGTTGAAGTGTACCTATGATGAAAATTACAGGCCTCTCTCATCTTTTTAAGTTGGAGAACTTGCACAATTGGTGGCTGACTAAATACTTTTTTGCCCCACTGTATACTTCATATTACAAATACATTTCTTACATATCTCTTGGAGGGCCAGAACATAAATTAACTGCGGATCATTTTTTACCCGGTCAAAAACCTCCACATCCTTCATCTTCAAATAATATTTTTGCAGGAATCTCCTTGTGAATGATTTTGCAGAAGATTGTATCTCCGCCAGGAAGTACTCGAAAGCGTTCTGATCTAGCTCGTCAACTTCCACCACATCAGGAGGGGTTTCAGTGATCTGAAAATACATTATACCAGCGTTCATTACCTAAGTCCAAGTCACCTAGTTAAGGGCATTTGGAATTACCATAATTGCTTACCCCCTATCCATTTGATTGATCAGGTTTAACTTACAGCTAAACACCTCATATGACAGACATATAACTACATCAGTGGAGGCTGGCTCATAATGGAGTAATTTTTTTTTATTGAACATTTATTTAACTAGACAAGTCAGTTAAGAACAAATTCTTATTTACAATGACAGCCTAGGAACAGTGGGGCTGCTCGGGGAGTCGATCTAGCAACCTTTCGGTTACTGGCCTAACGCTCTAATCACTAAGCTACCTGCCACCCATGGAAACCATTATTAGATACCATTTCATTTACTCCATGCCCAACATTATTATGAGCCATCCTCCCCTCAGCAGCCTCTAACGAACTATATGTATAGCTAGCAACTAGCTAACTTTAGATGGAAAATGGTTGTTGAAAAATGGTTGTACATATCTAAATCCGTCCAGTTATCTAAAAGAAATGAACTGCTTAACGTTACCTGGAATTGTGAATTTCTCTGAATGTTGCGCCTCTTGTCGAGATCAGTGGTGTCTTCATAGTACTTCGCCTGGTTGGAAATATAAAAGAAAATCTCGAGAGACGCCATTGAAGTGCAAACTACATACAAACAGAAAGCTGCAATAACAGTTACAGTAGCTTGCTTGCTAACTAGCTAGCTAATAAAACTGTCTAGCTAGCTAGCTACTGTAGCTGGCTAGTTGACTAGGCAGGCTGAGGTACATAAGTACAGTAGCTACTGTAGCAACGTCAATCTAAAAACTGCTTAAATGATTTATTCCTATTCAAACATATGTACATATATAAAGACACATGGTAAAGAAAGTGTTCTCTTTACAGTCTTCTTGGTCCCCTGAAGCAACAGGTAGTCAGCAGGTTGTCACCGTCAAAAACATCGTCCTCGGAGAGCAATAATATTTTTGCGCGGACTGAGTGAGCGTTTATGCTGTGAAATAGAACGAGAACTGCCAGCATCCTCTTTCCTTCGTGACCGCTACGAGGTAGAATAGAGCCAAGCAACCAGCATAGCAACGGACGCTTTGGTTCATTAAGTAATCCGGTCAGAATGTTGCAAGTTCTAGCAACAGCCCTAGCAACAGAAGCTAGAACTCATCGAATCCCATTGTGATGTAGTGGGGACACAATTTGGCATGACAGGCCCCCTAACGTCCGGGGGCCCTAAGCGACCGCTTATGCCGCTTATGTCTGGAGCCGGCCCTGCGTACATATGCAGGATAGTCTGCAGAGGCCTTGGCTTTTCACTAACATTTGCGAACACACCAATAGAAACCAAAAGCTACTTAAACCAAGGCAACCATGTATTACATTATGAGCAGGTAGAGAGATTAATCAATTGAACATTTTATTTTCATACCTGACTAAACATTCCACTCATTTGTTTCTTCCCTGCAGTGACCTTAGGAAAATGACTGAACATTTCATTCTTCAGAAGCATACGAGACACATATTATTTAAATATTGAAAGGCTTTATGATTGGTTCTTGTCCAATGTGTGATGCAGAGAGGCATTCATCATTGCTAGACTGAGAACAAGGCACGTTTCACAAGCAATGCCTTCCCCATGGTTCAGCAGCCATGACATATTAATAAAAGCAAGGACAAACATGAGAATTTAAAAGCTTGTGTTATGCTCTTCAGTAAATGGCGGATAAAGGAACGATGTAATGCAATTAAAAATGCAATACTCAAACTGAATTGGTTGAGTAATTGGTTTGCTACTCAGTATTGGCAGGTCGGCATACAGCAGAATGCTAATAATTTCTTATAGAAAGCTGCAACATGCTTCTAAAGGAAGAACTGTAGGATAAGGCAATAGTCCTAGACTGTCAGAAAATTGATTCTTTGAGAAAGGTTGACTTCTGTTCTGCAAAGGGAATACATCTCTTATGCTATATGTCGTTAATAGTAGTCGGATCGCATATCATTAAAATAGCATTTCATATGAAAGAAATTAAGTGTCTAGTTGGCTATTTGGAATGATGCTCTGCAATTTAATTGGGAAAACAGATGTAGCAAGGTGGTAAAAGCACGTAGCTGTATTCATTTATAACCACTAGATGGCACTGTCCCTTTAAGAGATCCATAAATAAGGTGTGCGTAGTGTGTAAGAGTGAGAGCAAGCAATTACACTGGAGAGCTGTTGAAATCCATCGTGGGTCCAACGCTACTTTTGATAGGTAAATAATACTTTTTATCTTACTCTTGTACCGGCATATATTATATTTTGCATAATCTGCAGTGTATAAGAGTTTGTTTTGTTATATTTATGCCAGATGGTCATGTTAGACTGTTGATACTTTCAGATTGACATGAGGATGTTAGCTTCTTGCTAGCTGTAATTATCAGAATGACATTATATTTCGTCTAAATCTATAGGGTGTTGTGTTTTGTTTCATTTTCTAATTGTAACTTATCTGTTGATATGACAGTGCAGTATGGGTGAGATGAGGATCTACTGTTCCATGTGGTGTTCGGGTATCACATGGACAGTGTGCTTATAAGTATTCATATTGTTTTATGACAAAATGTATTTTAGTTTTTCATGCACAATTTTATTTATGGACAGCTTGTACCCAGATATTTTAAATGTTAGAAAGTCCATTCTAACTGTGAACATTGTTATCTCAGTATTTTCTGGTGTTGTTCTATAGAAAGCAGAGCCACTACCGTTTAGGCATTTCACTTTGTACTTAGATTGTTTTTTTAAATTATTTATTTAACCTTTATTTAACTAGGCAAGTCAGTAAAGAACAAATTCTTATTTTCAATGACAGCCTAGGAACAGTGGATTGATTGCCTTGTTCAGGCAAATTAACCCACGGTTTTTCCCTTGTCAGCTTGGGGATTCAATCGTGCAACTTTTCGGTTACAAGTTCAATGCTCTAACCACTAGGCTACCTGCCAGATTTACTTCACTTTATTGTGATTTAGACTGAACTTTACTGGATGGTGACTTCCCTTCTACATTATCCTATTTTAAATTGAAGCTTCGACAGAATAAACAACCCCAAATTAGTTTGTGTCCTGTGCTGTGTTTACTTTCGCCAGGTTACACAGACCTATGAGTATTGTGGAATCTGCACTCCTTAAAGTAATTTATCTTCTGCAGTGAAAAACTGTTCATAGGGAGTTTAAGTCTTCATTTTGAGGGAGGAAGAGAGGAAAAGGAAGGGAGGAAGAAGACTGTCAATGATTTTACTGTGTAGTTGATGATAGATTGGCAAGATCTCAATTGCATACTCCTCCTGTTCTCTCGCCTCTCTACCCTTCTCCTCCAATGGGTTTTGAGAAGGAGACGATGGAGAGGACGCGAGATCATCCCATTGGCTAACAAGCGCCGCTAATTCAACTGACTTTTCCTCCCCTTTATTTAAGTTTAAGTGGCTGTAGAATTGCAAATGCTAATTACTCCACCGGATAAATTAATTTCATTATGGTATAACTGCAAATCATGAGCCCTGGCAGGCTAGTCAGGGGCTAAATAAGATTGATTTGCTAAAGGTCGGGAAAGGCGAAGCTAAAGCGCTTAATCAAACAGAAAAGGCATAGGCTATGTGTGTTTTACCCTTGGCTGAATATTGCTGCCAGAGAGCAATTCATTTAAATGTTGCAGCAATGTCTTCGCATCATATTAATTAACCAGATGCTTTCACAGTCTGAATGGTTCTTTATTGGAGATTATATGGCGGTACAAATGATCACCATTAAAACACCAACGTAAGTAAAGTTTTGTCTGAAACAGTATGTTGTCCCAGGGACACATCATACCCATGTTGTTGTCTTTTCTACTATTGTTGGAGAAAAGTTTCAAATTTCATCACGCTGACTGATTCTAATGAGGTGTGAGGTATTTTGGCACAGATGTGTGCTCTGTTGGAACCACAACAATGTCGCCCTGTACCTTGAAGATCTTTGATGGGACTTTGATATTTGCATAGAGGCACATACTGTATGCTCAGTGCGTGAACACATGATAACTCACAAGGAACATTTGTTGGACCACTGACTGTGAAAAGAAACCAGATTGAAGCTTCTTTCCTCAACGCCAGTCAGTGAGCTGTTCAGTTTTCACTTTCAAATTGGCACTGCTCGCAAATACAGCACATCCATCATTCTTCAACCTATGGACACGGAAAACAAGTTCTGTCATGCAGGAGATTCTCAGATTGCTTTGGGGATTTCAACATACTTTGATGCAAAGCCAAAACACCACAACACCTCTCATTCTCATGAAGATTTCTACAACAATATTAGCACCACAACACTTCATGAGGATAGTAAAAACTGAGCCGATGTGATGATTCCCACACAAACCAGTGGATGGCATATACAGAAGATAAATAGATAAATAGATAAATAGAAATAGATGTTTATGATCATTTAAAACACAGTACAACCACACATGTGGATAATGCATTTAAAATATGAACAAAAGGTCTGAAAACGTATTTCCATGGTGGTCCTCTTGAATAAATGTCTCAGACAACATGGCAGGCCTAGTCTACACAGTAGACCTAACCTACTAGGCATACTTAGGTTACAGATATAATAATAATGAACACAATATTTGACTTGTATAGCGGTTTTCAAAGAATCTCAAAGCCCATAAAAAGTTAAATAACAGACAAAAAATGGAAAAGATTGAGATTGAAAGTCTCGGTTGGCTTCAGACGAAGTTGAGGCAGTTTGAGCTGGAAAGGCAGTGGAGGTTCAGCGGAGGTTCAGCGGAGGTTCAGCGGAGGTACAGCGGAGATACAGTGGAGAGGGCATTGATGGCCAAAGAGAAACAAAGACAGTCTGAACAGTCCTACATTATTATTATTTGAATCTGAACAGCCAGCTAGCTATCAAGCCAAAAGATGGACTTTTCATCACAATCCTTTAACTATGAGAGTCATGACTACAGGATATAGTGATCAATCTTTTCCAAAAATACTGGGTGTACAAAACATTTCCCCTCAGAACAACCTCAATTCGTCGGGGAATGGACTCTACAAGGTGTCGAAAGCGTTCCACAAAGATGCTGGCCCATTTTAATTCTTCCAACAGTTGTGTCAAGTTGGCTGGATGTCCTTTGAGTGGTGAACCATTCTTGATAAACACGGGAAACTGTTGAATGTGAAAAACCCAACAACGTTTCATTTCTTGACACACTCAAACCGGTGCACCTGGCACCTACTACCATACCCTGTTCAAAGGCACTTAAATCTTTTGTCAATGTCTCGAACATGTCTCCTTCCCTTCATCAACACTGATTCAAGTTGATTTAACAGGTGATATTAATAAGGGTTCATAGTGTTCACCTGGATTTACCTGGTCAGTCTATGTCATGGAAAGAGCAGGTGTTCCTAATGTTTTGTACACTCAGTGTATGTACAATATTTACAAAGCTCTCTTCCTAGGATACCTCACAGCTCCATGGCAACCACGGAATAATATCTGCCAATGACTGATTTTTCCCACAACAACCAGCCACTATATGAATGTTTGTAGTGATTGTGTCTCTCTCTGGGGGGCCATAAACAGGACTTGCAAATTGGGTTATTCAAAGGCTGGATGAGAATGATCTGTCCCCAGGCCTCTGTGGCCTCAGAGCAACAAACCGTGTGTAAACATCTGTGTCACTTCCTCTCTCTGGAGCAACTTACCCACTGAGATAGATGAGAAGGCCTCCAGCCAGTCATTCTCTATAGTCGATATACTATCACCACACCAGAGGAGTTACTCACTCTGCCTGGCTCATCTACATGGTATACACGTGGAGCGTATGTACGCGCACACACACACACACACACACACACGTAGACGAATGTACATGCTTACCTAACTAATGTAATCTCACATTCTCAATGAGCTGGAGGAGAGGTCTAAGAGGAGGGAAAAGCAATTGATCCTCTTATTATCAGTCCAGTCCTGTTGTTTTGTTAAATGAAGAATAAGTTATGGCCTTGCTGTTAATTCTTATTATTACTAATACAGTCCCTACAGGTACACATACACATGCGCACACACAAGCACAAACACAAACACACACACTTTGGGGGACAGATTCAGCTGTAAGGTAGAGCAGCAGCTGTGCCCATCTGGTGTCCCACCATGAGGACTATGGTCCCAGAGAACCTCAACTCACTGAGAATCTGCCAGCTCTAACACTGATCCCACAACACACACACCTATAGGCCCAAACCTGCCAAAGTTGCGATTACCACTCAAGCCTCTCCCTGAGGAACCAGCACAGATCCACAGATGAAAACCAGGGCCTCAAAGTAATGTGTGAACTCTGGGTTTAGACAAAAGCTTCCGTCTAAATTAATCAACACTGGACATGAAGACGATCCATTCACCCACAGGAATAATAGATACAGCATCCATTTAATGCCCCCATATCAGTCTATGGATTCAGATGGAACTACAGCCGGACAGAATAATTGTTTACCATGCCACTAAAGCTTTGCTATCTTCAGGTTTATACCACAGAACACTAACAGTGTTCCAGAACACACACTGAGAGCCACCGGCATATCCTGGGTCCTGTGAATAAACACTCTGGCTCCAGGCATATCAACTGACGTGTGTGTGTGTGTGTGTGTACTGTGCCTGGGAGATTGTGTTTGCCTTGCCATGCGAGGAACTCATTGCTAAGCCATGGGGAGGTTTTAGGCATCTTGATTGTTGTCGATGGGGGGGACGAATGCAGACACTCATGGGAGAGAGCTGTGAAATGATTCTTGAAAGACACATTCTAGTCATTGATGTGCTGCTGTCGACTTTGGATGAATTGAGTACTTAGCTGAGAGAGAGAGGGTAACAATGGAATATGGAGGTTGTATATGCTTTAGCTGCTTACCAGGGATATTTTCTATACATATAGTAGACCTTAATGTACTGTGTATTACATCACACATGGAAATTGGCTGTAGTATTAGCTGTGTGTACACTCACTGATCTAAAATCTAAACATCTAAACATGCATTGGGTGTACTCTTGTCTAAAATGACAAGAGGCCAGAAGTGTGAGTATTATTTGCAATTTGGTGGAATCTGTACATGCTGAACTCTTGAGTCCATTTTCAGGTTCTGAATCCGGACCCTCCTCTGTTAAAGTTTGAGTCGTGGACTGAGACGTGAAATCTCAGAAAGACACTGTGTGAATAGGAGGTGGTCTAGCAGTTAGAGTGTTGGACCGTTAACTAGTTCAAATCCCGAGGTGAAACATCTGTCCATGGCACTTGAGTAAGGCACTTAGCCTTAATTGCTCCATGGTCGCTGTTGATAATGGCTGATCAAAAAACACATTTCCAATTCACATGTGTATAATACATACTTGTACATGTGTGAAATAGGACAAATATAAGCACCCACCAAATTCTTATTGTAGTGACTGAATCATTGGCTCACACTCTGGATCGTGCATTACTGCAATGAGCTTGACTAAATGCCCACCATGAATCAAGCCCCAGGGCTCCGATACTGAAGGAAGTGCATTACATATCACTTAAGCTGCCAATCAGACTTGACTGACAGATCCTCTTTCACCTAATTAAAACGTTCACCTCACCTCAGACTCCAGGGCAGAATAAGAGTATCCACACATTTTACCCTAGATGTTCCAGCAGTAAACTGCAACAAGATAAAAAACTGATCTGGACATTTCAACCAGCTTTGCCCACTGGGAATGAATCCCAAAACAGCAATATAATACTTCTCAACAAGTAATGTTTCAGGGGGTTGGGAAATGTATACAAGACTAATACATCGGAATTCAGTGGGGGAGATCAAGGGTTACCAGGGCAAATTAAACTGATGGACTGAACAGCTGGTGGACATGTCCTGGTGAAAATAGAGACCAGTTAAGGTTATCAGTGAAAACAGACCAGCTCCTCTCACACACAATTACAGAACCCCACCCAACACCCACATCAGAGCAAGAGAGAGAAAGTTAGAGACAGCGAGTAACAGGAAAGAGAGTTCGAGACAGAGAGAGAGAAGAGAGAAATATAGTTAGAGAGAAGAGAGATAGGTAACTTCCACAAAGCTGTGAACGAGCTAAGAGACAAGGTAAGGAGTGCCTTCTATGGAAAATAAAGGAAAATAAAATTTGACATACCAATTAGGATGTGGCTAAAAATACTTGAATCAGTTATAGAACCCATTGCCCTTTATGGTTGTGAGGTCTGGGGTCCGCTCACCAACCAAGAATTCACAAAATGGGACAAACACCAAATTGAAACTCTGCATGCAGAATTCTGCAAAAATATACTCTGTGTACAACGTAAAACACCAAATAATGCACGCAGAGCAGAATTAGGCCGATACCCGCTAATTATCAAAATCCAGAAAAGAGCAGTTAAATTCTACAACTAACTAAAAGGAAGCGATTCCCAAACCTTCCATGACAAATCACACACAGAGAGATGAACGTGGAGAAGAGTCCCCCTAAGCAAGCTGGTCCTGGGGCTCTGTTCACAAACACAACAGACCCCACAGAACCCCAGGTCAGAAACACATTTAGACCCAACCAAATGATGAGAAAGCAAACGATAACTATTCGACACACTGGAAAGAATCAACCAAAAAACCGAGCAAATTGGAATGCTATCTGGAATATCTACTTCTACAGTTTGATATAGTTATATAATAACAACGAAGGCGGGAGATTATGGGGGAATGAATCATACCTGACCACTATGACTGACCCAAAATTATGGAAATCCTTGACTATGTACAGACTCAGTGAGCATAGCCTTACACACTGCCCACAAAATGAGGCGGAAACTGAGCTACACTTCCTAAAATCCTGCCAAATACTTATGTAAGAATGCTGTTCATCGACTACAGCTCAGCATTTAACACCATAGTTCCCTCCAAGCTCGTCATTAAGCTCGAGACCCTAGGTCTCGACCCAGCCCTCTGCAACTGGGTCCTGGACTTCCTGACGGGCCGGCCCCAGGTGGTGAGGGTAGGAAACAACACCTCCACCCCGCTGATCCTCAACACTGGGGCCCCACAAGGGTGTGTTCTCAGCCCTCTCCTGTACTCCCTGTTTACCCATGACTGCGTGGCCAAGCACGCATCCAACTCAATCATCAAGTTTGCTGACGACACTAGAGTGGTAGGCTTGATTACCAACAACGATGAGACGGCCTACAGGGAGGAGGTGAGGGCCCTCGGAGTGTGGTGTCAGGAATATAACCTCTCACTCAATGTCAACAAAACAAAGGAGATGATCGTGGACTTCAGGAAACAGGAGAAGGAGCACCCCCCTATCCACATCGACGGGACAGTAGTGGAGAAGGTGGAAAGTTTTAAGTTCCTTGGCGTACACATCACGGACAAACTGAAATGGTCCACCCACACAGACAGCGTGGTGAAGAAGGCGCAACAGCGCCTCTTGAACCTCAGGAGGCTGAAGAAATTCGTCTCTTCACCAAAATCACTTACAAACTTCTACAGATGCACAATCGAGAGCATCCTGTCGGGCTGTATCACCGCCTGGTACGGCAACTGCTCCGCCCACAACCGTAAGGCTCTCCAGAGGGTAGTGAGGACTGCACAACGCATCACCGGGGGTAAACTACCTGCCCTTCAGGACACATACAGCACCCAATGTCACAGGAATGCCAAAAAGATCATCAAGGACAACAACCACCCGAGCCACTGCCTGTTCAGCCCGCTATCATCCAGAAGGCAAGGTCAGTACAGGTGCATCAAAGCTGGGACCGAGAGACTGAAAAACAGCTTCTACCTCAAGGCCATCAGACTGTTAAACAGCCATCACTAACATTGAGTGGCTGCTGCCAACATACTG
The DNA here is from genome assembly GCA_030435695.1 of Brachymystax lenok tsinlingensis. Taxonomy (NCBI): domain Eukaryota; kingdom Metazoa; phylum Chordata; class Actinopteri; order Salmoniformes; family Salmonidae; genus Brachymystax; species Brachymystax lenok. Next base: position 22,695,126 of record CM059810.1, read on the forward strand.
ACTTAAATCTCTAGCCACTTAAAAAATAGGAACTGGATGTAATAAATGTATCACTAGCCACTTTAAACAATTTTGTATATTATGTATATAATGTTTACATATCCGACATTACTCATATCAAATGTATACACTGTACTCTAAACCATCTACTGAATCTTGCCTATGCCGTTCGGCCATCGACTCAAATCTCTAGCCACTTTAATAATTATAATTGGATGAAATAAATGTATCACTAGCCACTTTAAACGATGCATTTATATAATGTTTACATATCCTACATTACTCATCTCATATGTATATGCTGTACCATCTACTGCATCTTGCCTACGCCGGTCAGCCATCGCTCATCCATATATTTATATGTACATACTCGTATTCATTCCTTTACTCTTGTGTGTATAAGGTAGTTGTTGTGAATTTGTTAGATTACTTGTTAGATACTACTGCATGGTCGGAACTAGAAGCACAAGCATTTCGCTACACTCGCATTAACATCTGCTAACCATGTGTATGTGACAAATACAATTTGATTTGATTTGATTTGAAATGTATGACCCCCTTAGAGATATTTACACATATTTCCCACAGATTGTACGGACCCACAAAGAATATATATATTTTTAAAAACGATGATAAACTCCCATATCTGTTAAGGGAAATATAGCAGTGGGCAATAAGATTTGTGGCCTGTTGCCATGAGAAAAGGGCAACCAGTACAGCACAAACAACGTTGTAAATACTACCAATATGTATCTGTTTATTTATCTTCCACTACTGTTCGTACTACAACTATTTGCACATTGCTAAAACCCTGTACATAGCTGATAACATAACACTTCATCACTTTATCTTCATCTGCAATGTTTACTGTTCATTTTTGTTTATTGTTTTGTGCCTTCTCACTTTAGTTTGTTTATTTCACTTGCTTTGGCAATGTAAACACATGTTTACCATGCCAATAAAGCCCCTTTGAACTGAATTCAAAGAGAGAGGAAGAGAGAGAAAGAGTACCAGAGAGAGAGAAAGAGAGAGAGAGTACCAGAGAGAGAGAAAGAGAGAGAGAGTACCAGAGAGAGAGAAAGAGAGAGAGAGAGTACCATAGAGAGAGAAAGAGAGAGAGAGAGTACCAGAGAGAGAGAAAGAGAGAGAGAGTACCAGAGAGAGAGAAAGAGAGAGAGAGAGTACCAGAGAGAGAGAAAGAGAGAGAGAGTACCATAGAAAGAGAAAGAGAGAGAGAGTACCATAGAAAGAGAAAGAGAGAGAGAGAGTACCAGAGAGAGAGAAAGAGAGAGAGAGTACCAGAGAGAGAGAGAGAGAGAGAGTACCAGAGAGAGTTAGAGAGATGCAGATTATTCATAATAAAAATGATATATTCCTACTACACCCACATGTTAATTTTCAACATTGTTTTGCTCCCTCTGCTTTGGAATACCTACTTCTACAGTTTGTTATAGTAATATAATAACAACGAAGGCGGGAGACTATGGGGGATATAAATGCTTTTCTAAAGGTACGCGCCACATGCACAAAAGTTCAAAGATCTTCAAAATACAACAACATGAAAACTTAATTTATGAAGTCTGATCTTTGCATACCACAAGCTCACACTATGCTACTATAATAATAATACTGTATGCTTAGTATTCAATTGGATTAATACAGTATAATGGAAATTCCTTTGATTTGTGCCAAGAGCCAAGGTAACTCCTTCTATTGGTTATGTGATAAGATAAGCTTAGTGAACAATGGTCCAGTAAAACTGAGGGGATAGACACATGATAGATCAGTTCGTTTTCTATTTTCTCTGTGTGTAGCCTCCATGGATGAAATGTGTGGTAATGTATTTGATGTTGGCTTACAGGAGGCAGAAAAATATGTTTGAATTGCACATTTATATGTCTTCAAGCAATTTGAGACTGAACATCATGAAAAACTGGGCCAAATCAATTATTCACTTGGTCTTGAGTGTCAAGTAGACTATTGGATGAGTCATCAAATATGAATACAACACTTTTATCTTAGGACCACCTGCCATTTCCTTCATGTTCAACGAATGGTGTGATACATCGGATGGTCTGTTACTGTACAAATACAACATGACCAGTTGAGAGAGGTCAGCACTAAGCTACCTAGGCTTTAGCTCTGTGGTCTAACACAGTCTTGTGGCCTGCAGGATTTGAACATGCAAAACTTGAGACCCTGTTAATGATACCCTAAACTCGAATACTTTGTTTGAAAAGTACTACTTGGCCGACACAGGCCATTGTCAAATATTTGAGCTCAGTGACCAACCTCTTCTTATATATGTGAAACTTAAACGAGACCGTAAAACATTTTTCATGTTTTAAATGAGGTTAGTCATAGTCTTGGCGAAACAGAACATAATAAAGTATTTAAGTTTTCACATTCAAGGCAATATATCTCTTCAGCACCCCAGCTTCTACCGCACCAGAATCATAACAGAACCAAATGGAACACTATCAATACACACTAAATTCAAATCGATCAATACTTGTCTTGCCAAGGGGCCTACCCAAGGACTAGCTACAATTTATTGCCATGGCGATAATTCTGAAAATCCCCCAAAGCCTAAAATGGGAAACTATCACCATAAAAACTCTTTTAGGCTCGGTTTGAGTGATTTGTTTGGACATTAGTGATGTGAGGTTTCAGCTCGTTCGCTGTGTGGAGAGTGAAAAGTCTTTAGCTATAGGCGGTTTTGTAAAATTCAGCAGGTAGCCTAGCGGTTAAGAGCGTTGGGCTAGTAACTGAAAGGTCGCTGGTTTGAATCCCTGAGTTGACCTGGTGAAAAATCTGTGGATGTGCTCTTGAGCAAGGCACTTCACCCTAGTTGCTCAGGATAAGACATTCTGTTAAATGACTAAAATGTAATGAAAAGGTTGTGATGTCCTGTTTCTGTATGCAGTGTCTCAGATTGATGTATAGATGAGTGTGTGGATGGTTTAATAATGAGTGTACTTGGCTCCTGCGGTCCCCTGTAATTTGAGCAGATGTTTCATCTTCCTGTGGAGGAGGTGAATGGTGCTACTGCTCTACTTCATCAGGCTGGAGTCCTTCCCTGTGGAGGGCTGGAGGTGCATGTAGAAGTCCCAGCAGCATGGGACGCATGTAATCCTGCTGCACCTCACTGCCTGCCCTCCACACGCAGACACACACTTTTCTATCTCTCTCACATTCTGCAGGCTATTTCCAAATTATAGTCACACTAATTTGATGAATTCTCAGGCTTTTAAACCACATTTCTCCCTGGGACACTATTCATTTCACAAGAACTAATTTTGTCTGGATCATTCCCCTGAAATGATAACTTCAAATGTCTGCTCTCTGAGACCCCTTTCTCTTATCAGCCCCTTTCTCTCATTAGGCCTATTGGAGAACCTGCACATTAATTTTAAATTCATGGAGTAATATGTCATAAAGTCTCATTCAGTGGAGTGCACTTGCCTCCCTGTTAAACCTACTGTTTAACATCTATCATATCTGAAATTAGAAGGGAGGAAAGTCCTGACTTACTGCCCTTACAGTATACTGGGGGAGTGACTTTACATGGTGAAATGCTGCTTTTACTGATAAGAAAGCCAATGAAAATCAAATGTAAAGACTTGTTCTGTTGTTATTGGTTATGTAAAGGAAGCGGTGAGGGAGCAAAACAGTGTATGACTTGCCTGTGAGCGCTATATTATACAAAACAAATACTACTCATACTGTAACTGAGCTCTGGAGAGAATGATATGTGTAGTTGCCCCTTATGTGAGAACACATTTGGTGCTAATATGACATTTCAGTATACTGTATGTTTACCAGGGTGAGGACTGGTTTAAGTGCTATTTACTGTCAGTGTTTGCAAGATGTTGAGTAATAAAAAACAGTAACATAACCAGCATGTTATTCCATCTACTTTAATGCAGAGACTAGAAACAGAGACCACACCAGATTGCAGTCCCTGTTCCCTGTCTCGGAAGATAGCGTTGTTAGTCGAACAGTTGGATAGGCAAGATGTTGTTAACGCCAAAACGAGATGTTGAGCGATGTTGACGAGAATCCAATTTACTTCAATATGCTCCCTGAAAAGCCTAATTAGCTTGACAATGTCAACTTCGAACTGAAGCGGAAAGGCAAGCACCCTGATCATCTCCACCAGATCTGGGCCTGCTGCTGTGCTCAGACTCTCCTCATTAACCATCTTTCTGTTCTAAAGTGGTTCATTTTTAGAGAAGATGAGCTTCACTGTTCCAAGTGGCTTGGCTTCTATTTGTTTTTGGAATAGTGATCAAAGCAACGTTTCAGGAGACACTATCCCAGAAGTGCAAGAAAACGTATCTTTCCTCTCCTCCTTCCTTCAATTCAAACGACAAAGGTGTCTCTGATTCAAACCTTCCAACACTCCCTACTCTTAGCAAGGGTGACCTGCCTGACATGCCTCAGTACCTTGAACCTCTGTGGCAGGACGATACCATAGATCGTTAGGTTAATTAGGGAGCGGCAGCCGAGGTGTCGGTTTTGGAGAGTCTGGCGTGCCCAAAGTAAAATACCTGCCACTCAGGCCCAGAAACTAGGATATGCACATAATTAGTACTATTGGATAGGAAACACACTGAAGTTTCTGAAACCGTTAAAATAATGTATGTGAGTATAACAGAACTGATGTAGCAGGCAAAAACCCGAGGAAAATCCATCCGGATTTGCAGTTTTTTTTTTTAGATTACCTTATTCTCCTGGCTGCCTATGGGATTCAATATTATATAGGACACAGACTGCAGTACCTATGGCTTCCACTGGATGTCAACAGTCTTTAGACAAGGTTTCATGACGTTAGGTTGAATTAGAAGCCAATAGAAGAAGAATTTAGACGTGGACCCCGGAACTCAATAGAATGACATGCACGTTCACGGTCTCGCGTGCTCTGTGTTTTTTTCCTTTCCTATTGTTCAGGCTATAATCCGGTTGAAATATTATAGTAAATATACATAAAAGGATACCTAAGGATACATTAAAAATGATGTTTGATTTGTTTGGACAAAGTTGATAGGTATAATTTGAACGCGTTCTCGTCACGGTTCAATGGGCGACTCGGCGGTGGAGTTTCTGAACTCGCCAACCAAACTGAGATTTATGGATATAATAATTTACATTTTCTAACAAAAGAACCATTGGATGTCTTTGTTCGACACTTTGGATGCCCTCAGCAGAAGTTCTTCGAAAGGTAAGAGATTTATTTTAGCTCTTATATGGGTTTTGTGTGACCCGTGCTGGATATGAATTTATGCTAATGTGGAAAATATATGAGGTGCTATCCTCAAACAATCAAATGTTGTGCTTCGCCATAAAGCCTTTTTGAAATCTGACAACGCTGTGATATTGCCAAGAATCAGAGCTTTTGATGACTATGCAACACTTGTATATTGATGAATGTTTAATAATTCAACTTTTGGATTTTGAATTTGGCGCCTTACATTTCACCGGGTAGTGTCAGGAACTGGGCGCCAGCGCCCCCAGCGCTCCTTAATGATGCTTAAGAGGTTAACACTCGTCTGGCTGTGGAGGGTCTGTCCTTCATTCCCCCTTCATGTGAGGCCCTGACTGCAGCATGAAACCCTGAATGCAACCCAGGATGACAGACCTGACAAACCCCTGCCTCCTGAGGTTAGCTGATACTCTTATTCCACCCACTCTTATTGGATGCATCCCAAACGGCACCATATTCCCAACGTGTTGCACTACTTTTTACTAGGGCCATTAGCACTATCTAGGGAATAGGATACCATTTGGGATACATAATTTATCCAGTCTTATTAAGTCCCCTCTGAATGAACTAGCCCTGCAGGCTGGAGATACCACATGACAGAGCTCATAACAGCTTGCTTGATTACTTCGCCCTTCCCAGCAGCCTTAGCAGCTTGGGTTCCACCATGTTCCCTTGCCCGAGTCGCTGCTGCTTCTTTTCCTTCACACACTGAGAAGAAGGAAGAGGTGATGTGGTGTGGTTTACCCAGCATGCTCTAGGTTGGACCCATTTTAGTGGGCGGCTAATGATATGTCTGAAACACTGAGTGACCTGCCCTACATATAACAGGCTGACTGATTCTGGTCAGGGCACTCACAGAGGAAAGTTAGATGAAGCTTTTGACCAAAGGTATATTCTATCATCATGCCACGAGAGAAAAGGTCTTGACCCTTCTTAACTGTTGGAAAATCCCTGAAATTACAGTATATCAGTGGGAGAATAATATTTTCACCAATTCCAAACGCACACACGTTATGCACATACATTCAAGAACAATGCAACAGTCATTTATTGTGCGAATCGTTTACATAAGAATCATTTACATAAGAATCATTTAACATAAGAATCCATAGAATCACATACGTGGGAATGTGCAGGATTACAACTCCTGAGCATGCGGTACAGAGAAACCACACCTCAGTCTTCTCCTACTGTTTACTCAACACAAACCTCCCTCCTAGAAGAAGAAGGGGCGGAAAAACCTATTTATGAATTCCAGTCAATTTGTCACAGTGACACATTTATTGTTTGGCTGGAGGAGTGTATTAAAGTGTGATGTTGCTGGTGTAATAAATGCTACTGTACTTCTCCTTTGATGAGCACCTACGGCTATATAGGCTGTAATTTAGTGTGTAGAGAAACTACACCAAGGACAGTTCATCTTAGAAATATGATCATTACTACTGGACAATTAGATTTAAGAAAGCACAACCTTCTCCCAAAATGAGAGTTTTTGTTATTAATGTCATAAACGTGTTTCAGGAAAAATTAATAGTGCTTTTTTTGTTTTATTGTCTGCTTTTGGCTCACAGTTTCTTATCTTCAAACCAAGTTCTACCCCCACATTTCCAACTGATAAAACCTTTGAGAGAATAACAATAACCTCAAATAAAGTTTACTTGAGGATACAATGTTCTCAGAGTAAAGAAAATGTTTGGCATTGGATCTATTGTGAAGGAGGTCCATGCTAAGAGTAATATTCAATGCTAATGCAGTACCATTATGCACAACAACACTTCATTTCAGGATATCTCTGATAATAATAATAAACACTTTTCTACACAATGATTGAGAAAGAGCTCAAAATATGTATTTGTATGTTCATGAGGAGCATTGTCTGACAATCCAACTGTTTCAAGATCTACTGGTGAACTCTAGCTTAACCTTTGTACATCAATGGCCTCTTTCAATGTCTTTTCTTTGACCGTTTCAATGTTTGCAGTGGACTATATTTGCATCGTTTGCATTGCCAAACCTATTGAGAACGTCTTGAAACCCTGTGTTCGACTGAAGGGACGTTATCAAATGCATTCTGTTCATGTTGATGTATTATTGTCTTGCTTGGTAAGATCCACCCCAATTTGAAGTGGAACTTCAGTGGATCATCATAAGGACATTGGAAACAATGTAAACCTCTCCAGTTTACGGAATGCACGCACATGCAAACGTGCACCTATGAATATACATATAAGTATTTTTGTTGTATATTGGTGTTTTTAAAATGTTTTTATTTGTTAAATCATGTAATATATGCTTATGTTGTTCTTGTGTATAACTGTTCTGTACTTAGTCATGTATATTTCTACCTTTTATGTGGACCACAGGAAGAGTAGCTGCTGCATGTGAAGTAGCTAATGTGGATCCTAATAAACTCAACTAAACTAGTGGAGCTGAAGGATGGGATTAAAAACAAGCAACAGATTACTATTGTAACATGTACTGTGTCCATAAAATGTATATGGTATGTATAAGCTGGAAGGTAGAAGCCTAAGTGTTGTTGTCGTCCATTAGTTTACTCCTATTAGGGGAGGGATTGTAGGGTTAGGGAAAAATAATGAAGTAACATATATAAATAAAATATATACAGTATATGTTATATTGGACACACCTACTCATTCAAGGATTTTACTTTATTTGTACTATTTTCTACATGGTAGAATAGTAGTGAAGACATCAAAACTATGAAACAACACATATGGAATCACGTAGTAACCAAAAAAGTGTTAAACAAATCAAAATATATTTTAGATTTGAGATTCTTCAAAGTAGCCACCCTTTGCCTTGATGACAGCTTTGCACACTCTTGGTATTCTCTCAACCAGCTTCATGAGGTAGTCACCTGAAATGCATTTCAATTAACAGGTGTGCCTTGTTAAAAGTGAATTCATGCGTTTGAGCCAATCAGTTGTGTTGTGACAAGGTAGGGGTGGTATACAGAAGTTAGCCCTATTTGGTAAAATACCAAGTCCATATTATGGCAAGAACAGCTCAAATAAGCAAAGAGAAATGACAGTCCATCATTACTTGAAGGTCAGTCAATTCGCAAAAAACATCAAGCGCTATGATGAAACTGGCTCTTATGAAGACCGCCACAGGAAAGGAAGACCCAGAGTAGAAAATACTTGTTTGGAACAAGAAACACAAGCAATTAGACGGTGGAAATCTGTCCTTTGGTCTGATTAGTCCAAATTTGAGATTTTTGGTTCCAACCGGCGTGTCTTTGTGAGACAGAGTAGGTGAACGGATGATCTCTGCATGTGTGGTTCCCACCGTGAGGCATTGAGGAGGAGGTGTGATGGTATGGGGGTGCTTTGCTGGTGACACTGTCTGCAATTTATTTAGAATTTAAAGCACACTTAAACCAGCATGGCTACCACAGCATTCTGCAGCGATACACCATCCCATCTGGTTTGCGCTTATTGGGACTATCATTTGTTTTTCAACAGGACAATGACCCAACGCACCGCCAGGCTGTTGTCAGTGCGTGACTATCATTAACATGATGACTTATTTATCTTATCAACTACGCACTTTTAATTGTTACTCAATTAAATTAATCATGTAACAATTAACTCAGTAGAAATTTGGGGCACCACGGAAGAAGTTGTTTAACAAGTTACCATCTCCCAATTTAAACTCTTAGAAGATAAATAATATATATATCGATAACAGTCACTTATTAATCATTACCTAATATCAGACTCATTATGAATGTTGCATACCCCTTGATATCTGCAAGAACCCTAACCTTACTGATGAATCAGCAATACACAAATTGGCTTAATTTTTTATTTACTAACTAACTAAATAATAAGAGAATACACATACACACTTACATGAGAAAAAGTCCCTAGTGGACTGACAAGATATGACGGCTGTCACGATCTTCAGGGACGGACCAAGGCGCAGCGTGCCGGGTTGAGTTAAACATGTTTATTTGTAAACTCTCTCAAAACAACAAACGACGATCATCTGGTGTCACACCAACAACACATACACATCAACAGAGTCAACTTCCCACAACAAAAGGAGGAAAAAAAAAAAAAAGGGCTACTAAAGTATGACTCCCAATCAGAGACAACGATGGACAGCTGTCCCTGATTGAGAGCCCTACCTGGCCAACAGCAAAGAAATAGAAAAACTAGAACAGAATGCCCACCCCAAATCACACCCTGACCAAACCAAAATGAGACATAAAAAGGCTCCTACAGGTCAGGGCGTGACAACGGCTTGTTGCACATATGGAGAGAGAGGGGTAGGTAAAGTGAGGGAGAGACAACACTTGGATACATTTGGAACCTACGCTCAAAGGAATAATAATACTTTGCACATGAACCACCGCTTATTCAGATAAGAAATGCAATATATATATTTACGTGTAGATGTCTTTCTCTCTTGTCTCTCTGTTGAAACCAATTGATCCTTCTATGAGGAAGGGGCTGGATGGGAGTAAGGCTCTGGTTGTCCACCAGAGGTCAGAATGTCCTTCTTAGTTGTAGAGCTTTTCTGGTAGTGAAGTGTTTGTTAGACAAATACTTTAGATGTACCAACAGTTGTCTGAGAGAAATTCTCCTTCCCACCTTGTGTCTTTAGTCAAATGTTCTAGACTACTTTTATATACCAGCTGCAGACTGATATGCTAAGGTCTAGTGAGTTCATCTTCTTGTGTAGAGGTTGAGAGTTTCAGAGATTCTAACCATTTCAACGTGTGGACCACGGTTTCACGTCTTTTAGTCTCAATGGTTGATTATTCATGGTTCAGCTCCCTACCACTTTACACGCCAGTAGTAACCCGGCAATGTACTGGTCTCACCATTTTCAGCCATGTAGCCACCGCTCCACACTGTCTGGTCTAGTCTTTAACCATTTGTAACGTCCAGCTGACACCGTCAGTCTGCTTGGTCTAGTATGTTCATTCTTGGTGAGTCCTTTTAAGCATTCTGGCCAAAGGGCACGTCATGCTGACATGAACTCTGAGCTCACTTGGGCATGGCTACTGACTGGGCATAGCTTATATGAAAAACAATTATCTCATACTTAATCATTTATTTTATACAATATTTAGATGTAAACTTGACAGATTGAATATGTTTCCTTCCTAAGTTACAGTTATTTTGTTATACCATCCTTAATGACATCATAAAATAATAAACAATATGACAAGATTATTCTTTAGATTCCCACGGACCATTCTTAACATTTGGATGTCAGGAATAATGTTCCAATGTTTCCCTTTTATTGACGTAAAAGTTTTGCCGGCAAAGAGTCTCTGGAACAAAGATGTTTCAGTCTTTCCATACTAGAGATCCCAGAGGTAGAGTTTATACAAACTATTTATGACTTTGCGTTGAGAGTCATACAGCCGGTCCAACTCCACCCTCTCCTCTTCTGTGAGGGTCTGGCTCTCTGACAGCCATTTGCCAAGCTGATCTGGCACCAAGGAGAGAGAGTCATGACACTGTTTAAGGGCAATTTGAGCAAGAAGGAGATGGAGTGCTGCATCAGATGACCTGGTCTTCACAATCACCCGACCTCAACCCAATTGAGATGGTTTGGGATGAGTTGGACTGCAGAGTGAAGGAAAAGCATCCAAGAAGTGCTCAGTATATGTAGGAACTCCTTCAAGACTTTTGGAAAAGCATTCCAGGTGATGCTGGTTGAGATAATGCCAAGTGTGTGCAAGGCAAAGGATAGCTACTTTGTTTAACACTTCTTTGGTTACTACATGTGTTATTTCATCATTTTGATGCCATCTCTATTATTCTACAATGTAGAAAATAGTAAAAATAAAGAAAATCCCTTGAGTAGGTGTGTCCACACTTTTGACTGGTACTGTATATACATAATACATTTAACTAAACTAAAATATACACCTACACCCCCACCACATTTTTAGGTAAATTACTGTCCAACACTGTTACCATGACACATTAGAACAACAATCAGATATTTAGCCCACACACCATGCTGTGAAGACAGCAGAGAGGCATGTGAGAAATGAAGCTTGGTCGAAACAAACCAGGTCATGTAACCAAATAAATGTTTTCCTATTGTGGCTAATGGCAGTGCAGTCAGTGTAATGTGCAGTTTGGTGGACGTGTACAATTATGTAAAACATTGCTAGTGTACAGCATAGTGGACTTAAATATAGTAGACATTTCCATATAAGAGGAACATAATGCATCCTGTTCCATTTAAAATCTATTAAATATCATTATCATCTGCCATACTACCATTTTAGTTAAAATTATCCTTATTATCTACAATCAGTGAACCTAGAAAGAACAGCCAGAATTGCTGCCAGAAACGTAGCCTTGAGTGGCCTTGCAACTAGTGTCCACAGTGTATTGAAAAATGCATGCATCAAGTACTGCAACTGACCCAATAATTCTGATGAACATTCTTTACATTCTATTCATGAGAGATTACCTCATACGCAAACACAGATGTCTCTTGAAAAGCCCTCGGCAGCAAATCCCCAGTTTGTTCCAGACTTTGTCAGCAACTCGGCGGATACAGAGATGTCACAGCGAACTGTAATTCCATTTCTAACCCCGAGCTGTGAAGATGAACACTAGTGCCGTCTAAATGAATATAGCTGAGGGGAGAACTCATCCACAAGAGTGCTGTTGCACAAACATCACGCTAATAAAACGTTGTTTGTTACCCTAACAGATGCACAGGAGAAATTGTTTGAGGTTTGTCTCTCTGCTTCGCTGGCGCTGCTTCGCTAGTGCTGTGTGTATCATTTTCAAACAACACTGGGTTTCAATAACTTCTTCTCTGTGCATGTAAGCTTTGACAAGTTAACAGTTATTTTTTGTGCTAAAAATAATTTCAAATATTAAATGTTTGTCCAGAACAGAATGTCCTTTTGATATATGTTGGCTATCAGTTTTTGGCATTATACTCATTACTCACAATCTGTGAAGATGGTAAACACCAGATTGGGTAATATTGCTCATCATTGTGCAATCCTGGACATTGGGAATCACATCATTATACAGTCAAGGGCAATAGGTAGCCTAGAGGTTAAGAGTGTTGGGCCAGTAACCAAATTATCTCTTGTTTGATTCTTCGTGCAGACTGGGTGAAAAATCTGTAGCTGTACCCTTGAGCAAGGTACTAAACCTAATTGCTTATGTAAGTCGCTCTGGATAAGAGCGTCAGCTAAATATAGTACCACTAGAACTGGGACCATAAGCAGAGTTTTTTCCTGGTCACAGAAATATTCCTGGCCCTATTCATAACAGAAGTGTAACAGTACAGTATGCCACGGGCTGTTACAAGAATGTACAAACGTTTGTGTGATGTCACACATTACTGTTTACTTGTACGCCAGCCATCTGTCCACCTCTTTAAATAGATATTTGCGTATGCTTTGAGGTCTACAGTGTGTAATATGCTTTGAGGTCTACAGTGTGTAATATGCTTTGAGGTCTACAGTGTTTAATATGCTTTGAGGTCTACAGTGTGTAATATGCTTTGAGGTCTACAGTGTGTAATATGCTTTGAGGTCTACAGTGTGTAATATGCTTTGAGGTCTACAGTGTGTAATATGCTTTGAGGTCTACAGTGTGTAATATGCTTTGAGATTTACAACATTATCAACCATACCAAAGAAGAACATCTGAACCACAAACAGAACTGTCTATGGCTAATATAACTCATCAATAGGACAGAAAGAGAGAGAGAAAGAAAGAAAGAAAGAAAGAAAGAAAGAAAGAAAGAAAGAAAGAAAGAGAAAAGGAAAGAGCGAGAGAAAGAGAGAGAGATGGATGGATATACGACACAGCAGAACAGGATGCACTATCACGCTGAAAACAACCAAGATTATTCCTTCAATTCCTTCAACCATAAACAAGGTTATTTGTCATCTGTGACAGCTTACACTGTAACGGGATGATGACTCAAGCCATACACACACCACTTTGATTGACAGGTGTGTTTGTTTTGTTCAGGGAAGTGGGACGTGTGAGATCTGACCAGGAATTTATTAACGGAATAACGTCTTTGACGTCAGGAAAACCACGATCAAGTAAGCAAATCTCTGTGACCAGAATGACCTTGTTTTGACAGGTTTGTATTAATTCAACGCTACAGTGATATCATGTCTTTCTGTCAGCAACAGATTGCCTGTGCTAGCTGATTTACTACAATACCTGTTGAAGATGTGGGGACGGTTGTGTTTCATTGTATACAGAGGCACTTCTATATTTGCAATGGATAAAACTGACAGGGCCTGATTTAATGGGCATGATGTCCCTGGGCGTACATACTGGATGTTGAAGGAGAACAATGGCCGTGCTAACCACAGGAGATCATACTGTATTATAAGGACTATGGGAATGGCCTTGCATGGCTACATGCTACATGGAGCCAGCTGCACTCCAAAACAATAAATTACATTTCTGCTCCCAAGGTTTCCGAGAGGTGGAGAGGTGTGGAGGGCTGGGGAGTGTTGGACAAAGAAACTCAGGCTACCCCATCCATCAGCAGGGTGAAACAAAGGTAAAGTTGGCAGATGCAGCCAGCCGAGGTCCCACATTAATCTTGATGGCAAAGTGTAATTAGGAAGCGTCTGTATGAGCAGACATGATGCCATAAATAACTCTAAACCAGAGAGGAGCAGAGAGAGGAGAAAGGAGCTTGTCTCTTAATGACCCCAGAGTCACTGTGAACAGCCACATGTCAACAGGACACAAGATTCATAGCGTTGGTTTGGTGGCCATTTTAGAATGCAACTTGGCTGATTGACAAATGAGGTTGGATAATTACAAAGAGCAGTGGTTAATAGCTATAGAAGTAGAGATGTTGTCACGCCCTGACCTGTAGGAGCCTTTTTATGTCTCATTTTGGTTTGGTCAGGGTGTGATTTGGGGTGGGCATTCTGTTCTAGTTTTTCTATTTCTTTGCTGTTGGCCAGGTAGGGCTCTCAATCAGGGACAGCTGTCCATCGTTGTCTCTGATTGGGAGTCATACTTTAGTAGCCCTTTTTTTTTTTTTTCCTCCTTTTGTTGTGGGAAGTTGACTCTGTTGATGTGTATGTGCTGTTGGTGTGACACCAGATGATCCTCGTGTGTTGTTTTGTTTTGAGTGAGTTTACAAATAAACTCAACCCGACACGCTGCGCCTTGGTCCGTCCATGAAGATCGTGACAGAACTTCCCACCACCAAGAGACCAAGCAGCGTGCCTATCTGGAGTCCTGGACATGGGAGGAGATCCTGCGCCGGCTCTGCGTACGGTGTCTCCGGTGCGTCTCCACAGCCCAGTACGTCCTGTGCCAGCGCCCCGCAGTGGCAGGGCGAAATGATCTATTCAGCCAGGACGGGTTGTGCACGCTGTACGCTCGAGACCTCCAGTGCATCTTCACGGCCCAGTGTATCCTGCCCCTGTCCCACGCTCCAGGATCCCTGTGCGTGTTGGGGGCCCAGCATGCACTGTCCCTGTCCCGCTCCAGGATCACTGTGCGCATTGTGGGCCCAGCATGCACTGTCCCTGTTCCACGCTCCAAGATCCCTGTGCGCGTTGTGGGCCTAGCATGCACTGTCCCTGTTCCAGGATCCCTGTGCGGGTCGTGGGTCCAGCACGTCCCGTACTTGCTCCCCGCACCAGAGTCCCAGTGCGCGGCGTGAGCCCAGTACGGCTGGTTCCTGCTCCCCGCACCAGAGTCCCAGTGTGCGGCGTGAGCCCAGTACGGCCGGTTCCTGCTCCTCGCACCAGAGTTCCAGTGCGCATCGAGGGCCCGGCTCGTCCTGCCACTATGTCCACCCTGACCTGTAGGAGCCTTTTTATGTCTCATTTTGGTTTGATCAGGGTGTGATTTGGGGTGGGCATTCTGTTCTAGTATTTCTATTTCTTTGCTGTTGGCCAGGTAGGGCTCTCAATCAGGGACAGCTGTCCATCGTTGTCTCTGATTGGGAGTCATACTTTAGTAGCCCTTTTTTTTTTTTTTCCTCTTGTTGTGGGAAGTTGACTCTGTTGATGTGTATGTGCTGTTGGTGCTACACCATATGATCTTCGTTTGTTTTATTTTGAGTGAGTTTACAAATAAACATGTTTAACTCAACCCAGCACGCTGCGCCTTGGTCCGTCCATGAAGATCGTGACAGATGTGCACAGAAATGTTGACCATTTTCAAAACAGGAAGTAATTACCTTTGAATCGTTGTTAGCTATCTAGCGTTCAAACAAACAATATTTTATCAAGGCAGCTTCAGCATGTGGAGGGTTGTCACGATCCTCATAATTGACAGACCAAGGCGCAGCGAGGCATCCAGTAAACATGTTTATTTAATGAACGAAACACGCGTAACTGGGCAAAATAACAAAACAGACGAAACGAAGATCGTAACATATAACAGACAACACGAACAAAGCTATGTCTAAACAATAACCCACAAAACCTAAATGAAAACCCAAACATATATGGTTCCCAATTAGACAACGACACACAGCTGCCTCTAATTGGGAACCATTACCCCAACATAGAAATAGAACACCTAGAACTCAAACTCTACACCAAAAACGAAACCTAAACACGCATTTAAAACTGACCTGGACGTGACAAGGGTAGGAAATATCTCATATACTGTAATCCTCTTAGTTATCGGCTGAGTACAACCCTTTTCAATGCAAATCAAACTATAAATGTGATATTTTACTGGTACATTAAAGCTCTAGTGTGTCTTGCTTTTACTCCTTCTCAAAGCATGACAAACGATGCTGGTTTGGTTTCAAATGTGAGGCTGTGCACATCTCTGCCTTTAAACTCACACATTTGGTATGCTGGACACAGCATAACTCCCCAGCATAACTACATCAGGGCAGGTTTCTTTGAAATATGGGAGCTGTATATTAGGGCATTTCTCTCCTCTGATCTCATCTGAGTGGATTCCACATCACTGGGCATCGCCGCAGCAGAGAGGAGTGCAGAGACAGAGACAACAAGCCGGTAAATCAGTGGACCAGCCAGTGGCTACAGAGAGTGGCTGTTAACGTTACACTGGAAAAAAGCATGAAGTGTTGACAGAGTGGCTGTTTTCCGCTCAAAACACTTTGTGGGACTCAAGTCGCACAACCCACAAATACTGAAACACACACACATATATAGAAACACACATACAAGCGTGCACGTATGAGCACACACATACACACACGCTCAGTGTGTGTAAAAACGGTCTGTTCACTCTCCGTTGCGTTCAACAGTTCTCTGTGGGTGATACTGTCAGTAGTGGCAGCTAGATCTTTTCACACACATCACAATTCCCCCGCAATCACTAGAGCATACACAGACAGCACTGCAGCCAACCATCACACTGAATCCACTCTCAACAGTCACAACCATGACTGAATTAGATCTGGCCTAGCTCAGTTGTCCCTGGCTGTGTCCACAACGGAACCCTATTCCATGCACTACATTGCTTTTGGCTAGACCCATATGGGCCCCAGTTGAAGGTAGTGCACTACTCAGGGAACATGGTGCCATTTGGGACCCTATGTCTGAGCATTCTCTCTCTCTCTGTCCTCGTAATCAATCTGGCCATCCAGCGGAGAAACTGTATTGATCAAAACAAAGTCCACATTCATCTCTGTCAGAGTCTATTCTCCTATTACAGTAGCAGATCCCAACGTCCTGTAGGCCTGGAATCACATTTGATAAAGCACAGTCAGTCACAATTACCTAATGAGCGTCAAGGATCAATTACTCTACTGCTGGCTGGTTGCTTTTAACCACAAGTAGTAGGACAGTCTATACACTGTGTATTATGTAGAAAAACATATATATTTTTTACATTAGTGTACTGCTGTATCTAAGTGTTTGGAAAGCTGGGTGCAGCCAGACATTTTGTACCACTCCATTCTTGCTCAATAGTCGCCACAGTAACGTGACATGTGTATGCTCACTGTATAGTGAGAGAGGCTTGGTCAGTCAAGTGTTTCTACCAAGGTTCGTTCCATTTCAATTCAGTCAATTCAGAGAGATGAATTGAAACTCCAATTCAATAAAAGTACCAATTGACTGGCTGAAATGGCATTGATCTCAACCCTGGCCCCATTCCTACTAAAGAACCAAGGATGGTTATATTCTCAACCGTCAGCAACTCATTTAGTTACTGCTGTTTATATAATGGAATAACAACATAAAAAAAAACATAAAATCTACCCTTGTAACCCATAGTCCAACCTCTGCTTCCTCTATAAGGAAAGATCCTCAGACCCGCAATCTAATGTCACCACCGGTG
Source organism: Brachymystax lenok tsinlingensis (assembly GCA_030435695.1). Taxonomy (NCBI): domain Eukaryota; kingdom Metazoa; phylum Chordata; class Actinopteri; order Salmoniformes; family Salmonidae; genus Brachymystax; species Brachymystax lenok. The sequence goes on from CM059810.1 coordinate 22,712,676, forward strand.
CACATCGGTCACCATCGTTATGTTTCGGCAATGACAAATATCACCTTGCGCGGTGGGTTTTAAATACCATAAATCTGCGGGCCAGCACCGCGGAGGAGAAGAAGGTCATAAAACATAAGAGGCTTTTCTCTCCTTGAATAACAATAACCAGAGTGGAGGAGTCCGTCCGTCAGTCAGAGCTGGCAGTTTAAACAGCCGTAACTCAGCCATCTCCTCTGTGCTGAAGGACAGTTGAACATGCCAGGGACAATTCATGGCCCATCGCAATGACATTACCACCCACATAAACATCATATAGATGATATACTGTACGCAGGCCTGTAGAGTGCACTCTACTGGGCGTGATAAAATTGTCTTGCACGGATGGGATCACTATAAGACGACACTGTATGTGCACATGACGTTGGATTACTGTCATGAAGTATAATACAATGTAGACATACAGATCCATATCTTTGTCAACGTATTGTACAGTGGTCTGATGCCCTAATGTTAAACCCAGAGTTTATAATCAATATGTAATTAATTGACAGCCAGATCCATATTGCAGTAGATTTCCATTCAACCTCTATAATGAAGCTTCATATAGGGAGTTTCCATTATATTTGAGGCCTACTTTAGATGGTAGGTGAGGGCCAATATCCACAAAGTGCTTTACAGTAGGAGTACTGATCTATCTACTGGATAAGATTGGGAGGACCTGATCCTAGATCAGCACTCCTACTCTGAGACGCTTTATAAATACTGGCACAGGTGGTTTATCCCCTAGGTTCTGTGGAGATTGTTCCATCATATTTTGGCCTTCGCTACTCAATAGGCTCTCTAATGAGATAAACCATCTGTCTCATAACAGAGCTCATCTGTTCCCAGTCTCATATAGATCTTATCGAGTCCCCCCACACACATCTGAAAATACTTTGTGAAAATGACTCACTTAATCTTGAGGGACATCCATATATAATGTAGTCCCCCACACACACACACATCTAAATATACTTTGTGAAAATGACTTACTTAGTCCTTCATCTAGTGCCTGGATGAGACGGACGCGAGCACACACAAGAACACAAGCACACACACACACCAACCCTCCACATTGTAATTAGTAGAGTATTGCATATCCATCAAGTCATTGACAAGAGCATATTTGATGTGACGGGCAACAGCAAACCCATCTAAAGGCAATTTAACTGAGCGGAAAAATATTGGGAATATTGTGAAGGGGAGCAATTTATTATCTCCCCTTCTTCCAAGGTGAAAAGTGTTTAATATCCGCTTGATTGCACTACGTAGTATCTCTGACGGAGAGAGAGAAAAGGCCATTACCGTTTGATTCAGTGATAAATTAACTGTGATAAATGGCGTTTGATCCTTTGAAAGTTTCAAGAGCTGTATGGTTCACAGGCACTGAGATGAATATCACTGAGCTATAGGTGGTTAGTCCATGTTGGACTAAGAGGGCTGTAGGTGGACGATATATACTTACAACCACATGAAAATACATATCATATACTGTATGATCCTTGTTTTACCTTGCAAATTATAGAACATAGTATGGCATCTAACTATTGGGCTGGCAATGGTTAGAGTATATTGGAGTTTATTTTTCCATTGAAGATAAATTGTACTGTAATGCAAAGTAAGTCTCCCATTAAAATCCAGTCAATGAAAAAGATCCCAGAGTCTAAACATCCACACAAAGGAGGGTCAATAAAGACTCCATTTCCATATTCCAAATCATCATCTTCATTTTGCTCCAAAAAGCATTCATCCTCTCCAATATTTACAGAAAATTAATTTAGATGCTTTGCACGGTTATCTCACAGCCCCCTGTCCCCAGTATTATGTCATGGAGGTGTCTGCCACACACAGAGGGTATTGTTTACGACAAAATAATATTGAGGCTAATTGCTCCTGTGAAGTTGGGGAAATTGTTATAGTGCCCTGCGGCCTAGTGCCAGAGAGTAGGGCTGTGTCAGAAATAGTGCACTAGTGGGGCTCTCGTTAAAAGTAGTGCACTATATAGTGAATAGGGTGCCATTTGAGAAGTAGGCTAGATATTAAAAGTAAACATCCTTATCACTAGAAACAGCCCCACAGACTCGCAGGTTGCCCTGTATATTATGCGTTTAATGAAAAGGCAATATGGAGAGACAAGAGGATGTCACTACAGGCTGCCTCCCCGTCTCTGTCTGCCCTACTTCAGAATGACTGTCCCTGTCTCTCACAGCACCACTGTGGGCTGCTGTTATGAGTCCCTCTAGAAACGAGAATATATGAGAAGAATGCCTAGTAAAGGAGACTTAATCAAAATGACATTTCCTAGCTTTGATTTGAGTTTGTATATTAATCTATATAGCTACAATTACCTCACCAAATTGTTATTGGGTTATGTACTTAAATATAGCTATGGAATACTCTCAAGATATTTTCCAGGATGGATAGTTCAGAAGACAACATGTTCAGAATGCCAGAATGATGGTCTACACTCTAGAGTGATAGCATTATTTATCATGGACAACCAATGCAGAGATAGAGAGAGGATGGAGGAGACAACAATAACAACATGACAGGGTTCACCTCTCTGAGACCTGCTTTGCTGTCATTCTTCTGATATACTGTAGTGATATCTGGCCCCGGGGGCAACCCTGTCTCCATAGGTCAGTAAAAGGTCATGTATCTCAGACCCTGATGTCTATCATACCCTCTAGCTATTTCCTGGCTGACATATTGTCAGACTGATTAGTATAACAACATCTGTTGAAATTAGTTTATTGGTGGACATATTCTGTATGGGACAGATGCAACCGGTGAGGCAGTAGACATAAGGTGGAGGGAAGGAACATGCTCGACTCTATCCTCTTGAGGAAAAACAGTGATGGCAAGAGTAAAAAACATTTTTCATTGTCAGTAGACATATCTAACCTCACTGGAACAGTCAAGAGTAAAAAACATTTTTCATTGTCAGTAGACATATCTAACCTCACTGGAATAGAAGGGAGAAGTCTGTCTAATGAGGTGGTGTTTTAAGGGAGAAGTCGGTCTAATGAGGTGGTGTTTTAAGGGGGAAATAGTTCTAATGAGGTGGTGTTTTAAGGGAGAAGTCAGTCTAATGAGGTGGTGTTTTAAGGGAGAAGTCGGTCTAATGAGGTGGTGTTTTAAGGGAGAAGTCGGTCTAATGAGGTGGTGTTTTAAGGGAGAAGTCGGTCTAATGAGGTGGTGTTTTAAGGGAGAAGTCGGTCTAATGAGGGGGTGTTTTAAGGGAGAAGTCGGTCTAATGAGGGGGTGTTTTAAGGGGGAAATAGGTCTAATGAGGTGGTGTTTTAAGGGGGAAATAGTTCTAATGAGGTGGTGTTTTAAGGGAGAAGTCAGTCTAATGAGGTGGTGTTTTAAGGGAGAAGTCGGTCTAATGAGGTGGTGTTTTAAGGGAGAAGTCGGTCTAATGAGGTGGTGTTTTAAAGGAGAAGTCAGTCTAATGAGGTGGTGTTTTAAGGGGGAAATAGGTCTAATGAGGTGGTGTTTTAAGGCAAACATGATGAATCCAGATAATGAAATGTTATGGAGCCGAACCTTAACGTTTATATTTTGAGTCTCTGTTGCTCTGTTAGCTGGGTTCTACTCACCTTCAGTTGTGGAAGAGAGAGAGTGCGTGAAAGAAGGTCATTATAGTCTCTTGCTTTTAATTTCCAATTAATGTGAATCTGAAATGCTCTCTATCTCTACCCAGAATGATAAGGCCACATTACGATATATGTTAATTCAGCCATCCTGAATTTGACAATGATCACGTCTGTTTAATGCCAGACATAAATTGACCCATAGAAGCCGTGCTGCTAATGATGTTGTGGATCAGTATAATTATAATTATTGGAAATGTGCCATTGGTAAAATGGGAACTGATTTAGATACTAATGACATTAGAAGTCAAAATATGCAGAGGTTTTGTAGTTTCACAATACTCTTTATCAGTCTGTAAGCCAAAGTGTCTAGTCAAAGTGTCTAGTCCTTTAATTGAGTTTAATTGTCAATAGTTTGGCGGGGGGAAAAACGAAGACAGTCTCTAATAACTAAATTAATTCTCCCTAATCCCTCTTGAATTAATGAGCGTTCAGCATGAGTCCACATCCAGTTCAGGAGATTGGCAACTTATCTTGACTAGCTAAAGCCAACTTCATAAAATTGCTAGGTGACTAGTAGAATGAGAGAGAAAAATAATATATATATTTTTTTAATTGTAGTTTTTAAACAGGGAACATCTGAGCGGGCACGTGGCCCTGTGACCCTATGAGCATGACCCTTCTGCCAACACCTTTGGTGGAATAGCATCAGCATTATTGTTAACCAATGATTTGACTGCCATCATGGATCCATGGATACTGAGGGACTTGATTTGGAGTCGCAAACAAACATGTCAATAAATGTCAGTCAATGTCTACGAAATAGACAACTTGAAAAGGGCAAGTCAGTCAGGGTTGACTATGGATGAATAGTAAGGGAAGGCTGCCTTAAACATCCAGGCTTAGCTTTTCCCCATCACAGAAATGTCACCTAGACTCAAACTCCACAAATGAGTCGCGCGCTGGGAAACAAAGCAAATGTTTTCATGTCCTATTTATGGGACGTGTGAAAGCCAAGCTTGACGTGTTATATTCTAATTACAACACAAAGAGCTGAATGCCCTCCCTGGGACTAATGATACATTACAATACACCGGATGGGACTAATGATACATTACAATACACCGGATGGGACTAATGATACATTACAATACACGGATGGGACTAATGATACATTACAATACACCGGATGGGACTAATGATACATTACAATACAATCGGATGGGACTAATGATACATTACAATACAATCGGATGGGACTAATAATACATTACAATACAATCGGATGGGACTAATGATACATTACAATACACCGGATGGGACTAATGATACATTACAATACACCGGATGGGACTAATGATTCATTACAATACACCGGATGGGACTAATGATACATTACAATACACCGGATGGGACTAATGATACATTACAATACACCGGATGGGACTAATGATACATTACAATACACCGGATGGGACTAATGATACATTACAATACACGGATGGGACTAATGATACATTACAATACAATCGGATGGGACTAATGATACATTACAATACACCGGATGGGACTAATGATACATTACAATACAATCGGATGGGACTAATAATACATTACAATACACCGGATGGGACTAATGATACATTACAATACAATCGGATGGGACTAATGATACATTACAATACACCGGATGGGACTAATGATACATTACAATACACCGGATGGGACTAATGATACATTACAATACACCGGATGGGACTAATGATACATTACAATACACCGGATGGGACTAATAATACATTACAATACACCGGATGGGACTAATGATACATTACAATACACCGGATGAACGGGCGTTCATCCATAAACAACTGGGTAAAGCGTTTGCCTAAGGATGTTTGTTTACGGCAAGACGATCATGGATTGATGACAACAGTCATGTATTTCACTTAACTGTCACATCTGGTTTATGACATGAATGTGTTTGAAATTAGATGAATAGATGAACATAGAAATATAATTACTAGTCTGTTCTGTGATGGGTGGACCAGCGGCCATATTGATTTGACCCATTCACTCTATACTATTCTAATAGTCATTTTATTTCCATGGCTGCCACATTATCATTCCAAATGTTTCCTGTTTAAATAGTCTTAGAAAGAAGAGCAGTAATTCATGTAGATTGATGCTTTCCAAATGGTCACCAATCGGTTGTTAAATACCACTGAAGATGTTAAGCTTCGCTATACTTTTAGCATGTCAGCATGCATGCTGAGTCCTATTGACCCTTTGAGTGTCAGGTTGACCACCAGAGCTGTGGATCGATCCTGCAGCCACCTGCACACACTGCGATAAGGGAGAGTAGACTATACCCCTCTGCAGAACCTGTGAAAATAACTCACGTCGGTAATAGATCTAATCTAATATATATCTCCTCTCTGGTTTTTACCCCGACAGACGAGGCTTCAATCCCCCTCTCTCACTCACTCGTGGCACACACACACACACACACACACAATGCTGTTAAACTTCAAAGTCGGGGCGGCAGGGTAGTGGGGGCGGCAGGGTATCCTAGTGGTTAGAGCGTTGGACTAGTAACCGCAAGGTTGCAAGTTCAAATCCCCGAGCTGACAAGGTACAAATCTGTCGTTCTGCCCCTGAACAGGCAGTTAACCCACTGTTCCTAGGCCGTCATTGAAAATAAGAATTTGTTCTTAACTGACTTGCCTGGTAAAATAAAAAATAAATAAAAAAAACCTCAAAGTCTGAAAGCCTTCATGCTGCAGCATGAAGGCAAATCAAATATATAAGGTGATGAGGGCAGATTTGAGACAATAAATGCCATTCACTCATACTGCAAGAGTTACAGCCTGGGTATTGAAATAATGTTTCCTCCATCCATGGTTTGATATGAAATGTAATACCCACAGTTGAAATCCTTCAAGTCTAACTGCTGCTAGAGAGTTTGATTTAAAGGACAGACGTTTAGCACAAGACAAGGTCAAATGCTCAGACGTTAAATCCTGAGGCAACGATGTGATGAAATTTGATTTAAATGATAATGAAGTGGATATTAATATTCAACTATTCGAGAATTATGAGGTTCATATATTACCTATATTCAGATATTCAGATACTATGAAGTTCTTATATTAAATGGGGTTCCAGAACTGGAACATTATGAGCAGGATATACATTAATATATGCTGAATAAGTAATTGGTATTGGAGTTAAATTAAATTGCTGCAGTGCCTTGTATTCCTGTATCTGACTGTTTGTTGAGTAGAAGTTTCTCATCCATTTGTTTGTATGCTCTCCTCATTTAGTGTCTCTGCCACTTCGTTAGTTACAGTATAGTGATTTGATCCACTTTTATAGTCAGGCATGAAACAGCCAGAGAACAGTGTAGGCCCAGAGTCTTAACTGTATGAGATTCATTCAAACTTTATTGGTCACATTAAGTATGTTAAAACCCATAGGCAATTATAACTGGACAGCATCATCAAATCAAAATCAACGTTTATTGGTCACGTACACAGATTTGCAGATGCTATCGCAGGTGCAGCAAAATGCTTGTGTCCATCTCCGACAGTGCAGTAACGTAATATCATAGAGTACACTGCACTGTGGTAGTCCAACCTACTGTAGCTACTGTAGATGAATGCACTGATTGTAAGTCATTCTGGATAAGATCCCTGCTAAATGACTCAAATGTAAAAGCAATGTGAATGACTTGCATACTGTAGCCAAACCTCCCCTAACAAGGTGTTGGTGTCGTTGGTGATATCACAGGAATAGGCTATATCTTTCGATAAACCTGTTACGGTGAGACTTTATATGGTCTGCTAGTCTTATTATATTAATATTGTGTGTCAACCCTGTCAGATTTCTAACTGCTGTACCAGTTCTGACCAGAGGCTCGATTCACCATTTCGGACAGTCAGCATTTTTGACGAGGCATTAAAAAGACAGCTCACATTGTTAGCGAGGCTACATTATGAGCTCTGAAAGACCATGGGTTGTAGACATTGCCATCTCAGACGACTAGAGGAGCACATGTAGTAGACTGCTCACATTGTTAGCGAGGCTACATTATGAGCTCTAATAGACCATGGGTTGTAGACATTGCCATCTCAGACGACTAGAGGAACACATGTAGTAGACTGCTCACATTGTTCATCTCTTGGCCTTTTCCAGCAGACATGTCCAGCGATAACCTCGTAATAACCTGGCAATAACCTAGTAATAACCTGGCAATAACCTAGTAATAACCTGGCAATAACCTAGTAATAACCTAGCATTCTTGTGACACGTTTGTCATTGCATATAAGATGGTTCATTGAATGAATGAATAATGGGTAAATGACAGTTGCTGAACACAGAATACCAAATTCTCAAAACGTTTTTATTTTGCCTGTATGGTAGATACGAAAGCGGTTTGAGTGTGTCAAGATCTGCAACGCTACTGGGTTGTACATGCTCAACAGTTTCCGTGTATATTAAGAATGGTCCACCACATAAAGGACATTCAGCCAACATGACATCCAGCCAATTGTGGGAAGCCCTGGAGTCAACATAGGCCAGCATCCCTGTGGAACGCTTTAGACACCTTGTCAAGCCCATGCCCCGACAAATTGAGGCTGTTCTGAGGGCAAAACATTGGTGCGGAACATAAGCTGTTCCTAATGTTTTGTACGCTCAGTCTATATCCACCCCTCATTAAGCCAAAATCTCTCACAGAAAACAACATATTACACGCTGGATTTACTGATGTGGGCTACCTGCTTTCATATCCCTGACAGGTACAAATGAGTTATCGAACAATCTAGTGGTTTTTAGGGTGAAACCATATTATACGGCAGAAAGAAATGAATAACTAAAATGTCTGCCACCATCTCTCTCTCTCAGTGACAGTAGTCCCCTTGGGCATCTTTTGAGTTACATGCTAAGTTCCACCTTTTTTGAGAAGGCAAATCTATTGAATTTCAATTGCTTCTTCTTAGAGGAAGGACGCCTCAGAGGTATAATATAGTTGACATCTGTAGAGCCAGGGAATAAAACAACATCTATATTAGGATGTGGGAAGTCAGGCAAGGGCAGAGGTAACTGAGTGGCCACTGAATATAGGGAAGAAAGACCATTCAAAATCCTATTCACACTGAACAGAAAGATACAGAGGACTACTTTTAGTCACTAACATTACACAGAGATAACCGGCTAGTGTCAGAGTTCGTGCATGAGTGTCTGCTGTGTGCCGTTTGTTAAATCTGCCTCTCAGGTAAGTGTTCTTCCTCTCGGTTTAGCCTGGGACAACAGGAAGTAGTGGGAGTGGTATTGTGTAGCCGTGAGGCTCTTGTCTAGGTGAGGAGTGGTGCTGTGTAGCCGTGAGGCTCTTGTCTAGGTGAGGAGTAGTGCTGTGTAGCCGTGAGGCTCTTGTCTAGGTGAGGAGTGGTGCTGTGTAGCCGTGAGGCTCTTGTCTAGGTGAGGAGTTGTGCTGTGTAGCCGTGAGGCTCTTGTCTAGGTGAGGAGTTGTGCTGTGTAGCCGTGAGGCTCTTGTCTAGGTGAGGAGTGGTGCTGTGTAGCCGTGAGGCTCTTGTCTAGGTGAGGAGTGGTGCTGTGTAGCCGTGAGGCTCTTGTCTAGGTGAGGAGTAGTGCTGTGTAGCCGTGAGGCTCTTGTCTAGGTGAGGAGTGGTGCTGTGTAGCCGTGAGGCTCTTGTCTAGGTGAGGAGTGGTCCTGTGTAGCCGTGAGGCTCTTGTCTAGGTGAGGAGTTGTGCTGTGTAGCCGTGAGGCTCTTGTCTAGGTGAGGAGTTGTGCTGTGTAGCCGTGAGGCTCTTGTCTAGGTGAGGAGTGGTGCTGTGTAGCCGTGAGGCTCTTGTCTAGGTGAGGAGTTGTGCTGTGTAGCCGTGAGGCTCTTGTCTAGGTGAGGAGTTGTGCTGTGTAGCCGTGAGGCTCTTGTCTAGGTGAGGAGTGGTGCTGTGTAGCCGTGAGGCTCTTGTCTAGGTGAGGAGTGGTGCTGTGTAGCCGTGAGGCTCTTGTCTAGGTGAGGAGTGGTGCTGTGTAGCCGTGAGGCTCTTGTCTAGGTGAGGAGTTGTGCTGTGTAGCCGTGAGGCTCTTGTCTAGGTGAGGAGTTGTGCTGTGTAGCCGTGAGGCTCTTGTCTAGGTGAGGAGTGGTGCTGTGTAGCCGTGAGGCTCTTGTCTAGGTGAGGAGTGGTGCTGTGTAGCCGTGAGGCTCTTGTCTAGGTGAGGAGTAGTGCTGTGTAGCCGTGAGGCTCTTGTCTAGGTGAGGAGTGGTGCTGTGTAGCCGTGAGGCTCTTGTCTAGGTGAGGAGTGGTGTTGAGGAGTGGTGTTGTGTAGCCGTGAGGCTCTTGTCTAGGTGTTGTGAAGCTGTCTGCTACCTGTACCAACTTGTCTAGGTGTTGTGAAGCTGTCTGCTCCCTGTACTGTCTTGTCCTCATTAAACTTTATTAGAGCTGCCTCCGTCCCTCAATGGAGCGTTGCACCCTTGGAGATCAGTGTGGACGGCGGCTCTCCTACTGATTAGTTCCAGAAGTAATGACAGAGCCTCTCACTGAGGCAGGCAGAGGTCACTGAGGTCACAGCCATCATCTCCCTCTCTGCTCCAGAGAGACTGCAGCTCTGGAGGTAAGCCTCAACTCAACATACATCAGACTAGCAGACCAGTACACAGAGCAGGACAGACCCATCAGGACAACAGGAACGGCTCTTGGCCTGTCCTTTACTTTCCCTTTTCTCTCCTTCTTTCCATCCTTCCCTCCCTCCTTTTCCCCCCTCTTCCTTTCTCTCCTTTCTCTCTTTCTCAGGACTCGTTTGACATTCCAGTCTGCTGAGGGTTCTCCTTCTTATTTCACAGAGACTCATTGCTCTGAAGTCATTTGTCTCAGTCGTGCCGGCGAGACCTAATCACTCACCTCCTTCACAGGAGTCGAGCACCTTGACTTTAATTTAGCACCACAGAGAGAGAAACCTATTACGGATGCAGAAGGGTTGCACTACGAATTCAATTACACCTGTGATTGCTTTGATTTGTATTATCACTTACTGGCAATGAACACCCCTCATAAAACCAACACACACACACACACCATGCACAACAAAATAAGATGTCATGACCTGATTACAGTATGGGGGAATTAGACAACACCTGTCTAGTGAATGCCCGTGCAGTCTTCTCTAAAGAGAGGTCTTGCTCCTGAAGGCACAGCCTGTATCTAATGCATGGGTGGATACAGCCTCATGGATGGTCCATAGGGGCACAGCTAAAGCTGAGAGACACATTAGGCAAACCTTGAGATGTAATTAACTAAGAAATACTGTAGTAGTCTTTTGTGACACAGTAACAAGTCCTGGTGAAAATATAATTACACTTTGAGCTTGACGCTACGGATGTAAATATGATAGCAACAAAAAAACATTTTATTAACCAATGAAGCGCATTGTAAGTCTTCGGATGTATTTAAAGTACGGACGAGAACTGAAGTTAGGTCTATCAAATATAATGCTGGCTAAACACATACTAGTTCAATTTCTATGAGCGGAACATTGTTCCGCTCTTCCCCACTGTGTTGGTCAACTGGTACTGGAAGCTAACAGCAGAGGAAAAAGACTCAGAGGCCGAACAAACAGGAGTCAAGAGAGATCCTGAGAAATGGGGGATAACATTCTGTGACGGGTGCACACCAGCACTGTCACGTCCTGGCCATAGAGAGCCCTCTGGGTTCTCTATGGTGATTTAGGTCAGGGCGTGACTAGATTTTTCTTTTGTCCAGTTGTTGTATACCTATGTTGGTTTTGTGTATGGTTCCCAATTAGAGGCAGCTGATTGTCGTTACCTCTAATCGGGGATCATACTTAGTGTTCTGTTCCATCTTTGTCAGAGCATGAGATCTTTCATCTTGTCCCCACACTCAGAGCCAAGGTGTCTTTAGTATGGCAGAGAGAGAGAGAGAGAGAGAGAGAGAGAGAGAGAGAGAGAGAGAGAGAGAGAGAGAGAGAGAGAGAGAGAGAGAGAGAGAGAGAGAGAGAGAGAGAGTATACTAGAGGCCTCAGCTGCAGAGGGCCTCTCCTGTCACTGATAAGATCAGCCCAGCTGCCTCAGACTTTCGTTATTGAACGCTAAAACATTTGGACGATAAATTGATCATTTCCCTGGAAAATTACCAGAGAAAGAAGGGTAGACGTTACTTCAGGCCTGTTGAGTCGTTGAAAATGTGAAAAGGTTGTAGTCATATTATAATTTATATAACGACTGGAATATGAAATGTGAGTTTTAAGATGTTCTTTATAGGGGAGGATGTTGCGACTGTGTTGTGGTGATCTTAACTGTATTCTGACAGACAACCATGACTGTATTCATGTAACCGGTCAGGATTGGTACCTGCCATCTCAATATGCACAGCCACTAAAGACAGGAGACAACAGTAAACCCACTAGACTAAATGCTAACCTGTTGCCCTGGGGACCAACAACTGTTTTTACATGTCAGACCAGGAAACATCAAAGTAACATCACCATGACGATGTCAGCTACAGGGTAACCTCACCATGACGGCCGATGGAACACAGGTGGTCCATCTCCGCTACACAAACTCTCTCTCCTTCTCTTCATACATATCTATCTCTGTCTCTCCATCTCTCTCTCTCTCTCTCTCTCTCTCTCTCTCTCTCTCTCTCTCTCTCTCTCTCTCTCTCTCTCTCTCTCTCTCTCTCTCTTTATACATTTCTCTCTGCATCTATCTCTGTCTCTCCATCTCTCTCTCTCCATCTCTCTCTCTCCCTCCCTCCCTTTATACATCTCTCTGTATATATCTCTGTCTCTCCATCTCTCTCTCCCTCTCCTCTTTATACATCTCTCTCTCTCTGTATCTATCTCTGTCTCTTCATCTCTCTCTCACCTCTCTCCCTCCCTTTCTCTCTCTCTCCATCTCTGTGGATAAATTAGGATCTCTCAACTTGTAAATCGACAGGACAGGAACCTCCAAAGGTCAGAGCACTTTGTAATTACAACTAATTAAAATGTGTCAGGGAGATTGAGCCTGGAATTTACCACCACTCATTAAATTTGAGGAGCCGCTGTTAATTGGATATCAACCTCTTGTAACTCACCCCACTGTTAACTGTCACAGTGAATTGGTGTGACGTTGGGTGCATTGTATCAGTACATAGGGGCATCTACTCAGGTCTCCTATGATGTGCTGTGACATGGCTTCCAGATTATAACATGGGTTCAGACCTTGTGCTCCTCTTAATGAAGGAAATAACCCACATACCAATTTATTCTATGGTACAACACAGTGTAGGTTTCTGAAGATTTGCCTGACCTTCTTTCTCTATTTCATTGCATGGAAACAAATATTTGAAGAGAGTCTGAACTCAACGGAAGTGGATCCTTACATTTTTAGTCTAGACATATTTTGATGATCCCTGTTCTTCGTCTGAACAGCATAAATACATTCAAGATGGGGCTACAAATGATTAAGACTCAGCCTTCCTTGATTCCTTTAAAACCAGTGCTTTGTGTGCCTGTGGAGGCACTACATTACCCCTGGGACGGATGCTTACCTCCTTCTCTCCCTCCCTCCTCCTCTCAGTCAGAGTTAAGTGGATATTTGAAGGCACTCACATGCTTGGTAAACAACAGGTGTAGACTAACAGTGAAGTGCTTACTTACAGGCCCTTCCCAACAATGCAGAGAGAAAGAAAATAGAGAAATAATAGAAAAGTAAAACCTGTAATAATGAAGGTAATAATAAATACACAGTGAGTTACAACATGGCTCTATACACAGGGTACCAGTACTGAGGAGATGTGCAGGGGTACGAGGTAATTGAGGTAGATGTGTACATAGAACTAGGAATAAAGTGACAGATAGTAAACAGTAGCAGCAGCGTATGTGATGGTGCTAAAAGGGTCAATGCATATAGTCCATGTAGCTATTTGGTCTCTTTCTTTTCCGAGGGCCTGGTCCATGGTGAGGAGAATGTCCTGTGCTGCAGACTCTGTTCTGATGTCCAGAAGCTCTTTTCGGTCATAGGAAACGTTATGTACAAAAATGTCTTGTCCAGAATAACTTATCCATATTCCTCTGTTCATTCTATCAATCCATTCCTCTGTTCATTCTATCAATCCATTCCTCTGTTCATTCTATCAATCCATTCCTCTGTTCATTCTATCAATCCATTCCTCTGTTCATACTATCAATCCATTCCTCTGTTCATTCTATCAATCCATTCCTCTGTTCATTCTATCAATCCATTCCTCTGTTCATTCTATCAATCCATTCCTCTGTTCATTCTATCAATCCATTCCTCTGTTCATTCTATCAATCCATTCCTCTGTTCATTCTATCAATCCATTCCTCTGTTCATTCTATCAATCCATTCCTCTGTTCATTCTATCAATCCATTCCTCTGTTCATTCTATCAATCCATTCCTCTGTTCATTCTATCAATCCATTCCTCTGTTCATACTATCAATCCATTCCTCTGTTCATTCTATCAATCCATTCCTCTGTTCATTCTATCAATCCATTCCTCTGTTCATTCTATCAATCCATTCCTCTGTTCATTCTATCAATCCATTCCTCTGTTCATACTATCAATCCATTCCTCTGTTCATTCTATCAATCCATTCCTCTGTTCATACTATCAATCCATTCCTCTGTTCATTCTATCAATCCATTCCTCTGTTCATTCTATCAATCCATTCCTCTGTTCATTCTATCAATCCATTCCTCTGTTCATTCTATCAATCCATTCCTCTGTTCATTCTATCAATCCATTCCTCTGTTCATTCTATCAATCCATTCCTCTGTTCATTCTATCAATCCATTCCTCTGTTCATTCTATCAATCCATTCCTCTGTTCATTCTATCAATCCATTCCTCTGTTCATTCTATCAATCCATTCCTCTGTTCATTCTATCAATCCATTCCTCTGTTCATTCTATCAATCCATTCCTCTGTTCATTCTATCAATCCATTCCTCTGTTCATTCTATCAATCCATTCCTCTGTTCATTCTATCAATCCATTCCTCTGTTCATTCTATCAATCCATTCCTCTGTTCATTCTATCAATCCATTCCTCTGTTCATACTATCAATCCATTCCTCTGTTCATTCTATCAATCCATTCCTCTGTTCATTCTATCAATCCATTCCTCTGTTCATTCTATCAATCCATTCCTCTGTTCATTCTATCAATCCATTCCTCTGTTCATTCTATCAATCCATTCCTCTGTTCATTCTATCAATCCATTCCTCTGTTCATTCTATCAATCCATTCCTCTGTTCATTCTATCAATCCATTCCTCTGTTCATTCTATCAATCCATTCCTCTGTTCATTCTATCAATCCATTCCTCTGTTCATACTATCAATCCATTCCTCTGTTCATTCTATCAATCCATTCCTCTGTTCATTCTATCAATCCATTCCTCTGTTCATACTATCAATCCATTCCTCTGTTCATTCTATCAATCCATTCCTCTGTTCATACTATCAATCCATTCCTCTGTTCATTCTATCAATCCATTCCTCTGTTCATTCTATCAATCCATTCCTCTGTTCATACTATCAATCCATTCCTCTGTTCATTCTATCAATCCATTCCTCTGTTCATTCTATCAATCCATTCCTCTGTTCATTCTATCAATCCATTCCTCTGTTCATTCTATCAATCCATTCCTCTGTTCATACTATCAATCCATTCCTCTGTTCATTCTATCAATCCATTCCTCTGTTCATACTATCAATCCATTCCTCTGTTCATTCTATCAATCCATTCCTCTGTTCATTCTATCAATCCATTCCTCTGTTCATACTATCAATCCATTCCTCTGTTCATTCTATCAATCCATTCCTCTGTTCATTCTATCAATCCATTCCTCTGTTCATTCTATCAATCCATTCCTCTGTTCATTCTATCAATCCATTCCTCTGTTCATTCTATCAATCCATTCCTCTGTTCATTCTATCAATCCATTCCTCTGTTCATTCTATCAATCCATTCCTCTGTTCATTCTATCAATCCATTCCTCTGTTCATTCTATCAATCCATTCCTCTGTTCATACTATCAATCCATTCCTCTGTTCATTCTATCAATCCATTCCTCTGTTCATACTATCAATCCATTCCTCTGTTCATTCTATCAATCCATTCCTCTGTTCATACTATCAATCCATTCCTCTGTTCATTCTATCAATCCATTCCTCTGTTCATTCTATCAATCCATTCCTCTGTTCATTCTATCAATCCATTCCTCTGTTCATTCTATCAATCCATTCCTCTGTTCATTCTATCAATCCATTCCTCTGTTCATTCTTATCTGAGGAGCAGCAAACTAACATAGTATTGTCATAATTTGTACAGTACTCAATACTTCCTAGTTTCAACTCCATGGTTTGGAATAGTTTAGAGATTTGTTACTAGAAGTCTCTTTGGCATTCTGCAAATGAAGGTGAATTAGTTGTGTGTCAATAATATCAAGCAAAAGTGTAAATGTAAATTACTACCAAATGATGATGTTCTCATGCTATCAGAAAATACTAATGTCCTTAATGGATTATCTTGTTTTGATGAATAAATAAACTCAACCCAAGTGTCCTATGATTCAGGATTCAACCATAAATACACAACCTGAGATGTCAATCAATGTCTGTGTCTAGGCCTTTGCTCATCAAAGCTGGACTTGGTGTTTAGGATAATTTCCCCAAAGATGGGGTTTAAATAACTTAGTATTGAATTTAGTATGGGAATTCTCTACAGGATAAAGGCCAAGCACAGAATGCCCTTTCACAGAATCGACCCATGGCTATTCTAACACACAAGACACACAGTCTATACAACAACCCGGAAACTGTACACTAGATCTGCTGTAATTACTATGAACATTACTTAACGTGGTACCAGACCTATGAAATACATACACGGTATCCCTGTGTACAGTGCACATCATATGCTCATCACCAGACGATCTGACCCCTGCAGTCTTTTGGAGCCTATAGGGAGGCCTGTCTAGCCTGGTTGCCAGTCTGTTTAGCTTACATTCCACTCCTTGTACTCCATGTCATGTGCCAATGAAGGAGTACAAGGAGTGGAATGTAAGCTTAACACACTGGCACCCAGGCTAAGACCTGTCTTCTCTGTTCATCTTCACTCTTCTCTCCTCTTCCCCCTTTTTTCTTTCCTCTTTTCCCCTCTTTTTCTCTCCTCTCCTCTCCTCCTCTATTGTGGTTGCGTGATGTCCCACCAGATGTACTGCAGCATCCAGGCTGCTCTGCTCTTGGCTGCTCTTATCTCCACTGTAGGGTTCTGTGGCATGAGGTGCTCTCCCTTCTCTCTCTCACTCCCTCACCTTCCCCCTCCTCTATTGCTCTCTCTCACTTTAAGTTTGTCCCTCCATCTCTCTCCCTTCCTCTCTCTCACACACACCGTCTATCTCTCTCTGTGAGTCATAACACACACATTATTTGAAGGCTGCCAGGTAGAGAGAGTGTGTGTGAGTGTGTGTGTGTGTGTGTGTGTGTGTGTGTGTGTGTGTGTGTGTGTGTGTGTGTGTGTGTGTGTGTGTGTGTGTGTGTGTGTGTGTGTGTGTGTGTGTGTGTGTGTGTGTGTGTGTGTGTGTGTGAGAACACTGATGATGAGCCATCTGGACCTGTGCAGAAACCTGCTGTGGTGCAGAAACTCTCCCAGCATCCTCTACATCTTTGTCAGCACACTGCACATTGACCACTGACACACGTAAAGGAGTTGGAATGACTGAGTCTGAACTTCTGCTAAACTTAGTCACCTCAAGATGCTAACATCAAATAGGTATACTGTAAAACTTCCGTTAATCGCAGAGTCTCCAGCAAGCGCTGATTTGTTTTGATTGCCGGGTAAAGAATCTGATTATAGAAAATAAACGTTGGCCTACTGGATTTAAAAAAACAGATGCCATGCTTCGGTATACTTTAAAAAACGTCTCTACCACACAGCTCACATCTGAGATGATTAATCCCTGTCAAAATATTGATGCCTGACTGTACAGCCCGCTTGCGAGTGAGTTGACTACGTGAGTGTAAATGAGTTTGGAGAAACAATTTGAACTAGTTTCCAACAAACGGCAATGAAACTTCTCAGTTCTTAAAACAAACTCACAGTAATGAAAATTGGATGATAAACTTTAGAGGAAAATAAGTTGGTCTCACTGAGACTCTAATCCTCTGGAGTTCTGGTTGACTGAGGTCAGAGGAAGCAGAACCGCTCTTTCAGGTTCAGGTCTTGTTCTGCTCGTTGTTCTTGTTGTGCACCATGCTGATGTGCACAATAACATAGTTCTCCTTTCCTTTCCGGCCCATTCCCATCTAACAACTGCTCTATAATGCAGACTAATGCATTTTCCATGTTCTAAACATCCCTGCTATTGTCTGGTAAAAAGGTCCTGTCTTCTGTCATTGACTGAGAACGTATGCACCATGTACAACAAGTTACAAGGCAAAAATAATCAAGGCAGGACAATGAGTTCATTGTTAAGGGACTTTAAATTAATAATTTAGGCTAGTGTTTGTGTGTGTGTACGTAAAATTGCCATGCACTGTAGTTTAAATCATCAGGTACTGTCTATATTTTAATTGAGAATGTGAGAGTGTATTAGCCAGGCAGAGTGAGTAACTCCTCTGGTCTGGTGATAGTATATTGACTATAGAGAATGGCTGGCTGAAGACCTTCTCATCCATCTTAGTGTGTAAGTTGCTCCATTAAGGCCTCCAGAGAGAGGAAGTGACTCAGACGTTTACACACGGTCTGCTGCTCTGAGGCCACAGAGGCCTGGGGACAGATCATTCTCATCCAGCCTTTGAATAACCCATTTTACACTTCCTGTATATGGGCCCTCAGAGAGACGCCATCTTAGCTGAGTTATGGGGTAAGCAAACACATAGTGGCTGGTTCTTGTGGACTGTAATTCTGATGCTATAAGATAGCATTGCTTTAGATGGGGAAGTAGGATCTGGATTAGTGTGTGTGTGTGTTTGCGTGCATGCAATGCTTGATCTATAACAGCAGAAGGATATTTGGAATCACATCTTCTGTGAAGGAAATATGTCTATAAGCATTTATCGTTGAGCTTCAAGAAAAATCTATAATTCCTACTAATTCCTATTAGATGGTGCGTTAATAAAAACAGAAGTGAGGTTGTCTCAGCGTGATAGTTAGCTTCCAAATGTATGCATCCTCCTCTTCCATAATGAATGGAGATTTGAGGGAAAGTGCCTGAGGGCCTAACGACTGTATTTTACTCTGTTAGTGCTTATTAAAGGTTGAAAAGGCTTATCGGCAGTTCTATTCTGGGACATGTCTCCTAACTGAAGAGGATTAGGAGAGTCTCAATCTCTTTGCTTTTGGCTAGCAGCAGGTTGCATTTACACGTAATCATATCAGGATAATGCTAGCAGCAGGTTATACAGTATTCATATAGACATGCAGCTATTTGAGGATAATGCTAGCAGCAGGTTAAACAGTATTCATATAGACATGCAGCTATTTGAGGATAATGCTAGCAGCAGGTTAAACAGTATTCATATAGATAGACATGCAGCCATTTGAGGATAATGCTAGTAGCAGGTTATACAGTATTCATATAGATAGACATGCAGCCATTTGAGGATAATGCTAGCAGCAGGTTATGCAGTATTCATATAGATAGACATGCAGCCATTTGAGGATAATGCTAGTAGCAGGTAGTACAGCATTCATATAGACATGCACCCATTTGAGGATAATACTAGCAACAGGTTATACAGTATTCATATAGACATGCAGCCATTTGAGGATAATGCTAGCAGCAGGTAATACAGTATTCATATAGATAGACATGCAGCCATTTGAGGATAATGCTGGTAGCAGGTTATGCAGTATTCATATAGATAGACATTCAGCCATTTGAGGATAATGCTAGCAGCCGGTTATACGGTATTCATATAGATATACATGCAGCCATTTGAGGATAATGCTAGTAGCAAGTTATACAGTATTCATATAGATAGACATGCAGCCATTTGAGGATAATGCTAGCAGCAGGTAATACAGTATTCATATAGATAGACATGCTACCTGCCTACCCCATTCAACACTATCGATACAGGTTCTATATGCCATTACACCTCTTACCGACCCCATTCAACACTATCGATACAGGTTCTATATGCCATTACACCTCTTACCGACCCCATTCAACACTATCGATACAGGTTCTATATGCCATTTCACCTCTTACCGACCCCATTCAACACTATAGATGCAGGTTCTATATGCCATTTCACCTCTTACCGACCCCATTCAACACTATAGATGCAGGTTCTATATGCCATTTCACCTCTTACCGACCCCTTTCAACACTATAGATGCAAGTTCTATATGCCATTTCACCTCTTACCGACCCCATTCAACACTATAGATGCAGGTTCTATATGCCATTACACCTCTTACCAACCCCATTCAACAAGCTAGATACAGGTTCTATATGCCATTACACCTCTTACCGACCCCATTCAACACGCTAGATACAAAGCAAAAGTAACACAAAGCAAAAGTAACAATTTGAAATCACACAATGTCTCTGAAACACTCAGATATTCATCAACTAATACACTACAAATTAATTCGCTGATTTTATTTTACTCTGAGGAAATGCTGCCAATTTAAACTTGCTCCTATTCCAAATTGTCTGCTTTGTTCTCAAACAAATATTTGCAGCTACATACACATGATGTGGGACTGCCTCAGTGTGAATACCTTTTGGGAACAGGTTGTCAGATCTGTGTGGAGCAGAGTTGGTGCTGCCATACCTTATCTCCCCAATATATTATTGTTGAATTATGACTCTTCACTGTCCGGACTGACTGCTGCAAAAATAATGTTCAAATGGAAGCCTACACCTAAGCTCAGCATAACTACATGGCAACAAAACTTCCTTGACGTTCTTTCACTAGAGCTCTCCATAGCAACGTGTGAACAGCTCCAAGGAAACAATATTAGATACATTCAGTTGAGCAGTCGAAAAAGTCAAAAGCTTATTGTGAGTTAATATAATGTAATCATGTTTGAATTTACCAATTGTATTTTGAATATCTGTATCAAATATCGATGTGTGCAGGCTGATCGTATTAAGGTGTGGCTTGTTCCCACAAACATTTTTACAAACGTAAGATGAGTTACCCATGATGTTTCGTTATATGCATAGATATGTCCACAACATGAGCCCGTGGCGGGGAGAGGAATAATAAAATAAAGAAGAAACACACAGATAAAACAAATCTATATTTAGTAGTTTAATAACAAAATACATTCCATTCCACAAGGCCCATCCGCTTTCTTCTGTACAATTTACAGCTATAGCTACTCACTTATTTGCACTTGATTTATTGCGGGCGCCACAGGGAATTTGATAAATGCGTTATAAGGAATATTTATCAGCCTAGCCCCATTCACTGGGGAACCTAAACACAGAACGCACATTGTTTTGCTTGTCCTTGCTTTTATTAATATGTTCGAGACAATTGATCCGCAGCAAAGTGTGTCATATGAGGGGAGTATGTGTGTGTGTGTGTGTGTGTGTGTGCCTTGAAAGCAACCTCTGATGATGAATCTTTCTCTATGATACACAGACCACGTTCCTTCACTGAAAAATGAATAAAAACACTATGCAATTCAGATGAAAGGGATCTTTGCTTTCGCTCCGAGAATGGGGCCATTGTCAAGATGAAACTAAATGAGATCACAGCTATTTTTCTTGTTACACACTTCCAACCACAAGAAAAGGCCTCCAAATGTGACTAATCGCTAGCAATGTGAACATTTAGCATTTAACATAAAGAATGTGCCATTATGGATACACTCACTTTACGCTGCAACAATGGTCCCTTTGTTCTAGAAGAAACCCATTGAGGTAAACAACGAGGCAACTGTAGTGGTTTGATGATGCAATACTTAAAACTATATAGAACTCATACAAGGCTCAATATCATATTGTTATCATGCATCAATACAATGCCAAGCAATTCCACATCTACAAATACATGGGAAAGCAATACTTGTCATCTCTAAGAGAAAAAAATTATCCCCACCTTCACAACACATGCTTCCAGTTTATTTGAGCCAGCAAACATCTACTGTATATGCAGAACTGTGAGATCAGTCAGTAACTTTTCACAGGCTTTATGAAATAGCGCTTTCCATCCTACTTGTTATATTCATCTGCATTACAGTATCTTGTTGTACAGAGAAAACCTTAATACTACACATACAAAAGGAATGGTATTCTAAAACAACGTATTGCAATGAGATCTGTAGACTGCATTTCGGGTTTTCCATTACATTTGTTCAAATCATACATAGTCTTTTTAAAGATGTTAAATCTCATGAGGGAACTTAATATGTTACATTGGTCAATGTGTTTCCGCTGTAATTATAGACACCAAGCTAAGCCATTCCATTGGTCCTAAAGAGAAATCACTGCCCACCAGGTGACTCAACCTCACTACCAGGTTGGTACTGGAATGTATGAATGGAATTAGGGCCTAGGAAAGAGGTTGCGTTCCAAATTGCACCTTATTCCCTACAAAGTGCACTACTTCTGTCTAGGGCCCATAGGTATTTGGTAAAAGATGTGCACTATGGCGAAAAGGGTGCCATTTGGGTCTAAGAGTGATAATTGATTCACAGTGATAATGGACTGGCGCACTTTGCTTCCAAAACCCAGCTCCGAACAAAGGCTAATGGGTATAATGTACTGTGTGTGTAGTAGTTAATCACCCTTTTTAAAATGGAGTTTATGACAATAACTGGTTCCTGTTCAGCAGTTTTCCAATAGTTCACCAAGTGCTTATGGTAATGTTGTATCCATTAGACCTATTCTGTGACCCTCGCATAATTCCTCATTTTCGGGGGCAAATAAACTGAAAGCTATTTCAGGAACACGACTCACTATAGTGTTGTTTGGAGAGATTAGACACAGTTGTACGATCGTTGGCAATAACATTTATTAAATATCACTATTTTATTTCCATGTTATGGATTCTAACATAGCCAAAACGATAGCTATATTGTGGTCATAACAGCTATCG
Organism: Brachymystax lenok tsinlingensis; assembly: GCA_030435695.1. Classification (NCBI taxonomy): domain Eukaryota; kingdom Metazoa; phylum Chordata; class Actinopteri; order Salmoniformes; family Salmonidae; genus Brachymystax; species Brachymystax lenok. The sequence continues at coordinate 22,735,412 of CM059810.1, forward strand.
GGGGAATCCGTTGTAGAGAAAGTCTAGATGCTGTAGACGTGAATCAGTATGGCTGTAACTGTCATAGTGTTTCTGCATATATGGTGCAATTATGATCCATACCATTCGGTGAAACATTTTCTAAAGTCTAAATTGAGATCACTCTATTCTCACAGGCCTCTGATGTAAGCTATGCTATGCATCCAAAAACAATATCCATCTGCCATAGCGATCACTCAATCCCCTAGTGAAAAAGCCTGGCTACGAGTCGATGAGTCTATGAGGCTATAACAACCTAAAGGAGAAGAAATGCTTAGCCCAGGTTTTTGCGCTTGTTTATCCTCTGCATAAATGAGTGGTTAACCACGAGAAATGCAACGGTACGGGAATCAAACTCCTCGGAGGCTTAATTAGATCCTGTGTGTCGGATGGTTCCCTCTTGGCTCCACGGCCCAGCCACCCGGCCAGAGCACAGAGGCAGACCATTTTGTACGTTTATTTATCAATCCCGAAACACACAAAGCGTAAATGCTGTTTGTTGGCTAAAATGCTGTTTTCACTTTCAAATCTTGCCGCTTATGATGTTGAGGTGAACTTTCCAATGCACAGTAGAACATAGAAACTGAATATAGAACGTATTCTACATGAGACCTATATGAGATATGATGTTTATGATACAGCATTTCAGTCCTCATTAAATTACTAAGAGGGACATGTGCATACATTTTACTTTGAAACTATGATGTATTCCGTTTAACGGAAGAACATTTTCTAAAAAGCACTAAAAAGGCAATGAGAGATTTAGCCACTGGTGTGATGCCAGAGAAAGTCCCTCGTCAGCTCTGTGTGGGGTGAAAGAGGTTGAGAAGAGGGAACCCTTTTCTCTCAATTACACTTGGAGGATAAACTCATCCACCCTCAGCGAGAAATAACTCATGAATATTGCAAATTAAAGTTAGAGTTCACATTATAGAACAGTGTTTGCCTTCAAATGCAATTGTCCCTAGGCAGCAAATATTACTTGGGGTAATGTCAACAAATTAAAGTTGAGAGGCTCTTCGGATGGAATCCAGCAGAATGGTTCAAGGACATGGGCTGAGAAAAAGGCTTTCGAGGGGTTTAGCTTGCGGGTTATGTTCGAGAGGTTTGTTTTACTTCCTACAAGTTGTTGGAAATAAAGTACAGTGTTGCTTAATCGACACAGCTCAAGGTATCTCTTCTTTATGGAGATTCAACATTGATACACACACACACACACATACACACACACACCTTCACCGTTTGGGCCTCGATTCACACCAACAAGCAATTCTTTGTCATTGAGGGTTATGATCTCTGTAATACACACCTGTAATGCGAGGCAATACAGAGAACACACATCTCTTAAAGGAACACCCAAAACGCAGCATCATTGGATGCAACATACATCATGCGGGGATGATTTCTGCATTTAGAAAGTTACATATGTTGAACACTTGATTGCTGACAACCAAAACATTTTGGGACAATGGACTAATGAAACAAATACCAAAATATCGTTTTTGGGTGGAGTTTTCCTTTAAGGCCCAGGGAAACAAAATGACAACCTGCATTTTCTCTCCCACAAACTCAGTTGTGATGATCTACGTATTTTATACTCCCTTGTTACACTTCCCAGCAAGTCTCTGATGAGGTTGTGCTGTACTGTAATGTAATGCGCTGTACTATCCAACCCACATTGTGACGCCCTCAGGAGAACATACACGATGAGAGATCTAATCTAGTTGAAGCACGTTATCACAGTATACTGTAGCTTCTGCTTTCAATATACACTGAGTGTACAAAAGATTAGGAACTCTTTCCATGACATAGACTGACCAGGTGAATCCAGGTGAAATCTATGATCCCTTATTGATGTATCTTGTTAAATCCACTTCAATCAGTGTAGATGAAGGGGAAGAGACAGGTTAAAGAATGACTTTTACACCTTGAGACATTTGAGACATGGATTGTGTATGTGTGCCATTCAGAGGGTGAATGGGCAAGACAAAAGATTTAAGTGCCTTTGAACAGGGTATGGTAGTAGGTACCAGGCGCACCGGTTTGTGTCAAGAACTGCAACGCTGCTGGGTTTTTCACGCTACACAGTTTCCCGTGTGTATCAAGAATGGTCCACCACCCAAAGGACATCCAGCCAACTTGACACAAATGTGGAATGTATTGGAGTCAAACGGGCCAGCATCCCTGTGGAACGCTTTCGACACCTTGTAGAGTCCATGCCCTGACGAATTGAGGCTGTTCTGAGGGCAAAATGGGAAGATGCAACTCAATATTAGGAAGGTGTTCCTAATGTTTGGTCTACTCAGTGTACTGTAACACAGTTCATCCCTTCCGCTGTGGATACAGGATTCAAACTCTCCTCGCAACGTACTCAACAGACTCCACACGCACCTGAGTCAGAAGAACCTGTAGTATCATATCAAGTAGTGTATATTTGAGTCAGACATTTTGGTTATGGGGTTACAGTGACAGAACAATAGACTAAACTACTTCTAGTCATTATTATTCCAAACCAAAGACAGCTGTTCTCCATTTAGTTGTCTTTCTGGATGCTCTATCAAATGCTTACTGCACTCTGTGATATATTTGCTACTTAAAGAGCTTTTTCTGAACATAACTGGTCATCAGCTTAAGCTAGTAGGCCTATGCCATTTGCTAAACTGGAATTCACCTCGAATTCAACCTGACACACACGCTATGGGGAACGTGGATGCTTCGTAGTTGATACAGTCAGTCGAGCACCGTTTTACAAGTAAGATGTCTAGCCAATTACAGATCAAGCATGTTACTCATGAAAGTTATATCTCTTGTAAAGAAAAGTAATGTAATATGGCCAGGGATTTTGGGCCCTGTGAAAAGATATCACATTGGGCCCCACCACCACAGGCCACACCAACCCTGCGCAAAATCAAATCAACTCAAATTTTATTTGTCACATACACATGGTTAGCAGATGTTAATGCGAGTGTAGCAAAATGCTTGTGCATTATACACACAGTGTAAAGGAATGAATACGAGTATGTACATATAAATATATGGATGAGCGATGGCTGAACGGCATAGGCAAGATGCAGTAGATGGTATAGAGTACAGTATACACATGAGATGAGTAATGTAGGGTATGTAAACATTATATAAGTGGCAGGGTTTAAAGTGTCTAGTGATACATTTATTACATCCACTTTTTAATTATTAAAGTGGCTAGAGATTTGAGTCGATGGCCGAACGGCATAGGCAAGATGCAGTAGATGGTATAGAGTACAGTATATACATATGAGATGAGTATTGTCGGAAATGTAAACATTATATAAAAAAATTGTTTAAAGTGGCTAGTGATACATTTGTTACATCCAATTTTCAATTATTTAAAGTGGCTAGAGATTTAAGTCAGTATGTTTGCAGCAGCCACTCAATGTTAGTGATGGCTGTTTAACAGTCTGATGGCCTTGAGATAGAAGCTGTTTTTCAGTCTCTCGGTCCCAGCTTTGATGCACCTGTACTGACCTCGTCTTCTGGATGATAGCGGGGTGAACAGGCAGTGGCTCGGGTGGTTGTTGTCCTTGATTTTGGGCCTTCCTGTGACATCGGGTGGTGTAGGTGTCCTGGAGGGCAGGTAGTTTACCCCCGGTGATGCGTTGTGCAGACCTCACTACCCTCTGGAGAGCCTTACGGTTGTGGGCGGAGCAGTTGCCGTACCAGGCGGTGATACAGCCCGACAGGATGCTCTCGATTGTGCATCTGTAGAAGTTTGTGAGTGTTTTTGGTGACAAGTTGAATTTCTTCAGCCTCCTGAGGTTGAATAGGCGCTGTTGCGCTTTCTTCACCACGCTGTCTATGTGGGTGGACCATTTCAGTTTGTCCGTGATGTTGTTGCCAAGGAACTTAAAACTTTCCACCTTCTCCACGCAATTGCTGTAACCACACCTCCAGAACCCAATCGAACCATTCAAAGCTTTAAATAACTCTACCTTTGCAGGCTTGCAACTCTCTTGTCGTCCAATATTTACTGTAGGATATTTACAGACAGTGAGCTGTGAAAATATAACACTGTGCAGACATGCATGCAACATTCTGCATACAGTGGAATTCACTATCTGATGCAAGACTGATACCCTCTATAAGAAATGTGCTAAAGGCCATCTTTTACACTCTAAATGTAATTTTAATGGTAAAATTCTTGAATGGAAAATTATCTTAACATTAATGAATAACTTAAAATAAACAACTTAAATATACATTAACCTCTTCAATTAAAATAAATTAACATGATCATCTATAGAATGATATAACAAACAAAATAATCAAATCAGCAGCAGATTTTTGAACTAAGTATACATACCAACTAGAAAATAAGCAGCTGGAAAAGTGGAAATGGAAAACAAAATGGAAATGAAAAGGTCTGATGGTGGCGCTAGAGGAAAGGTCAAGAGGTCACCAAATCAATAGGTTTCCTCCACTTGGGGTCTTGATTGTGCACAACAAATCTTATGGCAATCCAGCCATTACTTTGAGATATAACTTGTTCTCAGTCTTGTTCTCAGCCTGTGGGCATCATGTGTGTAGTGATCCAATATCCATAGCCATGCCATTTAACAGTTATCACTGGCCCTTGCTCAGCCTTACTCACCAAGAGCCCAGCGCTGAGCCTTCTTGCTAGCAAAGCACTGATCAAGTCATTGAATTCCAGCTTTCAGTTTTAGCTTACTGAAAGCTCTCTCGCCACCAGCAACAGTCACAGGTAGTGTGCAAAATATACGTAAAGCAATGCACACTCCAAAAATGCGTTGTAGCTGCATCTTACAAATTGCATTCAGGAGGCCAAGAGGGGAAAAGTGTCACGATCGTCGTGTAAAGAACTGGACCAAGGTGCAACGCGGACTGAGTTCCACATCTTTTAATTTGTGAAACTATGAAACAACAAAAACCAATGAAAAACAATCGGACGTGGTGTAGCGTGCGCACACAGCACATACACAAAAAAATAAAAAAAAATATATATATATATATATATATATATATATATATATATATATATACAGTGGGGAAAAAAAGTATTTAGTCAGCCACCAATTGTGCAAGTTCTCTCACTTAAAAAGATGAGAGAGGCCTGTAATTTTCATCATAGGTACACTTCAACTATGACAGACAAAATGAGGGAAAAAAATCCAGAAAATCACATTGTAGGATTTTTATGAATTTATTTGCAAATTATGGTGGAAAATAAGTATTTGGTCACATACAAACAAGCAAGATTTCTGGCTCTCACAGGCCTGTAACTTCTTCTTTAAGAGGCTCCTCTGTCCTCCACTCGTTACCTGTATTAATGGCACCTGTTTGAACTTGTTATCAGTATAAAAGACACCTGTCCACAACCTCAAACAGTCACACTCCAAACTCCACTATGGCCAAGACCAAAGAGCTGTCAAAGGACACCAGAAACAAAATTGTAGACCTGCACCAGGTTGGGAAGAGTTTTGTAGCAATTATTAGGAAATGGAAGACATACAAGACCACTGATAATCTTCCTCGATCTGGGGCTCCACGCAAGATCTCACCCCGTGGGGTCAAAATGATCACAAGAACGGTGAGCAAAAATCCCAGAACCACACGGGGGGACCTAGTGAATGACCTGCAGAGAGCTGGGACCAAAGTAACAAAGCCTACCATCAGTAACACACTACGCCGCCAGGGACTCAAATCCTGCAGTGCCAGACGTGTCCCCCTGCTTAAGCCAGTACATGTTCAGGCCCGTCTAAAGTTTGCTAGAGAGCATTTGGATGATCCAGATGAGGATTGGGAGAATGTCAGATGAAACCAAAATAGAACTTTTTGGTAAAAACTCAACTCGTCGTGTTTGGAGGACAAAGAATGCTGAGTTGCATCCAAAGAACACCATACCTACTGTGAAGCATGGGGGTGGAAACATCATGCTTTGGGGCTGTTTTCTGCAAAGGGACCAGGACGACTGATCCGTGTAAAGGAAAGAATGAATGGGGCCATGTATCGTGAGATTTTGAGTGAAAACCTCCTTCCATCAGCAAGGGCATTGAAGATGAAACGTGGCTGGGTCTTTCAGCATGACAATGATCCCAAACACACCGCCTGGGCAACGAAGGAGTGGCTTCAGAAGAAGCATTTCAAGGTCCTGGAGTGGCCTAGCCAGTCTCCAGATCTCAACCCCATAGAAAATCTTTGAAAGTCCGTGTTGCCCAGCGACAGCCCCAAAACATCACTGCTCTAGAGGAGATCTGCATGGAGGAATGGGCCAAAATACCAGCAACAGTGTGTGAAAACCTTGTGAAGACTTACAGAAAACGTTTGACCTCTGTCATTGCCAACAAAGGGTATATAACAAAGTATTGAGATAAACTTTTGTTATTGACCAAATACTTATTTTCCACCATAATTTGCAAATAAATTCATAAAAATCCTACAATGTGATTTTCTGGATTTTTCCCTCATTTTGTCTGTCATAGTTGAAGTGTACCTATGATGAAAATTACAGGCCTCTCTCATCTTTTTAAGTGAGAGAACTTGCACAATTGGTGGCTGACTAAATACTTTTTTTCCCCACTGTATATATATAATAAAAAAAAAAAACAATGACCCACACTGCAAGTGGGGAAAAGAACAAACATATATATGGTCCCCAATTAGAGGTAACGACACTCAGCTGCCTCTAATTGGGAACCATCAACAAACCAAACCTAGAAAATAAAACATAGAACAAAACCCCCCCTGATCACGTCCTAACCAACACACCCTAGATGAGCCAGAAGGCTATCTGTGGCCAGGACGTGACAACAAGTTATGGGGGAAAGTGGCAGCATATACAGTGTTCAGGTTGTCAACGTTTGGCCGGGTGGTTTCTGGGTTTTGACCACTAGAGGCTCCCATTGTGTTCTTTTTGTCTGATCCTTTCTTTTCTTTTCCCCTTGTTTCCAGTTATTAATTGCACCTGTGCCTCGTTTCTCCTGTATGTATTTAAACCCTTAGTTTCCCTTAGTTCTTTGCTCTGTGTTTATATGTTAGCACCTTGCCTCAGCTACGCTGTGTATATTTTGGTTGCTCCAGTTTGGACTCTCGGGTGGAACTTTGTTTTGGGTAAACGTTTATTTTTGATTATTCTTTTGGGACTAATTTTGCTGTTTCTTCTTCCTGGTGGATTTACCTTTTGTCTTTGTGGATTACCTTTTTCCCAGGAGTCGTTTATTTTTTGGATTATTCTTTTGGGACTATTTTTGCTGTTCCTCCTTTCCTTGTGGATTTACCCTTTGTCATTGTGGATTACTTCTTCCCTGAAGTACTTTCATTTTTTGTCTTTATTAAAATACACCATCTCTGTTACGGCTGTGTCTGCCTCATCTTCTGGGTTCTGCCAACTACCTGTGGCTCAGTTCGATGGGTGACTGGTTCTCACACCGGAGACCCGAGTTCACGACCTGGTCCTGACACAGGTCTCTTACTTCATTTTGAAACTCAGGTGTAAGATCTCTGGAATACTTCATGATCAGTGGTCGGCACACAGAAGGGACTTTATCCTCACTAATCTGCCAAACTTTCAGAACAGCAGAACGTTTTTTGCAGTGTTGTGGAACCTAGTGTCCACGTCACTTATGATGTTGTCCATAGCAGTAAAAAACACTGTGTTCTGAAACACTGGTGCTGAGCTGTCTCCTCTTGAGAGGTCTCATCATGGAATCTCTTCTTTTTCCTCTGGCGCCTGTGTTCCTTGCTAAATTGAGGTGCAACATCCATTTGCGTAGCAATCAGTGTTGCCTCAGACAGGAGAGACTCCCATCCATCTCTAAGAGCCTGCATCTCTTCCTTTAAGGCTCTGATATTGGCTGCCTCTGTGTCAAGTGAGATTTTTCCTGACTGGATAATCACATTCCTGTCCTCAATGTATTGCAGTACCTGCAATTATGTCAACTGACATGTCATTCAACACAATGCTGCTCACCTCCTTCAGTTGGGAGTAGGGCTGGTTCAAGGGTATGGGGAGACAGGGCTCCTGAGCCTGAAGCTGCGTCTGTTGGGTCTGGCATGGGAGGGACACCTGATTTAGTATGAATAGCTTGCTAAAAGTTTGCCTGCATTGATTAAATGTTGGCTAAAAGAGGAGCGAAATGGGGTGTTCCAGTGGAGGCTGGTGGAAGGAGAAATCAGGAGGACGGGCTCCCCATTCCACCCCATGTATACTTCCAACAGCCTCCACTGGTGAATCTATTGCATTGTCCATAACCTCAGGTGGCTAAATGGTGTTTGAGAGAAACATTTACGTGTAAAATAAAATTTGACATTTACATCAATATGTTTTCTCTCCCGATGTGTAACCCTGCCTCCATGGAGAACAAGATTGAGATGGAGAATGATTGGGCATCATGCAATGATTCCCCGCATCACGGTGTCAACAATGTACTAATTAGGCCCTTGCTAAATGGCATTTGTTTAGCAGACTGAATCAACAGGCATGAATTCAGTCGCAATAATTGCTGTCACACAATTAGCTGTAATTACTTTAAATGTATACAGCTGTGACACAGTTGAGTTATTATTGTGTATGGAAGATGATTCCAGGAAGTATAATGTGTTTCATGTCATACTAGGTTCAATGGCTGTGCTTTGGAAGTAGAAACACTAGTGGTAATGTGATTCAACTGTGTAGTTAGAGCAGACAATATCTTTTGCTAGAGATAATTGCCTTCTAAATCAGGTCAGTCCAAACATTGTTGTGACCGCCAGTAGCTAGCATTAATCAATGACTACAATCTCCCATATCAACATAAGCTATTGTCACAAGAGATGCTAGAAGAGTACTCCAAACCACCAGCCTTTCATATGAGTATGTGAGTGGGCATATTTCTACCATGTATGTTGAGCACATGTTTATAGGTTGGAATGAATGGGGAATGGTAGAAATTCAATAATTCACTATTGTAGTCTATGGGTATTTAGTATACACACTTCAGACTCAAAGGAACAGCAAATAACACATGTAAACACACTGCATGCTCTACAATCACTGGAGGCTCTACAGAGTTTGGAGCCCTCTGTTGTATTTGTAGTTAATACTATATTAGTGCCGTACATGCAGTACAATTTATTGGATCTGTGAATTGTACTTACATCAAAGATCATAATGTGTCCAACATTAGCCAAACAGGAGTTCCTGGCTCATTAGCGATTCCTTATCATCCCTGAAATGCCCTCCAGAGAAAAAAAAAAAATGGCCTCCAAGTTGGCAAGTAAGATGTTATCGTTCATTGATGGTTTTTGGTGGGGGGTTGACACCTACTGCTACTTGAAGATGAAGAGAATGAAGACAATCAGAAGAGGACAGGAATGCAGTCCATCAGTACTGAACAGTGTTGGGGAAGCTACTCTGAAATCATAGTGTGGCAGGTAGCCTAGTGGTTAAGAGCGTTGCGCCAGTAACTGGAAAAATTGCCGGTTCAAATCCCAGAGATGACTAAGTGAGAAATCTATCAATGTGCAATGGCACTTAACCCAAGTTGCTCTGGATAAGAGCATCTGCTAAATGATTAAAATGTATGGTTTATTAAACTACCAGTTACTTCACACTAGAAGATAAATATAGTTTACTTAACTAAAGCTACTTTGAAAAAGTTGTTTGCTAGTTTGGGAAAAATGATCATATCTTAATCTGAAATGTTATAGACATTATCTCTCCGGAGTCAGATGTTAAAAGTATATGTAATTTAGCCTATTGAACATGTTTCAAGTGAGATTTAGGCATATTTCACCCATATTTTCTTCCTTTTTTGCAAAACAATTTAGTGTGTAATTCTAGTAGTTAGCTATACAGCTACATGGAAAAAAGTAATTAAGTACTGAAAACACTACCAAGATTTTAATTTAGTTCAACTACCACCAAGCTACTGCAAATTGTAGTTTAATTACTACTTGAACCACGGATAGAACAATGAGCCAGATGTTTCATCTGAAGCATCCGGTTGGCATTTCCAATCAGCACCAAATATAGTGATGAGAGGAAACCCACTGGCCGGCAGTGGGAGTTAATGGAGCGAGATGGATTTTTGCATTCTGCACATTTTCTCATCAATGAAACATTGAATCTCAAAACAGTTTTCTGTTCCCAACACTAACATTTCTTACAATCAGACTGGACTAAGTTTTGTAGACTTTACCCTTTGACAAAGTTTTAAAAAATGGTGTTGTTTAGGAGTGCAAGGGCAAATTTAGTTATTGGACACGCACACTTCACAGAGTAGGCATTCCCTAACGGAAATATGCAAATACATACTAGACCGCACCAATAGGAACTTGCTAGCTCGTGCTTGGCTCTGCCTGCCTCTTTGCTTGTTCTGCCCACTATGATTAATTTGTACCCACTGGAAACGACATGCTGTGGTCTATCTTGGATTTGTTATAAAAAATACTTGGTTGAACTACATATAGTTCACTACTACCCAACACTGGTAATGAATGTGTTGTTGCAATCTATAAAAATAAATTTAGAGGATGAACCAAGAGGAAATTGAGGATATGGACACATTTCCATGCTCCACAGAAGTTAGTAAAGGATGGCAAACCTACAACGAGAAGGAACCTTAGAACTCCAACACGGTTTACTCGCTAAATATATTAAGTGGCTAAAATAATTAGACCTCAAAGAATGAATGACGATCTTGAAGGCTACAGTATCTCCCCAGATGTTCTTACCTGAATATCAAAGGATGTTCAGGCGCTCACATCACAGCATCACCAAAACACCAGTATGAAGGAGTGCTTCCTCTATGTCTTACTGTGCATGATTAAATTGATCTTGATCTCATTTAGCTGTAATGATAAATTATCCCTCTCCCCAACCTTGAACCAGAGGTGCCTCCTAAAGCCATTTACAACCTGTGTGTGTAAGCTAGTTATAGCTTTTTCATAGCTAGACTGTAGCTATGAAAAATATGGATTCTGCTATCTATCTTGGGTGCAGTTGTTTCTTTCAAATCAAATTGTATTGGTCACATACAAATGGTTAGCAGGTGTTATTGCGAGTGTAGCGAAATGCTTATGCTTCTAGATCCGACAGTGCAGCAGTATCTAACAGGTAATATCAACAATTCCACAACAAAACCTAATACACACTATCTAGTAAAGGAATGGGATGAGAATATATAAGTATAAAATATATGGATGAGCAGTGACAGAGCGGATAAGATGCAATAGATAGTAAAGAATAGATAGTGAAGGATACAGTATACAGTATATACATATGAGATGAGTAATATGAGATATGTAAACATTTTTAAAGTGGCATTATTAAAGTGACTAGTGTTCTATTTATTAAAGTGGCCAATGATATCAAGTCTGTAGGTAGGCAGCTGCCTCTCTGTGCTAGCGGTGGCTGTTTAACAATCTGATGGCCTTGAGATAGAAGCTGTATTTTAATCTTTATGTCCTAGCTCTGATGCACCTGTACTGGCCTCACCTTCTGGATGGAAGCGGGGGTGAACAGGTAGTGGCCCAGGTGGTTATTGTCCTTTATGATCTTTTTGCCTTCCTGTGACATCGGGTGTTGTAGGTGTCCTGGAGGGCAGGTAGTTTGCCCCCGGTGATGCGTTGTGCAGACCGCTCCACCCTCTGGAGAGCCCTGCGGTTGTGGCCGGTTAAGTTGCCGTACCAGGCGGTGATACAGCCCGACAGGATGCTCTCAATTGTGCACCTGTAAAAAGAGGATTTTCGGTGACAAGGCACATTTTTTCAGCCTCCTGAGTTTGAAGAGGCGCTGTTGCACCTTCTTCACCACACTGTCTGTGTGCGTGGACCATTTCAGTTTGTCGGTGATGTGTACACCGAGGAACTTAAAACTTTCCACCTTCTCTACTACTGTCCCGTCGATGTGGATAGGGGGGTGCTCCTTCTCCTGTTTCCTGAAGTCCACGATCCTCTCCTTTGTTTTGCTGACATTAAGTGAGAGGTTATTTTTCTGACACCACACTCTGAGGGCCCTCACCTCCTCCCTGTAGGCTGTCTCGTCGTTGTTGGTAATCAGGTCTACCACTGTTGTGTCGTCTGCAAACTTGATGATTGAGTTGGAGGCGTGCGTGGTCACGCAGTCATATGTGAACAGGGAGTGCAGGTGAGGCCTGAGAACGCACCCTTGTGGGGCCCCAGTGTTGAGGATCAGCGGAGTGGAGATGTTGTTTCCTACCTTCACACCCTGGGGGCGGCCCGTCAGGAAGTCCAGGACCCAGTTGCAGAGGGCGGGTTTGAGACCCAGGGTCTCAAGCTTAACGATGAGTTTGGAGGGTACTATGGTGTTGAATGCTGAGCTGTAGTCAATGAACAGCATTCTTACATAGGTATTCCTCTTGTTCAAATGGGATAGGGCAGTGTGCAGTGTGATGGCGATTGCATCATCTGTGGACCTATTGGGGCGGTAAGCAAATTGGAGTGGGTCTAGGGTGACAGGTAAGGTGGTGATATATATTGACTAGTCTCTCAAAGCACTTCATGATGACAGAAGTGACTGCTACGGGGCTTTGCTCTGTATTGAGTCTTGTAAAGACATTTTGGATTCTTTGCACGAAAATAAAACGCTTGTAGGAAAATATTCCTTAATTCATCATAGACTAATAATTATTTTCTGAGTTTACATTTCATACAACACAACAATCTGTGCAAAACAAATAATGGCCGTTGATGAGAGATTACTGAAGTTACTGACATCATAGAAAGCTACTGATACCACTCCATTAATTAATAACTTAATCAGGTAGAGTTATGTTTGTCGTGATTGCTTGGGAAGGCTTTGACAGACTGGCATCTTTATTCTCACCTGGTTCACAGAGAGCAAACGTCTGTCTACCCCCCCCCTCTCTCTCTGTCTCTCTATCTCTCCCCCCTATCTGGCGCTGTGGGTATCTCTCGCTTCCTCTCTGTCGCTCTTTTTCTCTCTGACTCCTTGTCTGTCCCTCCCACGCCGCCTCATCACAACCAGCAGGAACAAAGCAGCGGCCCTGTCACTGCAAACCTCTCCTTCCTCCGTCATTATCAACAGCCTCACACAGCATGGGGCAATTACAAAGAATGGCTCTACATAGAACTCATTAATGGAGTTGTTGGAAAAATTAATGAAAGCAAAGTCACTTTTACAAAGTGTTCACAAAGTCACTGTTGTGTCACTCAAACTTTATGGTAAGTTTGGAGTAAGAGAAGTTGGGCTTCTTTTTCTAAATGGCTACCAACAGAGAATATGCAAACCACTGGGACAGCATTAAGATCATTAATGGGAGCCAGACTGAGGCGGATTGCAAATCCTCAAAGATTAACGCATTTCACGCTGCTTTTATCATCTCCCGAAAATGATAGGAAGGTAACGAATTAATCAAAATGAATTAGATGAATTGAAAAACAAACAAATTCCAGACAAAACAATCGATTTCATTAATAGGATCTCATGGAGGGAGCTGGATGGCTAGAGGGGATTTGCAACATGCTGTAAACCAGGGCCTCACAGAACCATAGTGACCGTGGAATCGAACAGAAAAACCAATAAGACATCCAATAAACCAGTGCCCTTGGGTGTGAGGCTTTGAGACCGGACGCCGCATGACACACATCCCACCCCCGCCCCTTCCTCCCCCGCACCTCAGAAGGCAGCCAATAGAATTAATTAGACAGCCAATTACTCACAATAACATATTTTACACAAGAAGCGCTGCGTGACCCTGCGACTGTGAGATCCCCTGCAGCGCGATACAGAGTGTGTGTGTGCATGTGAGAGAGACCCAATAAATCTAGCTGAAGCCTACATATCCTGGGGTGAAGCCTGGGGTATACATTTGCCTTTTTCCCCTTTTGATAAGTGATATATCTTTAATGTTTCCTTTAATTTAATCTATTTTCAGCGTTTCAGTTCACGCCAATATCCAGAAACTTCACATAGTCATTGAAGACAACATTCCACAGGCCACAATCAACAGCTTGATCAACTCTATGCGAAGGAGATGTGTTGCGCTGGATGAGGCAAATGGTGGTCACACCAGAAAATGACTGGTTTTCTGATCCAACAGATGCATATCTGTATTCCTAGTTATGTGAAATCCATAGATTAGGGCCTAATGCATTTATTTCAATTGACTGATTTCCTTATATTAAATGTAACTCAGTAAAATCGTTGAAAATGTGAAGTTAAGTTTATATTTTTGTTCAGTATAGTCTCTGTGGGATATGTATTATCCAGGCACTTTGGTATAGGGGCCTGTGTTGAGGAGCTGAATGCATTATTAGGCTACAGTTTCAACGTTCTTAACGTCCTTATCATTTCAGACCATCCCTATACCCATTAAGGGGCCATGGGTTTAGTTATGGGATGGGAGTCATTATGTTAGATTCAAGGCAGGGTCCAGTTATGGAATGGAAGTCATTATGCTAGATTCAAGGCAGGGTTCAGTTATGGAATGGAAGACATTGATCAGCTAGAGTCAAGGCAGGGTTCAGTTATGGAATGGAAGTCATTATGCTAGATTCAAGGCAGGGTTCAGTTGTGGAATGGAAGTCATTATGCTAGATTCAAGGCAGGGTTCAGTTATGGAATGGAAGTCATTATGCTAGATTCAAGACAGGGTTCAGTTATGGAATGGAAGTCATTATGCTAGATTCAAGGCAGGGTTCAGTTATGGAATGGAAGTCATTATGCTAGATTCAAGGCAGGGTTCAGTTGTGGAATGGAAGTCATTATGCTAGATTCAAGGCAGGGTTCAGTTATGGAATGGAAGTCATTATGCTAGATTCAAGGCAGGGTTCAGTTATGGAATGGAAGTCATTATGCTAGATTCAAGGCAGGGTTCAGTTATGGAATGGAAGTCATTATGCTAGATTCAAGACAGGGTTCAGTTATGGAATGGAAGTCATTATGCTAGATTCAAGGCAGGGTTCAGTTATGGAATGGAAGTCATTATGCTAGATTCAAGGCAGGGTTCAGTTGTGGAATGGAAGTCATTATGCTAGATTCAAGGCAGGGTTCAGTTATGGAATGGAAGTCATTATGCTAGATTCAAGGCAGGGTTCAGTTATGGAATGGAAGTCATTATGCTAGATTCAAGGCAGGGTTCAGTTATGGAATGGAAGTCATTATGCTAGATTCAAGGCAGGGTTCAGTTATGGAATGGAAGTCATTATGCTAGATTCAAGGCAGGGTTCAGTTATGGAATGGAAGTCATTATGCTAGATTCAAGACAGGGTTCAGTTATGGAATGGAAGTCATTATGCTAGATTCAAGGCAGGGTTCAGTTATGGAATGGAAGTCATTATGCTAGATTCAAGGCAGGGTTCAGTTGTGGAATGGAAGTCATTATGCTAGATTCAAGGCAGGGTTCAGTTATGGAATGGAAGTCATTATGCTAGATTCAAGGCAGGGTTCAGTTATGGAATGGAAGTCATTATGCTAGATTCAAGACAGGGTTCAGTTATGGAATGGAAGTCATTATGCTAGATTCAAGGCAGGGTTCAGTTATGGAATGGAAGTCATTATGCTAGATTCAAGGCAGGGTTCAGTTGTGGAATGGAAGTCATTATGCTAGATTCAAGGCAGGGTTCAGTTATGGAATGGAAGACATTGATCAGCTAGAGTCAAGGCAGGGTTCAGTTATGGAATGGAAGACATTGATCAGCTAGAGTCAAGGCAGCGTTCAGTTATGGAATGGAAGTCATTATGCTAGATTCAAGACAGGGTTCAGTTATGGAATGGAAGTCATTATGCTAGATTCAAGGCAGGGTTCAGTTATGGAATGGATGTCATTATGCTAGATTCAAGACAGGGTTCAGTTATGGAATGGAAGTCATTATGCTAGATACAAGGCAGGGTTCAGTTATGGAATGGAAGTCATTATGCTAGATTCAAGACAGGGTTCAGTTGTGGAATGGAAGTCATTATGCTAGATTCAAGACAGGGTTCAGTTATGGAATGGAGGTCATTATGCTAGATTCAAGACAGGGTTCAGTTATGGAATGGAAGTCATTATGCTAGATACAAGGCAGCGTTCAGTTATGGAATGGAAGACATTGATCAGCTAGAGTCAAGGCAGGGTTCAGTTATGGAATGGAAGACATTGATCAGATAGAGTCAAGGCAACACACTGAGTTTGGGTTTACTTTGCAGACATTCAGCTCCTTTAAAAACTATACATGTTTTAACAATGGAGTTTAATTATATTTCTATGGTTTTTGCGGTACAACCACACAAATAAGTACTAACCCACTGGGCACAGATGTCATTTCAACGTCTAGTTTAGATTTACAATTCCATTTTTTTGTTGTTGAAATGACGTGGAAACAACATTGATTCAACCGGTTTTTGTCCAGCGGGAAGCTAATCCTGAAAAGTCTATTCATCTTTAATTGTTTAGCTTTTACAGTACACTCTGACAGGAATGTGTAAATTTCTTGCGATCGTGTGTAGCTTAAAGGACTTGACAGGTTGTAATACTTTCTAGATCAAAATGAGGATGCACTGCACACAATTGTGGGAAAACCCACCAGAAACAATTCATTATTCTAATCACACAAATGGCTCACAAAGAAAACGTATGATTCAAAGGTTCACCATGATAGTCATGGCCCCCATGCTCATTGTTGACAGTTTTGTATGGCAGGATTTTCTTTGTGACATTAATCATTTCATTACAGTGCTTGTCGCTACCAAGACCACACCAGTGGCTTTTTCTCCTCTCTCCTTCATTATTCAAAACTGAAAAGGTTACATTGATTTCTGGTGCCATTTCCCCAGCTCAGCGATGGAATCTTAATAAATCAAATCATTTTTGACAGTTGGTGGCGCAGGCAGGCAGGGACGCCAGCGTTCTAGAATATTGGATTCTTGCAGCTGTGTCATCCTGTTTGCATTTCGTCATCGACACAGAGACGGTTGGTATTTAGAGTAATGACCAGGTGACACTGGTAGAATGTCACAAGGGAGAGTTTTTCCATGCATGGTCTGACAGCTGGATGTGACAGGACTAAGGTTATAACAAGTTAGACTTTTCACTTTGTACCTGAAGTTGGTGGATTATGGATTTATTTTGTTGGGAGGGGGTGACGACAACACCAGAACACCCAAACACCCATTTCTAATGCAGGGATCCATAACAATGTACTAATTTGAATGTTACTGGTCTGTTGCTGTTCTGATGAAGATTTCAATTAACAAAATAATCACAAGTTTTCAAAACAAATGAGATTTCTACCTTCCCTCCCTTGTGTTGCTGTTGGAAACATTAGTATAAATAGCTGTTGTCTTAGACTACTGACAATCTCAATCACAAATTGTTCTGGGTGTAGCTCTTAGCTGGTATATAAATCTATAAGAGCTGGGAAGCTGGACGACCTAGATCCTGTAACACTCCTCTCCAGATGCCTTTGTTGACAGAGAAATCTCTCCTCCCTTTCTCTCTCTATCTCTCTATCCCTTCTCTTGCTCTCTCTCTATCTCTCTCTCCCTTCTCTCTCTCCATCGCTCTCTCTTTCCTCATTGTGCCCTATCACCATATGAGGAGGGGAGAGGATCGGAGACGGTAAACACACACACACAAACACAGCAACAGAACAAACTGAACAAATACAATGTAATCCTGGTGAAGATGAAGGCAGACAGCTAGGAAACGGTGATCCACACAAGCAGAAGAACAAATAGACTGACGGTTGGGTAGTATTTTCACAGGGATCGGATGATATTTCAGAAAGTTTCCCCTCTCAATTATGTTATGTTTGTTTTTCTGGGCAACCAAATGCAGTGAACAAAATGGAACATGGCATGTACTTTCAGACTGAAATCTCGAACTTGAAAGAACTCAGACTTTTATACATGTGTTCTGTTCCGTACGGTAGCTCAGACTCTCTTGTAAATCTAAAGTTCATC
Organism: Brachymystax lenok tsinlingensis; assembly: GCA_030435695.1. Lineage (NCBI taxonomy): Eukaryota > Metazoa > Chordata > Actinopteri > Salmoniformes > Salmonidae > Brachymystax > Brachymystax lenok. The sequence continues at coordinate 22,753,329 of CM059810.1, forward strand.
CAATACAGTATTCAACCGATATGCACAGTATGGTTATCGTTCTGATGCTTCTTAATCTCTTGTTTCTTCCTCTTTTTGTCTTGGGATTATTTGTGTATTAGTATTGTACTGTTAGACATTTACTGCACTGCTGGAGCTAAGAACAAAAGCATTTCGCTGCATCTGCTTTACCATTTGCTCATCGGTGTACGTGACAATTCCACTTTGATTTGATTTATGGTAGGAGTATATTCATCATAATCCATCACAAATATGGATCAGAAAGGTTGAGCTGCTTCACAAAGTCACTGATTATGTAATTAGAAAATATCGCTGCCACATTAACGTAAAGAATGACGCTGGAGAAGAGAAGCAGGTACGGGGAGTCAACATTTAATTGGAACAGACATGGAAACAGGACAGGAACAGCGTCAGCACACGTGTATACAAAGACAGACGACAATCAATGCAGCAGCTGGGAACAGAGCTGGGGAAGTGACAAATATAGGGGAGGTAATAAACAGGTGATTGAGTCCAGGTGAGTCCAATAATTTGTGAATGCTCGTGACGAGGGAAGGCAGGTGTGCGTAATGATGGTGGCAGGAGTGCGTAATGCAGGGCAGCCTGGCGCCCCCGAGCGTCTGGGGGAGGAGCGGGAGCAGGCGTGACACGTTAAGATATTCAACCCAATGGAAACTTTGGTTCAGGTCGTGGATTTACAGCAGGAAATGGTTCATAAGATTTCCAATAGATTTTTTATTGGGACTGAATCAAAGCCAACAACCACTGAAACAGGAATATCAGCTCTCTTGTTTTAATTCCTTTTATAAAGTCATAAAAATCCTTAAACACAATCAATTTACAAAGGCTCTGCCTTGCCCCTTAAAACTCTTTGTCCCATAGAGGAAACACAAGTAAAGAAGAAATAAGCCTGCATGTCCTTGTGGTTTTTGGGAGGCAGTAGAAAGCAATTAAAGTTAGTCATATAACGGTTTTATGGGCACTCTGTCATCTGTTTCATAGGACTGGGAGGCTGCTGCCCTGAAACAAGCATTTCCTCACGCTAACTTCCTGCTACATTACCCAAGCCATCAGGATGAAAACGCCTGTGAAATTCAGACATGCCTAAATACAGATGTGACTGACATTGTGTGTGTGTAGAGGGGTGTGTGTGTCTGTGTGTGTGTGTTTAAACATCATGGTTCTCTGAGATATATTCATGAGGCCAAGGTGTAATTATTTACATCTAAATCTTATGCACACTGTGATTCCTACATTGTCTGAAAATAAAATAAATCCATCTAATTATCAAAATGGAGGTTATAGCATGTCAGTCTCAATTTCAATTTTCAATTTCAGCTCCCACCTTTCAAACCAGGAGAGAACATCCAGGCGTGTTGAAAACAACAAGGTTGTGAAGCCGTACCAGTATGGTAGATGAATATAGCGTCGTGTAGGGTGAACATGTCAGCGTCTCACAATAAAGCCGTGGCTGATTACTCGCTCTGATGAATTCTAGTCAGTCAAATTGAGTTCCTTCCCTCAGTTATATGCATAATAGGCCTACTTCCCTTTGAGCAGAGGAGAGATAGAGGAGAGAGCGGAGGGCGAGGAGAGAGAGGAGGGAGGGTCGAAGAGACAAATAGAAAGGTAGAGAAAGAGAGAGAGGGAACGGAGGTCGAGGGAGAAAGAGAGAGGGTAAAAAAGGTACCGCAGCATAAAAAAAAAGTGTAGAATTAGTGAAAGTAGCCAGTGGTGAATTTGAATGGTCAGTCAGTAATATCAATGTTTGTGACCTCACAATTGGCAATGTCAGAGAGAGGGTGACACTCAGACAAGCCCCGAAGCGCTCGTTGAGACTTTCTGAAGCCAAGAGATAAGAGCTTTACCTGAATTCTCTATATGAGAATAACATTCCCCAGGCTAACCAATTACAAAATCAATAGGAAATCTGGTGCAGTGATAGAATGACATGATAAGGCCACTAAGTGCAACGGAGGTCAGGACATTGGTCCATCAACCCAGCTATCAAAGTTCAAAAGTGGAGTTCAGAACTTCAGCTGAAAAGTCGCTGCAAGAGTTTGGCTAGTAGGCGGCAAACATGAGCTCTCCACAAGTGTGCTTATTCCAAACAGCAATCAGAACAGCACACAAAAAAAGATAGGTTATGCTGAATGTTTGCATCAACTTGCTAAACTCTTCCATCAGAAATGACTTATTTCCACTAGTTTGGTTGCTATAAGTAGCCTGAATCCACAGTAAGAGCCCTTTTGCAGACATCAACAGCGAATGACAACTGAGTGGATAACCACCCCTATTTCTCCTGGTGATTTTACTGAATCACAGCCCATAACGGATGGAAAGCTCAGCATGGTTCTCTTTTTTCTATTTCATACCTGCTACCCCAGACGCTCTCTGGCTGCTGCTGTAAGTGATGCAAACTTTATACATAAAATAACTTACATTTTTGAGAGTTGGATAAAAATGTTTTATGTGATTCCTGGATCAAGAATTCAGTCTCTTGCTGTTTTGCGGATCACTATTTTGCAAGGCACTCTGCCAGATCAACAGAGTGGGGTAGCAACTTTAATCACTATTTTGCAAGGTACCCTGTCAGCCTGCCAGTGTGAGGTACACTGCGTTTCAAAACTTTCCATGTACAATTTACATTAAATATAAGTATCTCATTATTGTCAAATGAAGTCTGAATGTGACTGACAAGGTATGAAACCTTGGGCTCCTGCTACAAGACTATGTTAGCCCACTGGGCTAAAGCGTAGGCCTTCAGGTCTCAAACAAAGGTACTTATCCCGCAAGTGTGGTTTACTGAATCACAGCCGTTACACCAGCAGCCTAAGCAGCTACTTCGGTAGGTAGTCTACTGTACTATCATCTAGTCACCTAGTAGGTAGTCTACTGTACTATCAACTAGTCACCTAGTAGGTAGTCTACTGTACTATCATCTAGTCACCTAGGAGGTAGTCTACTGTACTATCATCTAGTCACCTAGTAGGTAGTCTACTGTACTATCATCTAGTCACCTAGTAGGTAGTCTACTGTACTATCAACTAGTCACCTAGTAGGTAGTCTACTGTACTATCATCTAGTCACCTAGGAGGTAGTCTACTGTACTATCATCTAGTCACCTAGTAGGTAGTCTACTGTACTATCATCTAGTCACCTAGTATGTAGTCTACTGTACTATCATCTAGTCACCTAGTAGGTAGTCTACTGTACTATCATCTAGTCACCTAGTAGGTAGTCTACTGTACTATCATCTAGTCAACTAGTAGGTAGTCTACTGTACTATCATCTAGTCACCTAGTAGGTAGCCTACTCTACTATCATCTAGTCACCTAGTATGTAGTCTACTGTACTATCATCTAGTCACCTAGTAGGTAGTCTACTGTACTATCATCTAGTCACCTAGTAGGTAGTCTACTGTACTATCATCTAGTCACCTAGTAGGTAGTCTACTGTACTATCATCTAGTCACCTAGTAGGTAGTCTACTGTACTATCATCTAGTCACCTAGTAGGTAATCTACTGTACTATCATCTAGTCACCTAGTAGGTAGTCTACTGTACTATCACCTAGTCACCTAGTAGGTAGTCTACTGTACTATCATCTAGTCACCTCGTAGGTAGTCTACTGTACTATCATCTAGTCACCTAGTAGGTAGTCTACTGTACTATCATCTAGTCACTTAGGAGGTAGTCTACTGTACTATCATCTAGTCACCTAATAGGTAGCCTACTGTACTATCATCTAGTCACCTAGTAGGTAGTCTACTGTACTATCATCTAGTCACCTAGGAGGTAGTCTACTGTACTATCATCTAGTCACCTAGTAGGTAGTCTACTGTACTATCATCTAGTCACCTAGTAGGTAGTCTACTGTACTAACACCTAGTCACCTAGTAGGTAGTCTACTGTACTATCATCTAGTCACCTCGTAGGTAGTCTACTGTACTATCATCTAGTCACCTAATATGTAGCCTACTGTACTATCATCTAGTCACCTAGTAGGTAGTCTACTGTACTATCATCTAGTCACCTAGGAGGTAGTCTACTGTACTATCATCTAGTCACCTAGTAGGTAGTCTACTGTACTATCATCTAGTCACCTAGTAGGTAGTCTACTGTACTATCATCTAGTCACCTAGTAGGTAGTCTACTGTACTATCATCTAGTCACCTAGTAGGTAATCTACTGTACTATCATCTAGTCACCTAGTAGGTAGTCTACTGTACTATCACCTAGTCACCTAGTAGGTAGTCTACTGTACTATCATCTAGTCACCTCGTAGGTAGTCTACTGTACTATCATCTAGTCACCTAATATGTAGCCTACTGTACTATCATCTAGTCACCTAGTAGGTAGTCTACTGTACTATCATCTAGTCACCTAGTAGGTAGTCTACTGTACTATCATCTAGTCACCTAGGAGGTAGTCTACTGTACTATCATCTAGTCACCTAGTAGGTAGTCTACTGTACTATCATCTAGTCACCTAGTAGGTAGTCTACTGTACTATCATCTAGTCACCTAGTAGGTAATCTACTGTACTATCATCTAGTCATGCACAGTAGTGGCCAAATGCCCATCACTCTGATCTCCTCTGTGAACAGGTTTCTGACTTTCACATCACTGTAAACCTTCCAAGTGAGCCGCAGCAATAATGAGGTTTGAATCCCCTGGCAGAGCAGAGCGGCTGGTGGTGAAATCCTCTGGGGCTGAACCCTCATCAGAGCCTGGTGCTGCTGCACCTGCTGAGGAAACATCCACTCCTCATGTCCCACAAAGCCCCAGGTTCACATCCAGCTGTACAGATAATCAATGATATCACACATCAGCAGCCTGGGTGGTTAGGGTGGCAGGGTGGGTGGGTATGTGTTCCCTAAGAGTCCTGTCCGTCTGTCAGCCCGCAGAATGGATGTGATTGCATTTCATGGAAAGATCTTTAAACATCTCACTCTTTTTCGCTTTCCTATTGGGTCTGTTGCTAATAACGATTTTCAAATGGACCCGCTGAGGAATGATATGACAACCAGCATCTTATATCCACGCATGATGTACTGACTTTAGAATACAGTTCTTCTTCTCCCCTGTTCTGATCAGGCCGTGTCTCTCTGTGACAAACTAATACAACTGGTCTCATAGATGGCATTTAAACAAGGACATTATGTCACTGTGTGGTTTCATAAAATAATTTAATCAATATGAAATAATTATTTCTATCAACGCCATTCATATGAAAGGCTTGACATTCTTACTGTGAATAACAGACTTTATCAATCTACTCCCCAGTAATTACCTATTGTGTGTGTGGAATAATGAACAAGTCCTCTCTCACTCTTCGCAATAGGAACATTGTGCTTCTATTCTGATGATGTCTGATGTAAAAATGACTGCCTGTCTGTGTGTGTGTGTGTGTGTGTGTGTGTGTGTGTTTATTTCCATCTGAGAAGCTCTGGTCTTTGATGCAGCAGCTCTGTTTTGTTCTTTGTGTTCTGCATTTAATTATAACGGCACCAAATACTGGTAATAACCACATTCAGCAGCATTGTGGGAACGAAACTAAGAGTGGAAAGGAAATGTTCTAATCCCCCTCAGTCGGAGCCTCTGAGATCTTTATTTTTACCACTAATAGGCATGAGACAGTACATCTACCTTTACTTTTTACGATTGTAATACACTTCATGACCTTTAGAGAGCCAGTCACAGTTGGGCGAGTATTTTTCCCTCTAAATGTACAAAGGATTTGTTAACGCAGTTAAAATCAGATCACAATGATATGATAATAATGAAGACAGTTCAAATGAAAGTATATTGGTCGCATAGACAATTTAGCAACGTTATAGTGGGCTCAGCAAAATGCTTGTGTTACTAGCTCCTAATAGTGCAGCCAAAATGTCAAACAAGTACACAAATAATCATCAAAACTAGAAACAAGAAATCACGGCTGTCAGAACGATTCCAGTTAACAACCCAAATAACACTGTAATCCAAATATAATCTATGCTGACAGTGCCTTCAGAAAGTATTCACACCTCCTGAGTTGCCGAATGTTGTTGTGTTACAGCCTGAATTTAAAATGGATTCCATTGAGATTTTTTTTTGTCACAGGCCTACAGACAATACCCCATAATGTCAAAGTGGAATTATGTTTTTAGAAGTGTTTACAAATTCATAAAAAGCTGAAATGTCTTGAGTCAATTCAACCACTTTTTAAAGGCAAGCCTAAATAAGTTCAGGAGTAAAAATGTGCTTAACAAGTCACATAATAAGTTGCATGAACTCACTCTCTGCGCAATAATAGTGTTTAGCATGACTACCTCATCTCTTTACCCCACACATACTGTACAATTATCTGTAAGGTCCCTCAGTCGAACAGTGAATTTCAAACACAGATTCAACCACAAAGACCAGGGAGGTTTTCCAGCGCTTGACAAAGAAGGCCACCTATTGGTAGATGGGTAAAACAAAACAAAAAAGCAGACATTGAATATTCCTTTGAGCATGGTGAAGTTATTAATCACCCTAGCGATGGTGTATCATTACATCCAGTCACTACACCAGTACAGGTGTCCTTCCAAAATCAGTTGCCGGAGAGGAAGGAAAGCACTCAGGGATTTCACAATGAGGCCATAGTAACAGAGTTTAATGGCTGAGACAGGAGAAAACTGAGGATGGATCAACAACATACTAATCTAATTGACAAAGTGAAAAGAAGGAAGTCTGTACGGAATAAAAAATAATCCAAAACGGGTATCCTGTTTGCAACAAGGTACTAAAGTAATACTGCAAAAAATATAGCAAAGCAATTCTCTTTTGTCCTGAATAGAAAGTGTTATGTTTGGGGAAAATCAGTACAACACATTACTAAGTACCATTTTCCATATTTTCAAGCTTAGTGGGTGGCGGCATCATGTTATGGGTATGCTTGTCATCGTTAAGGACTGGGGAGTTTTCATGATAAAAAATAAACGTAATGGAGCTAAGCACAGGTAAAATCCTAGAGGAAAACCTGGTGCAGTCTGCTTTCCACCAGATACTGGGAGATTAACCTTTCAGCAGGACAATAACCTAAAACACAAGGCCAAATCTCCACTGGAGTTGCATACAGAGAAGACAGTGCATTTTGTGAGGGGCCAAGTAAAATCTACTTAAAAATATATGGCAAGACCTGAAAATGGTTGTCTAGCAATGATCAACAAGTCAATGGAGAGAGCTTGAAGAATTTTTTTTTAATAATAATGGGCAAATGTTGCACGATCCAGGATTGGAAAGCTCTTAGAGACTTACCCAGAAAGACTCAGAGCTGAACACTGATGTAAATGAGATATTTCATTTTCAATACATTTGCAAAAATGTCTAAAAACATGTTTTCACTTTGTCATTATGGGGTACTGTGTGTAGATGGGTGAGAACAAAAATCTATTTAATCAATTCTGAATTCAGGCTGTAACACAACAAGCACAGGAGGTTGGTGATGGCTGGAGGGGGGAATAGGTGGAATGTTGTCAAATACATCAAACACATGGTTTCCATGTATTTGAAGCGATTCCATTTGCTCCGTTCCAGCCATTATTATGAGCCATCCTCCACTCAGCATCCTCCACTGAAGTCAAGGGGTATGAATACTTTCAGAAGGCACTGTATATTATAATGAACTATGTGAAGAAAACAGTATATGAATACACAGTGTGAGAAACAGTATAAAAGCAAAGGTTCAGTGTTTAATGTCTGTATATACATGGAACAGCAGCGTTGGCTATGTGTGCATGAGTGTGTTTGTGAGTACTGTCACGCCTGCTCCCGCTCTCCCTCTTTGGCGCTCGAGGTCGCCAGGCTGCCCTTCATTACGCACACCTGTCACCATCATTATGCGCAGCAGCACTCATTGGACTCACCTGGACTCCTTCCCTGTGTTGATTGCCCCGTATATAACTGTCTGCTCCCCCGTTTGTTCCCGGTGTCAGCATTGATGTCGTTATTTTGTCCCCTGTCCAGACGCTGTTCCTGTCCTGTTTCATGTCCGTTGTTTATTATATGTTCTCCCTGTACCTGCTTCCTGTCTCCAGCGTCGATCCTCACACGTACAGGAGTCTGAGTGTGTATGAGGTGTGTGTGTGAGCTTGTGTGTGTGTTTTGTGTGAGTGAGTCTATCTTTGTTTCTTACTACAGAAGATGGCTGTTCAACAGTTTGATGGCCTGGAGATGGAAGCTGTTTTTCAGTCTCTCTGTCCCAGCTTTGATGAATCTGTACTGTCTCCGTCTTCTAGATGCTAGCTGGGTGAACAGACCGTGACTCTGTGCGAGGTCCTTGATGATCTTCATGGCCTTCCTTTGACACAGGATACTGTAAATCTTCCTGAGGGATATATTTAAGCAATAAGGCCCGAGAAGGTGTGGTATATGGCCAATATATTGCACCATGGCTAAGGGCTGTTCTTAGGCATGATACAACGCATGGTACATTGGCCATACACCACAACCCTCCGAGGTGCCTTTGTTGCTATTATAAACTGGTTACCAACGTAATTAGAAGAGTAAAATTAAATGTTTTGTCATACCCATGGAATATAATCTGACATACCACGGCTTTCAGCCAATCAGCATTCGGAGCTCGAACTACCCGGTTTATAATAAGCACAACACCTCATATCTTAATCATCTACACAAAAAAAATCTACTCGTCTCATGAGTGAAGAGCACCATAAATATCAGATTGCAAAAGCATGTATATTTTAATCGCTATTAACTTGTAATCGTACAGAAGAGTAGCCTGTTGTGGCCTGTCTCCCCTCTTGCCATCCACTGAACTCCATATTACCAACATCCCTCCATATCACCCTCATCCCTTCAAATTACCCATATCCCCCCATATTACCCTCATCCCCCATATTACCCTCATCCCTCCATATTACCCTCATCCCCCCACATGACCCTCATCCCTCCATATTACCCTCATCACTCCATGTTACCCTCATCCCTCCTATATTACCCTCATCCCCCCATATTACCCTCATCCCCCCATATTACCCTCATCCTTCCATATTACCCTCATCCCCCCATATTACCCTCATCCCTCAATATGGCGCCTACAGAGAAGGCTGTCGTGTTTCTAGCTCTTAGGAAACTTTGCAGTATTTAGTTTTCTTTCTGTATTATTTCTTATGTTATTAGTGTAGAATATGTTTCTGTGTTATTACATACAGCCGGGAAGAACTATATGATATCAGTGCAGCGGTAACTCACTAGCACTACCGGCATTACGACCAGGAATACAACTTTCCCAAATCGGATCCTTTGTTCGCACCCCCCAGGGCAATTGAACCACTGCTACTCCAACTTCCGGGATGCCAACAAGGCCCTGCTAAGTACTATTCAACGCTGGTCTGACCAATCGGAATCCACACTTCAAGATTGTTTTTATCATGCGGACTAGGATAGCCTCTGATAATAACGTTGATGAATATACTGATACGGTAACTGATTTTATCAGGAAGTGTATGGAAGAGGTTGCACCCACTGTGACTATTAAAACCTACCCTAACCAGAAACTGTGGATAGATGGCAGCATTCGCACAAAACTGAAAGCACAAACCATCGCATTTAATTATGGCAAGTTGACTGGGAATATGGCAGAATACAAACAGTGTAGTTATTCCCTCCGCAAGGCAATAAAACATGCAAAATGTCAGTATAGAGACAAAGTGGAGTCGCAATTCAACGGCTCAGACACAAGACGTACGTGGCAGGGTCTACAGACAATCACGGACTACAAAAGGAAAACCAGGACACCAATGTCTTGCTTCCAGACACTCAAAACACCTTCTTTGCCCGCTTTTAGGATAACACAGTGCCATCGACGCGGCCCGCTACCAAAGACTGTGGGCTCTCCTTCTCCATGGCCGACGTGACTAAGACATTTAAAAGTGTTAACCCTCGCAAGGGTGCCGGCGCAGACGGCATCCCTAGCCGCATCCTCAGAGCATGCGCAGACCAGCTGGCTAGTGTTTTTAAGGACATATTGAATCTCTCCCTATCCCAGTCTGCTGTCTCTACATGCTTCAAGATGGCCACCATTGTTCTTGTACCTAAGAAAGCAAAGGTAACTGAACTAAATGACTATCGCCCCGTAGCACTCACTTCTGTCATCATGAAGTGCTTTGAGAGACTAGTCAAGGATCCTATCACCTCTACCTTACCTGTCACCCTAGACCCACTTCAATTTGCTTACCGCCCCAATGGATCCACAGACTATGCAATTGCCATCGCAATGCGCACTGCCCTATCCCATCTGGACAAGAAGAATGTAAGAATGCTGTTCATTGACTATAGCTCAGCATTCAACACCATAGTACCCTCCAAGCTCATCATTATGCTCAAGGCCCTGGGTCTGAACCCCACCCTGTGCAACTGGGTCCTGGACTTCCTGACGGGCTGCTCCCCAGGTGTTGAAGGTAGGAAACAACACCTCCACTTCGATGATTCTCAACACTGATGCCCCACAAGGGTGCGTGCTCAGCCCCCTCTTGTACTCCCTGATCACCCATGACTGCGTGGCCACGAATGCCAGTTTGCAGATGAAACAACAGTAATTGGCATGATTACCAACGAATGACGAGACAGCCTACAGGGAGGAGGTGAGGGCTCTGGGAGTGTGGTGTCAGGAAAATAACCTCTCACTCAACGTCATCAAAACAAAAGGGAAAGGATCGTGGACTTCAGGAAACAGCAGAGGGAGCACCCACCTATCCACTTCGACTGGACCGCAGTAAGTTCCTCGTGTGGTGAAGAAGATGCAACAGCTCCTCTTCAACCTCAGGAGGCTGAAGAAATTTGTCTTGGCACCTAAAACCCTCACTAACTTTTACAGATGCACAATTGAGAGCATCCTGTTGGGCTGTATCACCACCTCTCCAGAGGGTAGTGCGGTCTTCCCAATGCATCACCGGGGGCAAACTACCTACCCTCCAGGACACCGACAGCACCCGATGTCACAGAAAGGCCAAAAAGAACATCAAGGACAACAACCACTCAAGCCACTGCCTGTTCACCCCGTTATCATCCAGAAGGCGAGGTCAGTACAGGTGCATCAAAGCTGGGACCGAGAGACTGAACAGCTTTTGGGGATTTTTTTGTGTCAGCGTTTGTTGTTGGCATGTCATTCATAAATTCACTAATCTTGCCAATGAAAAAAACATTAAAGTAATTGGTAATATCAGTGGGTTTTGTGATGAATGAGCCGTCTGAATGATGGAGTCGAGTTCGCCTTTTTTTCCAACTTGTTATTTAAGATCCTCTAACGCTTTTTACTATCAATCTTTATATCATTTATTTTTGTTTCATAGTATAGTTTATTTTTATTTTTATTTAGTTTAGTCACATGATTTTTCAATTTGCAGTACGTTTGCCAATCGGTTGTGCTGCCAGACTTATTGCCATACCTTTTGACTTATAAAACATTAGATCTGGTAAAAGATAATACAAACGAAAAAACAAGCAGGGGTTTCTGACTGTAGAACCCAGTTCCTACATTTGAATATAACAATGGATTTGATCAAACAAAACTATGCTACATTTTATCTCTGGGACCCTCAGGATGACAAATCTGAGCAAGATTACTGAATGTAAGTACATTATTTACCGTGAATGTATCAAACCAGTTGCCTTGCTAAGTGTTTTGTTGCTGTGAACTCTCCTCAAACAATAGCATGGTATTTTTCCATGGTAAAAGCTACTGTAAATTGGACGCTGCCGTTAGACTAACAAGAATTTAAGCTTTCTGCTGATATAAAACATGTCTATGTCCCGGAAAGTTGGCTGTTGTTTACAACGTCATTCTAGTCACATTAGCACATGTTAGCAACAACCATCCCGGTTTAGGGACACCGATCCCATAGAGGTTAAAATACATTTTCAGAGTTCCGAGTTAGCCCTCCTTTTGTCGTTTGACCCCACATGGACTACGATAGTGTCAGCCCCCAGCAGCTGTTGTAGAATGGTCGGAAGCAGCCTTCTCATGTCCTTTTCTCGTGCTCCTGGGTAGCATAAGGGTTTTGCACTGGGAATCGAGATGTTTCTCACCATAGAGCTGCCGATGATGACAGCTGGTGAAATAGCCAAGGAGGTCTTTCGCCTTGAGTCATTTAGATGACCCTTCAAGGACCGAAGGGCGGTAGGGCCCGATGGACCCGAGCCGGCTGTAGTATCCATCGTGGATGATGAATGGGCCGGTTTCTCAGGCAGCCTCGCAGTCTGATGAGGGTGGGAGCTCTGAGGATTTGAACCCGAGGTAGAAGCCACCGGAGAGTGAGACAGAACAGAGGATAAAGGCACAGGTACCCCCGGATTCGATCTCGAATCGGAAGCTCCTAAGGAAGAAGGCGCCTGAACCTCTTGATCCAGGGAGGCAAAACCTTTTCTGGTCTGTGTCCGGTCCGGGCTTAACATCTCCAAGGAGGAGATGTTACCCTGATCACTCCATATTAATCTCATCGCTCATATTACCCTCATTTCCCATATTACCATCATCCCACACTGCCACCATGGAGTAGCAGAGCTTTCCATACTGCAGGCACTCTGGGCTCCAAACCCCCTGTAATAGAAACCCATGACACCATTCCATTTTAGATTCCAGCAACCTTGACACACAAACTACAGCTATGGATATACTCCTACTGTCAGATAATACACTGTCTGCGTTTCTTTCAACTCATCCAGGTGCCAACAGACTGACAAGCCTATGCGTGAACCATGTCTTTTTACCTCAGTAGTGGTTGTGGCGTTTGATTTAGCGGGCACGCTTGTGTCTGACGTTTGAGTTTAGGACACAAATCAAACGAGACAACGCGTGGTGGGTGCACGGTTATTTAGAAGAGGATTTGATGGATCTGACAGATGTGCGAATGTGACATCTTTCATATAGGTACCAGACAGGCGAAAACGAGTTTGTCATTCCCATGCAGGGAAAATAGGCTGTCTAAGCAGCTGGCTCTTAGCTAGGCCATTTGGAGTTATTTTGATGTGTGGGGAGGAATAGGCCAGAACTCAAAGTCAGGATGAACTTCCAATTTACATTGAAAGTAGTCTGTCTGGGGATGGGGGAAAAACACAATATGAGTGACAGTATATTACTAGGGCACCCTATTCATTACACAGTGCACTACCTTTGACCTTGAATAGGGTGCCATTGGGCCCTGCCCAAAAGTAGTTCACTGCCATTTCAGATTGTCAAAAGTGATTTACTATATAGTGAATAGGGTGCCATTTCAGACGCAGACTAGGTCTCTACATAGGAGCTGCTTGATGAGTGTCAAGGATGTAAAGGAGATACGCTAGGTTAAATGTAGCGTGTTAGCCTCTGAACGGTGTGTGGGCAGACTCATTAAATGTAAATAGCAGTTCTCATTAACTTCCGCAATGACGCTAACCTCGCTATTCGCTAATTACAATGGATGCTTCAGACCCATGGGTTCACATGCAGCGCGTAGAGGCTGTGTTCCAAATGGCATCCTATTCCCTATATTGTGCAGTACTTTGACCAGAGCCCAATGGACCATGGTAAAAAGTAGGTCACTCTGTAGGGAATAGGGTGTCATTTGGGACACACCCAGAGGCTACGGAGTGGAGCGAGTCCAAAAACTAATTAGCTAGAAAATGTTAGCAATTTTTTTAATTGACTGCGTTGTTTAGTGACATAATGTATTGCCCTTTACATGGGATGGAGAGGAGAGGAAAGACTAGGGTATGGTCTCTACTTGAAAATTGAAGTCCAACAGAATGTCATACTGCATGTTCACCCCCAAGGGTACCACTTATCCAGTCACAGCTGTGCTACTGCAGTGATACTGTCAGGGATTTTTCTACCATTGAAATCCTTGGGCAAACAGTGTAACACTTATTTTATTTTCTAAATACATTTTCGGGATGGAAAAACACTTTCAGTGTCAACTCAAACGACTAAAACTAGATATAAATGATGTAGTAAAGATATTGTGACTGTATCTTTTTAAATAATGTAGTCTTTGAGAACTAACAATCACCAAAATAAAAGCTAGACAGTCAGGGAGAATTGAAAATTCCAAAAACATTGAATTTAGCAGTATTGATGTTGTTATTATGTTTGAGCAAAATAACACAGCATTAGCCATGGCAAAATCCATAGAATCGCAGGAAATTCTCTTTTAAAGTAACTGTACAGTGAAAATCGCACTTTTAAAAGTTAATATTCTGTAAACTCATACCTAAATTATGTTGTTGACTCAAAAATTGGAGTGGGAAGAAAACACTTTAAAAAAAAACACCTCAAGGCTGTTTCATTGGTAGGCCATCATTGTAAATAAGAATTTGTTCTTAACTGACTTGCCTAGTTAAATAGAGGTTAAATAAAAATATAAAATAATTGCATGATGTCATACTCCTGAGGAGGATGAGCTGGCCAGTCAGCGGTAATTCATATTTTTTATGCCCACACCATTCTGTGTTCCCAACACAGAAAATCTGCTTTTTAACATACTTAGATAAAAGTTTTTGTAAGGAAAACTATTTCACATGTTATAAGTATTTATAGGTCATATTTGTTCAAATCTGGAAACACTGTACAGTTACTTTAAAACTGCAAAATGTTCTCTCAGCTCCATGGCAGAATATATATGTCACGTCCTGGTCATAGATAGCCCTTTTTGGCTGCTCTATGGTGTTTGTGGTCAGGACGTGATCAGGTTTTTTTTGTTCTATGTGGTGTATTTCTTTGTTTTGGTTTCGTTGATGGTTCCCAAGTAGAGGCAGCTGAGTTTCGTTACCTCTAATTGGGGACCATATTTAAGTGTGTAATTCCCCACTGGTTTTGTGGGTCATTGTTGGTATTCTGTGTGTGCGCGCCTGCGCTGTACCACACCACACCACACCACACCACACCACACCACACCACACCACACCACACCACACCACACCACACCACACCACACCACACCACACCACACCACACCACACCACACCACACCACACCACACCACACCACACCACACCAGCGTTACGGTCTGTTCTTTGTTTATTGTTTTGTGCCAGTTTCACTACGGTCATTAAAAGTATGTATACTGGAACCCTCGCTGCATTTTGGTCCGCTCTTTTACAAGATCGTGACAATATAGAATTGCAGAAAATTTGCTTTAAAATGTTTACATTTTCCTCAGCTCCATGGAAAAATGTGTCGAATTGCAGGAAATTGGCTTAAAAATGCAAAAGGTTCCATACACTGCCAAGATGGAGGCCTCTAATATTTTCTCTAAAATTCAGCCGCACTTACTGGCCGACCTCGGTCACTACCACACCCCCTATCACGCCTCCTGCCATGCCCACCACCATACCCCTTTTTGGTCCAGAAAAAACCCTGAATGTAGCTTATTCACCCTCAGACAAAACACTCTCAATGCTCTGCTTCACTCTCAGTGCTCTATATGTCTTCACAACACAACCTATAGTCAGTGGACATATAAAATAACATTTTTATCCTAGATGTAATCAATAGTTCACTTCCGATCCATTATTTTAAATATATGGCTCTGGTTCACTGTGTTCACTTCCTTTTATTGACCGTTTTTGACAGTTGTATAGTGTTGTAGAAGTATGTCAACATACAGACTGCAAACACTTTAGTTGATCCCTTTATGCGCTGTTTACTCCCATTTTTCATTCAAAACGAATCAAATTCGTATCAAATTAGCTGTATAAACCTGAAGAGACCAGCAGATTGTATTCTGATAGATGATTATTTCCTCATATATTAGTTTTCTGAACACACCTGGGGCTCGTTCAGCACAATTACTGTATAACCGTGTAACTGGTGGTAATGGATGAAGACCATCATGAAAATAAAATAACCGTCATAGCTGTTTGTGTGGAGTGAACAATGAAGATGGAATGGCCGGGCACTCGTGCGGTTGAGTCCGTATCCTCCGTAACATGGAGTTTTAACAACCTGATGAAACTTTGTTCCTCCTTGCTGAAACAAGCAAACGAGTCTTCGGTTGCTTAGATTACTGTCCTGCAATATGGTGAAGCGCAGCAAAGAAAGACCTAGCAAAGCAGCACGCCTTGCCCTTAACTGCACATTACAGTGACCGCGCTCATTTGACTGGCCAATTACAGAGATTCCATGACCTTCACAGCCCTACGTTCAGTAGAACGCAACGTTTGGGAATGTTCAGATATATATACAGTGCATTCGGAAGGTATTTAGACCCCTTTACTTTTTCCACATTATGTTACGTTACAGCCTTATTCTAAAGCTAATTAAAATAAAATATTTCCTCATCAGTCTACACACAATACCCCATAATGTCACGATCTTCAGTAGTGACAGACCAAGACGCAGCGATGCTTCCAGTATACATATTTATTTCGAACGTAACTGGGCAAGAATAACAAAATGAAAACGAAGATCGTGAAGTTGAACCATAACACGTGAACACCACTAAAGCTATGTACAAACAATAACCCACAAACCCCAAGTGAAAACTACAAACATATATATGGTTCCCAATTAGAGACAACGACACTCAGCTGCCTCTAATTGGGAACCATTACCCCAACATAGAAATATATATCCTAGAACAGAAAAACCCTACACCAAAAACAAAACAAAAACACTCCAGCCTGTCTCTCAGGCCTGGACGTGACAGTACCCCCCCCCAAAGGCGCGGACTCCGACCACGCCAAAAGTCCATTGGGGGGGTCTTCGGGTGTTTTTCTTTTGTCCCAGGTGGCGGCTCCGGTGCTGGCCCGAAGTCACGCACAGGAGGACCTAGGCCATATGCAGGACTGGGGACCCTCTCTGGCGGCCCCGGACTGGGGACCCTCACTGGCGGCCCCGGACTGGGGACCCTCACTGGCGGCCCCGGACTGGGGACCCTCACTGGCGGCCCCGGACAGGGGACCCTCACTGGCGGCTCAAGACTGGGGACCCTCACTGGCGGCTCAAGACTGGGGACCCTCACTGGCGGCTCAAGACTGGGGACCCTCACTGGCGGCTCAAGACTGGGGACCCTCACTGGCGGCTCAAGACTGGGGACCCTCACTGGCGGCTCAGCACTGGGGACCCTCACTGGCGGCTCAGCACTGGGGACCCTCACTGGCGGCTCAGGACTGGGGACCCTCACTGGCGGCTCAGGACTGGGGACCCACACTGGCGGCTCAGGACTGGGGACCCACACTGGCGGCTCAGGACTGGGGAAGCACACTGGCGGCTCAGGACTGGGGAAGCACACTGGCCCCTCTGGTGCGGGGAGCAGGAACCGGCCGTACTGGGCTCGTAACGCGCACTCTGGTGCGGGGAGCAGGAACCGGCCGTACTGGGCTCATGACGCGCACTCTGGTGCGGGGAGCAGGAACCGGCCGTACTGGGCTCGTAACGCGCACTCTGGTGCGGGGAGCAGGGACAGGACGTGCTGAGTCCACGACCGGCACAGGGATCCTGGAGCGTGGAGCAGGGACAGGACGTGCTGGATCCACGACAGGCACAGGAATCCTGGAGCGTGGAGCAGGGACAGGACGTGCGGAGTCCACGACAGGCACAGGAATCCTGGAGCGTGAAACAGGGACAGAACGTGCTGAGTCCACGCTGGGCACAGGGATCCTGGAGCGTGGAACAGGGATCCTGGAGCGTGGAGCAGGAACAGGACGTACTGGGCTGTGGATGCGAACCGGAGACCCCACACGCAGAACCGGTGCAGGATGTCTCGGTCCCGGAAGGTGTACCTGAGATTTAGCACGCAGAGCCGGCACCACTCTTCCAGGTAGCACACTCACCCTCCCCTGACAGATGAGTGGCGCTGGAATCTCACGCACCGGGCTCTGGACACGCACCGGAGATACTGCACGCAGAACCGGTGCAGGATATCCTGGTCCAAGGAGGCTCACCGGAGACCAGGAGCGCTGAGCCGGCACCACTCTACCAGGCTGCACACGTAGCCTGACAGATGAGTGGCGCTGGAATCTCTCGCACCGGGCTGTGAACGCGCACTGGGAACACTGTGCGCAAAACTGCATAGCACGGCGTCTTACCAGTGCGACGCTCACCCCAACGCTCTCTCCACACAGCATGAGGAGTTGGCTCAGGAGTCCGTCCTGAACCGGCCAACCTCCTTGTGTGCCCCCCCCCAAAAATGTTTGGGGCTGCCTTTCGGGCTTCCGTGCCAGGCAAGTTCCAAGGAACTTTTCTCTCTCCGGATCCCATGCTCCGTATAGCTTCTCACACCTGCGTCGCTCCGCCGCCGCTGCTTCCAGCTCCTCTCTTGGCCGACGATACTCTCCAGGCTGGGCCCATGGTCCGTCCCTAAATAATTCCTCCTCCCAGGTCCAGTACTCCCGGGTCTCTCGCTGCTTGGTCTTTATTTGGTGGGTTATTCTGTCACGATCTTCAGTAGTGACAGACCAAGACGCAGCGATGCTTCCAGTATACATATTTATTTCGAACGTAACTGGGCAAGAATAACAAAATGAAAACGAAGATCGTGAAGTTGAACCATAACACGTGAACACCACTAAAGCTATGTACAAACAATAACCCACAAACCCCAAGTGAAAACTACAAACATATATATGGTTCCCAATTAGAGACAATGACACTCAGCTGCCTCTAATTGGGAACCATTACCCCAACATAGAAATATATATCCTAGAACAGAAAAACCCTACACCAAAAACAAAACAAAAACACTCCAGCCTGTCTCTCAGGCCTGGACGTGACACATAATGACAAAGTGAAACTGTTTTTTACAAATGTTTGCAAATGTATTAACAATTAAATACCTTACAGGAATACCTTATTTACATACATATTCAGACCATTTAATATGAGACTCTAAATTGAGCTCAGGTGCATCCTGTTTCCATTTATCATCCTTGAGATGTTTCTACAACTTGATTGGAGTCCACTTGTGGTAAATTCAATTGATTGGACATGATTTGGAAAGGCACACATCTTTATATATAAGGTCCCACAGTTGACAGTGCATGTCAGAGCAAAAACCAAGCCATGAGGTCAAAAGAATTGTCCGTAGAGCTCCAAGACAGGATTGTGTCGAGGCACAGATCTGGGAAGCGTACCAAAAAATGTCTGCAGCATTGAAGGTCCCCAATAACACAGTGGCCTCCATCATTCTTAAATGGGAGAAGTTTGGAACCCCCAAGACTCGTCTTAGAGCTGGCCGCTGGCCAAACTGAGCAATCGGGGAAAAGGGCCTTGGACCAAGAACCCGATGGTCACTCTGACAGAACTCCAGAGTTCCTCTGTGGAGCTGGGAGAATCTTCCAGAAGGACAACCATCTCTGCAGCACTCCACCAGTCAGGAAGCCACTCATCAGTAAAAGGCACATGACAGCCTGCTTGGAGTTTGCCAAAAGGCACCTAAAGGACTCTCAGACAATGAGAAACAAGATTCTTTGTTCTGATGAAACCAAGATTGAACTCTTTGGCCTGAATGCCAAGCATCACGTCTGGAGGAAATATGGCACCATCCCTACGGTGAAGCATGGTGGTCGCAGCATCATGCTGTGGCAATGTTTTTCAGCGGCAGGGACTGGGAGACTAGTCAGGATCGAGGAAAAGATTAACAGAGCAAAGTACAGACAGATCCTTGATGAAAGCCTGCTCCAGAGCGCTCAGGACCTCAGACTGGGGGTGAAGGTTCACCTTCCAAAAGGACAACGACCCTAAGCACACAGCCAAGACAGCGCAGGAGAGCCTTCTGGACAAGTCTCTGAATGTCCTTGTGTGGCCCAGCCAGAGCCTAGACTTGAACCCAATTGAACATTTCTGGAGAGACCTGAAAATAGCTGTGCAGTGACACTCCCCATCCAACCTGACAGAGCTTGAGAGGATCTGCAGAGAAGACTGTGAAAAACTCCCGAAATACAGGTGTGCCAAGCTAGTAGCATCATACCCAAGAAGACTCAAGGCTGTAATCGCTGCCAAAGGTGCTTCAACAATATACTGAGTAAAGGGTATGAATACTTATGCAAATGTGATATTTCAGTTTTTATTTTTAATACATTTGCAAACATTTCTAAAAACCTGTTTTTGCTTTTGTCATTATGGGGTATTGTGTTTAGATTGATGAGGGAAAAACACATTTTAATCCATTGTAGAATAAGGCTGTAATGTAACCAAAAGTGGAAAAAGTCAAAGGGTCTGAATACTTTCCGAATGCTATGTAAAACAAACATGCATCTCTGACATGTAGAATAAAGAATCAAGTCTGCTGTATTTGTGGTATTTCTATCTGCAACGTTCAAGAACGTTGTTCTGAACATGGCCCTGTTCGCTCTCTGACTGGGAGAAGGTGGAGCTCTAGAAGGTTGTGTTCAGTTGGTTCAAAACGAAAGAAAACGCTTTGAAACAGAGTGAAACAGGTACTGTCTGGACTTGTCCAATAAAGAAACACACATAGTTTTCAGTTGCAAAAGGTTTTGCTACATAGTGCCCTAATGAAAACGAACCAGGTTTAGCTGGGACTATTATACAACTGCAGTATTTGAATTAGCCAATGAGGGAGGGTAGAGAGAAGTAGTCTTCTGTGGAACAGTTGTTGCGTGGCGTTAGCAATACCAAGGTTCTGGGTTCAATTCCCGCAGGGATCACATACACCTACTAAAAATGTGTGCATTCAATGTCCATTCGTCTGCTTAGTGGTGTATAAAACTATGCTCTGTTGAAATACTGTTCAGCAGATTGGTCTTGTGATTAACTCAAACACTTACTGACACTGTATTATGAGGCATACATTGACAACATGATCCTGAGTCTAGTTCAGACAATTACAGGTTGTAAATAGACATATCTTCTTGGGCACGTGGTAAAACAAGTTGACTGTAGTTAAAGTTTATTTGCTATAATATAATGATGATCTACTGTATGATTTATTTACAGCTTTGTTGCATTTAAAGTGACAAATTAGACGTTCTGTATTTGATATTAATATCCCAGTTATTGCCATACTAGTACAGCAAGTCATCATTAAAGTTACTGTGACTTGTTTATTTAAATGAGAGGTTCTCATGGGACTTTGTTTCTGTTTCAAACACGTTTAATTATACTCTCTAAAGAGACAAACCTGCAAAACATATGCATCATTTTCACAGTAGTAGAGCTGTAGAGCCGTCTGTCTGTCAGTCCCTTATGTTTGCCCTAAATGGAAATGTGGTGCTACACGACTTCTGTGGAAATGGCAGGTGGTTCCCAGTCCTCCAGTCTGCTCACCAGAGTCATCTGAGTCATTTAATTAAATCATGTCATGTTCAGCATTTGATCTTTCCCCGCTCCAATAAAGGGGATAGGGGAGGTGGCTCTCCCTCATGGCCTTTATCACTGTTGTTTTTTTCTCCCGCTCTCTCTTTTTGTCTGTACCTCTCTCGGTCTCTCTCTTAGGGCTCTATTTTCGGCTGGAGGCGCAAGTGTCAAAAGGACCTTATTTCGTCATGTAAAAAATGGCATACTGGCATTTTCCAGCCCTAACATTAGGTTTGACAACTTACCTGTCTAACATCTTCTTGCTTGCACTGAGGTGGCAATATTTGAGGTGTGTACTTAAAAACCAGCGCAAAAGTGACAATTTCATGCAAAGCTAATGGGAAAAGAAGGTCTTAATGGTAACGAAGTTGGTTATGGCATGGATTTTGAGAGCGGAAGTGCAGCCTATCCATCCCTGACGCACAGTGCCCACGGAAGGAAAGATGTGCCTTTTGTGCTGGTGAATCTCGTATTTAGAAACATTTAAAAACTATTGGTTTTCCACATTTTGTTTAATTTGATTCAAAACCAAGCATAGCCTAACCTCCCTTTGATGCTGGTTTAGTTTAGAAGCATCGCATTGGTGCTTCTTTTTATCCTGGCCATTATCCAAAAGTAGCCTTTCAATAAAGGAGTTTTAAATTGAGTTTCTTTAAATGTTTTTTGCCCTCATGCTTTTTCCTTATTCACAATTCACATACCTGCATTTCGCTTGTTCAAGTTGGCTATTCAAAACCATTTTCAAAGAGCGCCCCTCGTTCGATTACCAAAGACACGCTCCTCCAAACTATTCAATCCTCCTATAATGCCTTGTCAATCACAGATTTTTGGGGAGAATCTGCCTAGCATATAGGCAACGATACACTTGACAGAGCCTAGTATTTTGTATAGACATGCAAATGTTACGCATAAAGACATTTAGGCCGACGTCTGCACACAGATCCATGGAACGAGATAAGGGATTTATGACATCATGCTGCTGACCTAATCCTATTTAGAAATATTGTTGTTGGTTTAAAAAACAGATTGACGGTTCTTTGTTTGTTTTATTAAAAATAGAACTTATTAGAAAGATTCACCCTCCATGGGTTTATGGTGAGAACGTACATGGCTCGAATGCAATGTAATTTTGTCTGCTATAATCTATAAAATGGTTCCATGATGTTTATAAAACAATGCATTTGTGAGCAGTATAGTGGTGAGTGGACATTCCCCCTTTGTCTTTATATTGGATCTTCATCCAGCTCCTGTGAAAAGTGTGGATATGCACATAGTCTGAGTTGCCTTGTCTGTATTATGCCCTTGGGGAGCAATGATGGTGCCTGGAACTGTATTTAGACACAGCCTATTTAAAACAAGTTGTTGTTTCGCTTTCATTCGAATTTCATTAGAATTATACACTGTCTTTTCAGGCCTTATCAGTAACCTACTTGCTTATTGACTACTTTTGGCATGTCCCGACTATAATTTACAGTAGGCCTAGCCTCTATATCAGTGTGAATGCTATAGACTATGTTTAATTAACAATTTATTTCCATATTAAAGCAATGCAATTAGAACAATGTGGACTGCAAATGTATTCAACAATGTATTTTCCAAATTAGCCTAACATTCGAATTGGAGTTGATGACATCGCAATAAATTAAAATACCGGAAGTACACAACTTGAAGCAACCACATATTTAGCCATGGAGCACTTTCTGATTGGCCAGTGAGGGGCCAAGCCTCGACACACCCACAACTTTCTCATTCATCAAAACACAGTCCTTTCACGCCACTGCCTGCTACTGTGCCCATAATTCCGGTTCAGAAAATAGAGAGATTATATCTGACCACCACCGAACCTAGAACGCTACCGCCACCACTAAGATTTCCCATTGCGTTAGGTTTGTTAAAATGGAGCCCTTAGTCTCTCTCCTCCTCCCTTGCTGTCTCTCTCTCCCTACATCTCCTCATTGCTCTGTCTCTCGGTCCATGTTAAAATATCAATTTGGTTTCTATTACCATGGGACATGAAGGCAAATGGTTCTTGCTTCTGCAAATTGAACAACACGGGGGGAAATAATCAAAGGCCATTACTCAGAGGCAGCAGCACCTCGCATTAAAGAGAGCCATCTATCAACTAGAGATATTTACCACAGCAACAGACATATTATGTAAAAAAACGATTTTTGGTGGTCGATGGATACAAAGAATGATGCTTACATGCAGAACAAAAGTAAACATTCTATAGTTATTACAATATCTGAATTATTGGCATCGATGAGCATAAACATCCCATACATCTACAGTGGGGAAAAAAAGTATTTAGTCAGTCACCAATTGTGCAAGTTCTCTCACTTAAAAAGATGAGAGAGGCCTGTAATTTTCATCATAGGTACACTTCAACTATGACAGAGGGGAAATGAGGAAAAAAAAATCCAGAAAATCACATTGTAAGATTTTTTATGAATTTATTTGCAAATTATGGTGGAAAATAAGTATTTGGTCAATAACAAAAGTTTATCTCAATACTTTGTTATATACCCTTTGTTGGCAATGACAGAGGTCAAATGTTTTCTGTAAGTCTTCACAAGGTTTTCACACACTGTTGCTGGTATTTTGGCCCATTCCTCCATGCAGATCTCCTCTAGAGCAGTGATGTTTTGGGGCTGTCGCTGGGCAACACGGACTTTCAACTCCCTCCAAAGATTTTCTATGGGGTTGAGATCTGGAGACTGGCTAGGCCACTCCAGGACCTTGAAATGCTTCTTACGAAGCCACTCCTTCGTTGCCCGGGCGGTGTGTTTGGGATCATTGTCATGCTGAAAGACCCAGCCACGTTTCATCTACAATGCCCTTGCTGATGGAAGGAGGTTTTCACTCAAAATCTCACGATACATGGCCCCATTCATTCTTTCCTTTACACGGATCAGTCGTCCTGGTCCCTTTGCAGAAAACAGCCCCAAAGCATGATGTTTCCACCCCCATGCTTCACAGTAGGTATGGTGTTCTTTGGATGCAACTCAGCATTCTTTGTCCTCCAAACACGACGAGTTGAGTTTTTACCAAAAAGTTATATTTTGGTTTCATCTGACATTCTCCCAATCCTCATCTGGATCATCCAAATGCTCTCTAGCAAACTTCAGACGGGCCTGAACATGTACTGGCTTAAGCAGGGGGACACGTCTGGCACTGCAGGATTTGAGTCCCTGGCGGCGTAGTGTGTTACTGATGGTAGGCTTTGTTACTTTGGTCCCAGCTCTCTGCAGGTCATTCACTAGGTCCCCCCGTGTGGTTCTGGGATTTTTGCTCACCGTTCTTGTGATCATTTTGACCCCACGGGGTGAGATCTTGCGTGGAGCCCCAGATCGTGGAAGATTATCAGTGGTATGTCTTCCATTTCCTAATAATTTCTCCCACAGTTGATTTCTTCAAACCAAGTTGCTTACCTATTGCAGATTCAGTCTTCCCAACCTGGTGCAGGTCTACAATTTTGTTTCTGGTGTCCTTTGACAGCTCTTTGGTCTTGGCCATAGTGGAGTTTGGAGTGTGACTGTTTGAGGTTGTGGACAGGTGTCTTTTATACTGATAACAAGTTCAAACAGGTGCCATTAATACAGGTAACGAGTGGAGGACAGAGGAGCCTCTTAAAGAAGAAGTTACAGGCCTGTGAGAGCCAGAAATCTTGCTTGTTTGTATGTGACCAAATACTTATTTTCCACCATTATTTGCTAATAAATAAATTAAAAATCCTACAATGTGATTTTCTGTATTTTTTTTTCCCTCATTTTGTCTGTCATAGTTGAAGTGTACCTATGATGAAAATTACAGGCCTCTCTCATCTTTTTAAGTGAGAGAACTTGCACAATTGGTGGCTGACTAAATACTTTTTTCCCCCACTGTATATTAAGTTAATTTATACATGTAAGAGACTTATATAGAGTACAAATGCTGATGAGACTATATATACAGTATAAAGCCTGTTTGTTGAATGTTTTTGACGTCCTTTAGCACCATATAGAATACTTGATAACCTAGGAGTATAACACAACAGACAGATATTAAAATGCTGTACGTTTCCCCTGGGATTTCTCCAATGGGCCAAAGGTTTCTTTCTAGATGTTGATAAAATGGTGACGGTAGAAGTAGACATGTTGAAATGCTGAATGTTCTCTCTCTCTCGACCTCCCTCTCTCGCTCCCTCTCTTAAGTCAAACCAGTCCAGAAATGGTCAGGTATGAAGGGAAGACCCAGATGCAGACCACGTCGAATTAACAATGGTTTAATAATCCAACAGGGACAAACAAGACGAACTGGCAACAGACCAATAGAGAACATAGGTATAAATACACAGGGGATAATGGGGACGATGGGCGACACCTGGCGGGGGGTGGAGACAATCACAGAGAGGGGTGAAACAGATCAGGGTGTGACAGAAATACTGTTTGCACAGCACATCATCTGAGGGAGTTTCTCCCTTCCTTCTCTGGTCTCCCCAGCCAGCCACCATCGGGCCCTGTGATAGTTTAGTGACACTCTCACATCTCCAACTACAGTAGCATGGCTCATACTGAGCATTAAAGTGGAACTGACAACGGTTCAACTACTTTGCAGAAACAAACAGACAACCTTAACCACAATATCAGTCAAAATATCAAATGCAAAAAAAATAATCTTTAAACAATGTTCTATTTGACTCAAAACTCCATTACGTACAGTAAGGCAGAATAGATGGATGTTGTTTAAATGCATGATTAATATAATTCACCAATGCATTTCTTGGTAGTCCAAAAAATATTGCTATCGGGTTGTAAATCACAGCTGACCTGGTACATTGTTTGATACCTCCATTCAGGATGCACTGTTTCAGTTAAAAAAATTGACAAATGTAACTAAGGCTGGTAATGTCAATATAATCAAACTAGCAAGGGCAATGATCAAAAGTAAGTAATAACGTGGCTAATAGGTTAGCGTATCTATTTATGTAGCTAGCTAGCTGCTAGGAGGATGTCATGTCATTGGAGGAGTGGGTGAGTGACTGACTTTTCCCCACATATATTGTTTCATTGGCTATACACAGCTGGAGATGCAGGTGTCATTTGGTTAGCTAGCAAGAACTTGAACAACTGTTATCCAGTTAGCATATTCGCAAGTTCACTCTGGCTATCTACTCCGATTTCAGAGCACTCTCGTCTAAGTGTGCCAGAGCGCAGAATAACTGATGACTTTACGAACGCGCAACAAGAGCCAGGTGCAGGTCCTTCCCTCCACTCCTCCCACCATCCTCCCCTCCTTCCCTCCTCTCCTCCTTCTCTCCTCTCCTTCTATCCTTCCCTCCTCTCCTCCTTCTCTCCTCTCCTTCCATCCTCTCCTCCAAAAGAGCTACACAGGTGTGTCTGCACAAACACACACACGTTCACACCGATGGTCCTCAGCTCCACATCGCCTGCCAGGTAGCAATACTGAAAATATATTGAAGACAGGAACAATATCACGTATCATTTCCCCCTCCACTCCTCGACCACCTGTGGCCTCCCTCCACCCCTCTATCCTCTCCTCCAATGCTCCCATCCCTTCATACCTTTATTCTCTCCTCCCTCCACCCCCACCCTCCTCACTCACTTCCTCCTCCCCTCCACTGCATGCCTCCCTCCTCTCCTTCATTCCCTCACTCCCTCCTCTCCTCCACTGCCTCCCTCCTCTCCTCCATTCCCTCCCTCCTCTCCTCCCTCCCTCCTCTCCTCCATTCCCTCCCTCCCCCTCTCCTCCACTGCCTCCCTCCTCTCCTCCTTTCCCTACCTCCCTCCTCTCCTCCACTGCCTCCCTCCTCTTCTCCATTCCCTCCCTCCTTTCCTCCACTGCCTCCCTCCTCTTCTCCACTGCCTCCCTCCTCTCCTCCATTCCCTCCCTCCCTCCTCTTCTCCACTGCCTCCCTCCTCTCCTCCATTCCCTCCCTCCCTCCTCTCCTCCACTGCCTCCCTCCTCTCCTCCATGCCATTGCTCCCTCCTATCCTCCATTCCCTCCCTCCTCCACTCCCTCCCTCCCTTCTCTCCACTGCCTCTCTCCCTCCACTACTCCCCTTCCTTGCCTGTCTACCCAGACTAATTTTTCTGGTCAACACCACATCACGCCCACAACCGTTTGTTTCTTCTCCGCAATGAGTGAATTTGACTCCCTTCCTGACCCTTCTAGAATGCAAACATATTTGGACCGTCTGATTGGTGGCAGAAACCGATGAGTTGGGCTTGAGCCAGAACACACTTGGGCAATGCGTCGTTTAAAAAATGTGTAATTGGCCACCAATTTGTAATTGGCTCTGATTGGCGCTGATGACTTTGTTTTGTACAACGCCCCTCGTCACCTGAAGTGATGAAGACTGAAGTATGTAGCAATCCATAGAGCAGAGGAGGAATTCAGTGAGTATTCAGGCAATCCACTGCCCCCATCCAGTATTAATAAAACAGCAACATTGTGTCCTCTCTCCTCTACCTCCTCTCTCCTTTCCTCTCCTCTATCTCCTCTCTACCTCCTCTCTCCTCTCTTCTCCTCTCCTCTCTCCATACTGTATATATCAGATAAACATCATGACTGCACCTAGCTGGCAGCTCTCTCCTCCCTCCCTCCCTCCCTCCCTCCCTCCCTCCCTCCCTCCCTCCCTCCCTCCCTCTCTGATTCAATCTGCGCTCGGTCTGCAGGAGAGCAACTCAAGCCCATTAGGAGTGTTGGGAGAAATAACCTCAGCAATGAAATGTAAGTGCTGCTTCTGAAAAAAATATAGTGATAGGAAAGCAGAAATAGTTGCTGACTGGAAAACCCAGTCTGTCATGGTGGTGGTCCAATCAAATGTGTGATTTCTCACAGGCAAGAGACTATTTATAATGATCAGTACTACTGCTGTTACAGTTGGTATTCTGGATGTGCCTGAAAATTGCTCTTGGTGTTTGCATTTGGTTAACATGGCACCGACAGAGAGGGCTGCCTCGCTTCTAGTCCTTAGGAAACTTTGCAGTATTTTGTTTTTTTATGTATTATTTCTTACATTGTTAGCCCCGAAATCTTAAGCACCACGACCAGGAATACGACTTTCCCAAAGTGGATCCTTTGTCCGTACCACTGATTCCAGAGGCCGACCCAAAACAACGCCGGCGAGGAAGAGGGAGTCGGAGCGGTCTCTAGTCAGACTTCGGAGGCACCCACATCGCTTCCAAGTATATTACTCGCTAATGTCCAGTCCATAGAAAACAAAGTTGACGAAATCAGGGCATGGGTTGCTTTCCAGAGAGACATCAGGGATTGTAACATACTCTGTTACACGGAGACATGGCTCTCTCGGGATATGCTGTCGGATTCTCTGTGCATTCTGTGCATTGCGCCAACAGGAATAAACATCTTTCCGGGAAGAAGCTGGGCAGGGGTGTATGTTTTATGATTAACGACACATGATGTAATTATAACAACATACAGAAACAGTCCTTTTGTTCACCTGACCTAGAAGTCCTCACAATCAAATGCTGACCGTATTATCTCCCAAGAGAATTCTCTTCGGTTATTGTCACAGTCGTGTAAAGCCCCGCCTCAAACCGATACCACGACGGCCCTCAAGGAACTTCACTGGACTTTATGCAAACTGGAAACCATAAATCCTGAGGTTGCATTTATTGTAGCTGGGGATTTTAACAAAGCAAATTTGAGGAAAAGGCTACCTAAATTCTATCAGCATATTGTAACGACCCTGGATTTATAAGCACGGATATCGACTCTGCCGCATGAGCAGAGCACAGTCAATAACGCGCCGGACCTCGGGCTAGAAGGTAGCAGTAGCACTCACGCAGGAAAAACACTGAACCATTGTTACTCTAACTTCTGCAATGCATACAAGGCCCTCCCCCGCCCTCCTTTTGGCGAATCTGCCCACGACTTCATTTTGATCCTCCCTTTCTATAGGCAGAAATTCAAACAGGAAGTACCCGTGCTAAGGACTATTTAACGCTGGTCTGACCAATCGGAATCCACGCTTCAAGATTGTTTTGATCACCCAGACTGGGAAATGTTCCGGGTAGCCTCAGAGAATAATATTGACGTATACGCTGATTCGGTGAGTGAGTTTATAAGGAAGTGTATAGAAGATGTTGGGTTGCAATTGGGTCCTGGACTTCCTGACAGGCCGCCCAAAGGTGGTGAAGGTAGGAAACAACATCTCCACTTTGCTGATCCTCAACACTGGGGCCCCACAAGGGTGCATGCTCAGCCCCCTCTTGTACTCCCTGTTCACCCATGACTGCATGGCCATGCACACCTCCAACTCAATCCTCAAGTTTGCAGATGACACAACAGTAGTAGGCTTGATTCCCAACAACGACGAGAGCCTACAGAGAAGAGGTGAGGGCTCTTGGAGTGTGGTGTCAGGAAAATAACCTCTCACTCAACGTCAGCAAAACAAAGGAGATGATCGTGGACTTCAGGAAAGAGCAGAGGGAGCACCCCCCTATCCTCATAAAGAGGAAAGCAGTGGAGAAGGTGGAACGTTTTAAGTTCCGCAGCATACATACTGTCACTGACAAACTGCAATGGTCCACCCACACAAACAGTGTGGTGAAGAAGGCGCAACAGCGCCTCTTCAACCTCAAGAGGCTGAAGAAATTTGGCTTAAGACCTGAAAACCTCACAAACTTTTACCTATGCACAATTGAGAGCATCCTTTCGGGCTGTATCACCGCCTGGTACGTCAAATGCACCGCCCACAACTGCAGGGCTCTCCAGAGGGTGGTGCAGTCTGCACAACGCATCACCGGGGGCAAACTACCTGCCCTCCAGGACACCTACAACACCCGATGTCACAGGAAGGCCAAAAATATCATCAAGGACGACAACCACCCGAGCCACTGCCTGTTAACCCCGTTACCATCCAGAAGGCGAGGTCAGTACAGGTGCATCAAAGTTGGGTGTAGTTGGTGTAGTTGACCTGGCAAAAGGATGCCAATGTGGCTGTGGTACCATTCCACTGAGCTTTCTTTCTAAGATTACCTAATTTTGCATCTTTAGTGACCATTAGTCTAGTTCAGGCCTGTGTTGGTAAATTACTCCTCAATACTCTAAATGGAATGTACATCTATAGGTCTACTGTAAATGGGATGTGATACTCTATAGGTCTACTATAAGCGGGATGGGATACTCTATAGGTCTACTGTAAATGGGATGTGATCCTCTATAGGTCTACTGTAAATGGGATGTACTCCTATATGTCTACTGTAAATGGGATGTGACATTGTATAGGTCTACTGTAAATGGGATGTGATCATCTATAGGTCTACAGTAAATGAGACGTTCTCCTTTATGGCTACTGTAAATGGGATCTAATCCTCTATAGGTCTACTGTAAATGGGATGTGATCCTCTATAGGTCTACTGTAAATGGGATGTGACACTTTATAGGTATACTGTAAACGGGATGGGATGTGATCCTCTATGTCTACTGTAAATGGGATGTGATCCTCTATAGGTCTACTGTAATGGAATGTGATCCTCTATAGGTCTACTGAAAATTGAATGGGATGTGATACTCAGTAGGTCTACTGTAAATGGAATGGGATGTGATACTAAGTAGGTCTACTGTAAATGGGATGTACTCCTATAGGTCTACTGTATATGGAATGTTATCCTCTATAGGTCTACTGTAAATGGGATGTACTCCTATAGGTCTACTGTAAGTGGGATGTGATCCTCTATAGGTCTACTGTAAATGGAATGGGATGTGATACTCAGTAGCTCTACTGTAAATGGGATGTACTCCTATAGGTCTACTGTATATGGAATGTGATCCTCTATAGGTCTACTGTAAATGGGATTTACTCCTATAGGTCTACTGTAATGGAATGTGATCCTCTATAGGTCTACTGTAATGGAATGTGATCCTCTATAGGTCGACTGTAATGGAATGTGATCCTCTATAGGTCTACTGTAATGGAATGTGATCCTCTATAGGTCTACTGTAATGGAATGTGATCCTCTATAGGTCAACTGTAATGGAATGTGATCCTCTATAGGTCAACTGTAATGGAATGTGATCCTCTATAGGTATACTGTGAATGGGATGTGATACTCAGTAGGTCTACTGTAAATGGGATGTACTCCTATAGGTCTATTCTATATGGAATGTGATCCTCTATTGGTCTACTGTAAATGGGATGTACTCCTATAGGTCTACTGTAAATGGAATTTGATACTCTATAGGTCAACTGTAATGGAATGTGATCCTCTATAGGTCTACTGTGAATGGGATGTGATACTCAGTAGGTCTACTGTAAATGGGATGTACTCCTATAGGTCTACTGTATATGGAATGTGATCCTCTATAGGTCTACTGTAAATGGGATGTACTCCTATAGGTCTACTGTAAGTGGGATGTGATCCTCTATAGGTCTACTGTAAATGGAATGGGATGTGATACTCAGTAGCTCTACTGTAAATGGGATGTACTCCTATAGGTCTACTGTATATGGAATGTGATCCTCTATAGGTCTACTGTAAATGGGATTTACTCCTATAGGTCTACTGTAATGGAATGTGATCCTCTATAGGTCTACTGTAATGGAATGTGATCCTCTATAGGTCTACTGTAAATGGGATGTACTCCTATAGGTCTACTGTATATGGAAAGTGGTACTCTATAGGTCTACTGTAAATGGAATGTGATCCTTTATAGGTCTACTGTAAATGGGATGTGATCCTATAGGTCTACTGTAATGGGATGTGATCCTCTATAGGTCTACTGTAAATGGAATGTGATCCTCTATAGGTCTACTGTAAATGGGATGTACTCCTATAGGTCTACTGTATATGGAATGTGATACTCTATAGGTCTACTGTATATGGAATGTGATAGTCTATAGGTCTACTGTAATGGATTGTGATTCTCTATAGGTCTACTGTATATGGAATGTGATCCTCTATAGGTCTACTGTAAATGGGATGTACTCCTATAGGTCTACTGTATATGGAATGTGATCCTCTATAGGTCTACTGTAAATGGAATAGCCTTCTGCTCCCATTCTCCGATAGAGATGTTGATGAAGAAAAGATAGTGACACGCTGAAAGTGACACTGGGTGGGTTGCATCAACATGGATTACTTCTTAAACTAGGTTAAATCAAGGCTTAGCTATTAATCTTGTTTCACCAAACTTTAAACCTAGTTTTAAATTCATCCTAGTTAAATTAAATCTTTCCTCTAAGTTTAGTTTTCACTTTAAATTGAATATAAACTTATTTTGGAGATGAATTCTAAACTGCCACTTGAGGTGGTTGAACTGCTAAAATGGCAGCATATCTACTGTGGAGATGTGGGATGTACTCCTATATGTCTACTGTAAATGGGATGTGACATTGTATAGGTCTACTGTAAATGGGATGTGATCATCTATAGGTCTACAGTAAATGAGACGTTCTCCTTTATGGCTACTGTAAATGGGATCTAATCCTCTATAGGTCTACTGTAAATGGGATGTGATCCTCTATAGGTCTACTGTAAATGGGATGTGACACTTTATAGGTATACTGTAAACGGGATGGGATGTGATCCTCTATGTCTACTGTAAATGGGATGTGATCCTCTATAGGTCTACTGTAATGGAAGGTGATCCTCTATAGGTCTACTGAAAATTGAAGGGGATGTGATACTCAGTAGGTCTACTGTAAATGGAATGGGATGTGATACTAAGTAGGTCTACTGTAAATGGGATGTACTCCTATAGGTCTACTAGTTTTAAATTCATCCTAGTTAAATTAAATCTTTCCTCTAAGTTTAGTTTTCACTTTAAATTGAATATAAACTTATTTTGGAGATGAATTCTAAACTGCCACTTGAGGTGGTTGAACTGCTAAAATGGCAGCATATCTACTGTGGAGATGTGGGAGAGACTTAAACGACAGAGTTCCTCAGAGAATAACTAGAGGCAGGTTGAATCCTGTTGAGTTTTATGATAATGATGAGTTTTCAAGCAGATATCGCTTCTCCAAGGACTCTGATGCAACCGGAAAGACAGGTTGGACCAACCATTAAGCATTTTGTTTAATAAGAAACATTAATGTGTTGAATTATTTGCATAGTCAATTTATGAAAAGCTCTGACAGACACACTTACCCCACCAGACATGCCACCAGGGGTCTTTACACAGTCCCAAAATCCAGAACAAATTCAAGAAAGCTTACAGTATTATATACTGTAGAGCCATTATCACATTGGAACTCCCTCCATCTCATATTGCTCAAATGAACAGCAAACCTGGTTTAACAAAACAGATAAAGCAACACCTCACGGCACAACACCTCTCCCCTATTTGACCTAGATATTTTGTGTGTTTGTATTGATACAGTATGTAGGCTATGTGTGCCGTGTATGTAGTTCTGTCCTTGAGCTGTTGTCTATTAATGTTCTGTACTATGTCATGTTTCATGTTCTGTGTGGATCCCAGGAAGAGTTGATGCTGCTTTCTCAACATCTAATGGGGATCCTCCCTTTCAAACCCCCAGACACCTGAAGAGAGAGAAAACAACAGCTCTCATATTCTGGCAAGAGAACACAAGAGTGGGGACAAGACTGAAGAACACCAAATTGCTTGTGAAAGCATTGTTTTAATAAATGATTGTTTTAATAAATGATTGTTTAAATGAATAAAAAGCTTGGTTTTGTACAGCAATTTTAATTGGGTCTTATGATATGCCCAGCCTGGGTCCGAATGATGACGTTATGCAACGTGCTGTAACGGGACTGATAACGGTACCATTGCAGTGAAGTAGCATTAACGTTAATTTTAGCATGCATTATAGTAATTGATATTGACCAGTTATTTATGCTTACTAAATATTGTTGGGTTGAGTTGTCCGTTGTCATCATGTGGGTTAAGGAGAGGGGCAAACTGCTGGGGAATCATCTAGCATATTTTCTGGGAGAGATTACCAATTCCCTTGGACGGAGGCCACCCTCTGGTCTGAAATAGCCCCTCCTCTCCTCTGACATATCCTTTTTGGCTTTTAAGTTTTCCCAGCACGTCTTCATCTGTGTCACTCTTCTCTTTAATCCCTGACGATCCATTAAATTGGTTGCAGAAAAACGACCAAGGTGTCTTCCTTCTTTTTGACAGTCATGTTTTCTGTCTTTTTATCCTCCAATGCGTTACTAAATTCCTTCAGCTCTGACAAGAGGTATTTTTCATACAGAAAAATGTGAACTTCTTTGATGTGCCGTGATCAGGTGGCTACCGAACTAATAATAAATGGCTAAATAATGTTAAGTAATGAAAGTATTTTATAAAAGAAACAACAACTTTGTTGCCTCATTTGTTAGGTAAGTAGGCTAGCTATTTTGTTTCAACTCACAAAATACCTCACATATCATGTCGCTTATCATTGTTTAAAATCATTAATCATAGATTTACTGATCCAGATAAAAAATTAAGTGGTGCAACACATCTCTGATTAGTTATAAACCTAGATTTACAAAATTTAGATTAGCTCTAATCCTAGATGAATTTAAACCATGTTGGTGCAACCCACCCACTGTGTTTTCCCGCCCAATCAGCATTTTCCCAGAAATCCGAAGTGATCCGTTGATTTAGGTTCCATACATAGTCAAGATGGATGACTGTGGAACTGCAGGACTTAGTATCGATTGATCATCCGGCTACTCGTGGATATGAAACCTTTTCAACAGCAGGCAGAACATTTGTCACTTTTAAGTACAGCTATAAAAGCCTGTTCTCATCTCTGATCTCAGCATTAAAATACGAGAAATTAAGTCAATGTAAATTATATTATTATTACAATAACATGCATAAATATTGGATTTTCCTATAAAAGTGAGTCACTATGTTACAGTTTTGTTATAGATCATCCTCACACGAGGCACCATAATGCCTATTCTGTTATTGCTTGTGGATTTCATCCAACATCCAACATCCAACATCCACAAACATCCTCAAAACTTACAGTAACCTACAGCGCATGTCCTTGGTTCATCAAATCCAACACCCTGCTGCTTAGCCAATGGTTCACAGTCAAACGACCGCCACAGATTGTCAGGCCAATCAATTTGATGGAACTGTCATCACAGTGAAATGGACCGGGTCCTCTGTGGGCAGGCACACCATTGATCTGGTACAGAGCACTATGACATTCATCAGGTCAGTCAATCAAACACCTCAAGGTGGACTAGTGCAATACTTTTGGTCAGGTTGGCAGAAAGTAGTGCACTATATGGGGAGTAGGGTGCCATTTTGGATGCATGCCATTGATCTGGTACAGAACAGTATGACGTTAATCAGGTCAGTCAATCAAACAAGGTGGCCGCTGTCCTCAAGGTGGATGGACATTGGACAGTTTGTGTTTTTCCAACAGCGTTACGGTGCTTCTGTTGACTGCTCTACTAATCATCATCCATCTATCAGCCACGCCCTGCTGTGGTCTCAGTGCACGATCCAGCCATACGGTGTCCATATTAGGACAGTGGCTCTGACACAACCTTCAGTTGACTGTCTGACACAACGTCCGTGTGACTCTGTCCTAATATGGACTCTGTACAGCCAGGATCTCACCTTGATTCAGTCTTGAAGTGATACAGTACAGCTCACACATTCACGTAGAAGTGCTTCTGCTTTTTTTGACTGCTCTACTCATCACCATCGATCACTTTCTCGCTGGTGTCAACTTAGGTTATGTCTAAAATGGCCCCTCATTCCCTATGTAGTGCACTACCAAGGTCAAAAGTAGTGCACTAAAATTGCACCCTATTCCCTAAGTGCTCTGGTGTCAAATTACCCGTATTCCCTATGTAGTGCCCTGCTTTCATTTAAGGCTACATCTGAAATGGCCCCCTATTCCCTATGTAGTGTACAAAGACATGGGGTCTTCACTTCAGTCAACCCTGATACGGAACATTTTTTTAAGGAACTTGTCAATTCCACTTGTATCCATTCGCTGGCATGTCAGAGTCACAGAGTCCCTGGGCTTTGCATATCTTACATGCTCCCTGATTACGACAGCCAGTGGCAGCAGCAGCCATCCGCGGTGGAGACCGCAGCAGGCTCCCAGATTTACACCACGGCCCCGAGGCATTGGGCATTGGCATTACATGAGACATTGGCAGGAAAAGCCTGGTCAACATGAAAGACATCGTCCACCGGATCCCTGCTGCAGCCAACAGAAACCACCAGGGTGCCGTGAGCGACGTATTTCCACCACACTAGAGTGTGGGTCTGTGGGTTAGGATAGACCATTAGGTGATGCCTGCAGCCTGGGGGTGTATGAAATAATTTACTCTGACAGCTGGACCTGGAAGAATTACTGGAAGACTGTATCTTACCAGGTAAAGGGTACCATCCTACATGGACATTTGGTTTTGGTGTCTTACAGGATATTTGTGTTTGTACCACAGCAATGTTGAATACTCATTTCTGATTGGTTAGAAGGGTATTCTAGAATGGACATTGAAACCAGACATCGGGACAGTTGGAAAAGATATTGGGACACCTTGCAATCATGACGCAATATGTGCCCACATACTTGCTACAAAGTTACAGAAAGCTAAACCAACAACCACATAAACCGAAATTGGATACATTGTAAACGCAGGTCCAATGAGGAAACAATATTAGCTAGATAGCTAGCATTGATTTGTTTTTGCAGAGGGTACTTTTTTGAGCATCTAATGACCTAACATGGTGAGTGATAAACATGAATTTCTCT
This sequence comes from Brachymystax lenok tsinlingensis, assembly GCA_030435695.1. NCBI lineage: Eukaryota > Metazoa > Chordata > Actinopteri > Salmoniformes > Salmonidae > Brachymystax > Brachymystax lenok. Next base: position 22,790,326 of record CM059810.1, read on the forward strand.
AGTCCCTATGTTGCAGAAGTAGTGCTATGCTGTCAAATCCTACCATATGTCTTCTAGTTTACCCGGCTGATTTCAGCAACAGGTATTTTTTAATTCTGTTGGAAGGTTTGCTAGCAACAAGCTATTTAGCTAGCTTCTAGCCTAGTGTTTGATACTCCTCGTAATGAACAGTGTTGAGTGTCCTGACGTGAAACATTTCCAGCTATGCCAGGCAAAATAAGGCATCATCAGCTCATTGCTATGGAGGTATCCAAATGAATGTCAATAGAAAACAGCTTAAACAAATGCAAATGCAGCGACTTTGCTCTTATCCTGGCAGCCGCGGTCGTAACTGACATATAGAATGAACTACTGGGTCGTTTCCATAAATATCGAACTAATCAAATGAACGACTGGGTCTGGCAACCGAAAGATGAGAAAGTATGTATTTGTTTATAAAAATAAAAATATAAACGAATGTGTGCTTTAGTGTTGTTTTCTTTGGCAACTGAGGTATAAGCGGGATAAACACCTCCGTTCTGTACATGATATTGGCAAAATGAGCTGCGTCGTCCATTATTTCCAAGGTAATGTACAGAACGTCAGTGTTTATCCCTTACATAATGTAGCAATAAATTGTACTACTGTATTACAGTTAAACTTTCACAAACAACATGTCAGTAATGTTCTCTCCATTACAGTGAATCACAATCCTGCAACAACAGAAACCAGGAGAGACTGGAGATAAGGGTATGCTGATTGTGGCTACATTAATATGCAGTATGCACCTCTCAGTCTGCCTGCACACAACACTCCACTGAAGTGGATTGTTTTGGCCCAGCAGGCCTCCAGCTGAGAATGGATGAGTAACGGCAAGATTGTTCATATTCATCTCACTCTCTGCAACCAACCCATTTTCCTTATTCAAAGTACAGAACCCCATTCAGTAAGCTACTGTACAATTGCACGGTATTCATTGCAGTACTGTGCAATTAGATAACAGACTGCAAACGGACCAATTTCCATTTCGATTGACAGTAACATATTGTATAATTGTACAGTAATTGTACATTAATTGTACAATGAAGCAGTGTTTGCATAGGCTATTAGATTGGCTAGTGTGGGACAGAACTGAGAAGAAACAGAAGTGCAGTGTGTACAAAACAGCTGTGTGATGTCATTGTTCCTGCTCTCTATGGGCGTGTGATTAGATAATTGTGCATATTGTTTCCTGAGAAAAATGTTAATTAGAAAAAAAAGAGACAAATAACATGCCTGGAAGAGCTACATTGAGCGCCACATGCATACACACACTTAATTGCTCTAGCTTGTTTTCAATACGACAATGAATTGTGAACCATGTTTTTTGTCACTCAAAACACAAAAATGTGTTCAAGAATGTCCATACATTTTTCCAAATTCAGTATTTTACTCTAAATGAAGTATTATGTTCCCATAGCAACTGAGAAATACTTAATTCTACTAATAAATAATGAGATTAACTTTCAATTCTTCACACAGAGCACCACCCATTCACTGAACCCATTGCAAAACAGTCTTAATTTCAGCTCGAGAAAAACATCTCGTTAGCAGATTGTTAAGTGGTAAACATCAATTAGCATTGTACAAAATGTTGTACGAATGCGTTGTAAATAATTGAGGGAAGGGTTGAGCAGTAATGAGCAGGTCTGGGGAAAAAAGTTTTAAATGCTTTGGAAAAAGCATACATTGCAGTGAATAAGTTTACTTTAGGGGTCTATTTTTCTCACTACTGCTTTTTGTATGTAGTTGACCTTCAAAACCTACACTAATGACAGTAAGGCAACCAATCCAATGACAGTCGGTCATTTTTAACAATTTGCATCTTGTTAAAACGACATGAATAGCTTGCATATACTGCAGGAACCATTGAACATTCCTTTAAAAACAAATATCTTAGTTTCTCATGTTGATGTCATCATGATCAAAAATGAAGGACAGTTTCTGTGTTCTACATGGTACTTTAGCATTAAACTCTTCTTGTGTATTGAAGAGCTTTCAGTGCAGCCTTCCTTCCTGTCTGGACAACCATGGTGATTCCTTTCCACGGCTGTGACCTAATTTTACGCTACAATTTGCTGATGATATTTCATATAAAGCTTAACAGAGAAGCAGGCTGGTTTAAAACTTTCAACATGCACTACGACTAATATGAACTGCCACGAGTGCTGTCTGCCATTAAATACAACAGGGCCCTTTGTAGCACAGCCACCCAGCCCAGTGAAATGCCATCTGGCATCAAGCTGCATTAGTGACGCCACATTAAACCAGGTAGGACATGAATCTTTCACAGCTCAAGGTATACTGGGCAACGTGCAGCTCTGGTCTGGCAACACACTGACTCTATGGCCTTTTACTCTCTGCAACAACACCACCCTGCACATTTTATTATCTGCAAACTAGGAGAGATAATGTCTCCACTCAGACCAATGGTTATCATACATAACTCATCCAGTGCAGTACACAACCCTGGGTGATACTTACAGGAAGAGAAACAGTCCACAGTGATACAGCTCATCTGACATGAAAGATATGTAACATAATCTGTTTCACGGAATTATGTCTCTCTCCAGATATACTGTCCCTGTCCATACAGCCAGCGGGGTTCTTGTGCATCGTGCAGACAGGAAGAAAGAACTCTCCGGGAATTAGAAAGTTGGAGGTGTATGTTTCATGATAAACTACTCATGGTGTGATTGTGGTAACGTACAGGAACTCAAGTCCTTTTGTTCTCCATATCTATAATACCTTGCTATCAAATGTTGACCGCATTACCTTCCGAGAGAATTATCTTCTGTCATCGTCATGGCCTCCGATATTCCCCCTCAATCTACGCATATCCTGAGGCCGCTCTCCTTTTGGAAAATCAGATCATGCCTCTATTCTGCTAATCCCTTCCTAGAGGCAGAACCTCCCGTGTAGCTTCCCCTGACAACGGGGAGTAGAGGAAATTTCTGGTTGTGACAACCAATCATATCGCCGTCTGCATCCAAGAAGTAACAAAGAATTGCACCCGCCAACCAATCCAAGACGCCAGTGCAACCAACAATTAACCAATAATTGACCAATGAGGATAGAGCTATGGCAAGACCTTTAAACGCTAGAAGAGGCGAGTTATCTTTCTTTTCTGAAGTAGCATAAGCTACAATTTTTGGTTGTCTGCTGTTTTCATTTATCATCATCATCGATTGGAATATCTGGCAGGTAAGGTCAGTGTATTAGGCTACAGTACAGTAATATGTTAGCACGGTTAACAAGATTTACAGTTTAGCTACAGTAACGCTATCTAACGCGTTAGTAAACTGGTGTTTAGACACTGACACAGGTTATCAAAGTAACGTAGCTAGCTTAACGTCCGATGACTCTGACCATCAAAATAGTCTGTTAACACCACTATTTCCATACTAAACTGGAGTTATTATTTTCTTAATACCGTAGCTAGCTACATAAACAAAGTGTGATTTTATAGCTAGTAGTTGTGTTTTGTCACTCAGCTCAGCATCAGCAAACCTATCCTTTTCTCTTTTAATTAATTTAGCTATTTAGACTAGGCATACAGGTGAAGTTGGAAGTTTACATACACTTTGGTTGGAGTGATTAAAACTCGTTTTTCAACCACTCCACAACTGTCTTTTTAACAAACTATAGTTTTTGCAAATCGGTTAGGACAACTACTTTGTGCATGACACAAATAATTTTTCCAACAATTGTTTACAGAAAGATTATTTCACTTATAATTCACTGCATCACAATTCCAGTGGGTCAGACGTTTGCATACACTAAGTTGACTTTGCCTTTAATAAACAGCTTGGGAAATTCCAGAAAATTATGTCATGGCTTTAAAAGCTTCTGATAGGCTAATTGACATCATTTGAGTCAATTGGAGGTGTACCTGTGGATGTATTTTAAGGCCTACCTTCAAACTCAGTGCCTCTTTGCTTAACTTCATGGGGAAATCAAAATAAATCAGCCAAGACCTCAGACAAAAAATTGCAGACCTCCACAAGTCTGGTTCATCCTTGGGAGCAATTTCCAAACGCCTGAAGGTACCAGGTTCATCTGTACAAACAATAGTACGCAAGTATAAACACCATGGGACCCCGCAGCCATCATACCGCTCTGGAAAGAGACACATTCTGTCTTCTAGAGATGAACGTGCTTTGGTGCGAAATGTGCAATTCAATCCCAGAAAACAGGAAAGGACCTTGTGAAGATGCTGGAGGAAACAGGTACTAAAGTATCTATATCCACAGTAAAACAAGTCCTATATCAATCTGAAAGGCCGCTCAGCAAGGAAGAAGCCACTGCTCCAAAACCGCCCAAAAAAGCCAGACTACAGTTTGCAACTGCACATGGGGACAAAGATCGTACTTTTTGGAGAAATGTCCTCTGGTCTGATGAAACAAAAATAGAACTGTTTGGCCATAATGACTATCGTTATGTTTGGAGGAAAAGGGGGCTTGCAAGCCAAAGAACACCCATCCCAACCGTGAAGCACGGGGGCGGAAGCATCAAGTGGTCGGAAATGCTTTGCTGCAGGGACTGGTGCACTTCACAAAATAGATGGCATCATGAGGAAGGAAAATTATGTGGATATACTGAAGCAACATCTCAAGACATCAGTCAGGAGGTTATTGCTTGGTCGCAAATGGGTCTTCCAAATGGACAATTACCCCAAGTATACTTCCAAAGTTGTGGCAAAATGGCTTAAGGACAACAAAGTCAAGGTATTGAAGTGGCCATCACAAAGCCCTGACCTCAATCCTATAGAACATTTGTGGGCAGAAATGAAAAAGCTTGTGCGAGCATGGAGACCCACAAACCTGACCCAGTTACACCAGCTCTGTCAGGAGGAATGGGCCAAATTCAGCCAACTTATTGTGAGAAGCTTGTTGAAGGCTACACGTTTGACCCAAGTTAAACAATTTAAAGGCAATGCTACCAAATACTAATTGAGTGTATGTAAACGTCTGACCCACTGGGAATGTGATGAAAGAAATAAAAGCTGAAATAAATAATTCTCTCTACTATTATTCTGACATTTCACATTCTTAAAATAAAGTGGTGATCCTAACTAAAACAGAGAATTTGTACTAGGATTAAATGTCAGGAATTGTGAAAAACTGAGTTTAAATGTATTTGGCTAAGGTGTATGCAAACTTCCGACTTTAACTGTAGCTATAGGGCAAACACTGTCTTGATATCAAATAGGCTAGGGTCATCATGTTAATTAATTAAAAGGCACAAGCGATATCCTATGCACTTGCTTATGCTGGTGTGTCTGTTTGTGTTAGAAATGTGCTTAAGCAGCTAGAGATGACAACATAAGGAGCTAGAGTTTATATACTTCATTTTATTGTTCCATCTATAATCCAGTCTGCTCACTGTGATTAAAATGTATATCATTTATGCTTATTAAATACAAACTTTCCCCTTTATTTTCACAGCAGACATGGAGCCCAGCTTCAGAAAACTGCCAAATGGAAGCCTTATCTTAACGGACAGTAAGGATTCCAGGAAGCAAAGAGTTGGAATACAAACTAAATATACAGTGAGCTCCGAAAGTATTGGGATAGTGAAATGTTTGGTTGTTTTGGCTCTGTACTCCAGCACTTTGGATTTGAAGTGATACAAAGTGCAGACTGTCAGATTTAATTTGAGGGTATTTTTATCCATGTTACAGCACTTTTTATTACAGCACCTTTTGTACATAGTTCCCCCATTTAAGATGAACCAAAAGTATTGGGACAAATTCACTTATGTGTTTTAAAGTAGTCAAAATAGTATTTGATCCCATATCCCTAGCATGCAATGATTACATCAAGCTTGTGACTCTGCAAACTGTTGGATGCATTTGGTTGTGTTTCAGATTATTTTAGCCCAATAGAAATGAATGATAAATAATGTATTGTGTCATTTTGGAGTTACTTATTGTAAATGAGAATAGAATATGTTTCTAAACACTTCTACATGAATGTGGATGCTACCAGGATTGCGGATAGTCCTGATGAATTGTGAATAATGATACCCACAAGACATGCTTTATGGCATAAGGGCTATATTGAGAGGTATCTTGCAAGTAAGCATTTCATTGCACTGTTTACACCTCACAGTATTCTGTATATATGATGACTACAATTTGATTTGATTTAATTTGATTCGATTTTTGACAGTAAGGATGCTTGCCATTTCAGGAGACATAGCTCTAAAAGAGAGTACACCAGGGCTATATCTGCAGATACATTTATCCAGGAGGGCTGTACTGCTCCGAGTTGGCAACCCAGTATCAAGGTACACTTGCTGGGTCAACATGAGATGCAGTTCAGCCTTTAGAGGAAGCAGACCTTCAAGTAGGTTGTTGAAAATGCTCTGTGGTATGCTGGGTATTTGGTGGCATTGATGAAGAGTGACGCAAAAAAAACATGCTGCTAATCAGATGACTTTGAAGGAGTACCTGGAGGTCCCACCCCACCATCCAGCATCCAGTCCACACCTTTACCGCATCAGTCCTCCGCTCCTGTACGGACTACTCCACCACCGCTGTCTGTGGCATTGACACCTGTGCCCGGATGGGTCTCTGTCTTTGACCTCCACACCTATGCTCGGCTGTCCCTCAGTCAACCCCATCCTCTGCTCCTTACGGGCTGGGCATTCTGATGGAGCCAGCAATCAGTCACTCTCAATTTTCAGTTAATTATATATAATTGTAATTATTTGTGCTCAATTGTTTGTTCCTCTGTTGCGTTTATTTAACAGTATATACAGCATCATTTGTCATTGATGTATTACTCAACAGTGTTCTCCCCTTCCTCTTAATTCACTCTGAGCACAAAAAGCCCTTAGCTGAATTCTTTAATTACATTTTGATCAATTAATGTTAGTCTTTGAATGCTACATTCTAAAAACTATTTAATTTTCCTGCCTGTGTGCTATGTGCACTGATTTCAAACAATTTGAATATATTTGTCATTCTCAAGTCCTCCTCCAATTCTGTGTCTTCAATTACGTTTTTGATGTGAACTTGATATTAAATGTATAGATTAAGCCATTCCTATTATTTGAGATAAACAAGATTTAACTCATGTGGTGTTTAGGCTTAAAGCATTTAGGTTCCCCTTCTATAAATTTGAATCCTGAAGAGAGTGAGCGGTTTGACAAAAAGTTATGGATGATGACAGATTTACGGGGTGAGAGGAACAAGGATTGTCGGATGAAGCAAGATGCTTTTCTACTCTCAGATTGTCACGGTAAGGAAAAGAAAGCATTTAAAAACAATTCAAGGCTAAATACAACAGCCGTGTCGGGATTCGTTACAGGGTATGGGTATCGGCGAGTATGTTCCTTCTAGGTAGAAAATGCCACCCGAATTTGCTACACTTGTTAATTCGTGGAGGCACTACCTCGACTGATGAGCGATATCCTTGGCACAGTCAGTAGAGAATGGCACTTGTAATGCCAGGGTTGTGGGTTCGATTCCCACGGGGGACCAGTATGAAAATGTGTGCACTCACTACTGTAAGTCATTATGGGTAAGAGTGTCTGCTAAATTATATAAATAAGGACTGTTTGACGTTGGTCTGACCAATTGGAAACTATGCTTCAAGATTGTTTTTATCACGCGGATTGGGATATGTTCCGGGTTGCCTCTACGAATAACATTGACGTATACACTGACTCAGTGTATAGAGGATGTTGTTCCCACTGTGACGATTAGAGCTTATCCAAACCAAAAGCCGTGGATAGATGGCAGCATTCACGCAAAACTGAAAGCATGAACCATCTCATTTAGGTGACTGGAAAATGGACCAGTACAAACGGTCCAGCTATGCCTTCCGTAAGGCAATCACACACGCGAGACGTCTGTGGCACAGACTCAAGACAATAACGGATTATAAAGGGGAAAACCAGCCACGGCACCGACGCCATGCTCTCATACAAGCTAAACACCTTCTTTGCCCACTTCGAGGAAAGCACAGTACCACCAACACGAGGACGACTGTGGGCTCTTGTTCTCCGACATGAATAAGACATTTAAGTGTGTTGACCCTTGCAAGGCTGCCGGCCCAGAAGGCATCCCGGCCCAGGGGTACGCGCAATGCCGTCGGGGGTACGCCAAATAAAAATGTGATTCGCATTTAAAAAAACTATTTTCAAACAGTCCATTTATATTTTCTAACGGGCTATACATTTTGTTTTTTTCTCTCGCCTGAGTAGCCTCATTTCACTGCCAAAAATAAAAATAAACCATCTAGTGTTCAGCGAAATAACAACAGAATGTAAAATACTGGTAGCCTAGTCAAATAATTATCAAATTACATTAACCCTTACTCTCTCGCAGGAATTCCACTAACGGACCGTATGTAACCAAACGTAGCTGCTGCTCATTCCGTTTGCTCAAAAATGTATGAATGGTTATAAAAAGTAAGGCCCGTGTCCATAGAGACACATACCATCTCTACTGGTAGTACTGCTACCCTCAGCAGTACTACACCTGCACGACGACACAAGTTGTTTCCACGAGCACATCCAATGCTAGCATCAGTAATTCTACATCTGTTATTTGCCCAGCTAGCATGGACACTGACAGTTGTGAATCTGATGCAGCCGAAGGGCTACTGCCCCCTTACCCGGGAAAGCACCGAACAACAGACAGCGACGTTTGACCATCGAAGAGGCGCAAATATGATGAGAACTACTTGATTTGGGGTTCACTTATATTGGGAGTAGTGCAAAAGTGCTATCTCACAACTCGATGAAACCTTCACTCTTGTGCAGACATTTAGAAATGAAACATGTCAATTTGAAAAATAAGCAATGGGAGTTTTTTGAGCGAGAATAAAGACGACTTTCACGTAGTAAGACATGAATAAAAGCAACAGATACCATTAATAAGAAGGGACTAAAAGTGTCTCATATGGTGAGCTACCGAGTGGCTAGGACAGGCAAGCCCCATACTATTGTGGAGGACTTCATTCTTCCTGCTGCCGCGGATATGGCTGGGACAATGCTGGGGGAAATGGCCAAAAATACTATACAGACAATGCCTTCATCAAGCAACACTGTTTCATGACACATCAGTGACATAGCAGAAGATGTTTTGAAACAATTACTGCTTCGCATAAAAGCCAGTGAATTATATGCGTTACAGCTGGATGAGTCAACAGACGTGGCGGGCCTGGCACAGCTCCTGGTATATGTCCGTTATGTTTATGGGGGGTCAATTAAGGAAGACATCCTCTTCTGCAAACCACTGGAAACCAGGACAACAGGAGAGGATATTTTTAAAGTACTGGACAGCTTTGTGACATCAAATGGACTTTGGTGGTCAAGATGTGTTGGTATCTGTACTGATGGCGCAAAAGCCATGACAGGGAGACATAGTGGAGTGGTAACGTGCGTGCCAGCAGTTGCTCCCGACGCCACTTGGGTACACTGCAGCATCCACCGAGAGGCTCTTGCTGCCAAGGGAATTCCTGACAGCTTGAAAGACGTTTTGGACACTACATTGAAAATGGTTAACTTTGTTAAAGCAAGGCCCCTGAACTCTTGTGTATTTTCTGCACTATGCAATGATATTGGCAGCGACAATGTAACACTTTTACAACATACAGAAGTGCACTGGTTATCATGGGGCAAGTATTGACACATTGTTTTGATTTGAGAGACGAGCTTAAAGTTTTCTTTACTGACCATCATTTTCACTTGTCTGACCGTTTCCATGATGACGAGTTTCTCACACGACTGACCTATCTGGGTGATGTTTTCTCTCGTCTGAATGATCTGAGTCTGGGATTACAGGGACTCTCCGCAACTATATTCAATGTGCGGTGCAAAATTGAGGCTATGATTAAGAAGTTTGAGCTCTTCTATGTCTGCATTAACAAGGACAACACAGAGGTCTTTCCATCATTGTGTGATTCTTTGTGTGCAAATGAACTCAAGCTTACGGACAATGTCAAATGTGATATAGAGAAGCACCTGAGTGAGTTGGGTGCGCAATTACGCAGGTACTTTCCCGATATGGATGAACTTTTTCGTTTTCCCTTTTATGCCCTGCCTCCAGTCCACTTACCGATATCTGAACAAGAAAGCCCCATCTAAATTGCAACAAGCAGTCCGTGAAAATTTTATTTAATTAGAAGCCCTGCCAGATTTCTGGATTGGGTTGCGCTCAGAGTATCCTGCCTTGGCAAATCGCACTGTTAAGACACTGATACCCTTTGCAACCACCTACCTATGTGATTCTCTGCCCTCACTAGCATGAAAACTAAATACAGGCACAGACTGTGTGTGGAAAATGATTTAAGACTGAGACTCTCTCCAATACAACCCAACATTGCAGAGTTATGTGCATCCTTTCAAGCACACCCTTCTCATTAACCTGTGGTGTTATTCACAATTTTTGATGAACAAATAAAGTTTTATATGTAAGATGGCTAAATAAAGAGAAAATTATTAATAATCAATTAAATTATTGATTATTATTATATTACTCTTTGTTCCCTGGTCCTATAAGAGCTCTTTGTCACTTCCCACAAGCCAGGTTGTGACAAAAACTCATTCTTATGTTTAATAAATGTATCGTACAGTGTGTGTGTGGCAGGCTTACAATGACGGCAAAAAACAACATTTGAGAGTGCGCTGACCCTGGTGCTAGAGGGAGTACGCAGCTGGAGGTTGAATGTTTGAAGGGGGTACGGACTATAAAAAGTTTGCTCTAGACCCACTACAATTTGCATACAGCCCCAACAGATCCACAGATGAAGCAATCGCAATCTTACAACACACTGCCCTATCCCATCTGGACAAGCGGAATACCTATGTAAGAAGAGCATCCTGTCAGGCTTTTAACCCTTCATATGTATATACTGTATTCTAGTCAAGGCTCATCCTATATAATTACTGCTGTACACACCTCTTCTATTCATATACTGTCTATAATGTCTATACACACCATCACATACATATACTATATATTTATATTCCGGACTCTGACATTGCTCGTTCTGGATTTGCATGTATTGATTTGTATTGTTTTGTATTACTGTACTGTTGGAGCTAGGAACATAAGCACTTCACTGCATAAATGAGGCAGGAGAGAGAGGAGAGAAACCCCAAAGGATCCATTTAATCACCAGCAGTAAGATTTAGGATGGTGATTAAAGTAAAACAAAGATCCGTTTCCCCTCCACCTCTGAAGTAGTGACGACTGGCCAGAGAGAGAGAGTGAGAGAGAGAGTGAGCTTTAGGCCAGTAAAGTGGATGCTTTATTGACCTGCTGCCCCTCTCCCTTCCCCTCCCCTCCCATCTCCTCTCTTCTCCTCTCCTCCCCTTTCCTCTGGTCTGTCTGCTCTCTGGCCCAGCTGCTCTGCTCCCATTAGAGCCTCTCCTTTCTGTCCCCCTGTACCAGATGCATGGCCGTCTCCCAGAGCCCTTCCTGTCCCATCATTAAGCCATCGACGCTGCATTATTGTGGACAGAGAGAAAACAGGCTGTGGCAGGAATAATCCTGCTGCTAACCTGTCCAGATGAATAATACATGGGCCTGCCAGACAAATGTTAAACAAAGCAGGGGCAGACAACCAACAGGTCGCTAACGCAGGAGAGAGATGGAGAGAGAGTTGGGTCCTTAGGGCTGACTCCTCCTATCTGTTAGGATAGAGAGGTGGGTCCTCAGGCCTGACTCCTCCGATCTGTTAGGATAGAGAGGTGGGTCCTCAGGCCTGACTCCTCCGATCTGTTAGGATAGAGAGGTGGGTCCTCAGGCCTGACTCCTCTGATCTGTTAGGATAGAGAGATGGGTCCTCAGGCCTGATTCCTCCGATCTGTTAGGATAGAGAGGTGGGTCCTCAGGCCTGACTCCTCCTATCTGTTAAGATAGAGAGATGGGTCCTCAGGCCTGACTCCTCCGATCTGTTAGGATAGAGAGTTGGGTCCTCAGGCCTGACTCCTCCGATCTGTTAGGATAGAGAGGTGGGACCTCAGGCCTGACTCCTCCGATCTGTTAGGATAGAGAGGTGGGTCCTCAGGCCTGACTCCTCCGATCTGTTAGGATAGAGAGGTGGGTCCTCAGGCCTGATTCCTCCGATCTGTTAGGATAGAGTGGTGTGTCCTCAGGGCTGACTCCTCCTACCTGTTAGGATAGAGAGGTGTGTCCTCAGGGCTGACACCTCCTATCTGTTAGGATAGAGAGGTGGGTCTTCAGTACTGACTCCTCCTATCTGTTAGGATAGAGAGGTGGGTCTTCAGGGCTGACTCCTCCTATCTGTTTGAGTTGAGGAGGGTGGATTTTATCCTTGGCTGTTTTTCACTGCTTCTGCTGCTAATACTACGTTCATTCTGACTCAAGGATCTAGTATGAACTACAACCAACACATCAACAAGGAGGAGAGATGCGTGTGTTAGTTTTGTTTGTTTGTGATTCAGCAAAAAGCGTAACATTAACTATTTTATCGGCTTTTTGATCGTTTCCTGCTTTTACCATCTTTTCAGGAATGCCAGAAGGCAATAACATTCATTCATGTTTTGTTTTGATGGGTTAATTCACAGATTAATCATCTGCAGTATAAAAGTTTGTAGATTTGGGCATACAAAGCACAGAAAACCATGCATTATTGATTTACCACAACAAACAATACAATTAACTGCCAAAAAACAGCCTTAAACTACTGAGTTGACGACCGTGAGAAGCCAAGCTAGGCAACCCACTGGGTCGAGCAACATTGTACTTCCTTTCATTTTCCATTAAGCATTAATGCAGAGATGTCGAACTCTAGTGATTGTTAGCGAGCTGGACAGTCAAGAAATTATTTCTACACAGTTTTGATTTGGTTTTAGTCATTTTAAAGTATATTGAGTTCTATATTTTGTTTTTTATTGAAACCACCCACGGGCTGGATTGGATCGCTGTATGTTTGACACCCCTGCATTAATAAAGGGTGACGTCAACACATTTCCTACATAACCCTGTGTGAGACAATCCAATTGGATGGTCAGATGGTGAGTATGTTTACATGCAAACTAATAATTCAATATTAAACGGATTATGGCAGTACGCCGAGTATGGCAATAGTCATGTAAACACTTTCCTCTGCTTATCTTAATCAGTGTAAGGTCAAAATCAAAGTCAGCATACACAGTTTAAAACACCAGGTTTTCTGAGCAATCTTTCAAATGATTAGGACATGTAAACACCATAATCGGCATTCCAGCTGTGTATGTGCCAGCACCGGTAGCGCAAGCCTCCCTCTTATGCGCGAGGGAAGTGAGTTCTGAAAAACTTGAAGTATGCATCTTAGAAATAGTTTTCACATGTAAAACTTTATATGTCGCAAAAATACCATTGCTGTGGTGGAACGTTTATTTGATCGCTGATTTTCTGCTTTTATCAAAGTCCCATCAGGTAGCCTTTAGATGTATCTATGTAAACAGGATTATTAGAAATCGTTCTTCTTGCAAAGCATGTAAACGTTTTAAACAAACTATTATATTAATCTGACTATCCACAATAAGGGTAGTATTGTGTGCATGTAACTATACTCAGAGTCTGATATGGGAAGCCAGAATCCAAACCAACAAGACTTCTGTTCTGCAACAAGACTTCTGTTCTGCACTATGTGTCAGACCAGACATGATTTGGAAACCCAGTGACAGTGGTTGGTTGACCCATTTTTTCCCCCCTTCCCTGCCCAGTGTTTCTTTTATAAAAGATAATAAGGACATGATTGGCAGGCTCTAGCTGGCTGGTGGTGGCTTATCAGTCATCTATTGTCCAGTATCTTTTCTCTCTGGCTTTTTCTGTACCTTAATATGATTGATTGATTGATTAATTGAATGATTTTATTGATTTTATTATTATTATAGTGTCATGTATCTTCAGGGTGCCCAGCCCACATGGGCTTATAAGACACTGTATTTGCTGTAGCAAAATTAAATGGTCGTGTCTCTATACAGTATGCGCACATAATTTCATTAGTCGTCTTCGTTCCTAGATGGAACATAAGGATTCCACGAGACGGCGCCACTGCTGCCAATCTTCTGCCTTTTTGGGAATGGTTTCCCATGACAGACCGCTGTCCTTCATCTCCTTTTTCGCGTTTCTTCGCCAGGTTTCTTTAGGGCGGCCATGCCCACTGAAGGGCTGTCTTTGGGAGTGTAGGCCCATTCATTTGGCATACATGCCCTAGCCATCTCCTTCTCCTGATTGCTTGGGTTATTGTGATGATGTTTGTATTTTAGTCTGGATGTCTAGAATGTCACAACTAATAGACTTGTTTACGTGCTGCTGTGCGTTTTGTTGCTAACCTAACTTTGCTACCTGCCAACTTTACGTTTTCCTTTCCATCGCTCTACTTTTTTTTCATTCAACTTTGTCACTCCCGGACGCTTTATCTGGACGTGTTTCGTCAGGACCTCCACCAACCGAAGCTAAGTAGTAACATTAACATGATGCCTTCTAATTGCAGTCGCTGTATTCATAATATACAGGAGAACGATTGCCTTAAGGCGAGGATTGCTGTGCTGCAAGCCCAGCTTCAGACACAATCGTTAGGAAATTGAAATTTAAGTGTAGGAAAGGATAAAACAGCGTCTGTGCCACCAGTAAGTACAGATAGTAGTATAAATCCCCTCGCACAGTCCCAGCAGCCGGACAATTTTCTCATGACTTCTGGAGGGAAATGCTGTAGGAATGCTCAACCGGTGTCACTCATTCAGCCTACAGAAACTTTCAACCGGTTCTCCCCATTAAGCAGCGAGTCGGAGTCAGAGGCCGAGCCTTCTCCCGTTACGGGGTCTGAGACGCCGAGGCCTCCCACCATTATCTCTGACAAATTGAAAACTCTAGTCATTGGCGACTCCATTACCCGCAGTATTAGACTTAAAACGAATCATCCAGCGATCATACACTGTTTACCAGGGGGCAGGGCTACCGACGTTAAGGCTAATCTGAAGATGGTGCTGGCTAAAGCTAAAACTGGTGAGTGTAGAGAGTATAGAGATATTATTATCCACGTCGGCACCAACGATGTTAGAATGAAACAGTCAGAGGTCACCAAGCGCAACATAGCTTCAGCGTGTAAATCAGCTAGAAAGATGTGTTGGCATCGAGTAATTGTCTCTGGCCCCCTCCCAGTTAGGGGGAGTGATGATCTCTACAGCAGTCTCACAACTCAATCGCTGGTTGAAAACTGTTTTCTGCCCATCCCAAAAGATAGAATTTGTAGATAATTGGCCCTCTTTTTGGGACTCACCCACAAACAGGACCAAGCCTGGCCTGTTGAGGAGTGACGGACTCCATCCTAGCTGGAGGGGTGCTCTCATCTTATCTACGAACATAGACAGGGCTCTAACCTCCCTAGCTCCACAATGATATAGGGTGCAGGCCAGGCAGCAGGCTGTTAGCCAGCCTAACAGCTTAGTGGAGTCTGCTACTAGCACAGTCAGTGTAGTCAGCTCAGCTATCCCCGTTGAGAACGTGTCTGTGCCTCGACCTAGGTTGGGCAAAACTAAACATGGCAGTGTTCGCCTTAGCAATCTCACTAGAATAAAGACCTCCTCCATTCCTGCCATTATTGAAAGAGATTGTGATACCTCACATCTCAAAATAGGGCTACTTAATGTTAGATTCCTCACTTCCAAGGCAGTTATAGTCAATGAGCTAATCACTGATTATAATCTTGATGTGATTGGCCTGACTGAAACATGGCTTAAGCCTGATGAGTTTACTGTGTTAAATGAGGCCTCACCTCCTGGTGTTGCTAACATTTACGATGTTTTCGTCTTTTGAGCTTCTGTCATGAAATCTATGCAGCCTACTCAATCACTTTTTATAGCTACTGTTTACAGGCCTCCTGGGCCATATACAGCGTTCCTCACTGAGTTCCCTGAACTCCTATCGGACCTTGTAGTCATGGCAGATAATATTCAAATTTTTGGTGACTTTAATATTCACATGGAAAAGTCCACAGAGCCACTCCAAAAGGCTTTCAGAGCCATCATGGACTCAGTGGGTTTTGTCCAACATGTCTCCGGACCTACTCACTGCCATAGTCATACTCTGGACCTAGTTTTATCCCGTGGAATAAATGTTGTCGATCTTAATGTTTTCAAAAGTCCTTCTATAAATTCTCGGACAACCCAAAGATTCCTAGATGCCCTTCCAGACTCCCTCTGCCTACCCAAGGACGTCAGAGTACAAAAGTCAGTTAACCACCTAACTGAGGAACTCAATTTAACCTTGCACAATACCCTGCCATAAGAAACTACCTCCCTGGTATACAGAAAATACCCGAGCTCTGAAGCAATCTTCCAGAAAATTGGAACGGGAATGGCGTTACACCTAACTTAATTGAGGAAAATAAGAACAATCCAACATTTCTTTTTGATACTGTCGCAAAGCTAACTAAAATGCAGCATTCCCCAAGAGAGGATGGCTTTCACTTCAGCAGTGATAAATTCATTAACTTCTTTGAGGAAAAGATCCTGATCATTAGAAAGCAAATTACAGACTCTTCTTTAAATCTGCATATTCCTCCAAAGCTCAGTTGTCCTGAGTCTGCACAACTTTGTCAGGACCTAGGATCAAGGGAGACACTCAAGTTTTACTATACTATACTATACTATAGTTTTACTTTTACTATACTATATCTCTTGACACATTGATGAAAATTAACTTTGGCCTCTAAACCTTCAAGCTGCATACTGGACCCTATTCCAACTAAACTAATGAAAGAGCTGCTTCCTGTGCTTGGCCCTCCTATGTTGAACATAGTAAACGGCTCTCTATCCACCGGATGTGTACCAAACTCACTAAATGTGGCAGTAATAAAGCTTCTCTTGAAAAAGCCTAACCTTGACCCAGAAAATATCAAAAACTATCGCCCTATATCGAATCTTCCATTCCGCTCAAAAAGTTTAGAAAAAGCTGTTGCGCAGCAACTCACTGCCTTCCTGAAGACAAACAATATATACAAAACGCTTCAGTCTAGTTTTAGACTCCATCATAGCACGGAGACTGCACTTGTGAATGACCTTTTAATGGTGTCAGACCGAGGCTCTGCATCTGTCCTCGTGCTCCTAGACCTTAGTGCTGCTTTTGATACCATCGGTCACCACTAGGATGGAGTCCATCACTCCTCAAATTGGTCTACACGGACAAGTTTTGGCCTGGTTTAGATCTTATCTTTCGGAAAGATATCAGTTTGTCTCTGTGGATGGTTTGTCCTCTGACAAATCAATTGTACATTTCGGTGTTCCTCAAGGCTCCGTTTTAGGACCACTATTGTTTTCACTATATATTTTACCTCTTGATGATAACATAATGTTAACTTTCACTGCTATGTGAATGACACACTGCTGTACATTTCGATGAAACATGGTGAAGCCCCAAAATTGCTCTCCCTGGAAGACTGTGTTTCAGACATAAGGAAGTGGATTGCGGCAAATGTTCTATTTTAAACTCGGACAAAACAGAGATGTTTGTTCTAGGTCCCAAGAAACAAGAGATCTTCTGTTGAATCTGACAATTAATCTTGATAGTTGTACAGTCGTTTCAAATAAAACTGTGAAGGACCTTGGCGTTACTCTGGACCCTGATCTCTCTTTTGACGAACATATCAAGACTGTTTCAAGGACAGCTTTTTTCCATCTACGTAACATTGCAAAAATCAGAAACTTTCTATCCCAAAATGACGCAGAAAAATGTATCCATGCTTTTATCACTTCTAGGTTAGACTGCTGCAATGCTCTACTTTCCGGCACCCAGATAAAGCACTAAATAAACTTCAGTTAGTGCTAAACACAGCTGCTAGAATCTTGACTAGAACCAAAGAATTTGCTAGCCTCTACACTGGCTTCCTGTTAAGGCAAGGGCTGATTTCAAGGTTTTACTGCTAACCTACAAAGCATTACATGGGCTTGCTCCTACCTATCTTTCCGATTTCTGACCTACACGTACGCTACGGTCAGAAGACGCAGGCCTCCTTACTGTCCCTAGAATTTCTAAGCAAACAGCTGGAGGCAGGGCTTTCTCCTATACAGCCTCATTTTTATGGAATGGTCTGCCTATACACGTGAGAGACGCAGACTCGGTCTCAACCTTTAAGTCTTTATTGAAGACTCATCTCTTCAGTAGGTCCTATGATTGAGTGTAGTCTGGCCCAGGACTGTGAAGGTGAACGGAAAGGCACTGGAGCAATGAACTGCCATTGCTGTCTCTGCCTGGCCGGTTCCCCACTCCACTGGGATTCTCTGCCTCTAACCCTATTACAGGGGCTGAGTCACTGGCCTACTGGTGCTCTACCATGCCGCTTGAGTGGGTTGAGTCACTGAGTGGGTTGAGTCACTGACGTGATCTTCCTGTCCGGGTTGGCGCCCCCCCTTGGGTTGTGCCGTGGCGGAGATCTTTGTGGGCTATACTCGGCCTTGTCTCAGGATGGTAAGTTGGTGGTTGGAGATATCCCTCTAGTGGTGTGTGGGCTGTGCTTCGGCAGAGTGGTGGGGTTATATCCTGCCTGTTTGGCCATGTTCGTGGGTATCGTCGGACGGGGCCACAGTGTCTCCCGACCCCTCCTGTCTCAGCCTCCAGTATTTATGCTGCAGTAGTTTATGTGTCAGGGGGCTAGGGTCAGTCTGTTATATCTGGAGTATATCTCCTCTCTTATCCGGTGTCCTGTGTAAATTTAAGCATGCTCTCTCTAATTCTCTCTCTCTTTTTCTCTCTTTATTTCTTTCTCTCTCTTGGAGGACCTGAGCCTTAAGACCATTCCTCAGGACTACCTGGCCTGATGACTCATTGCTGTCCCCATTCCACCTGGTCATGCTGCTGCTCCAGTTTCAACTGTTCTGCCTGCGGCTATGGAACTCTGACCTGTTCACCAGACATGCTACCTGTCCCAGACCTGCTGTTTTCAACTCTCTAGAGACAGCAGGAGGGGTAGAGATACTCTGAATGATTGGCTATGAAAAGCCAACTGACATTTACTCCTGAGGTGCTGACCTGTTGCACCCTTGACAACCACTGTGATTATTATTATTTGACCCTGCTGGTCATCTATGAACATTTTTAAATCTTGACCATGTTCTGTTATAATCTGTACCCGGCACAGCCAGAAGAGGACTGGTCACCCCTCACAGCCTGGTTCTTTCTAGGTTCTGGCCTTTCTAGGGAGTTTTTCCTAACCACCGTGCTTTTACACCTGCATTGCTTGCTGTGTGGGGTTTTAGGCTGGGTTTCTGTACAGCACTCTGTGACATCAGCTGATGTAAGAAGGGCTTTATAAATAAATTTGATTGATTGATTGTCACCTTCCAACGTTCAGAGCCGTACAGATCCACACTGAGGACATCACTATTGAACAGGCAGAGTTTGGTTTTGATGTTGAGATGTTTTGATTTGGTTTTTAACACTCCGAAAGTGTAGGTTGCTTTAATGATACGGGTGTTGACATCCTTTTCTGAATCTCCGTCATCAGTGGCCTTGCTGCCTAGGAAGAGGAAGAGGTCTTGTGGTTTTTCCCTCATGACCTTGGTTTTCTTTTAATTGATTTTCAAACCAATTTGGAGGGAAGTGTTTGTGAGGTTGTCAACCTTTCCTTGCATGTGTAGGTCGTCATTGTAAATAAGAATGTGTTCTTAACTGACTTGCCTAGTTAAATAAAGGTTAAAAAAAATTATTGTCTGCTGGAGATGTCATCTTCATACGCCAGGTCTCCAGAGTTGAGGTGTGTCCATATGATGCCCCTATTTCCATTTGTGTATTTTTTTTAACAAAATGGAGTCTCCAGTAACCTACAGTAGGAGACTTTATTACTTCATTTGGAAGCTCCTCTATTCCTGAAGCTATTATTGTTTATGTTTTCTTGACAGCCTTCCTGACATCTTCAATAGTAAATTTTTCATTCAGGAATGAGTTTGAGGTGTATCCAGACCTATACATCTCAATTTCAAACCCATTCTTTAAGTATAATTTAAGAAGCCGTCATCAAACACAGAAGGGATATTGTTCCTGAAAATAGGTTAGCAAAATCATTCTTCCAGTTATTTAATACACAATAATTCTTATGTTCAATTTCACAATTTTCCAGTATGATTTCCATGGGAAGTTTCATAACTCTTTTTGGACCCAGTTTATCCAAAATTGCTCAGGGTTGTTACTTTGCAGTTGTTGAAGATGCAGTGCTTGGCCCCTTATGAATCCTCTCTTATAGGGCCTTAGCTTGATGTCAAAGATTAGTTGACACTGTTTAAACTCTTCTCTCGCAATGATTGGTCTTTACATTTTAGAAACTTCTACTCATTACAGTCCATAAATGACTTAACTCTTTATTCCAATACGGTTTAGCAATTTATTGAGGTCTCTTAGGCTTGGATGATACTGATTGGACAGGTAAACACTTTTCCATTGCCTCATGTAGTACCTGACAGAACCAGCCATACCACTGATCAATATTAAATGGGGTTTTCAGACAAGCTTCCAGGTAATCAGTAAGGTCCACAAGAACAGTACAGCACATGTCAGATGAAGGAAAATGGTCAGGTAGGTTTCTAGGCCTTTTTCTGGTCTGATTTGCATTTGACTTAGACCTTCCCAGTATAGTTTCCCATCATGAATTTCAGAAACAACAATGAATGATCATAGTACGGTCTATGGTCTCCAATCAGGCCAATACACTCAGGACCTTAACTTTCCACAAGCTCTGTTGAGGTAATCACATTCAACCTCACATTAAGTATTCAGACAGTCATGGGATGTTACAATATAGTCGACGACTGCTTTTTTCTTTGTTGATATTGATGTGAAATTACCATTTTGTGGTGATAATCTACCATTCAGAATGCAGCACTTGGTATCCTTTAAGAATTCAATGAATGTTTCCTATGCCTATTTACACCTGTGTCTAAAGCAACTCCAGGCAACATCAACATTTCGGTTGTGTCCAAACCAAGAATAACCATCCAAGTCAACAGTGGAGTCGCCATACAAATGAGTTTAATTTTAAATAAATCCAGTCAGGGTTTAGGGAATGTAATCTTCACAACTCCAGGTCCAGGTCAATACCTTCAGGATTTCTTTGGCTTTCTGCTCCAAATCGCTTTTTTATGAAATTTCGATTTTCTATGAGCAGCTGCTCCAGGTTGTCACGGAGACTGTCCACCTTGCTGTTTATTAGCTTTTTCAGAGTCACTTTCACATTGAGCAAGTTCAATTCTTTCATTATACCGGCGCGGCGGTGTAATCTCCATCAGGTTATTTTCCGCCATACCTGCAGCAGACTTCTCACATACGATTAAGATAACCTACTGGTTTTAAAGTAATTGAAGTAACTTTAGGAAGTTTAAAACGACGTACAGTATCTACATCTTGTTTTCAAAGTTTTGTCTCAAAGTTTGCTACACGCTGTTCAGCACACTGTTCACCAACCGGAAGCTTATGTATGGTCTTATATGAAGTTTAATTAAAAGGTTTAAAACACTGCAACCTTATGTTGTTTTTTTTTTTATTTAATTTATTTCACCTTTATTTAATCAGGTAGGCAAGTTGAGAACAAGTTCTCATTTACAACTGCGACCTGGCCAAGATAAAGCAAAGCAGTTCGACACATACAACACAGAGTTACACATGGAGTAAACAAACATACAGTCAATAATACAGTAGAAAAACAAATCTATATACAATGTGTGCAAATGAGGTAAGATAAGGAACGTAAGGCAATAAATAGGCCGTGGTGGTGAAGTAATTACAATATAGCAATTTAACACTGGAATGGTAGATATGCAGTGGATTAATGTGCAAAGTAGAAATACTGGGGTGCAAAGGAGCAAGATAAATAAATGAATACGGTAGGGGATGAGGTAGTTGGTTGGGCTATTAACAGATGGGCAATGTACAGGTGCAGTGATCTGTGAGCTGGCCAGACAGCTGGTGCTTAAAGCTAGTGAGGGAGATAAGTGTCTCCAGTTTCAGTGATTTTTGTAGTTCGTTCCAGTCATTGGCAGCAGAGAACTGGAAGGAAAGGCGGCCAAAGGAGGAATTGGCTTTGGGGGTGACCAGTGAGATATACCTGCTGGAGCGCGTGCTACGGGTGGGTGCTGCTATGGTTACCAGCAAGCTGAGATAAAGCAGGGTTTTACCTAGCAGGGACTTATAGATTACCTGGAGCCAGTGGTTCTGGCGATGAGTATGTAGCGAGGGCCAGCCGACTAGAGCATACAGGTTGCAGTGGTGGGTGGTATAAGGGGCTTTGGTGACAAAGCGGATGGCATTGTGATAGACTGCGTCCAGTTTGCAGAGTAGAGTATTGGAAGCTGTTTTGTAGATGACATTGCCGAAGTTGAGGATCGGTAGGATAGTCAGTTTTACTAGGGCAAGTTCGGCGGCGTGAGTGAAGAAGGCTTTGTTGCGAAATAGAAAACCGATTCTAGATTTGATGTTGGGTGGTGGTGGCTTCATTTGTCCACTGTTGTCCAGACAGGGTGGACAACAAAAGTATTTTCTCTATGGCTTTGTCTGTTCTATTTTAGTCTCCTGTTGTGTTCTGTTCTGACGTGGTGCTCTTCTCTCTGCCAGGACTGGCATTAGCAGCTGGACTGGATTCACCACACAAAGAACCACTGCTGTTTGTAATTTGTTCCATATTACACAATTAGACTCAATTAATGGCACTCTGAATGTGCCGCTGATGAGTTGCTGCCGCAAATGAGGGAATATGATCACAATGGGGGACGATAAGTATGTGTGTGTGTGTGTATGTGTGTGTGTGTGTGTGTGTGTGTGTGTGTGTGTGTGTGTGTGTGTGTGTGTGTGTGTGGGTGTGGGTGTGGGTGTGGGTGGGTGTAAAATGCAATTACCCACTTTTTGTTTCAGAAAAAGGAACAATGCCACACAGTAAATTAATGGCCCAAAAAGACAAACCTATTATTATAAATAAAATGGTTATGCTTATAAAATAATTGATGTTTATAAGACATAATAGTTATGTTTTATCACTAACATCACAAAAAGGCAATTGGTATTACGTGTGCCTGTGAATTTTCGATTAGACACCGAACTGTCTTTGTGTGCGTCTTCTTAGAATTTCTTTGGATATCTGTAAGTCGAATTCAGAAAGAACATTCATCATATCATGATCTCAACATGCCTCCACTGTAATATGTATTTTTATTTTATTTTTTAGGATATAATACGATATTCTGTTTTCAGAGGCTTATAATGGTCTTCCTATAGAGCAGCTGCACCAATTGTCTGCAAATTGAGAATGATTTTCTTTCCTCCGTATCTTTTCAACAGAACAGGGTGAACTATAAAATAGGGTTCTTCTGTTGTCCGGACCGATCCAAACCGAATCGATCCACAGTGGTGATATAATAATTGCAATGTTCTCCCTCCAGTCTGACTGCGCTCAGAGAGATATCCAATCCTAATTTATAGAGCGATAGAGGAGGCCCAATCTTGTTAGGATGGAGGGAGGAGGGATGGTGGAAGGAGGAAAGGATGGAAGGAGAAGAGGAGAGGTAGAAGGAGGTTGAGGAGGAGAGGGGTGTCTGTAAAGCCAGGCTGGTAAAAGTGCTCTGTTCTGGGGCCTGGTGGTCAGGTTATCAGCCTTCTGGAGGATCAGATCACTACTGACTGAATGGGGATGAGGCTCTGGGCCTGGTTGCATAAAACATCTTAAGTGTTTCCTGTTTACCTTAAGGAATAATTTCCCCTAACCTAAGGGAATTGTTTAAGGGCGTTGCATAGAGCCCCTCAAATATTTCCTTAGGTAAGGGCATACTTAAGGGGTTTTACGGTAGTTTGAAGGCATGTATGGCAGAAAGACTATCTGGTTACCATGGGGACGGCCTGATTCACTGACTAAAGGTCTCTTCAAAGAGATCAAATTGCTTCAGAAGATAATAAACCACATTTCTTGTAGTTACTTTTTTCTTAACTTGTTTATATGACTTTCTAGTACGTCAAGCTAGCTTACAGAGTCGCTATAACTAACTAGCCAGCTAGCTTTGTAGCCATGGATAGTGCAACTTCCATTGTTTAGTTAAGTAGCTCAGTAGGTTTTCCTTTTGTATCCAGGGCAGATGAAAGCGACAATCACCTCCACAAATGCTGTTTACATTGATGTCCATACTGAATTAAGCACTTAGGGGACCTCGTGGGCACCCTTCACTTTTTCACTTAATTTAAGGGGAAACTTTACCTTAAAATGTTTTGTGCAACTGACTTAAGGTTTAGGAAACGTTAAGGAAACGATAAGGGGGAAATTAACTTAAGGTGTTTTACGCAACCAGGCCCTGTTCTGTCTAGGTGGTGGGACATTGGAAACGGAGCTCCTCAATGGAAACAGACCACTTAGATCCAAGACTTATCAACTGGTGAAATACAATACAGTGTTATCACACACAGCTAGTCAATATTGGTGTTTGCTGTGATGGATCAGAGATGTGGGCTGCCATTGGACATCGCAGTGGGTTTAATAGAGAAGTGAGGCCAATTTCACATCAATTGGTTATATGCTTGTTCTCATTGATTTGAGCCATACTTTGTGATTTTCTTGGTTTACAATCTCAACATGATACTGTACTGTCTGAAGTGCCATTTTCAATGAATATCTAGTATTATGAACTGCACAAACCAACCAGATAGACACATAAAGTACATCTCTGATCTTAAATGTCATACAAGCACATATGGATTATTTTGTTATGTATTTTGCCTATAGTGTAATTGTACACACTATGATTACAATCCAATATAGTGAAGCTCCCTAGACCCATATAATCCATAGCTCATCACAATTCTAGAGTATATCTTACCAGCTGGCTGGCGCTCCTACACACCTGGTGTTACCAGCTCTAGTAATCAGCTCCTTCTCAGCTCTGCTTCATTAAAAGTCCAGCCTTACGCCAGCTAGATTCAATTGCAGGAGCATTGCAGGGTGTAATTATTCCAATCATCTCCATTAGGAGTCTGCCACACACACATACACAAACGCACGTACACAAACTAAGCATGCACACACACACAATTGGCACGTGGACGCTTGTACGTGGACACTCTGAAGCACGAAAAGTTACAGCTGTCGGAACATGTTTCCTGTATTAGCTCTTCGATTTCATGCAACTGGCATGACGGCGTCCATTAGGTGTCAAAACAACAATTATCAAGGGTCAAAGTGTTAAACAAAATGGCCTCTAACCGATTACTTCACTTGTATAGACACACAATGGCTGCTGTTTCACAGTGACCGTTTTAATGGAGGTTAATGCAAAGCAGGCAGTTTCTCATGATGTCCACATTACTTAAGGGGGGATAAGGAAACTGTGTCACTCTCGGGTCGACAGATTGACTTTTAATCAGCGAAGAGTGTGCTTTTGGTGTGCCTTTTGAGTCGCAATGGAGGCCACAGAGACAGGTGAGGAGATGGGAGCAATCCCAATTCCCAATATGTCTTCTTTGGTGTGTCCAGACAAAAGATCCCTCACCCGGCTTCTGTGTGATCCATCAATATAACTTTTAGAAAGGGACGCCACGCCAGATCAGTCACTATGTTGTGAGGGCGCATAGGGACATCTCATCAGGATGTCATTGGGATGTCATGGACGGGGATGTATGGGGAAGAGGTGTACACATGCATACTCACTTCTTACTTTGTGTGTATTCACACTGTAAAGAGATTTCAAATCGCTACCTGCAGTATTGACCTTCAAGAGATGTCCATCCTTGATTTAGTATTGTTGGCACACACACAGACACAAACACACTCACACTGACACACACACACTGCTTGCCAAACCTGGCGTTGATGAGCCGCTCTGATGAGGACCTCCAGCACCACCTCACTGAGCCATAAGAAACACCTCATGGTACAGCCTCAGCCAGTCCCTCTAATCAACTTCCACTGTCATTAAAAACTCACATAGAGAGAGAGAGAGAGAGAGAGAGAGAGAGAGAGAGAGAGAGAGAGAGAGAGAGAGAGAGAGAGAGAGAGAGAGAGAGAGAGATGAGGTATCCCTCTCCATTCAAGCAAATGGAGCTTGGGCAAAGGAGCTGTTCAGTGGATGGAAAAAGAGTGTAATCTAGTAGTAGGTGAATTCATTCTCTGTCATTAAAAACTTGGAGAGAAAGATGGATACATCTTTGTTCAAGCAATGGCCTCTCAAGAGGTTGTCACTGGTTACCATAGCCATAAAGTCAAAACTGGCTATAAACTAAAAAATTAATGACAGCAACCATTGGCTTTTTGGTCTTAATTTAAGGTTAGGGTTAGGCATAAGGTTAGCTGTGTGGTTAAGGTTAGGGTTGAAGTCAGATTCTAAGAATAGAAATTGTAGAAATGGGTGTGGTTTAGCCATAGTTATGACTGGCTGTGGTAACTAGTGAATACCGGCTCAAGACGTGATGAAGCTTGGGTGAATGAGTACAGGCATACATGGATATAAGATGATGTCATAGTTAGAGATTTTCCTGATTGGGTCACATGGCCAGGAAATTGTCTGGTCCTACTCATATAGGTGATACAAGATACCTTGGAAAGTGTTTTTTACAAGGTTGTACAAGTTTCCTCTCCAATGTCTTTTACATGGCCTGTACAGTATAGCTTGGTTATACTGTACATGATTGTAATTTTCGAACCATTTGTTTCACAAGATAATGTATGCAATCCATACATATTGTGAAAATCCATTACTTTAACAACATTGAAGAAGCACAGGCACAAAGCTTTGGATGTGGATCACGGTAATTGATTGCTAATATGCTTCACTAAAGTGGATCTTTAAGGAGATCAGCTTAGCTACAAATGAGATGCCTCCTACCAGGCTGTACAATGTCAGATAATGCCTTTATCATTCACCTTGATTATACTTCAGTTATTACTTCAACTATCTCATGGTCTAAAAAAGATCTAGCACTCCACATGCAAAATACCACCGCCCTATTCCTTCAATTACACACATATACAATTAAACGAGCTTGCACAAGTGTGACTTGGTTACTTGTAAGTAATTGAGTTGAGGTAATTGCTGGATCTTTAGGTGCTTTAAGCCAATTCAGGAACCTTGAGAGACTACAATTCAACCACTCCTTTTCCATCTGTTGATTGCAGTTTTACATATAGCACTCCACAGAGAGACTGAAAAGACTTAGAAATAGCTTTTAAGAATGATTGCCTGAGAAATTAAATGTGTGTGTGTGTGTGTGCGCGTGTGCATGCTTGCAATTAGCAGTATGATGGTCCCACACTTTCCCTTCTCTGAAGCCAAAGTGCAACAGCAGGAACTAGGTAGGAACTAAGAACACAACATGACACAGCACTCGCCCCATCACTCTGCAGGTAGCAAGGTCATAAGAGATGTCGCACCCCCCTAACAGGGGTGGCATTTCCTGTTTTCAACACAGTTGCCATGAAAAAGGTCAGGTCTCAGGAGAGGCCATCACGAGCGGTTTGAGGCTATGGGAAATGTCAAGAGGAAAACTCAGAGGTACCGTTTTTACTTGAGCTCTCTGTCATAGAGTAGCCTGGTCGTTAGTGAGGTATAACAACTGTCATAAGCACTGACGTTACGGAAACTAGGCCAGCAATTTATCAGACCAGATAACTACTGTACAGACATTGATAACTACCATGATACATGCTTTATCCAGCTTTCTAACTGTAGGTTCATGTATAGCCTATTTACGGTAAGCCAGTACTGCTCTTTTCATCCCCTTGTGCATGATTAGCATTAGAGGTTAGAAACTGCTGAGGTGAGGTGCGGCGGGCACTTAGTTCCCGTCAGTCCTCTAACTCTACTACAAAGTACATCTCCATAGAGAATTACTATACTGTGGTGTGATATGCTAAACTCCAGCTCTGAACCTTGCTACCTTACTAAAGGAGGGGGGGTTTCTCCCTCTAAGGAGATGTGCAGGCTTTGACTGATTTGAACACACACAAACCCGTGTGTGTGCGTGGGTGCACACACACATGCAACACACACACACGACCCCTGATTGAGTAAAACTGTAATTAAGATAAATGGGTCTAGTCTAGTCATCTGTTTAATAGGAGACAGGCATGCTGAGTGCCTCGGTCAGGCCAGCCACTTCACCAGGCTGACAGAGGTAATGGATGAAAACTATTTTAGGTCTGAAAGAACAAAGTTGTCCCCAAATTGCCCCCTATTCCCCATGTAGTGCACTACTTTTGACCAGGTCCCATAGGGCTCCGGTCATAAGTGGTGCACTGTATAGGAAATACAGAAGGGTGCTATTTGGGACGCACCCCAAATCTCACACATGGTGTGATGCAGTCAGAGTCCACCATCCCTCAGACCTCGGAGCATTAACCTGTGTGTTAGGAGTCAGAGTGCTCTATTCAGGCAAATGGCATTTTGCCGACATTTAAATTAGTCGTAATGATTATCCTATGATTGGGTTAGTGGTGCAGTGGGTAGAATGAGTTAGAATCTGATTCAGTTCAAATGTTCATACGAGGCAGGTATTCTCTACCACTCAGACCTCATTGTCCCCCTGACAAATTTGAATTAATGAAAGGTGTCATGCAGCTGTTTTCACGTCCCCCTGCACAGAGTGTGTGTGCTGGTGTGTGTGTGTTACAGGTGCATTGTGCAGAATGTCAAGTCTGTTCTTTCCCTCCACTGTATGGATTAACAGGTTCACTTCCCCCAGGGAGAAGGAGAGAAACTAGAAAATCATTCTTTCTTTTTCTTTTCCCCTAGCTTGACTGAACATTGGGGCCTTGTTAACTAGCAGCACAGGAGGGAAGTTACGTCTCTTCTATACCCACGATGGCTCACTTTATCCTGGGATGAAGCGAGAGAGATGAAGGTGTCTTGGTGGTGGAGCAGGTGTATAGAGGGACTGTCTCTCTCCATCTCCCCTTCTCTCCCCCTCTTTCTTGCTCTTCCCCCACCCCGCCCACTGGCTGTCTGCGAGTCAGAATCGATGCTGAGTGGAGCGGTCTCACCTTGCTGGAAGCGAGTGTCCTTCACTAGCCTTTTTACCCATGTCTCCCCCAGAGAGGCTGTGGTGGCATGCCATGCAGAGAGCTGTTAATAAAGGGAAGGTACCACCTCCCTAGACACTGCTCATCCATCCCATTATCACTGTTTTCCCTCCCTGCTCCAGCCTGCACCAAGCTGCCTTCTGGCCCTACTTTAGAGGTGACAGAAATCTGTTAACCTTAGACTCTACATGTCTCAGTGTGCCGCTACGTTCTTTAGTATTTTTTCCGTCTACTAGCATTGACTTTGCTGACAGCTACTTTACTGAGGTAAAATGTACTTACTATGACTGAGATATGAGGTTGTCTCACCAAGGTATCTTAAGAAGAGTGCTCTTACTCTAAGTCGCTCTGGATAAGAGCATCTGCTAAATAACTAAAATGTAAATATAAATTAGTGTCTATGTAACCAGTGTGAACTGCCTAGCGGTCCGTGCTAGTAGCGTTTCAATCAGTGACCACTCGGTCTGAGACCGTAAAGTAGTTGTTTCCCTTTCTCTGCTCCTTTGCTCTGCTTTTGTGGAGCGATAGGTAAAGATGATTCGAAGGTGACTGTTATCGATGTGTGCAGAGGGTCCCTGGTTCAAATCCAGGTTGGGGCGAAGAGAGGTACGGAAGCAATACTGTTACATTGGTGCTGTGACCTGGATCACTCAATTGGGCTCTGCCCAGCTGCTGGGGTTACTGCGGAGAAGGATGAGATCAAAGGGGTGCGTGAAATGGATAGCTAGTTAGCGGTGCACGCTAGTAGCATTTCAATCGGTGACATCACTCGCTCTGAGACCTTGAAGGAGTTGTTTCCCTTGTTTCCCGCGGCTTTTATGGAGCGATAGGTAACGATGCTTCGAAGGTGACTGTTGGGGTGAGGAGAGGGACGGAAGCAATACTGTTACACCTAATCAAGTACAAGTTAACAAGTCCTAAAGTATTTAGCAACATTGTATCATCCAGACACAGGCACTGTATTGGTAGATATTTCATGAGCGTTTGTAATTCACTAATTTTAGCTCTGACTGTCCTGTAATGTTACTCAACTAAATCATTCACTTTACAGAATCAGAACACCAGCCAGTCGTCTGATGTGTGGCAGTGGTCACTGTTCAGAGGAAGAGGATGCTGGGAGAGTTGCTGCACCACAGGAGGTTTCTGCACAGGTCCAGATGGCTCATCGTCAGCATTCACACGCACACGCGCGCACACACACACACACACACACACACAGACACACACACTGTGCGCAGGCAGGCACACACAACCTGACAGTGGCCTTCAAATACTCTGTGTGTGTGTGTGTGTGTGTGTGTTTATGCGCACAATGGGGAGAGATTCCTCTTAAAGGCAGCCAGTCCAGCCGTTACACCTCAGGCCACAGAGTCCTACAGTGGAGATAAGAGCAGCCAAGAGCAGAGCAGCCTGGATGCTGCAGTACATCTGGTGGGACATCACGCAACCACAATAGAGGAGGAGAGGAGAGGAGAGAAAAAGAGGGGAAAAGAGGAAAAAGATGAGAGAGGAAAGGATAAGATAAGGTTGAGGAGAGGAGAGGAGAGAAAAGAGAAGAGAGGAAAGGCGAGAGGATGAGAGAGAGAGAGAGAGAGAGAGAGAGAGAGAGAGAGAGAGAGAGAGAGAGAGAGAGAGAGAGAGAGAGAGAGAGAGAGAGAGAGAGAGAGAGAGAGAGAGAGAGAGAGGACAGGAGTGTAGGTCAGAGTATGGAGTATAGAAAGGGGGAGTAGAAGATGGAAAGGCAAGGGAAGAGGAGAGATGAGAAGGAAAGGGAGAGGAGAGAAAGAAAATGGAGAAGAGAGAAGAGAAAGGGAGAGGAGAGAAAGGAAATGGAGAGAAGATAAAGGGAGAGGAGAGAAGAGAAAGGGAGAGGAGAGAAGGGAAAGGGAGTGGAGAAAAGAGAAAGGGAGAGGAGAGGAGAGACAGGGAGAGATGAGAGAAGAGAAAGGGAGAGGAGAGAAGAGAAAGGGAGTGGAGAAAAGAGAAAGGGAGAGGAGAGAAGGGAAAGGGAGAGGAGAGGAGAGAAAGGGAGTGGAGAGAAGAGACAGGGAGAGAAGGGAAAGGGAGAGGAGAGGAGAGAAGGGAAAGGGAGAGGAGAGGAGAGAAAGGGAGAGGAGAGGAGAGAAAGGGAGTGGAGAGAAGAGACAGGGAGAGGAGAGGAGAGGAGAGAAGGGAAAGGGAGAGGAGAGAAGAGAAAGGGAGTGGAGAGAAGAGACAGGGAGAGGAGAGGAGAGAAGGGAAAGGGAGAGGAGAGGAGAGAAAGGGAGTGGAGAGAAGAGACAGGGAGTGGAGAGAAGAGACAGGGAGAGGAGAGAAGGGAAAGGGAGAGGAGAGAAAGGGAGAGGAGAGGAGAGACAGGGAGAGGAGAGAGGGGAAAGGGAGAGGAGAGAAGAGACAGGGAGAGGAGAGAAGGGAAAGGGAGAGGAGAGGAGAGAGAGAGGGAAAGGGAGAGGAGAGAGGAGAGAAAGGGAGAGGAGAGGAGAGACAGGGAGAGGAGAGAGGGGAAAGGGAGAGGAGAGAAGAGAAAGGGAGTGGAGAGAAGAGAAAGGGAGAGGAGAGGAGAGAAGGGAAAGGGAGAGGAGAGGAGAGAAAGGGAGTGGAGAGAAGAGACAGGGAGAGGAGAGAAGGGAAAGGGAGAGGAGAGGAGAGAAGGGAAAGGGAGAGGAGAGGAGAGAAAGGGAGAGGAGAGGAGAGAAAGGGAGTGGAGAGAAGAGACAGGGAGAGGAGAGAAGGGAAAGGGAGAGGAGAGGAGAGAAAGGGAGAGGAGAGGAGAGAAAGGGAGTGGAGAGAAGAGACAGGGAGAGGAGAGAAGGGAAAGGGAGAGAGCGAAGCTGAGAGGATAGATAGGGGAGAGGACCTCCCTAGGCGGTTCACTAAGCACTAGATCTGGAGTACCTGCAACATACACACACACACAGAGACACAAACACACACAGAGAGACACACACACACACACACAGACACACATACACAGAGACACACACACACACACACACAGAGCGACACACACACACACACAGAGACACACATACACAGACACACACAGAGACACACACACACAAACAGAGACACACATACACAGACACACACACACACACACACACACAGAGACACACACAGAGACACACACACACACACACACATTCGGCTCCTCCACCTGCAGATGCTAGGCCAACAACAAGCACTCCACCTGTGTTAAAAGGCCCCAGGGACCATTATAACAAAGACAGTGTCTGCTGGAGATGCACTGTTAATGATCCACTCAAGTTCACAGTGAGTTCACTAAAACCTTGATGTAACTCCTCTGCTAGATGTAGCAGGCTACAACATCCTGCTAGCACTATGGCTTGTCTAAAATATGACATTTTCAAACAGTACATTTATATTTTCCAACGGGGCTATACATTTGGGTGAGTTTTTTTTCTCGCCTGAGTAGCCTCGTTTCACTGCCAAAAATAACATTTAACCATCTAGTGTTTAGCTAAATAACAACACAATGTCAAATACCGGTAGCCTATTCAAATAATTAACATCCAATCACGTTAACCGTTACTCTCTCGCGGGAAACCTTCACTCTTGCGCAGACATTTCGAAACGAAACATGACAATTTGAAAAATAAGCCACGGGAGTTTTTTGAGCGAGAATAAAGACGACTTTTGAGTAGTAAGACATGAATAAAAGCAACAGATACCATTAATAAGAAGGGGCTAGAAGTGTCTCATATGGTGAGCTACCGAGTGGCTAGGACAGGCAAGCCCCATACTATTGTGGAGGACTTCATTCTTCCTGCTGCTGCTGATATGGATGGGACAAGGCCCAAAAATACTATACACACAATGCCTTCATCAAACAACACTGTTTCACGAAGCATCAGTGACATGGCAGGAGATGTTTTGAAACAATTACTGCTTCGCATACAAGCCAGGGAATTCTATGCGTTACAGCTGGAACAGATGTGTCGGGCCTGGCACAGCTCCTGGTATATGTCCGTTACGTTTATGGGTGTTCAATTAAGGAAGACATCCTCTTCTGCAAACCACTGGAAACCAGGACAACATGAGAGGATATTTTTAAAGTACTGGTCAGCTTTGGGACATCATATGGACTTTGGTGGTCAAGATGTGTTGGTATCTGTACTGATGGCGCAAAAGCCATGACAGGGAGACATAGTGGAGTGGTAACGTGCGTGCAAGTAGTTGCTCCCAACGCCACTTGTGTCACGATCTCCGTGACGGACAGACCAAGGCGCAGCGAGGTATCCAGTATACATGCTTTATTTAATACACGTAACTGAGTCAAAACAACAAAACGTATGAAAACGAAGATCGTAACATGAACATAACAAACTAACGAAGCTATGTACAAACAATAACCCACAAACCCCTAGTGAAAACTACAAACATATATATGGTTCCCAATTAGAGGTAACGACACTCAGCTGCCTCTAATTGGGAACCATTATCCCAACATAGAAATAAAGAACCTAGAACAGAAAAAACCCTACACCAAAACGAAACAAAACACGCCAGCCTGTCTTCTCAGGCCTGGACGTGACAACTTGGGTGCACTGCAGCATCCACCAAGAGCCTCTTGCTGCCAAGGGTATGCCTGACAGCTTGAAAATACGTTTTGGACACAGTGAAAATGAAAATGAAAATGGTTAACTTGTTAAAGCAAGGCCCCTGAACTCTCGTGTATTTTCTGCACTATGCAATGATATGGGCAGCGACCATGTAACACTTTTACAACATACAGAAGTGAGCTGGTTATCAAGGGGCAAAGTATTGACACATTTTTTGAATTGAGAGACGAGCTTAAAGTTTTCTTTACTGACCATCATTTTCACTTGTCTGACCGCTTGCATGATGACGAGTTTCTCACACGACTGACCTATCTGGGTGATGTTTTCTCTCGCCTGAATGATCTGAGTCTAGGATGTGCGGGACACAGTTGAGGCTATGATTAAGAAGTTGGAGCTCTTCTCTGTCTGAATTAACAAGGACAACACACAGGTCTTTCCATCTTTGTATGATTTTTTGTGTGCAAATGAACTCAAGCTTACGGACAATGTCAAATGTGATATAGCGAAGCACCTGAGTGAGCTGGGTGCGCAATTACGCAGGTACTTTCCCGAAACGGACGACACAAACAACTGGATTCGTTATCCCTTTTATGCCCTGCCTCCAGTCCACTTACCGATATCTGAGAGCCTCATCGAACTTGCAACAAGCGGTTCTGTGAAAATGTAATTTAATCAGAAGCCACTGCCAGATTTCTGGATTGGGTTGCGCTCAGAGTTTCCTGTCTTGGCAAATCTGTTAAGACACTGATGCCCTTTGCAACCACTTACCTATGTGAGAGTGGATTCTCAGCCCTCACTAGCATGAAAACTAAATACAGGCACAGACTGTGTGTGGAAAATGATTTAAGACTGAGACTCTCTCCAATACAACCCAACATTGCAGAGTTATGTGCATCCTTTCAAGCACACCCTTCTCATTAACCTGTGGTGAGTTATTCACAATTTTTTTGAACAAGTAAATATATGTAAGATGGCTAAATAAAGAGCAAAATTATTGATTATTATTATATTATTATTTGTTCCCTGGTCCTATAAGAAATCTTTGTCACTTCCCACGAGCCAGGTTGTGACAAAACCTCACACTCAGTCTTATGTTAATTAAATGTATCGTATAGTGTGTGTGTGGTAGGTTTACAATGATGGCAAAAAACAACATTTGAGAGTGCGCTTACCCTGGTGCTAGAGGGGGTACGCAGCTGGAGGTTGAATGTTTGAAGGGGTACGAGACAATAAAAAGTTTGGGAACCACTGATTTAGATGATACAACAAAAAAACATATTTGGACTCATATTAGAGTAATCCAGCGTGGTTGGCAGCTGAGGCTGGATTCTAACTGTGAGCCATTGATTTTGGTTGGATCTCTCCTACGACTCTCCACATGCTTAGACATGCACACACACCTCCTCCACCTGCCTCCTAATGGCGTGTGGTGATTAAGTTGCAATGTGACCAACAATGGAGGGAGAACATCGACCAGATAATGTTAGGCCCCTCCCCTGCAGCATGTTTTCACTCTTCATGCATAGTACTGTACGATCAATGTTACAAACTCCTAGCCTACTTACTTACTCTTCTTCGCTCCCTGTGGCGCATACGATGTGTGAGTTGTTGTATTGACTGTATATTTATACGTAAGGAAGGGTTGACTATGTTTTTGTTGTGGTATTGTTCTACTGTTACGATCATCATGATAAAGGGACCATGGCGCAGCGTGCGTGGAGTTCCACATTCTTTATTTAGAGTGAAACGTAGCGCTCACTTTGCACTAACAAGAAACAATATCCCACAACGCAGGTGGGAAACAGAACACACTAAGTATGATCCCCAATTAGAGGTAACGAATAACAGCTGCCTCTAATTGGGAACCATACACAACCCAAACAAAGAAATAGAACAACTAGACAAAACTAGTCACGTCCTGACCTAAATCACCATAGAGAACCCAGAGGGCTCTCTATGGCCAGGACGTGACAGTACTCTCCCCAAAGGTGCGGACTCCGGCCGCAAAACCTGAAACTAGATTGGGGAGGGTTCGGGGGGGCCACTAGCGTTGGTGGCGGCTCCGGTGCGGGATATAGCACCCGCCCAGACCACGGATCCGGCCATGGAGCCGGGCTGGTCACCGGCACAGAGGAAAGCTCCGGCCCAGTGGCAGGACTGGACGCCGTGCCTGGACTGGGCACCGGCGCAGCTGAAGGCTCCGGCCTAGGAGCATGACTGGACGCCATGCCTGGACTGGGCACCGGCGCAGATAAAGCCTCCGGCCTAGTGGCAGGACTGGACGCCATGCCTGGACTGGGCACCGGCGCAGCTGAAGGCTCCGGCCTTGGAGCAGGAGTGGACGCCGTGCCTGGGCTGGGCACCGGCGCAGCTGAAGGCTCCGGCCTTGGAGCAGGAGTGGACGCCGTGCCTGGACTGGGCACCGGTGCAGAGGAAGGCTCCGGCCTTGGAACTGGACTGAACGCCATGCCTGGACTGGGCACCGGCGCAGCTGAAGGCTCTGGCCTAGTGGCAGCACTGGACGCCGTGCCTGGACTGGGCACCGGCGCAGCTGAAGGCTCCGGCCTAGTGGCAGCACTGGACGTCGTGCCTGGACTGGGCTCCGGCGCAGCTGAAGGCTCCGGCCTTGGAGCTGGACTGAACGCCATGCCTGGACTGGGCACCTGTGCAGAGGAGGGCTCCGGCCCTGGCACTGGGCTGGGAAGGCGCACTGGAGGCCTTGTGCGGGGAGCCGGCACAGAATGCACCAGACCCAGTGGGCTCTCTATGGCCAGAACGTGACATCTACAGCAGAGCAAGATTGTGTATTATAATTTAATTGAGACAGAATTTGCAAAAGATTGCAAGTTGGAATGTTAATGAAATCATTATACGTGTTTGTATTGATGTAGGATTTTAATTTGAGCCAGTTTCCTATAGCAGGAAAATAATCCTGAAGCAACAGGAAATGTGAATTATTCATAATTCTTGGACATTTTTGTAGGCATTGATACAATTCTCATAAGGGAAAATCATGTCTGAAATTTCCAAGTGGAAATAACAAACTTCAGAAGCGTTTTAAACCTCAAATTCACAACAAGTTTTACATGTCCCACATTGCAGAAAAGTTATCCTGCAACAAATTAAGATTCTACATCTGTATAAAGACACTGACAAGACTGCACATATGAATAACTGTGATCGCTGTTGTTATGGAGCCAGAACAATATTATTGTGCTGCTGCAATGTAGATTTCCCACAATGCAAGTGGGTGAAAGAAAGAGAATGAAGAGAGAAAGGGTGATAAAGAGGGAGAGAGAAAAAATTAAAAATAACAGTTACAGGGAGAGAGAGAGGAGAGAGAGAGAGAGAGAGAGAGAGAGAGAGAGAGAGAGAGAGAGAGAGAGAGAGAGAGAGAGAGAGAGAAACAGATAGAAACAGAGAGAGAGAAAGAGAGAGGGAAACATAGAGAGAGAGAGAGACAGAACGAGAGAAGTCATGAAAGAGAGGGAGAAGAAGCGAACAAGTAGTTCCAGAAACTGTCAAACCCACAGTAGTCGAATCCCCCTTCCATCCATCCGAATAGCCTGGTCCTCGGAAAGCTAGCTGGACCTCGTCATACCACAGCAACCTGTAATTCCCTGTTGAGCTGTCCCAGACTGATGAGAAACCACTGGAGTAGAACGAGAGAGAGCAGGAGGGAACGGGAATGCACAGAGGCCTTTAGCGCTGCAGGTTGACCTCTCTGCTGTACCTACATCATGTATTGCAAGTCCCAAGAAGCAATCATCTTTTTATAAATCACACCTTTCTCTCCCTGCAGACCTGCATCTCAGTAACTACTCTGGACCCCACAGATGGCCAACTGTCATATGAAACAGGCACATACAGTACTGTGTTCGTTTGCTTGAATGACTGGTAGTGACATCTACATTGCAGCAAGTCTATGACTTATGATAGCAATTCTCTGTGACAGTTAACAGGGGGGTGAGTTACAAGAGGTTGATATCCAATTAACAGTGTCTCCCCAGGTTTAATGAGTGGTGGTAAATTCCAGGCTCGTTTTAATTAGCTGTAAGTGCTCTGACCTTTGGAGGATCCTGTCCTGTTGATTTACACGTTGAGAGATCCCGATTTAACCCCAGAGACAGAGCGAGAAAGAGAGAGAGAGAGAGAGAGAGAGAGAGAGAGAGAGAGAGAGAGAGAGAGAGAGAGACAAAGACAGAGAGAGAGAGTAAGAGTAAGAGAGAGGGAGAAAGATAGAGATGGAGACAGAGGAAGGAGAGTGGGAGAGAGAGAGATCAAACTCAATGACTCAATTAGCGAGGCACAGCATAGTGAGACAGAGAGAAACAGTCCCAACACAGGAGTCTATCAGAATTAGGTCAGGGTGATATAAATATGAATATGTGTAGTGTACTGTATGTGAATCATGTAATTGTTACATGTCCTATTTAAAAGGTCAACTCATGGTTAAGACTGGATTAGAAAAATACCGTTTATGACTCATAACGTCATATTGCATTAATCTCACACACTGTCAGTCAGGTTGCCAGCATTGTATAACTGCTGAGGAAGCTGAGATTAGGTCTCGCCGGCGCGACTGAGACAAATGACTTCAGAGCAACAAGCCTCCGTGAAATGCAGAGGACGAGTCCTGAGAAATATAGGAAGGAGAGAAAGGAAGACGGGGAAAAGGAGGGAGGGAAGGATGGAAAGAAAGAGAGAAAGGGGAAAGCGAAGGACAGGCCAGGAGCCGTTCCTGTTGTTCTGATGGGTCTGTCCTGCTCTGTGTACTGGTCTGCTAGTCTGATGTATGTTGAGTTGAGTCTTACCTCCAGAGCTGCAGTTCCTCTGGAGCAGAGAGGGAGATGATGGCTGTGACCTCTGCCTGAGAGGCCTTGTCATTGGCTCATTGTCACGCCTGGCGAGGGAAGCTCTGAAACTAGTCAGTAGGGGAGCCGCTGTCCGGGCTGATCTCCCAGGGTGCAACGCTCCATTGAGGGAAGGAGGCAGCTCTAATGAAGAGTAATAAGGAGGGCAACTCGGCAATCACCTGGACAAGACAGTACAGGGAGCAGAAGGCTTCACAACACCTAAACAAGACAGTACAGGGAGCAGACAGCTTCACAACACCTAGACAAGACAGTACTGGGAGCAGACAGCTTCACAACACCTAGACAAGACAGTACAGGGAGCAGACAGCTTCACAACACCTAGACAAGACAATACTTGGAGCAGCCAGCTTCACAACACCTAGACAGGACAGTACAGGGAGCAGCCAGCTTCACAACACCTAGACAAGAGCTTCACGGCTACACAGCACGGCTCCCACTACTTCCTGTGGCCTTAGGCTAAACCAGGAGGGGTGTTTACCAGCAGGGAAAATGTAATATAGGTAGACCACATCCAGACAGGCCCTGAGGACCACATTCTCTCTCTCAGACTCAGAAGCTGATATTTTAGTGTGACGTCTGACTAAATGTAGTCCTCTTTATCTATCTGCTCAATGTGAATGTGATATTGAATGGTCTTTCTTCCCTATATTCAGTGGCCACTCAGTTACCTCTGCCCTTGCCTGACTTCCCACATCCTAATATAGATGTCGTTTTATTCCCTGGCTCTACAGATGTCAACTATATTATACCTCTGAGGCGTCCTTCCTCTAAGAAGAAGCAATTGAAATTCAATAGATTTGCCTTCTCAAAAAAAGGTGGAACTTAGCATGTAACTCAAAAGATGCCCAAGGGGACTACTGTCACTGAGAGAGAGAGATGGTGGCAGACATTTTAGCTCTTCATTTCTGCCTATTTCTACCGTACGAAATTAGAAAGTCATCGCCAAGCAATGTCCATCTCCTTTTGACTGGAAGGGACATTTCCCGCTGTTCTCAATTTTGGTTCCCCATCAATTGCATTCACTAGGCACTGTCTGCATTAAAAATGTTGTTTTAAAAATAAATTTCTATCGAATACCCATTTATCATATACAAGGAAAGTGCATTCAGGCCAGTTACAAAGGCAATGGGTGTTGCAAATGTAGCCTAGGATTTTCTGGAAATTTATAGAATATGACTGCTAGTTAAACTCTTGTGGGAGACCCCTGACAACTCTACAAGCATACAATAGAATACTTAATACATTCTCCTTCTCCGAATTGTGCTGTTCTGAATCCATAACAGAATGTTAAGATTGAGCAATGAAGTTTGGATTTATGGGCGACGTTTTGCTCTGAATAAAGATATCCTGGGCTTCTAGAACGGTAAAGTCAACATCTCATTACTTGAGTGTTCTGTAATCGGCCACAGCAGGCAATGGTAATTTGTCATTTTACAAATTTCAGTCGTAAAAAGCAGTTTTCTCCAGTGACAATCTGTGCCATTACCATGGTTAGAAAAAAGCAAACGCTCTTTATTTATTGGGTTGTTAAATGCGAGAGATATTGCCTTGGTTTTTCTACTGCAGTGCAAATGACCCTGGGGTACAAACGATACCAATCCTTCCAGAGACTGACAGCATAAGTCTAGCAATTTGCAGCGCTTAGTTTCAGAGAGTAGGAGGATGGGAGGGGTAAAATGACTTTAATAAGGGCGAGTGACAGAGGTGGTATACAGTGGTATGAAAACAGTCAGAATCCTCCGTAACAACAACTGACTAGACAAGCAGTAGACTAATGACGGCTCTCTCTTGGAAATCCTATCTATCAACTTTATCTAATTCAGCCCCTTTTCTATCTGAAGATTATTCTGTAGGCATATAGTGTGGGATAACACAATACGTGTTGAATAATTCAGGGAGATACGCATCAAAACCCTTTATTAGGTAAAGAAGGGCATCCTCCTTTTCCATGAGCACAGTCTCTAGTTTAGCCCCTATATTAGCAGTGTGTGTGTGTTTGTGTTCGTTGAGATTCTCAAAACCTCTTATGGTATTCTCTTCTTCCGTAAACACTGACTATTTTCTATTTCCCTCTATGCCCAGGGTTAGTATAGTCTCCAGGCGAACACCTGGGCACATAACGAACCCAGACTCAGACATAGGCTAAACCACTTGTGTTTCTCATAGCAAAGAGGCTGCTGGCCTAGCATGAATCTAGAAACGGCTTCAGTGACTTTAACAGTTGAACACTGTGCACTGTACAAAGAGCTGTGTGCTACAGTAGTGCTCTTATTGGATCACGAGTTGGTTGAAAACTCAGACATTACTTGAGACCAGAGCCATAGAGATAGAGATAGATATATGACTCTGCTGGTTCTGTAATCCTGCAACAATCATTGTTCTAAACATGGTCTTGAAGCGTTCAGTCTGCACTACTTTTAACTAGAGCACTATTGGCCCTGGTAAAAAAAAAAAACACTTCATAACGAATATGGGTGCCATTTGGGAAGAAGCCCCTGTCGATATTTGATTACACGCAGCAGCTTGACGGCTTTCAGACTTTGAAGTTCAACAGCATTGATTGAAGGTGTGTGTGTGTGTGTGTGTGTGTGTGTGTGTGTGTGTGTGTGTGTGTGTGTGTGTGTGTGTGTGTGTGTGTGTGTGTGTGTGTGTGTGTGTGTGTGTGTGTGTGTGTGTGTGTGTGTGCGTGTGCGTGTGTGTGTGAGAGATTGAAGATTTATCTGTCAGGGTAAAAAACAGAGGGAGATATATATTCGATTGGAGCTCTGACCGACCTGTGAGTTATTTTCACAGGCTCTGCAGGGCGGTATAGTCTACACTCCCTTATCGCAGTGCGTGCAGGGGGCTGCAGGATCGATTTCAAATGGCAACTGGCGGGTTTATCCAGAGCTTTTATCTCTGGTGGTCAACTTGACACTCATAAGGATTTTAATAATTATCATTAAACCACAATTAATGTTTCTTACCTCATTTCAAAGTTATAGACCAAGCTTTGGTTTAGAAATAATGAAAGGAAAGGTTTCCATTATTTCTGTAATGATTACAGGTTTAATAGCAAACGCTGCATATGCCTAACACTTAAAAGCTAGATTGCATGCATCCATTTGAAAACCTCCAATATCAACAATGTAACTAATGTCTGTGCAATGAATGAAAATATTGCAAACCCCAACTTCATTGGCAGTGAAGTCCAGAGGGTTAAAAACAGCTTGCATCCATTTGAAATCAACAACGTAGCTAGGCCTACAAACATAGACAGTAAAAATGACAGTCAATTTAACTTGAATTTAAGAAAATGTGATTCTGCAACAGATAACATTCGGTCCCAGTCTAAAAAGAGTAAAACGTACTCTGGCAACAGAGTTATTTTTTGAGAAATGTATATGCTGAATTTAGTATTGACATCAAATAAAATAAAATAAAATAAAATTGTATTTGTCACATACACATGGTTAGCAGATGTTAATGCAAGTGTAGCGAAATGCTTGTGCTTCTAGTTCCGACCATGCAGTAGTATCTAACAAGTAATCTAACAAATTCACAACAACTACCTTATACACACAAGAGTACAGGAATGAATATGAGTATGTACATATAAATATATGGATGAGCGCTGGCTGATCGGCGTAGGCAAGATGCAGTAGATGGTACGGAGTACAGCATATACATATGAGATGAGTAATATAGGATATGTAAACATTATATAAATGCATTGTTTAAAGTGGCTAATGATACATTTATTTCATCCAATTATAATTATTAAAGTGGCTGGAGATTTGAGTCGATGGCCGAACGGCATAGGCAAGATTCAGTAGATGGTTTAGAGTACAGTGTATACATTTGATATGAGTAATATACATTATATACAAAATTGTTTAAAGTGGCTAGTGATACATTTATTACATCCAATTCCTATTTTTAAAGTGGCTAGAGATTTAAGTCAGTATGTTGGCAGCAGCCACTCAATGTTAGTGATGGCTGTTTAACAGTCTGATGGCCTTGAGGTAGAAGCTGTTTTTCAGTCTCTCGGTCCCAGCTTTGATGCACCTGTTCTGACCTTGCCTTCTGGATGATAGCGGGGTGAACAGGCAGTGGTTTAGGTGGTTGTTGTCCTTGATGATCTGTTTGGCCTTCCTGTGACATCAGGTGGTGTAGGTGTCCTGAAGGGCAGGTAGTTCACCCCCGGTGATGCGTTGTGCAGTCCTCACTACCCTCTGGAGAGCCTTACGGTTGTGGGCGGAGCAGTTGCCATACCAGGCGGTGATACAGCCCGACAGGATGCTCTCGATTGTGTATCTGTAGAAGTTTGTAAGTGATTTTGGTGACAAGCCGAATTTCTTCAGCCTCCTGAGGTTGAAGAGGCGTTGTTGCGCCTTCTTCACCACGCTGTCT
This sequence comes from Brachymystax lenok tsinlingensis, assembly GCA_030435695.1. Classification (NCBI taxonomy): domain Eukaryota; kingdom Metazoa; phylum Chordata; class Actinopteri; order Salmoniformes; family Salmonidae; genus Brachymystax; species Brachymystax lenok. The sequence continues at coordinate 22,833,199 of CM059810.1, forward strand.
GTGTGGGTGGTCCAATTCAGTTTGTCCGTGATGTGTACGCCGAGGAACTTAAAACTTTCCACCTTCTCCACTACTGTCCCGTCGATGTGGATAGGGGGGTGCTCCTTCTCCTGTTTCCTGAAGTCCACGATCATCTCCTTTGTTTTGTTGACATTGAGTGAGAAGTTATTTTCCTGACACCACACTCCGAGGGCCCTCACCTCCTCCCTGTAGGCCGTCTCGTCGTTGTTGGTAATCAAGCCTACCACTGTAGTGTCGTCAGCAAACTTGATGATTGGGTTGGATGCGTGCTTGGCCACGCAGTCATGGAAGTCCAGGACCCAGTTGCACAGGGCTGGGTTGAGACCTAGGGTCTCGAGCTTAATGACGAGCTTGGAGGGAACTATGGTGTTAAATGCTGAGCTGCAGTCGATGAACAGCATTCTTACATAAGTATTCCTCTTGTCCAGATGGGTTAGGGCAGTATGCAGTGTGATTGCGATTGCGTCGTCTGTGGACCTATTGGGACGGTAAGCAAATTTGAGTGGGTCCAGGGTGTCTGGCAGGATGGAGGTGATATGATCCTTGACTAGTCTCTCAAAGCACTTCATGATGACGGAAGTGAGTGCTACGGGGCGATAGTCATTTAGCTCAGTCACCCTATCTTTCTTGGGAACAGGAACAATGTTGGCCCTCTTGAAGCATGTGGGAACAGCAGACTGGGATAGGGACTGGTTGAATATGTCCGTAAACACACCAGCCAGCTGGTCTGCGCATGCTCTGAGGACACGGCCAGGGATGCCATCTGGGCCAGCAGCCTTGCGAGGGTTAACACATTTAAATGTTTTCCTCACGTTGGCTGCGGTGAAGGTGAGCCCGCAGGTTTTGGTAGTGGGCCGTGTCGGTGGCACTGTATTATCCTCAAAGCGAGCAAAGAAGTTGTTTAGTTTGTCTGGGAGCAGGACGTCGTGGTCCGCGACGGGGCTGATTTTCTTTTTGTAGTCCGTGATTGACTGTAGACCCTGCCACATTCCTCTCGTGTCTGAGCCATTGAATTTTGACTCTACTTTGTCTCTATGTTGACACTTAGCTTGTTTGAATGCCTTGCGGAGGGAATAGCTACACTGTTTGTATTCAGTCATGTTTCCAGTAGCCTTACCCTGATTAAAAGCAGTGGTTCGCGCTTTCAGTTTTGCGCGAATGCTGCCATCAATCCACGGTTTCTGACTGGGGAAGGTTTTAATAGTTGCTATGGGTACCACATCACCGATGCACTTGCTAATAAACTCGCTCACCAAAGCTTGAGGAGGGGAGGGGGGTTTATATGGTCCCATTTGAGGTGTAAGGGTGTATATCTAATTTAAATTTTTCTTAATGTGTCATATTATGATAGCTTGCAAATGGACCTCCAATCGCTATTGGTATCCATTTAAGAGGGAGGATGTCCAGCAATTTCATATCACCCACAACTTACATTCAGAATGCATGTCAGAGCAGGGAAGGGAGTACTGTTGTTACAGACTACCTACATCATGTAAACAGTCTTCTCAGTAACCTTTTGCAATAAATCCAACCACTTACAGATTTGATTCGTTTAGGAAAATGTATGCTACATATCATTGTGAAGCAGCACAAGATCAAAAGCAATCAAGTACACGTGAAAACACAGATATTCAAACAAACAATCAAGTACACGTGAAAACACAGATATTCAAACAAACAATTCAAGCAAAATAAATGCAATAGAGCATGCTGGAAAATATGACTATGACGCCCCTCCCACATCTGTAAATACTCCATAGTTTAGATCACGTCTCTGGTTACTCTTAATGGAATTAAAAGTACCTAGTCCCAATCAACTCCAGTTATCAACACTAACTCCAGGGAGCGTATAACTCTGTTGAGGGTTAAGATAACTCCAGCAGTGTCAATTTAACTCAAACTTTTTTTACTCTGTGAAACTATCATGGTCCAAACAAACCAAGAAAGTCGCGAAGAGGGCATGACAACACCTTTTCCCCTCAGGAGACAGAAAAGATTTGGCATGGGTCCCCAGATCCTCAAAAGGTTCTACATCTGCACCTTCGAGAGCATCTTGACCAGTTGCATCACCACCAGGTGTGGCAACTGCTCAGCATCCGACCATAAGGCGCTACAGAGGGTAGTGCGTACAGCCCGGTACATCACTGGGGCCAAGCTTCCTGCCATCCAGGACCTGTATACTAGGCGGCGTCAGAGGAAGGCCCAAAAAATTGTCAAAGACAATCCAAAAGGCTCCTTAACAGCTTCTACCCCCAAGACATAAGACTGCTGAACAATTAATCAAATGGCCACCCGTACTATTTAACCTACATGTACAAATTACATCGACTAACCTGTACATTGACTCGGTACCGGTACCCCCTGTATATAGCCTTGTTATTTTATTGTGTTACTTTTAATAAAAAAATGTACTTAAGTTTATTTAGTAAATATTTTCTGAACTCTATTTCTTGAACTTCATTGTCGGTTAAGGGCTTGTAAGTAAGCATTTCACGGTAAGGTTGTATTCGGCGCATGTGACAAATAAAATTTGATTTGATTTCAACTCTCCTTGATTTACTGTGTACATACACACATACATCTCTACCTCAAACAAGATTGGAACCATATCCTCTAGTCTAAAAACACTGTATAGCCTCCATAACCATATCCTCTAGTCTAAAACACTGTATAGCCTCCATAACAATATCCTCTAGTCTAAAACACTGTATAGCCTCCATAACCATATCCTCTAGTCTAAAAACACTGTATAGCCTCCATAACCATATCCTCTAGTCTAAAAACACTGTATAGCCTCAATAACCATATCCTCTAGTCTAAAAACACTGTATAGCCTCAATAACCATATCCTCTAGTCTAAAAACACTGTATAGCCTCCATAACCATATCCTCTAGTCTAAAACACTGTATAGCCTCCATAACCATATCCTCTAGTCTAAAACACTGTATAGCCTCCATAACCATATCCTCTAGTCTAAAACACTGTATAGCCTCAATAACCATATCCTCTAGTCTAAAACACTGTATAGCCTCAATAACCATATCCTCTAGTCTAAAACACTGTATAGCCTCCATAACCATATCCTCTAGTCTAAAACACTGTATAGCCTCTATAACCATATCCTCTAGTCTGAAAACACTGTATAGCCTCCATAACCATACCCTCTAGTCTATAAACACTGTATAGCCTCCATAACCATATCCTCTAGTCTAAAACACTGTATAGCCTCCATAGCCACATCCTCTAGTCTAAAAACACTGTATAGCCTCCATAACCATATCCTCTAGTCTAAAACACTGTATAGCCTCCATAACAATATCCTCTAGTCTAAAACACTGTATAGCCTCCATAACCATATCCTCTAGTCTAAAACACTGTATAGCCTCCATAACCATATCCTCTAGTCTAAAACACTGTATAGCCTCCATAACAATATCCTCTAGTCTAAAACACTGTATAGCCTCCATAACCATATCCTCTAGTCTAAAAACACTGTATAGCCTCCATAACCATATCCTCTAGTCTAAAAACACTGTATAGCCTCAATAACCATATCCTCTAGTCTAAAAACACTGTATAGCCTCAATAACCATATCCTCTAGTCTAAAAACACTGTATAGCCTCCATAACCATATCCTCTAGTCTAAAACACTGTATAGCCTCCATAACCATATCCTCTAGTCTAAAACACTGTATAGCCTCCATAACCATATCCTCTAGTCTAAAACACTGTATAGCCTCAATAACCATATCCTCTAGTCTAAAACACTGTATAGCCTCAATAACCATATCCTCTAGTCTAAAACACTGTATAGCCTCCATAACCATATCCTCTAGTCTAAAACACTGTATAGCCTCTATAACCATATCCTCTAGTCTGAAAACACTGTATAGCCTCCATAACCATACCCTCTAGTCTATAAACACTGTATAGCCTCCATAACCATATCCTCTAGTCTAAAACACTGTATAGCCTCCATAGCCACATCCTCTAGTCTAAAAACACTGTATAGCCTCCATAACCATATCCTCTAGTCTAAAACACTGTATAGCCTCCATAACAATATCCTCTAGTCTAAAACACTGTATAGCCTCCATAACCATATCCTCTAGTCTAAAACACTGTATAGACTCCATAACCATATCCTCTAGTCTAAAACACTGTATAGCCTCTATAACCACATCCTCTAGTCTAAAAACACTGTATAGCCTCCATAACCATTTCCTCTAGTCTATAAACACTGTATAGCCTCCATAACCATATCCTCTAGTCTAAAACACTGTATAGCCTCCATAACCATATCCTCTAGTCTAAAACACTGTATAGCCTCAATAACCATATCCTCTAGTCTAAAACACTGTATAGCCTCCATAACCATATCCTCTAGTCTATAAACACTGTATAGCCTCTATAACCATATCCTCTAGTCTAAAAACACTGTATAGCCTCCATAACCATATCCTCTAATCTGAAAACACTGACATTGATGTCAGGTTAACAGCTGACTAGAGGTGCGTTGTATTGTATTTGTGTCAGGTTAAGAGCTGAATAGAGATGTATTGTGTTTTGGTGTATTGGTGTCAGGTTAACAGCTGACTAGAGGTGTGTTGTGTTGTGGTGTATTGGTGTCAGGTTAACAGCTGACTAGAGGTGTGTTGTGTTGTGGTGTATTGGTGTCAGGTTAACAGCTGACTAGAGGTGCGTTGTGTTGTGGTGTATTTGTGTCAGGTTAACAGCTGACTAGAGGTGTGTTGTGTTGTGGTGTATTGGTGTCAGGTTAACAGCTGACTAGAGGTGTGTTGTGTTGTGGTGTATTGGTGTCAGGTTAACAGCTGACTAGAGGTGTGTTGTGTTGTGGTGTATTGGTGTCAGGTTAACAGCTGACTAGAGGTGTGTTGTGTTGTATTGGTGTCAGGTTAACAGCTGACTAGAGGTGTGTTGTGTTGTGGTGTATTGGTGTCAGGTTAACAGCTGACTAGAGGTGTGTTGTGTTTTGGTGTATTGGTGTCAGGTTAACAGCTGACTAGAGGTGCATTGTGTTGTGGTGTATTTGTGTCAGGTTAACAGCTGACTAGAGGTGTGTTGTGTTGTGGTGTATTGGTGTCAGGTTAACAGCTGACTAGAGGTGTGTTGTGTTTTGGTGTATTGGTGTCAGGTTAACAGCTGACTAGAGGTGTGTTGTGTTGTATTGGTGTCAGGCTAACAGCTGACTAGAGGTGTGTTGTGTTGTGGTGTATTGGTGTCAGGTTAACAGCTGACTAGAGGTGCGTTGTGTTGTGGTGTATTTGTGTCAGGTTAACAGCTGACTAGAGGTGTGTTGTGGTGTATTGGTGTCAGGTTAACAGCTGACTAGAGGTGCGTTGTGTTGTGGTGTATTGGTGTCAGGTTAACAGCTGACTAGAGGTGCGTTGTGTTGTGGTGTATTGGTGTCAGGTTAACAGCTGACTAGAGGTGCGTTGTGTTGTGGTGTATTGGTGTCAGGTTAACAGCTGACTAGAGGTGTGTTGTGTTGTGGTGTATTGGTGTCAGGTTAACAGCTGACTAGAGGTGCGTTGTGTTGTGGTGTATTGGTGTCAGGTTAACAGCTGACTAGAGGTGTGTTGTGTTGTGGTGTATTGGTGTCAGGTTAACAGCTGACTAGAGGTGTGTTGTGTTGTGGTGTATTGGTGTCAGGTTAACAGCTGACTAGAGGTGCGTTGTGTTGTGGTGTATTGGTGTCAGGTTAACAACCATGAGAGTAAATCCCTGTAGGGATTAAGAATGCTCTCCTATCATTGCTCACCCTGTGTGTGTGTGTCTTTGTGTGTGTGTGTGATCCTTGAGGACCATAGAAAACATCCTGAACCAACCAACCCAGGCCTGACAGCAGGCCTGGAATAACATACAGATAGATGAGTAATCCACTGTTTAATTATAGTAGACTTTTAGTAGAGTAGAGACAAATATAACCTCTGGGTGTCCTCTGAGTTCTGAGGCCATTTATCCATATTAGGAACTGTGTTTGTACAGTGTGTGTGTGTGTGTGTGTGTGTGTGTGTGTGTGTGTGTGTGTGTGTGTGTGTGTGTGTGTGTGTGTGTGTGTGTGTGTGTTTGTATGTTTGTGTGTGTTTGTGTGTGTGAGACCATTTCTCTCAGGTTAATGTTGAAAAGTCAATACCTCAACTAATACACGTTCCTATTTAAAATGACCTTCTATTTCCCATGAGGGTTGGACTAGGTTAAGGAATACATTTGATCGGCCTTGGTAATATGCGTTATGCATTCAGGACACATAGCTCCATGAATTTCCACTTCAAAGAATGAGGTAATGAACACAGTTTATGCTTGTCCATGGGTCTTTTCCAGGGGTGATTTGCAGATAGAAATCAAATGTTGCATCCCAAATGGCATTCCCTATTTAGTGCACTACTTTTGACCAGGGCCACTAGGGAATAGCGTGCCATTTGGGATGCAGACAATGTCTCGTACAAATTTTCCCACACAGTTGATCATGGTCCTTTAAAGTGACTTCCCATTAAATGATTATAATGCAGAGGCATATGTAGCAGATCAGATATAGACTCATGTAACTTTTATGCAGTCTTCTATGTTGAGTTAAACAGCGTAGTGATATCTACAGGGTGAGATATCAACCATAGGACAGACGTCAGATTAGATCAAGCGAATTGCTAATCTATGCAAAGAGAGATCGTATTTATATAACCAAAGATGAAGACATCTGTGTGTGTGTGACGTGTGTGTATGCATGTGTGTGTGCCCTGCCTGCGAGTGTGTATATACGTTTAAAAATAACTAACCAGCCAACCTTGGTTGATCAACAACACGTCGCCAAACCTATCAACTGGCAAAAGTTGGCGTGCCGAGCACTTAACAAATATCATGAATTCACAATCTTGACACAAGCACGTACCCTGAGGCAGACAACTTATCTGGTTATTTTCAGATGAACGCACACTTGTCACATTTCTTAATTAGCCCCAGGCCTGGCATTTAGCTTATTGCAGCATTCAAATTACAACAACTCATTGTGTATGTCATCCACACAGCACAGGGTAGTAAACACAGCATGATAAACATTCACTTTTCTTACACAGAGAGAGAGAGTCTGCTCATCAGTCTAGCTTGATACAGTCACTAGTGTCTGTGTCTCAAATGGCACCCAATTCCCTTTTTCAGGGACGGCAACTCTAGTCCTCGGGGGCCTGATTGGTGTCACACTTTTGCCCCCAGCTAACACACCTGACTCCAATAATCAACTAATCATGATCTTCAGTTTAGAATGCAATTAGTTGAATCAGCTGTGTTTGCTAGGGATCAGGGGGGGGAGTGTGACACTACCCCGGCCCTGAGGACTGGAGTTGCCCGTCCCTGCCCTATATAGTGCAATTCTTTTGACCCGGGCCCAAAAAAGTGCACTCTAAAGGAAATAGGGTGCCATTTGGGACGTACCCAGTGTCTTAACAATAATAATAATAAATAATACTTTTTCTGTGTGCTTATATTTGTCCTATTTGTCCTACATTTGGAAAAACAATTTTTCCCACCTCTTCCTGAGACACCCTCAGAGAGTGGGGTCACAGCAAATTGCTTATACCCTTAAGTTCGCAATCACACATGGGGTTGAAAGTCATTGGAGACTGTTTGTGCCATGGCAACAACTTACAATAGGCCCAAGTCTCAGGAAGAGGATGATGAAATACACAACTCTGCAAATTGATCTCCCCCTTACTACCTCACAGTTAAATTCATGCACATTTTGGAATCATAGATGGAATCTCATAAGAATTGAGAACATTCTGTACGTGTATGTTCTAGACTACCTATTTGGTATTTTATACAGTGAGGGAAAAAAGTATTTGATCCCCTGCTGATTTTGCACGTTTGCCCACTGACAAAAAAATGATCAGTGTATAATTTTAATGGTAGGTTTATTTGAACTGTGAGAGACAGAACAACAACAAAAAAATCCAGAAAAACACATGTGAAAAATGTTATAACTTGATTTGCATTTTAATGAGGGAAATAAGTATTTGACCCCTCTGCAAAACATGACTTAGTACTTGGTGGCAAAACCCTTGTTGGCAATCACAGAGGTCAGACGTTTCTTGTAGTTGGCCACCAGGTTTGCACACATCTCAGGAAGGATTTTGTCCCACTCCTCTTTGCAGATCTTCTCCAAGTCATTAAGGTTTCTAGGCTGACGTTTGGCAACTCAAACCTTCAGCTCCCTCCACATATTTTCTATGGGATCAAGGTCTGGAGACTGGCTAGGCCACTCCAGGACCTTAATGTGCTTCTTCTTGAGCCACTCCTTTGTTGCCTTGGCCGTGTGTTTTGGGTCATTGTCATGCTGGAATACCCATCCACGACCCATTTTCAATGCCCTGGCTGAGGGAAGGAGGTTCTCACCCAAGATTTGACGGTACATGGCCCCGTCTATCGTTCCTTTGATGCGGTGAAGTTGTCCTGTCCCCTTAGCAGAAAAACACCCCCAAAGCATAATGTTTCCACATCCATGTTTGACGGTGGGGATGGTGTTCTTGGGGTCATAGGCAGCATTCCTCCTCCTCCAAACACGGCGAGTTGAGTTGATGCCAAAGAGCTCCATTTTGGTCTCATCTGACCACAACACTTTCACCCAGTTGTCCTCTGAATCATTCAGATGTTCATTGGCAAACTTCAGACGGGCATGTATATGTGCTTTCTTGAGCAGGGGGATCTTGCGGGCGCTGCAGGATTTCAGTCCTTCACGGCATGGTGTGTTACCAATTGTTTTCTTGATGACTATGGTCCCAGCTGCCTTGAGATCATTGACAAGATCCTCCCGTGTAGTTCTGGGCTGATTCCTTACCGTTCTCATGATTAAGGCAGCCCCCCGCACTTCTCTGATTCAGAGGGGTTGGGTTAAATGCGGAAGACACATTTCAGTTGAAGGCATTCGGTTGTACAACTGACTAATAATGGTGACTTTGACTTTGACTTTATCATTGCAACTCCATGAGGTGAGATCTTGCATGGAGCCCCAGGCCGAGGGAGATTGACAGTTCTTTTGTGTTTCTTCCATTTGCGAATAATCGCACCAACTGTTGTCACCTGCTCACCAAGCTGCTTGGCGATGGTCTTGTAGCCCATTCCAGCCTTGTGTAGGTCTTGAGTTTGGAATCGAATTGATTGATTGCTTCTGTGGACAGGTGTCTTTTATACAGGTAACAAACTGAGATTAGGAGCACTCCCTTTAAGAGTTCCAGGTAGAACACTTTTGGGTTCCATGTAGAACCCTCTGTGAAAATGGTTCTACCTGGAACCCAAACGGGTTCTCCAAAGGGTTCTCCTATGGTGACAGCTAAATAACCCTTTTAGGTTCTAAATAGCACCTTTTTTTTCTAAGAGTGTAGAGCTGATCCATCAACACTTTGATGAGGCCTGACATTGATTGCTTCAGCTTTGACTGGGTGATAGATTAACATTGCTTAGTTTAAAACCTTTTACTGCAATGGGCTACATCAGGGTCACACAGAGCGATTCTTGGTAGTCTTAAACAAATCGACTTTGAAACAAAAGTATACACCTCACACACATGGTTATGGGATTAAAAATAGAAGACACCTGTATCATGTCAGATATAGTTGAAATGCATTACATTTGGAGTTTGCATCCCAATATTGCACGTTATATACATCACAGAAGACTCAAATATAACAAAACTGTTTGACATAGAAACACAGGATTTTCGTCAGGTTTATGGAAATAATCTTTATTAATTATGAAATTATGACAAATATGAATAACATTCCACCCCTTGACTGCATGAAAGGGTTACATGTACACCATCTCAAGTCAAGTGTGTGTACATTATGTATCAGTACCAGAAAAAGGTTTGAACACACCTACTCATTCAAAGGTTTTTCTTTATTTTTACTATTTTCTACATTGTAGAATAATAGTGAAGAAATAACACATATGGAATCATGTAGTAACCAAAAAAGTGTTAAACAAATCCAAATATATTTTATATTTGAGATTCTCCAAAGTAGCCACCCTTTGCCTTGATGACAGCTTTGCACACTCTTTGCATTCTCTCAACCAGCTACATGAGGTAGTCACCTGGAATGCATTTCAATTAACAGGTGTGCCTTGTTAAAAGCTAATTTGTGGAATTTCTTTCCTTCTTAATTTGTTTGAGCCAACCAGTTGTGTTGTGACAAGGTCGGGTTGGTATGCAGTCCATATTATGGCAAAAACAGCTCAAATAAGCAAAGAGAAACAACAGTCCATCATTACTTTAAGACATGAAGGTCAGTAAATATGGACAATTTCAAGAACTTTGAAAGTTTCAACAAATGCGCCAAAAACATCAAGCACTATGATGAAACTAGCTGATTCCATATGTGTTATTTCATAGTTTTGATGTCTTCACTATTATTCTGCAATGTAGAAAATAGTGAAAATAAAGAAAAACCCTTGAATGAGTAGGTGTGTCCAAACTTTTGACTGGTACTGTATATTCACCCTAATGAGACAACTCTGCCCTGCTATCCCAACTAAAACAGGTGAAAGGTCAATTGATCATTGATGCAGATATAGGCTGTATATGAAATGGTACCCTATTCCCTATATAGTGCAGATTGGACCTGTTCAAAAGTGAAATATAGGAAATAGTGTGGGGCCTCTGGTCAAAAGCATTTCACTATATAGGGAACAGGGTGCCATTTCAGACGCAGCCACTGATTCATGTTACAAATATCTCTGGGATCAAAGGTTGACAAATGTATCTTGTGTGAGAGAGAGATAACTATTACCCTTTGCAGAGTTAACCAGTGGAAACTCATTAACATTCACATCAAAGACCATTTTGGTCGCCACATTACCGTGAGCTTTCAATAGATCAAAACACATTTTTCTTTCAACCGGTCAGTTTTCGCTCATGTTTTAAAATCAGCGATGGTAATAGCTTTTTTTGCTCTGCGGTATATCAGAGTGACGCTACAAAGCAATCAAGCAGATATCATATACTTTTCACCTTGGAAAGGATATTAAGTCACTTTTTTTCTCTGAGTGATCTCAAATGTTTAATTTGTTCCATTAAATTGCCTTTCGATTTAGATGGCTTACTCTAGCCCGACACAATATGCTGTAGTGAGTTGCTTTGATGGATATGCTAAAGTGTGTGTGTGTGTGTCTGTGTTCATGTGTGTTTGTGAGCGTGTGTGAGCAAGTGTGAGCATGTGTGAGCATGTGTGTTTGTGAGCAGGTGTGTGTGTGTGTGAATGTGTGTGTGTGTGTGTGTGTGTGTGTGTGTTTGAGCAGTGAGTGAGGAGAACAAGAGTGTTTGTTTTCAATTCTTTTAGACAGATGGTGCTCTCATTTGAAGATCCTGTAGAGTTTCCAAATTACAATACATCAGCTCCAAACAAAATCTATGGTTCAAAGTAATCAGATCAGATTAGAACAATGTGTTTACCCTGTTAACTATAATTATGTTTACTCACAAGAGAAGCTATTTAGGCAGATAAGCATTATATAAAGATATGCCAGAAATGTAATCACTAGATACATACATACAGTCAATAGTATTCTATTACATAATACAAGTCTGACATGTCACCCTATTCCCTACATAGTGCACTTCTTTGGACCAGAGACCTATGCCGGGCCATGGTCAAAAGTAGTGCAATATGTAGGGAAAGGTGCCACACAAAGTGCTGTCTTTTGGTCATGTACAATACGAGGTTTATAGTACGGTAGTAATCTTTCCATATGTCTTCATCTGACCTGTCTATGCCATAGAGATACAGTACTACATCAGCCAATCAAATGGGAAGATGGATACAGCTACCGCCACTAGTAATGAGTGGGGCTTTATGTGAACTAACTACAGTGCCTTATCTCACTCCCTCTGTGCTGCTGAGCCAAGGGTCTGACGCTAAAAGTCACCTGGGGAGTATTTTCCTTGGCTATTACATGCTTCACCTATGTCCCCTGATCTTAACTGTCTAATGAAAACCATTATGGTGATAATGGGATATCTAGCCTGGGTTCTCTGTCGAAAATCACTATAGTGAATTGAAAGGGGATTGTGACACACGGTGGTATTGAACTTGCTGTGGTATTGGATTGTTGCTTAGTGTTGCTATCATAAGATGTGTTCTAAGTGTGGTGTTGCCCTCATAACAGGCATTAAAAGTAAGGCCTGGAGTTTTTCCTTGACCATGTCAACTGACCAGGAAGAAACTCAGTGCCCTAGATACAGATGTAGGATCATAATTTGAGCCAGTTTGCTACAAAATAATCCTGCAGCAACAGGAAATGTGAATTATTATGTGGATTATAATTAATGGACATTTTTGTAGGGTTGATACATTTTTCATTAGAGAAAATCAAGTCTGACATTTCAGTGACAAACTTTGGAAGCCTTTTTAAAACTCAAATTCACTACAAGTTTGCATTTCCTACTGTGCAGAAAAATTCCCAGCAACAAAAAGAGTGATCAAATTACGATTCTACATCTGTATAAGCACACTTTACCGCTAAGTGCTAGTTGTACTGGTGCCAAGTTGATTGTTTTCCTTATGGTTATGTAAGCACAGCAGCCCATGTTATGTGGGTGAAGGTCGCTGTCCACGGTCCTGGAACTCAACTCCAGACTGCTGGAGCTCTGGTAGTGAGTGCTGTCCAGGGTCCTGGAACTCTAGACGCCAGACTGTAGGCTGCTGGAGCGCTGGTCATGAGTGCTGTCCAAGGTTTTGAACCAAATATGTTCTAGCTGCAGTGTTTTTCTGCTTTGAAAACATACTGTACCACTCATTTATAATGGAGAACCTTGTTTCTTAGGGAGAGAGAGGGGAAGAGTGAGACAGAGAGCGACAAAGGAAGAGAAAGAGAGAGAATAGAGGAGAGAGAAAAAACTGTATTATTCATTGCCTATAGAGTCTCCTTCTCTGTGTATTCTGAAATAATTGATCCTATACTTGATTTGACATTGTGACATAAGCAGAATGTCTAGTTAATTATACCTCATAAGAAGCTGCAACAAATTTGCCGTGTATCTTTCATTGTTAAAATGTCATGCCATTTTGTATCATTTTTTATCATTCTAAAAATGAACAATGTGAGTTGGAAAATGGAAAATCTCTTTATCTGACCAAATGATTGTTGGATGGATCCTCTCCCTCTCTCTCTGCAGCTTTCACAAACTAAAATGGAAAGAAGATGGGAAAAAGTGGAGGGGGCACAGTATAGCTATAGGTCTTCTGGAACTGACTGGAAGCAACATATTTTTCTCCTTCTTCCTTGATACAATCTTGTTAGTAAGAACTGTAATCCCAAAGTGCCAACACTAGCAGAACTTCAGGGCTTAAGTCAATAGAGCCTAACAACCATGGCTGTATAGAGGTTCTAGCTACAAATCCAGAGTGCTTGTTACGAGAGCTCTGCTGTTGCTATAGCCCTCAGATCTTTCCTCCATGTATTTCCTCAGCTTTTCTTAATACAATCCGGTTGGTTCTACTGTACTATCAAGCCTAACGAGTGCCATGCCTATCGAATCACAGTGAAAGGTTTACTTCAGATAAACTGGCATCGTCTGATAGTGATATTGGGATTAGACTTTGATAGCATTCAGTGAAGATCATGATGAAGTTGAGGAAGAAGGTCAAATGCCATGTTTCAACTGGCACAGTGCTATGGTGCACAGAGCCACCTGCGTCATACATATTCAAACACTTGCCAACATGACCTCACCAACTCAATGCATTACTTGCAGATGTTCCGTCTGTACTAACAGCGAATGGTCTCAACCACACCCCCCTCTATTGGTAGCCATGGAGACTGAAAACATAATCTGCTAGACCTCAGTGCCTCGGTGCACTGCTACAGGGGAACAATAACTGTGCTGTACCATTGCATCTATGCATTATTGAGGTTGTGGTCTGTGTTCAATTGGCTACAACCTCATTATTGACACACACACACGCACACACGCACACACATACACAGTGTGATGAATACTTTGTTCTCCATGTATTCCAATACAATCTTTACTCTCTCCCTCTCCTTTAGCAAGCTTTCAAGTATGAAGCAGGATTCAATAGTAAATAAATATTTCAAGTTCGGAGAATCTCCTCTCTCCTGTAAAGCAACTCCTTGCACATAAACAACATTTCACGGAAAACATGAAGTGATTCTATTATTTTGAAGCTGATTTCATCTGAGCTGTGTTTGGTTCAGGTTTCTGAAGGTTATAAAGGAGTTGTGAATATATCCTGAAGTCACGGATGGGCAACATACATTCTCACTCTCAAGGTAAGCAGCACACAGCAACAATAATTGCATTGCTTTAAAATGCTGCATTGTGAGTCTTATAAAAAACTCAAAGTGAAAAAAACATATTTCATGGACATCTGCCAATACTCCTATTCCATATTTACTAATAGACACAGAGTTGTCTAATCCATTGACCTGTGTAAGTGACATAAATGGATCATTAAAGGGGAAATATGGGATTCAAACAATAACAAAGCGGTGACCCCTCCACAACAAGTTGATTTAAAGTACGGTAGAAGAACATGCCAACACTTTCTGGGAGCATATGATTGGTCCCAAAAGGTAGCTACTGTAGCTAGCTAGTACTCTAGAGTTGAGTATCAGTTGTCCATTTCAGCTGTCCCCAGGAAACTACAGGTCAAATTGAACTGATACGTTCCCAATCCACATCTTATGAAAGCAAATGGTGCTAAATAATGTCACATTTGGACAAAATAAGTACTATATCTAAATCTACACTACCGGTCAAAAGTTTTAGAACACCTACTCAGTCAAGGGTTTTTCTTTATTTGTACTCTTTTCTACACTGTAGAATAATAGTGAAGACATAAAAACTATGAAATAACACATATGGAATCATGTAGTAACCAAAAAAGTGTTAAACAAATCAAAATAAATGTATATTTGAGATTCTTCAAATAGCCACCCTTTGCCTTGATGACAGCTTTGCACACTCTCGGCATTCTCTCAACCAGCTTCATGAGGTCGTCACCTGGAATGCATTTCAGTCAAAAGGTGTGCCTTCTTAAAAGTTAATTTGTGGAATTTCTTTCCTTCTTAATGTGTTTGAGCCAATCAGCAGTGTTGTGACAAGGTAGGGGGGTATACAGAAGATAGCCCTATTTGGTAAAAGACCAAGTCCATATTATGGAAAGAACAGCTCAAATAAGCAAAGAGAAATTACATTCCATCATTACTTTAAGACATGAAGGTCAGTCAATATGAAACATTTCAAGATCTTTGAAAGTTTCTTCAAGTGCAGTCGCAAAAACCATCAAGCGCTATGATGAAACTGGCTATCATGAGGACCGCCACAGGAAAGGAAGACCCAGAGTTACCTCTTCTGCAGAGGATATGTTCATTAGAGTTGCCAGCCTCAGATCTCAGCCCAAATAAATGCTTCACAGAGTTCAATTCACAGACACATCTCAACATCAACTGTTCAGAGGAGACTGTGTGAATCAGGCCTTCATGGTCGAATTGCTGCAAAGAAACCACTACTAAAGGACACCAATAATAAGAAGAGACTTGCTTGGCAAATGGACATTAGACCGGTGGAAATGTGTCCTTCGGTCTGGAGTCCAAATTCGAGATTTTTGGTTCCAACCGCCGTGTCTTTGTGAGACGCGGTGTGGGTGAACAGATGATCTCCGCATGTGTATTTCCCAACGTAAAGCATGGAGGAGGAGGTGTTATGGTGTGGGGGTCTGTGATTTATTTAGAATTCAAGGCACACTTAATCAGCATGGCTACCACAGCATTCTGCAATGATACGCCATCGCATCTGGTTTGGGTTTAGTGGGACTATCATTTGTTTTTCAACAGGACAATGACCTAACACACCTCCAGGCTGTGTAAGGCCTATTTTACCAAGAAGAAGAGTGATGGAGTGCTGCATCAGATGACCTGGCCTTCACAATCCCCCGACCTCAAACAAATTGAGATGGTTTGAGATGAGTCGGACTGGAAAAGCAGCCACCAAGTGCTCAACATATGTGGGAACTCCTTCAAGACTGTTGGAAAAGCATTCCAGGTGAAGCTGGTTGAGAGAAAGCCAAGAGTGCAAAGCTGTCATCAAGGAAAAGGGTGGCAACTTTAAAGAATCTCAAATATATAATATATTTTGATTTGATTAACACTTTTTTGGTTACTACATAATTCCATGTGTTATTTCATAGTTTTGATGTCTTCACTATTACTTTACAATGTAGAAAATAGTTAAAATAAAGAAAAACCCTTGAATGAGTAGGTGTTCTAAAACTTTTGACCGGTACTGTATGTCTACCTCAATATAAATTAACATGTTCATCATCTGCAATTGATTTTCACCTATAGTGACAGGTGATGACATTTCTGCCTCTCTATCAATATTCAGTATCAGTGCAGTGCACATGATTAGATTCAGAATTTCATCAACACGTTCATTTGAATGCCAGACTGCGAAATTGTTAGGCTATCTATCCAAAGTGCATCAGGCAGCCGTCCAATGCATCACTGGGCTTTGTTCTCCCGTCCGCTGTTTCGTGCCAAAGTACTGTCGGATTCACTGCTATGTGGTCGCGTTTGCGCTCCTTGTCCCTATCCCACACCGCGCTCTTGCCTTTGAAGGGATCGCCAAGCCGTAGGAATGTTCCCACATTGATGCGCAGTGCACGTGGTTCTTAAACGCAATATCTAAAACCCGGTATTGAGGAGCGACATTGCGAAAGAAGGAGGGGGAGAACATAATTTCTGCCTAGATGTGGGAGAAATTATGCTCGTGAGGGCTTTTCTGATTCATGAAGAGCGCGAGACGGACTCGAAATTCCCTCACGTGCGCATCGTGGGAGATAAAGCTGTTCAGCGCTTCTATTTTTGTCTTGATTTTTAACAAAAATGCGGCGGAAAAGGACCTAAACAATCACGGTAAATGAGGCAACATGCAAATACGCACCGACAGTAAGTCATTGTGATGTGTTATTGCTGTCTGTTTAACAATTTGCGCTGGAAGTAGTAGGGCTACCTTTATTTATTTGAAACTGAAAGGTGTCCCTATCGTCATCATCTCTGGTTTGAATTTAGTGACACATGTAGTTTACTGATTGTTAACTATGAGAGCATAGCCTACTGTTAGACTGGTAGTATTTTTGATGTGCAGCAAAATGTTTAAATTAGTGGAATGGTGGTTTCTCAGTCCTCTGCATTTGCGATTAGGCTAAATGTCAGTAAGAGGTCTACATGCTGTTACATTTTGTTTGTTTTAGGTGAACGTTTGTCAACAGCTCCAGCAGAAGGTGGTTTGCCACCGACCAACAAATAATATTTCAACCCGAGTGGCACGTGCCAAGAAGAACGGACTCCGTAGTTTTTAGATATTGGGATTATATCTTCTTACTTGGGTGTCCACGATGAAGAGGAGACAGAAGCGAGTGTTGCAAATGGCATTCGTATTCATGGTGGCTTTGATATTTCTGCCAAACGTCGGACTGTGGTCTTTATACCGGGAGAAAAACCTGATGAAGTCGCACGAGGCCGTCGAACAGGTATGTCGAAGGTCAAGTTACGTTGGCTTTGCCACTTTTTAGGCACCACATTTGTTGCATTTCCAACTGGTGTAGCCTACAGTAACTAACTGGTGCTACAAAGTTGATTATTTTTAAGTTAATGTAAAGTAATTGTGAGTTGGTGGGAAAAGTAATTAGGCAACAACCTGGGCAGTCATGGCTTGAGCAACAGTCTTAGTTAGGAAGGCTCATCAATCATCATTATCGCATCAGCAGTTAGGCCCACATATCATTCATCTTTTCATCAACTTTATACTAGGCACATTTAAATCTGGACCTCGAAGCCCAGTTGCACTGCTGATTTTCATTCTTCCCCTCTGAAGGACTGATTTTAGATGGGTGTGGGGCACCAGTTGGGTGCAAAAAAGTAGGCCTATCAGGTAGAACATACAACCATATATAGTATTTGGTTAATATAGCCTAATGTTAGCCTAATTCTAACCATGAAAATGCAAAACAAATGATTAGGCCTGAGGCTGTTTTTAATGCTTTTATAAATTTCCTTGGGTGGAAGATGTGTATGCATACATTATACTTTAACAGGTGCTGCAGGCAAGGAATCGAAAGAGTCACCTCTGTGTAAGAGTACGAAAGGAAATCACACTACAAACTATCACCCTCAGGCACTTAAGGAAATCATGAATGTCATGGATATATTGGAGTTAGTGAATATATGGAGACTTAAATACCCTGACCTAGTGAGATATACATGGCGGAGGCTTAATCAAGCTAGTCGTCTTGACTACTTTCTTATGTCATTCTCTCGGGCACCAAAAGTTTAAAAGTGTTGATAGTGGACAGAATGTGGTCTGATCATCACACAATTGGCATATATATTACTCTTACAGAATTTCCACGTGGGCGAGGATATTGGAAATGTAATCAAAGCCTACTAGATGATAAATTGTTTAGAACTAGGACAGAAGAATTTATAACTGACTTTTTCAGACATAACATAGGTACAGCAGATCTCCTTATTGTATGGGACACTTAAATGTGCCTTTAGAGGCCATGCAATTCAGTACTCATCTATAAAACAAAAGCAATTTAGATCAAAAGAGTCCATATTAAAAAAGGAAATTGAAGGACTAACAGTACAGTTAGATAGCAATAAAAACGGTACCATAAAGGCACATAATAAGTTAGAGGAAAAACAAAATGAAATGGAAGAACTTATTCAAGAAAGTGATATATATTATACAAATAAAGCGAACTGGATGGAATATGGCAAAAAATGTACCATATTCTTTCTCTATCTTCAATATAGAAATGCTACCAATTTTTTTTCATTGAAACTTGTTACAAATGATGATCACTGAATGATATTTTGAAAGGGGAAGTAAAGTACTTTAAGAATATGTTTTTGTTTCAGTCTCCTCCATCTCCACTAACTGAAACTAATTGTATAGATTTTTTTCCTAATAATGTAAAATTAACATCATGTGAAGGCCAAATTACAGAAAAGGAACTTCTTGATGCAATTAAAGCCTTTAAAGCTGGGAAAACTCCAGGGCTGGATGGCATACCAGTGGAAGTATACAAAACTTTTTTTGATATACTCAGAGGACCATTATTAGCATGTTTTAACCACTCCTGTATAAATGGTAGATTATCAGACACGCAACAAGGTCTGATATCATTATTACTGAAACAGGACCCAAGTGGTATATATAAAGATCCAGTCCATAAAAAAAATTGGAGACCTCTTACACTTCAGTGCTGTGATGCAAAAATCCTAACAAAATGCTTGGCGCATAGAATTAAAAAAGTATTGTCATATTATTCATCCTAATCACAGGTTTTTTACATGGACGATACATTGGAGATAATATAAGACAAGTACTGGAAACAATAGAATACTATGAAATATCAGGGACACCAGGCCTGGTTTTCATAGCTGATTTTGAAAAGGCTTTTGATAAAGTACGACTGGAGTTTATATATAAATGCCTAGAATAATTCAATTTTGTGGAATCTCTTATAAAATGGGTTAAAGTTATGTATAGTAACCCTAGGTGTAAAATAGTAAATAATGGCTACATCTCAGAAAGTTTTAAACTATCTAGAGGAGTAAAACAAGGTTGTCCACTATCGTCATAACTATTTATTATTGCCATTGAAATGTTGTCTGTTAAAATTAGATTAAATAATAATATTAAGGGATTAGAAATCCATGGTATAAAAACTAAGGTGTCATTTTACGCTGATGATTCACGTTTTCTTTTAAAACCACAATTAGAATCTCTCCACGGCCTCATAGAGGATCTAAATACTTTTGCTATCCTCTCTAGATTAAAACCAAATTATGATAAGTGTTATATGTTATGTATTGGATCACACAAAAATGCAAATTTTACATTACCGTGTAGTTGACCAATTAAATGGTCTGTCGGAGATGTGGATATACTCGGTATACAAATCCCAAAAGAAAGAAATTATCTCACTCCAATACATTTTTATAGAAAGTTAGCAAAAATAGATAAGATCTTGCTAGCATGGAATGGAAAATACCTATCTATTTGTGGAAGAATTACCCTAATTAACTCTTTAGTCATATCACAGTTTACCTATTTGCTTATGGTTTTGCCTACACCTAGGGACCTGCTTTTTAAATTATATGAACAAAAAATATTCAATTTGATTTGGAATGGCAAGCCAGACAAAATTAAAAGGGCCTATTTATATAATTAATATGAATTCGGAGGGCAGAAATGATTAAATATTAAAGCATTAGACCTCTCACTACTGTTAGACTGTTAGATTTAAGTTATACTTAAATCCAAACAGGTTCTCTAGTAAATTAGTAAGAATGTCTCATCCTATGCCTTTTCCCCTTTATTCAGATTACACCTACTCATTTTCAGTTGTTTGAAAAGGAAATAATCTCCAAAATATTGTTATTTTTTTTAAACAAGCCGTAGAAAGTTGGTTACAATTTCAGTTTAATCCACCTGAAAAGACAGAACAAATAATACAACAAATATTGTGGTTAAAGTCAAAAATACTAATTGATAAAAAAAAACATATTTTTAGAATAAATGTTTAAAAAAGGTATAATTTTTGTGAATTATATAATAAATAGGACTGGTGGAGTAATGTCACACATGCAGCTAACACAGACATATGGAAATGTCTGCTCTACCCAAAATTACAACCAACTAATTGCAGCATTACCACAAAAAATGGAAGAGGCAAGTAGAAGGGGAAAAAGTAAGGAACTTGTATGTGGGCCCTGTATTAAAGAACATAAATGGTTAAAGAAAAGTGTGATAATAAAAACATATACCAATTTCATTTAAGGACCAAAAAACTAATAGCTGTGCCATATAAATTGCAAAATATGTGGGAAGAGATTCTCAATGTACCCATTCCATGGCACATGGTTTATGAATTGATACGCAAAACAACGCCGAATTCAAAACTTCAAATTTTTCTATTTAAATTACTATATACAATTCTTGCAACCAATATAATGTTATATATATGGGGGATACAATCTTCCCAGCTCTGCTGATTTTGCTGTGAGGAGGCAGAGTCCTTAGATCATTTATTTTGGTTTTGCCCATATGTAGCTCGTTTTTGGTCACAGGTCCAGGAATGGCTGAAGAATTGCAACATTTGCGTAGAACTACAAAAAAAAATCTGCAGATAGCAATACTGGGTGATTTGAAAAGCGATAGTCAATCAATCAATAATATAATTATTTCAGCAAAATCTAGAATTTTTAATTTACAATCTGTAGAAGCTATGAGAATAGAAAGGTTCAGTACTTTTGTGAAGCATCACAGCACAGTTGAAAAATATATGGCAAATAGAAATCCAAAATGAATGGTGTTGAAAGATAGATGGGAGGGGTTGAATGGAGCTCAAGGGTGGAACTAATAACAAGATAACCAATGTAAAACATATGGGATCTGTAAAATGTATATAGGTTCAGAAATTTTGTGAAATAGCACAGTTACATATAGAAATCAAACTGGATGGACATCAGAAATAGAGGAAGGACAAAAAACAAACAAAATATAACTATTGTAAAATAGATTGTCTGTAAAATGTGTATAAGATGTATAAACTGAAGGTAGGAGCCTAAGTGTTATTGTTTATTAGTTTACTCCAATTGGGGGAGGGTGGTAAGGTTTACGGGGAATAATATAGGTATATTGTAAAAAAAGTATGTCTATATAAGTATGTGTATATGTGTAAATGTATGCATATGTGTATGTATATGGATATATTTATGGGGTATTGGAAATGATGCAGACAATTTCATTGATGGAAGCAACAATCTTTCCGCAATATTAAGCTGATCCACCCCTTTAAAAAAAATATTTAAAAAATAGTACATTTACCCAAGTTATTTTGCATCCAGGCCAATGTCCCTCAAATTGATAACATGTCAACGTTTGTTGTGATTGTGGCAGGCCCGCGCCAGGATAAAGTGACTAAGGGGGCAGTTGAAATCGTCGAGGGGGCACAATTTTGGGGCGTAATTACATTTGAATGATATTAAATTCTGCTAATATCACGCTATACCACAAACATAAAGTTCAAATGCCGAGACTCCATAACCATTGAGTGCTTTTGAAGTGGCAGGTTGGTGTGAAATCTGTAGCCTGTAGCCTATCTCAACTGCACTCTATCAGCACAATGGACAATGCTCTACACACTAAAGTGATACCGTTTTGGAAATAAGTATAAGCTACAAGATAGATGGGGTAAGTCACCTATTACAAACAGCCTATGTGTATGCAGATGTACACACAGCCGTCTTACTAAAATAATGCAAACTAAACGCTGAAAGTAGTAACCTAGTTATTAATGCAGGCAAACAAAAAGATTGAATAGTAGTTTGGCTTAGAAAACAGACAATGTGAACGAATGAATGTGAACAGAACAAAACAGCGATACCAAGTATGCCTAGTAAACAAAATATCAAATCGATAAAGGCATGACAACATCCATATTTAGGCTACTTACATTAACAGCCACTGACAGTAGCCAGGTGTCCCCTTCTCCATTGGCTTTGTTTGGGTACTTTGGCTAAGCCAATTTCTGATATCCATCGTGGCAGTGGCAGATTAGCTGGTTCCAGCTAGCTAAATAGGCTAAGGCTAATAACACTTACACTTTTTACAGCTAACTAAGACGCTAACTAAACTCTGTAGTGGTGGGGTGTGAGGCTGAGTTGAGTGAAGCAGCTTCAACGGTAAACTTGACCCCGCCCTTATAAATCTAAATCAGATATTACAGGCGGAGGCGTATCACGTTATTCACTTAGCTTACCACAGATGAGAAGCGTTTTCCCCTGCTTTTTATGGAAACCAAAGGAGTCATACCTAACCGCTGACACTGTACAGCGGAGATACACATTTTGCACCAACCTGTCACTCAATAATTGTAACTTTTTTTATATAGGGACATAAAACTAAAACTGAGGGGGCTAAGCCCGTTTTGCCCCCTCGTGGAGCTGGGCCCGGATTGTGGTGGCAATCACTGTGCTGTCTCCTAAGTGTGACTTATTATAACAAGGGTAGTTTGGTTCCTGAATGCTGATTTGACTGAAACCGCTTTTTAGTAATGTGTACATTCAGAATATTATAGCATGAGGTTAGAGTACCATGGCACCAAATCCTCTTTAGCTTGTGTGGCTTGATGATCTCATTGAACACCTACAGCTCTTTGCCAGCCCTTCATGTTATGTAGCCCTAGCTGCACTCTGTTTAGCCGTGAGGCTCCCTCGTCTTTTCTGTATCATATACGCCCGATCATCTTGTAATCTATTTCTGCTGCTGGGGGGTGCAGTGAAAACTGCCTGAGTCGGCTTATAATTGCATCTCGTCATTGCCTCTTTCTCATTTGCCTGATCGCGATTTGCATTGCCGCATGGCGTAACATTGCCCTTTGGCACTGCATGGCCCCGTCTGTGTGAAGCCTTGTCAGTTCATCACCATTAGGCTAACCCAGCCTGTCACCCTCTAGCTCCGGCCCGGGTTGACAGGGACAGAAACATCAGGCGGTGGTCATTATGTGGGACGACACCTACCGTCCTCTCCTCTCTCCACTGACCTCCACATGATACAGACTGAGTCACCCTGCTGAGATTGTCTCACATTCCATTTCGAGGGTGTCTGTCTCATAGGAAGAATGAGTAGATTGAACAAAGCCCCTCAGACTAGTGCAACTTGATGACCAATGTCCTCTCTTGCCATTCTATTTATTTATTTATCCACTGAAAATAGGAGCCTCCGTAGGTATGTGTTAACTTTAGATTAGTGGTGTGTTGGTATTTTTGGCAGCCATTTTACTGAACAAGGTGATGTCCTTTGGTTTTCTTGTAAGTCTTATTGATTCCTTTTGGTTTAGTTTAATCCATAGAGCCACGGTGTCTAGATTGAGCTCCTATACTACAGGCCTTTGATACAAACAAAACAAATCAAGAAAAGGTCTAGAACCCTTTAGTTTGGATCAGTAGGTCCCAGAGCAGCAACACAGGCGAACTGATGAGTTCCTTTCTGATTCTGTGATTCAGAGCCACCGAGCAGCCAGCCAATCCTCTGAAAGACGGAAGGGAGCGGCAGCGTTATATGCTCTGAGGGAAAAGGCTCATCCTCCGTGGCAGGCAACAGAAAAATGGGAACAGTCCCTAAGATCAGAATCATCCCGTTTCCTCCCCTGACTCGTCTGCATCCAAAATTGCACCCTATTCCCTATATAGTGCACTACTTCATAGCCCTGATCAAAAGAAGTGCACCACATAGGGAATAGGGTGGCATTTGGGAAGCTGTCCCCTGACTCAAAATCAAAGCAGCTGAAGTTTCACACACCAGCCAACCATAAAAGGAAAAATAAGCCTGGGCTTGTATCTATTTGATTGGGCCATTTTGTCTGCAGTCAGGGTAAGATAATTGACATTGGGGATGGATGTTTCTGTTGGGCCCAATTACCAATGAAGCTCACCAGATTGTCATTTTAGTTATTAACCTAGTCACCATGGTGATGTTTAGCCTATAATTACCGACATTATGATGTATTTCACAATATAAATACTGTATTTTCTTGTATATGGACATCATGATCCATCAGTCTTTTATGTGATGCATCACATCAGACACATTATTGCCTTTGACCAGTTCTGTAACATTGTTCATACATTTCAGTATAAGCAACTTCTTTGTGGTAAGCGACCTGATCTCAGCTAACAAGCAAATTTAGTGGCAAACAACAAACAACAGCTAGCATGTGTACTCATGGTGTGTTAAGGAATCCTAGATACCAGGTGCACACACACACACACACACACACCAGCTGTCACTTGTGATGGGATGTTTACATGGGATGATGAGTATGCTAGATTCGGATATATGATGGCATATGATAGTGACGTGTGAGAGACAGAGTGTTAGCAGTCTACACAGGGTGTGTGGATACTCGTTTAAGCATTGCCTACAGGAGTAATGCAGGCTAGGCCTAATAACATTTTGGAAGTGATGGAGGGCAACAGTAGCTGAGGTTGTACATTTTATACTGTTAATTTGTAGTAATGGAGCACTGTACATATGTATAATACACAATGTCTAGTTTAATGTACTGTTTTATTTATGATTTAGGCTATTGTTTTATTCCTTGCCTTGTCAGCAGCTAATGGGGATTCTAATAAATACTAGGTGGAAAATAATGTCCTATGAAGCTCTACATCAGTGGTATTCAAACTTTTTCACCAGGATTTCTGGGGACTTTCTTCTAGATTAGTGGTTCTCAACCTGGGGTACTAGTACCCCTGCAGATACCTGGCCTATCCACAGCCCGGGTATAAATGTGATCTGATCTTCATCTAGGTCACAACAATAGACATTCAGTCTGCTTAAACTAATAACACACAAACAATTCTACGTTTTCATGTCTTTTTTGAACACACTGCGTGAACATTCACAGTGCAGGGTGAAAAAAGTATGTGAACCCTTGGATTTAATAACTGGTTGACCCCCTTTTGGCAGCAATAATCTCAATCAAACGTTTTCTGTAGTTGAGGATCAGACCTGCACAACGGTCAGGAGGAATTTTGGACCATTCCTCTTTACAAAACTGTTTCAGTTCAGCAATATTCTTGGGATGTCTGGTGTGAACTACTCTCATGCCACAGCATCTCAAATCGGGTTGAGGTCAGGACTCTAACTGGGCCACTCCAGAAGGCGTATTTTCTTCTATTGAAGCCATTCTGTTGTTGATTTACTTCTGTGTTTTGGGTCGTTGTCCTATTGCGTCACCCAACTTCTGTTGAGCTTCAATTGGAGGACAGCCTAACATTCTCCTGCAAAATGTCTTGATAAACTTGGGAATTCATTTTTCCGTCGATGATAGCAAGCTGTCCAGGCCCTGAGGCAGCAAAGCAGCCCCAAACCATGATGCTCCCACCACCATACTTTACAGTTGGGATGAGGTTTTGATGTTGGTGTGCTGTGTCTTTTTTTTCTCCACACATAGTGTTGTGTGTTCATTCCAAACAACTAACTATTTTGCCAGTAGCGCTGTGGAACATCCAGGTGCACTTTTGCAAACTTCAGACGTGCAGCAATTTTTGGGGGGACAGCAGTGGCTTGTACCGTAGTGTCCTCCTATGAACACCATTCTTGTTTAGTGTTTTATGTATCGTAGACTTGTCAACAGAGATGCTAGCATGTTCCAGAGATTTCTGTAAGTCTTTAGCTGACACTCTAGGATTCTTCTTAACCTCATTGAGCATTCTGCGCTGTGCACTTGCAGTCATCTTTGCAGGACGGCCACTCCTAGGGAGAGTAGCAACAGTGCTGAACTTTCTCCATTCATAGACAATTTGTCTTACCATGGACTGATGAACATCACGGCTTTTAGAGATATTTTTGTAACCCTTGCTTTATGCCAGTCAACAATTCTTAATCTTAAGTCTTCTGAGATCTCTTTTGTTCGAGGCATGGTTCACATCAGGCAATGCTTCTTGTGAATAGCAAACTCAAATTTTGTGAGTTTTTTTTTTATAGGGCAAGGCAGCTCTAACCAACATCTCCAATCTCATCTCATTGATTGGACTCCAGGTTAGCTGACTCCTGATTCCAATTAGCTTTTGGAGAAGTCATTAGCCTAGTGGTTCACATACTTTTCCCCACCTACACTGTGAATGTTTAAATTATGTATTCAATAAAGACAATAAAAATACAATCATTTGTGTGTTATTAGTTTAAGCACTCTGTTTGTCTATTGTTGTGACTTAGATGAAGATCAGATCAAATTTGATGACCAATTTATGCAGAAATCCAGGTAATTCCAAAGGGTTCACATACATGTTCTTGCCACTGTAGGCCTAATGATTCACTGCAAATGAGGGGGTAGCCCACTTTGGTTGGGCGTGTGATTGGAGCTTTAAAATAACCCAAGAATGTTGAGAACCACCTTTAACCTCTAGATCCAACTGAGAGAATGTTGATTTCCTAGTGACTGACTGTTATTGTCAGTATCCATTTCGAGACAAAGTGACAGTTGGAAGAGCAAGGCAGTCATTCTAATTAGGCTACCCACCACGATGTCATAGGGAGAAGATGCATGACGGCAAAAAGATTTCACAAATCGTCTGTGGAAATGGAATCTATTTTCAGTGTGAGATGGGACAAAACAGGTTGAAAAGGCCATTCATGATTAGCCTTGTAGTGGTTGTCACAAGGCATAAAAACCCTCTGTTGAAGGGACCCGATTTGGTGTGACATGCAAAGACTTAAATTGTGTGAGCGGTAATAGGTTGTTGGCTTGTTGGTAGGAATTCAATTGTGACCATGATATTTTGACAATGAATAAGAATATGAATCTCCGGTATTGTTATCGTTCTTCTGAATATGAATTTGAATCAAACTCTCCCCGTATCAACTGTGAAAGAGGCTTCTCCATTACCAAACAGAAGGAAAACAATACATTTAGTAATTCAACTGGTAGTAATTAAACCTGTCCGTGTTGCTTCAGAGTATTGACTCCTAGCTTCCTCAGTACAGTATATTATATTAGAATGATTCGCCTCCTTAACGACTTCATTTTAGTTTCCTTTCTGTTTTCACGACGCCTCGTTATCTACTCCCCTCACCGTTAACAATGTGTTTCTGTAATTACTGTGTTATTTTAGAGAACTGAGCTGATTATGTTTCTGTGTTTATATAGTAGAACTATCTAAGTTGTTGTTGGTGAGGTATTGTATCATCAATGCTGCTATCATCATTTTCACCAGTATCGCAATGGGCTTGATTACCGATCCCTTTCCAAAAATAAGTGTTTTGGTGTTGATGATGTTGAGTTGTTGCTCACAGCTCCCCAATAAGCTTTCTGGCAGGACCAAGGATTTGCCACATTGTGTATTGATGATATGTATCATGAAGCTTTACATCATTTTCACCTCCATCCACTCCTTAGTCTTGGTCCGTTTAAACCTAATTTGTCAGATGTTCCTTGTGTGCCGCTGACAGGTGGTAGAATGTGGTGGGAGGCTGTTTTGTGTCTTCTGACAATAAAGGGCATTTCATATGGAGTGACTGCCTGGCCCTGCCTGCACAGTGATATAAAACGACTTATTCACCACCACCGACTCTCAGGAGGTGAGATCTAGACGTAATCATTAAGGGTGCTTCCATAATGGCATTTGTCAGGGCCCATAGGGTTCTGCTCAGAAGTAGTGCACAATGAAGGGAATAGGGTGCCATTGTGGACACCCCTCAGTGTTGTGACGTGGGCATCTCCATTAAGCTAAAAGCACTCCATTAGCACTTTTTTTTTTTTTTTCTCATGCTTCTGAGAGTAATGGAAATAGGCTCGATGTAATCACTGCCATTGTATTGTCAGACACTACACAGAAGTGCAATCATGAACTTCTTTCAGTGTAAGAGGTAAATATAGCCACTTATTCAAGCCTATAAAGCTCACACCTATGTATTCTCCTGGTGGCACTAACCTAAATCAGTGAGAAAGTGTGGACATTGAATGTCTAGCCATGCCAATGTGTGATAAGTCACAAATGCTCCCATACGCTAGACTAGGGCTGCATCGCAAATGGCACCCTATACCCTATAGGCCCTAGTCAAGAGTAGTGCACTATATAGGAAATAGGGTGCCATTTGGGTTACACACTAGGAATACATACCATGAGTGTAATTGCATCTCAAATGGCACCCTATACCCTATAGGCACTGGTCAAGAGTAGTGCACTATATAGGAAATAGGGTGCCATTTGGGTTACACCCTAGGTATACATACCATGAGTGTAATCACATGTAGATGGGCCATGAATTGTCCCCGGCTTGTTCAACTGTCCCTCAGCACAGAGATGGCTGAGTTACGGCTGTTTAAACTGGCAGCACTGACGGACTCCTCCACTCTGGTGATTGTTATTCAAGGAGAGCAAAGCCTCTTATGTTTTATGGCCCTCTTTTCCTCCACGGCGCCGGCGTCGTACCGTAGATTTACAGCGTTTAAAACCCAACGCGCAAGGTAATACTTGTCATCGATGAAACATAACTAACAGTTAAATTAGACAGACAGTTTAACAATGTGGCCTGACAGAGGTTGTAAGAGATTATCGTGAGTCTGAAGGGTCATTATATTGCATCTATTAAAGGCAATCCAAAATCTACTTTTCAATTAAGTGGTTTCCAAGGGAGTAATTGATCATGGCTGTGACTGTCCACTCCACTTGATGGAAAAAAACTAAATTAAAAAGGTACTAGCCATCTAGCTTTCTCCTCCAATTATTATCTTGTTGGAAAGGCTTACTTACAGATGAGTAAAGTTTCAAGTTGTTTTTAACAATTTTCCTTTTTGCTATTACGTTTCAAACAACAGTTTGTAGACCTAATCAGAATGTTCAAGTTGAAAATGTGATTTTAAAACATAAATTGTTGGAATCACCACCTCTCAATAAAAATTCCTCTCAGAAATCAATATTTATGATTATATCTTGATTCATGCTGAGATTGCCAGTCAGCCGTATCTTCCAATCAAATCAACCTTTGTTTTCGTCACTGTATGAAATTGAGTCGAATTCGATATGGTTCTGAAAAGGATTCCCCCCTGTCATTATGTCACCTATTGTCTGGTGGTAGTCAGTGAAAGGGAGACGTTGTGTCCTGCTGTGTGTTATTGAGTTGTAACCTACGGTATGTGTGGAAAGGACAAAAATAGGCTTGTCCTGCATTTGAAAGCAGACAGTTGGCCCAGTCGTGTTCTGAAAAAGCCTATTGTACTTCTCGGTGCAACCAACAGACACACCTTAGAATCAACCCAGCAGGTCGGACACACTGACTGAGTGGTTGAATGAATCACAGCACAGCAATGTGCACAATAAACCATTGATTTATTTTAGGCTTCAAGTAACATGCATTTAAACCACAGCACTACTTGTTAGACTGCCCCCCAAGAGATGATTTACCAGTGAATCATTGTAGCCTAATCACTTCAGTCACCAATGATGGGTATCACAGTCAGTTATTGACTGCAGTCAGTTATTCTTCTTTGTGTGAAGGACGGGATGTGATATCTGATTGTTGTGGGGAACCGTTGAGAAACTGAGTGATTTGTAATGTGAGGAATATAAATGTCAACAGTGTATTAGGACACCAGAGCTGATTTAAATTATGTTGAAACTGGATCACTGCGGTGGATAGGATATTTTACCTAGGTTTAAATATGAATGAGCTCGATGAGTATCTTTTAATATTGTGCCGATTCCTCAAGGCTTATTTGAGAGGTTGTCTCAGGTTATCGATTTAAATTCATTTCTATTCCCTCTTTATCCTTTTAATGAACTCCCTTCATCATCCTCCCTCCTTTCTTCCTCCTTTCTTCCTCCCACTGATTCACTGACGGCACTGATGAAAAACCCAAGCAGTCTCCCTAACAAGAAAAGTCCTTGGTGCTTATTAGGATATTTGTGAGTCATTCCACTGTATTATCCTATCTCGTTAAAAGCCCACGGTGCAGTTTTTGATTCTCTAATGGAGGAAAACTGTGATGAATCGTGTGTAGCCTGGATAAACCAGACTGAAAGCTGCACTCATTGGTTCAATTGTTTTTACCAGGTTAAGGAATGTGAGTAATGTGTAGCCTGGTTAAACTAGACTGAATGTTGAACTCACCATTCACCTCAATGGAGACTGTAGCGTTCTGTCTGTTTTAGCCAGGCTAAGAAATGGGTTCCCTGTGTTGTCAATATATCATCTATCTGTCTCCTCTTTTCCTGTGTCATGAATTACTGGCCTCTCTGAAACTGCATCTTTTTATGAGGAGGGAGTTGTGTCTGGGTCAGGGATGCATGTGCAGTGCTGCAGCAGTGCTGGGTCAGGTTGATGATGAGAAAAGAAAGGGCCGGTCGGTGCTGGTGAGGGACCATGCAGCCAGCGAGTGACTGATTCCTCAGCCTGTATACAGGGACAACTGGGACAGATATTATTCTGTAAAGTTTGGAATCTTGAATCCTCTGTTGTCCCATGGAGGTGATTCATCATGATTGTTGGGGTAATACGCAGGGCCTGGCCAAATACATCTACCTGTGTGTGTGTGTGTGTGTGAGTGTGAAAGCTGAGGAACTGTGTGACGACAGGGAGAGGGAACTGTTTGCTGCCGTAGCGACAGACTGACAGTGCTGCCTCCCACTCTGTGAGAAACTGTGACATACGAGCAGAGCGAGGTGGGCACTGGTGTGTGTGTGTGTGTGTGAGTGTGTGTGAGATTTGAGGGATGTGGGTGTGTGGGGGGGGTTGTTTCTCCTGCCAAG
The DNA here is from genome assembly GCA_030435695.1 of Brachymystax lenok tsinlingensis. NCBI lineage: Eukaryota > Metazoa > Chordata > Actinopteri > Salmoniformes > Salmonidae > Brachymystax > Brachymystax lenok. The sequence goes on from CM059810.1 coordinate 22,864,584, forward strand.
GCTTTTTGATTCCCTCCAAATTGTTTTGAGCAGAAAAATGCACTCTGTCACACTTCATGCTCTTTCCCAGGGCGATTTAACAGTCAGACACACACGCACACACACGCTCTGCCTGCCGGCTCTCGCTCTACAGATGAGGGGATTTACTGAAACCCTCACAGCACCCCTCCTGGTCACCCTGAGAACTTGTTGTTATGGCTCATCCTTAATCACTTTTCCCCTAGAGACTTTGCTTACCACTGAGGTGGACTGTATCACTCTTGTTGTTTTTCAGATTATATAAATATTGTTAGAGTCCGCAGCACAAACAAATACGGTTGGTTTTCCTTCTGGCAAAACGGCTTTATTATTTATTACACATAGTAACAACCACTGGTCAACCACTCCCATACCGGACAGCCCCGCAAGGAGGGGAGGCGCAAAGAGACATTCAGAAACTTGTCTAATTTTCATATGTACTAGGAGGCTGTGTTTGTTTCTTGGGCTTCAGGAATGTGACTGAAAAGTGCCTCAAGCCTTGAAAAAGTGACTATTTAACTGATTGAAAGTATAATGGGATATCGGTGAACAAATGGCGTGGTCAAGGCTACGACGGTGCCAGTGCAATGAGTGGGGCTTCCTCAGATGTTCAAAAGCTGATTTCCATAGCAACATTGGGGAAACTGGGCAGAAGGGAGTGGCGCTTCAAATACAGCAATTCTGCAACATCTTTAATTGAGCCTCTCATTCTCCTTAATTGCCGGCCTCAACAGGTTGTCTGGTTACTGGACAGCCAGTACATTGTTAGATGCAAACAGATTATCATGTTTAGCAGACAACAGTTCTTAAGGGCTTTAACAAAAAATGCTGGTGAACCAGCTTTTGAGTTGTGTGGTTGTAATTGTGTGCAGAGGTCTGGTTTGGCATTACTCCGTATAGAAAACAGTCAGGCCTGAAGCCTGGACCTACAGGCTGTGGTAAAAACATTTGCACACAAAAAAGGAGGACTTCAGGAGACCAGGGGAGTCAATCAAGTTGGATTTCATTTAATTTACCTTGACTATTGCATCCCATTTGTGGAGGCTATTCACCAGACAAAACCCACTGAGTTGTGGCTGAATGTATCCTTAAGTCGACTACTTTTTCCTCAGTGTTATGGTATTTGATATTTACATTTTATAAAAGTTTATAAAATGCAGCTAAATAGCAGTTAAATACAGTATATAACTATAGATAGTACACTGCATAATGAAACAATCCATAGTAAGCTAGTGTTTTGAGGGTGGACTGACTGTATGATTTTGCATTTATAGACTGGTTTTACACACAACAACTTTCTATCCAAGCTGGGAGAGAGCGCGAGGACAGCTCATGTCATGCAGGTTCAGGTAGGCTACACAGGACAGTTTTATATATAACAAAATTGATTGGTAGCTGATTTAGTATGTTGTGGCATTGAAAATGTATTTTACAATCTGCAATGTTTTGAATTTCCAACTTGAATTACTGAACAAGGAATTACATTATTGCCACCAGCCAGCAGTCTAAAAATGGCAGCATTGTGACACTGTGTAGCTTTGTGAAATGTTAGGCTTAACATGACAAAATTACGACCAAATAGGCCTACAAATAAACATTTACCCATTAGCTAAAGCAAAACTATACATGCCCTGGCACCACAGAAAGCCTATCATCCATTCGATAGGCATGCAGCTGCATAGACATGTCGCAATTTCAGCACCATGGTCAGCGATCGGTAGTCTATACTTTGTGAGTGGCTGTCTGGCTGACACATTACAATCTCTTTCTATTTTAGGAAGGTGGGAGGGCCGAACTTGAACCTTGCGGGGTGGGTCCAGAAAAACTGCGTTACGCCAGTGCGGCCAACCCGATGAATCTTGTGTCCTGTTGACATGTGGCTGTTCACACTGACTCTGGGGTCATTAAGAGACAAGCTCCTTTCTCCTCCCTCTGCTCCTCTCTGGTTTAGAGTTATTTATGGCATCATGTCTGCTCATACAGACGCTTCCTAATTACACTTTGCCATCAAGATTAATGTGGGACCTCGGCTGGCTGCATCTGCCAACTTTACCTTTGTTTCACCCTGCTGATGGATTGGGAGTGAAGCTAAAGTTTCTTTTCCAAGATCCCCTCCGGAAACCTGGAGTTAAAAGATCAGAGGAGTAGCAGGGGAAGGCAATCACTAGCAGTTCTTGATTTGGGCCAGTGTTCGCCAGTATGGAGTAGCATCAACTCATCTTTTCTACTGCTTGCCTCTTATAGATTAAATCGTTACCTCTTTGTTCCATGCTCTGAACGCTGCTCTGCTGACCCTGATATCCAAAGGCGTTTGTTGAATGATATTTAGCTATTACTGTTGAATGCAATTTAGAGACTTAATAGAAAATAAAATAACTTGACTTGCACTTGGAGCTTCAGAACCCGGGACTCGACTTTGATTTGAAATGATCTGGCCAGGTTTTGTAAGGTTTTGTCACTCATTTTGTGGCACGGAGACGGAGTCATATTATCCATAAAGAATACAGTTTTGCAATCTGCTATGCCAGAACAATACTATTAGGCTACCTGGGGATTTCATTGCTCATTTTCATATTTCAGATAGGCCTAGTTTGGGTGGATTACAATTATATACCTCAGTGGTGGTACTGGCTATATGTCTAAAAATAGCTGTAACATCGCACTACCATCAATACTTATGGGATGAAGATGTAACATATTCTAGCAAATTAATAATTGTGAGGAGGAAAGTCTCCAGCCAGATCACGCTTTCCATATGATCCTGCAACCCCCGCTGCATACAGGTAGGCCGTATGATCCTGCTTGCTCAGGACTCCAGAGAAGTGACAATGTGACATGTAATCCCTAGTTGATATTGACTGCTAACACGGAATCCAAACTGGCTGCGCGCGTGCGCCATCGTGCATGAATGTATTTTGTCCCCACACACCAAACGCAATCACGACACGCAGGTTAAAATATCAAAACAAACTCTGAACCAATTCTATTCATTTGGGGACAGGTCGAAAAGCATTAAACATTTATGGCAATTTAGCTAGCTAGCTTGCACTTGTCCTATTTAGCTAGTTTGCTGTAGCTAGCTAATTTGTCCTGGGATATAACGTTTGAGTTGTTATTTTACCTGAAATGCACAAGGTCCTCTACTCTGCCAATTAATCCACACATAAAACGGTCAACTGAATTGTTTCTAGTCATGTCTCCTCCTTCCAGGCTTTTTATTCTCTTGACTTTCTATTGCGATTGGCAACTTTCATAAATTAGGTGCATTACCGCCACCAACCTCGTTCGTCTTTCAGTCACCCACGTGGGTATAACCAATGAGGAGATGGCACATTGGTACATGCTTCTATAAACCAAAGAGGAGATGGGAGAGGCAGGACTTGCAGCGCGATCTGCGTCACAAATAGAACTGACTTCTATTTTAGCCTTTGGCAACGCAGACGCTCGTTGGCGCACGCAATAATTGAATAATATAAATTTCTAAATGTATTTTGCAGCGTTCGCGCACGGGACGCGAGCGGTGTAGTCAGCCTATTAGGTGAATGGCTTTCAGCTCAAAATACAGAGAAATAAACTGCGTTTTACACCTATCTTACGTTTTGAAAATGCAACACCATTTATGGCTGAAATGGCAGGGTACATTTGCGCAGCGATTGTGTTCCCGTGTGCACACGTGCATGTGCAGGGGTCGCAACCTTTGACCCACACCTTTTCCGGGGTCGCGGGTCAAAAGTTTGAGAACCTCTGAGCTAGCGAACAGTTTGCTGATTTGCTGTACAGCTAAAGGATTGGCTGCAGTGCAAACGTCAAATTGTAGGGAGAGAGAATTGTCATAAATAAATATGCAGCTCCTAAACAAATGCATTTACTTGCAAGCTCACCAGCAATGAGGCATCAAGCAACAATAGGATAGGCCTACTGGTATTTTGGTATGTCAAAATTGTCTTGAAATGTATCAATTATTACATAATGTAAAATTGTTGTCGACAAAATAATGAAAATGATATCGGGTAGCCTCAGTAAATAGACAGTGATTTGTAGTTGTACCAGTCACTGCATTTACTGGAGACTTGACTTTTGACTCAACTCGACTTGCTCTTAGAATGCATGACATGGACTTGACTTGAGACTCGACCTGTTCTCCTTGTGACTTGAGACTCGACCTGTTCTCCTTGTGACTCGAGACTCGACCTGTTCTCCTTGTGACTCGAGACTCGACCTGTTCTCCTTGTGACTCGAGACTCGACCTGTTCTCCTTGTGACTCGAGACTCGACCTGTTCTCCTTGTGACTCGAGACTTGCTTGTGACTCGAATAATAGTTACTTGGTCCCACCTCTGCTGCAGCCTAATCATTTTAGTCACCAATGACGGCTCTCTCGGTTAGTTATTGCCTGCAGTCAGTAGGTGATATCTGATTGTTGTTGGGAACAGTTGAGAAACTGGGACTGATTTGTAATGTGAGGAATATCCATTTCCACTGTGTCTAATAGGACAGCAGAGCCGGTTTTAAATGGTTTTGAAACTGAAGATTCTGTTGGACACCATATTGTGTCCTCAAAGCCCCACCAACTAGTTAGATCAATCTTGATGGATGTAATTTCCTAAATGGAGTATTGGCTTTATTTGCCGAACAGCTGCATTGGCTTGGCTACAGTAGAGAGTCTGAATGTATTATCCACATAATGGCTTCACTCCATGTTACATCTGCAAGATAGCTAGGTTATTTAATCATTCCTTATTCTCAGATGTGCTGTATGTCAAATCCCCATCACACAAAAGCCAAAATACTGTATTGAAAAGTAAACTAAACAGTACATTTTTTTTAATGTTGAATCAAGTTAGGTGTAAGACAAATTATCAAGTACACCAATGGTATGTTACTATCAGGAGATTTATTATCTCAGCCTGTCTTTCTGACGTGTTTTGATTCCTTGATTCAATCCCAACTGCCTTAGTGTGACAGCCAGACACTTTGCGGAGTGATTTGTCTACATGGGGCTCATTGTTTTTCCTCTAGCTCTGTGATGTTATTTGTGTTCCGGAATCTTCAGTGGCGTTCCATGTAAACTCCCGGGCTGATTCCCTTATGACATCAGACTCAAAACAAACACAGATCACCGACACGACGGATACGTCCTCCAGGCCCCCTGGCTGTCATCTTGCTCCTCACGCCTGTCATCCGACTAAAAAGTGACAGATTGCAGATATAATATGTAAAAAAAAAAATGGGAATGCAGAAAAATAAAGATAACTTTGTGATTGTTTGGGATGTGGTTCGACCCCATAAAGAGGCGCACTGTGTGTGTGTGTGCGCGAGCACGTGCGTGCCATCGTCGTGGGATTCAACAAAACCATTAAAAACTACACAGCTGTGTGCCTCCCAATGCAGATATTCAGTGATGTATGGTATTAGTTACACGGCTGAATCAGAGTATATTTTTCAGGAGTGGAGCAAAGCATCATTTCTTCATCGGTATTCATTTGGTGCATCATTTCTGATGGGGTATTATGTAATCTGCCAAGTGGGCTTTTACAGTACTGCTGCTAGGCTACATCCCATGACTGGGAGTAATATCAGTGAAAATGTCAACATGCACTGAATCCACAGCATCTTTAACAAGGACCATTATTCTTATTTTCCTTTGTTTATAGTTAGTTCTAATGTTGTTCAAGTGTGCCATTTTCTTCCGCCTCGAGAGGGGCAGCGAAGCAAAAAAAAAGGAGGAACCTTCAGCCAATTTCTCCTGTGCATCTGTTAGGGTAACAAATGACCTTTTATTAGCGTGATGTTTGTGCAACAGCACTCTGGTGGATGAGTTCTCCCCTCAGCTATATTCATTTAGACGGCACTAGTGTTCATCTTCACAGCTCAGGGATTAGAAATGTAATTACAGTTCGCTGTGACATCTCTGTATCCGCCGAGTTGCTGACAAAGTCTGGAACAAACTGGGGATTTGCTGCCGGAGGTGTTTTCAAGACACATCTTGGCCCGGTGTAAACAATGTGTGTTTGTGTAGAAGAGTGATCTCTAATGAATATAGTCCAATGAATGCATATACATTAAGTGCCATGTAATGCTAGCTTCACACAATGTGCAGAACATTGAACACTTTGCTTAAGTGCAATAGTTTGAGCAGAGAACTCAAGCTTTTATAGTCCATCACAATTAGAGCTACTTTAAGCAATTATTTCACAGCGACGGTATCAATTGTATTATTTTCTTTCGTTGACTTTTGAGGTGACTATTTTTTTGTTGAATTACTCGCTGAAGTGTTATACTGTCTTCATCATTCATCATGAAAAACACATGAATGTTATTTTTTTCTTGTTGTGCATCAGAATAAAATTAAATCCACAGTTACATCATATTTATTCTAACAGCTCAATGTATCTGTCACGATTCTCTTCCTTCGGGACAGACCAAGACGCAGCGATATAGCCAGAATACATGATTTATTGACGAGACGGAACAAAACAATAAACGAAGAAACAAGACGTGAGCCCTAACGCTAAATTCTAAACTATACACAAAGATCTAAACCTAACCACTACTGGCGAAACCTAACCACGAACGGAGAAACCTAACTAGACATAAATGGAGAAACCTAACTAGATACGAAAGACAAGAACCCGACTGAACAAGATGAACGTAACATAAACAATAACCCACGAAACTAAAGTGCAACTCCCAAATATATATGGTTCCCAATTAGAGACAACGAGACTCAGCTGCCTCTAATTGGGAACCATTATCCCAACATAGAAATATACACCCTAGAACACACAAACCCTACACCAAAACGAAACCAAAACGCTCCAGCCTTTAGTCTTGGGCCTGGGCGTTACAGTACCCCAAAGCGCGGACTCGGACGCCAAAAATCTGTGGGGGGGTCTTCGGGTGGGTCCCTTTGTCCCAGGTGGGGGCTCCGGTGCGGGCCGTGCTGGTCTGATGTCACGCACCGGAGGCCCTGGACCCCTTCTTGGAACTCTGGTGCGTGGAGCAGGAACTGGTCGTACTGGACTCGTGATGCTCACTGGAACTCTGGTGCGTGGAGCAGGAACTGGCAGTACCGGACTCGTGATGCTCACTGGAACTCTGGTGCGTGGAGCAGGAACTGGTCGTACTGGACTCGTGATGCTCACTGGAACTCTGGTGCGTGGAGCAGGAACTGGCAGTACCGGACTCGTGATGCTCACTGGAACTCTGGTGCGTGGAGCAGGAACTGGTCGTACTGGACTCGTGATGCTCACTGGAACTCTGGTGCGTGGAGCAGGAACTGGTCGTACTGGACTCGTGATGCTCACTGGAACTCTGGTGCGTGGAGCAGGAACTGGCAGTACCGGACTCGTGATGCTCACTGGAACTCTGGTGCGTGGAGCAGGAACTGGTCGTACTGGACTCGTGATGCTCACTGGAACTCTGGTGCGTGGAGCAGGAACTGGCAGTACCCGGACTCGTGATGCTCACTGGAACTCTGGTGCGTGGAGCAGGAACTGGTCGTACTGGACTCGTGATGCTCACTGGAACTCTGGTGCGTGGAGCAGGAACTGGTCGTACTGGACTCGTGATGCTCACTGGAACTCTGGTGCGTGGAGCAGGAACTGGTCGTACTGGACTCGTGATGCTCACTGGAACTCTGGTGCGTGGAGCAGGAACTGGCAGTACCGGACTCGTGATGCTCACTGGAACTCTGGTGCGTGGAGCAGGAACTGGTCGTACTGGACTCGTGATGCTCACTGGAACTCTGGTGCGTGGAGCAGGAACTGGTCGTACTGGACTCGTGATGCTCACTGGAACTCTGGTGCGTGGAGCAGGAACTGGCAGTACCGGACTCGTGATGCTCACTGGAACTCTGGTGCGTGGAGCAGGAACTGGTCGTACTGGACTCGTGATGCTCACTGGAACTCTGGTGCGTGGAGCAGGAACTGGTCGTACTGGACTCGTGATGCTCACTGGAACTCTGGTGCGGGGAGCAGGAACTGGCCGTACTGGACTCGTGATGCTCACTGGAACTCTGGTGCGTGGAGCAGGAACTGGCAGTACTGGACTCGTGATGCTCACTGGAACTCTGGTGCGTGGAGCAGGAACTGGTCGTACTGGACTCGTGATGCTCACTGGAACTCTGGTGCGTGGAGCGGGACCTGGTCGTACTGGACTCGTGACGCGCACTCTGGTGCGGGGAGCGGGAACAGGCCGAACTGGGCTCGGGGACGCGCACTCTGGTGCTTGAGGGCGGGAACAGGCCGAACTGGGCTCGGGACGCGCACTCTGGTGCGAGGCGGGAACAGGCCGAACTGGGCTCGGGGCGCGCACTCTGGTGCGGGGAGCGGGAACAGGCCGAACTGGGCTCGGGACGCGCACTCTGGTGCGGGGAGCGGGAACAGGCCGAACTGGGCTCGGGACGCGCACTCTGGTGCGGGGAGCGGGAACAGGCCGAACTGGGCTCTCTAAGCGCACGGGGAGCTGGGTGCGGGGAGCGGGAACAGGCCGAACTGGGCTCTCTAAGCGCACGGGGAGCTGGGTGCGCGGAGCCGGAACAGGACGAGCTGGGCTCTCTAAGCGCACGGGGAGCTGGGTGCGCGGAGCCGGAACAGGACGTGCTGGACTCTGAAGACGCACTGGGGACCTGGCACGCGGAACAGGGACTGGACGTGTAGAAACCACCACACGGACTGGGGTCTTGGAACGCGGAACAGGAACAGGACGTGTTGGAACCTCAACACGGACTGCGATCTCGGAACATGGAGCAGGGATCTCGGAGCGTGGAGCAGGGATCTCGGAGCGTGGAGCAGGGATCTCGGAGCGTGGAGCAGGGATCTCGGAGCGTGGAGCAGGGATCTCGGGGGCGTGGAACAGGGACTGGACGTGTAGAAACCTCCACCCGGACCGGGGACCTGATACGGAGAGCCGACATCCTACCTCCAGCTAGCTCACTAACCCTGGCCTCACGGGTGAGTGGAGCTGGAATCTCTCGGACTGGGCTGTGGATTCGTACCGGAGATTCTGCCCGTAGGACCCCAGGATAACTTGGTCCCAAAAGACGCACTGGAGACCTGGCGCGCAGGGCTGGCAGCACTCTACCAGGTAGCACACAGACCTCGGCCCGACCAATGAGTGGCGCTGGGATCTCTCGCACTGGGCTGTGGACACGTACCAGAGACACCGCACGCAGAACCGGGGCAGGATATCCGGGTCCCAGGAGGCGCACTGGAGACTTAGTGCGCAGAGATGGCACCACTCTTCCTGGCTGAACACTTAGTTTCGCCCGACTGATGAGTGGAGCGGGAATCTCTCGCACCGGCCTCTGAATCCCTATAGGGGAAACCGTGCGCAACACTGCATAGCACGGTGTCCCTTCGGTGCGACGCTCTCCCCAACGCTCTCTCCACAAGGCACGAGGAGTTGGCTCAGGAGTCCCTCCTGAACCGGCCAACCTCCTCGTGTGCCCCCTCCCAAAAGTTTCTTGGGGCTGCCTTACGGGCTTCCTAGCCCGGCGAGGTCTGAGAAACCTGCCTCTCACAGGATCCCATGCTCCCATCAGGTCCTCACACCTGCGCCGCTCCGCCGCCGCTGCTTCCAGTTCCTCTCTGGGCCGACGATACTCTCCAGGCTGGTCCCAAGCACTTCCATGGAATAGTTCCTTTTCCCAAGACCTAAGCTCCCGGGTCTCTCGCTGCTTGGTCTTCTTGCGGTGGGTTATTCTGTCACGATTCTCTTCCTTCGGGACAGACCAAGACGCAGCGATATAGCCAGAATACATGATTTATTGACGAGACGGAACAAAACAATAAACGAAGAAACAAGACGTGAGCCCTAACGCTAAATTCTAAACTATACACAAAGATCTAAACCTAACCACTACTGGCGAAACCTAACCACGAACGGAGAAACCTAACTAGACATAAATGGAGAAACCTAACTAGATATGAAAGACAAGAACCCGACTGAACAAGATGAACGTAACATAAACAATAACCCACGAAACTAAAGTGCAACTCCCAAATATATATATGGTTCCCAATTAGAGACAACGAGACTCAGCTGCCTCTAATTGGGAACCATTATCCCAACATAGAAATATACACCCTAGAACACACAAACCCTACACCAAAACGAAACCAAAACGCTCCAGCCTGTAATCTCGGGCCTGGGCGTTACAGTATCTGAATGCAACGCAGTAAACCGCCAGCAATGTGTAGCTGCTGAGAGATCGATACGGGCTATGTCCCAATTGGCATCCTATTCCCTATAGTAGTGCACTATCTAGGGAATATGGTGCCATTTGGACACAGCCTTTGAGTAGTGGCTCAAGGGTAGAGGGGCACTCAGGTCAATCCGGGCACTGGCAGACTACTGAATAATTAGATGTCATTGTTTCACTGTCTCCACCTAGCACTGCAGCAAATAAGCTTTATACATTAATCATCTGGTATATATTATGTAGTGGGACATATGTTCCTGGTGAAAGCCGCATTGAGGCAAAGTGAAAAAGGTATGAATGGGTTTGACAGCAACCTCTCTCTGTTCCTGCACATGCAATATCCTGAGAACGATATGAATGCGTTTTCTGTGTGATTTGAATCACTTTTCCCCGTCGTTGCACTTTATATTACACACATCATTATAAGTATACCTACCGTATGACCTAGATTCCATCTTCCATTTCTCAAAGCTTGCAGCCTACGGATGCTACTGGGGGTAACGACGGATACTACTGAGCCGAGAGTGGTATCCGTTGTGTCATAACCGGTTGTTGTTCTAGGCAACAGTGAACTGAACTCACCTAAGGCTAGAGTCATTTACTAACCCCTCCCCCTGTATCCCTTCTTAAAGTGCATGTGTGTGTGTGCGTGCGCGTGTGAAATTAAAAGGCAGAGTACTAGATGCTGTGTTCCTCTCCCTCCTCTCCATGATAATTACTCAGGGATCAACAGGATGATGAGTGCACTGCTCTCCACTACAGGAAGTGACCTCTCAGGATGTATAGGTTTCTGCTATTAGACATATGACTCCTAAGTGGATGTTCAGTGTAGCAGGGCATCTTCTCCACGTACTTGGCTGTAGTGGTTTCTGGTACTGTATGAACAGAGAACGATGAGATTGAGTCATGCAGTTGGAGGTCTCATTTTAGAATATGTAAAACAGGAAGTGTTCATTCATTCAGTACTGGCAATGTTGTAGGACATTCGGAGATGTGTTACCTCTGGCACTTTTGGATAACGAGAAGAATATTCACCATTCAGCGCACCATTTTGTAAGCTCTGTTCAATCTGCTGTGAGGATAGTGTATCATCACCCTCCGATCACATTAGTGGTCTATAGAGTCCAGCTTCAGCACTTGTGGTGATGCATGTCTCCACAGCACCTCAACCAGTTAGTTTGGTTATTGGATCAGCATCGTCCACTGTTTATTAGTGGTCACTAAGTCCCACCTCAGCACTCTAAAACACCTCACCAGCATTATTCAGTGTCTCTTCCTGGCTGGATGTGTGACATTCCTGTACCCCATAAGCTTTATTGGATGTGTGTGTAATGACAGTGTGTTAGTGGTCATAGAGTCCCACTTTTTTGCGCTTGTTGTCGCTAGTTGTTTTGGTGCTTGTCTCCTCAGCTCCTCACCTGCTTCATTCAGTGTCTCTGCCTGGCTGGGTGGGCACCAGGAAGTCATTACAGCCCCCATTAAGCTTCTGTAGTCCTTTAACATGTTGCTGCAACTGATTTACCACAGTCCCAGGTCACTCTGTCTCTGGGAGGGAGGGAGGGAGGGAGGGAGAGAGGTGTAGAGAGGGAGGCGTAGAGAGCGAGAGAGAGAGATTAAATCATTCTTGCTGACTCAGGAACAGTGGGAAAAGGAATTTTCAATTTTCTGCCGTTTTCTGAAATCAGGAAATCATTACATCAAACTGGGAGATATTTCCCCTCCATTTTCAGTGTGGTATTGATAGATTGTGGCGGTTAACCGTGCTAGGCAGCTACCCACTGAGCATCACATTAATACATGGCATCTTAAGTGTTGGTGTTATATGTCTTGAAATGACTTGCTGAAGCGTTTGTTGTGTTGGTGTTGATGGGGCAGTTGATGGGGTACAGTGATTAGCATATCCAGTGTTTATGCTATTAGGAATGCAGTAAAAGCAGTAGCGTTTGCAGATTTTTGACCAGACGACACAATGTGCTTATAATTGCTAGCATAATTTGAACCGTGGGTGGGAGATTTGAGTAAGCCTTAGCCCACACTGCAATCTAAATCACAGATTGCCCTCCAGTTTATCGCTGCTTGTTATTATTTGTGTTCACCCATAAATCCCTTTAGTACTTACAAGTCATGCTTATATCAGTTCCAGTAATGATGTCTAGATTTTAGCTTGAGGGTTAGCAGACAGTCCGTCAATTTGTCCAATGTTGTTTGACAAAATACATGACCCATCTTTGCTACAGTATGATGGGATATTTTAACTGGAACTGTGAATCTACTACTATAGATCAACAATGGAACCACATTCAGAAGTGTCTGGCAAAATCTCTATTCAAATATATTGCAAAATATGTAGGTCAAATAGATCAACGTGACTGGAAAAACATTGCCAAATGACCATCAGGCCGCACTTGAGAGCAGCTCTATGGGGAACATTTGTAGAACATTTCTGTCTGTACTAGAAAACAGTGTTGACTGTTTTGTCACCTCATTTTGTTAATGAATAATGACATCTTGTGGAAAAACTCTATAGGGTCTCTATACCCCCCTCTCTTTCACTCTCTCTATTTCTCTCTCACTTTCTCTCTTCCACTCTTTCTCTCTCTTGCTTTCTCTCTTTCACTTTCTCTCACAAACACATAATGCATGTTAACAAAGTATTTTTGAGAGGAAAGGAACATTAACCTTGAGAAAGACTTGTAAAGGGCTGTGGAAAGGCTGGGAATGAACTGTTACACAAAGGCCAAGCCTGGTGTCGTACCATTAATCAAACATGGACTCAGGCCTCAGAGCAATGTTATGTTTTTTTCAGGGTGAGTTATTAAAAGAGATAACAGGGCTGACCGCTTTCCACTCCAGGCTGTTCTTCTAGAACACTGGGGAGTTCTAGAACGCTTTATCTCTCGCATTCTACAGCAACAGCAATACTGTTACCGTACCATACAGGAATGGCTTGTTCAATATTACACTACCGTTCAAAAGTTTGGGGTCACTTAAAATTGGCCTTGTTTTTTAAATAAAAGCACATTTCTGTCAATTTTTTTAATAATTGATCAGAAATGCCTAGAAGGCCAGCATCACGGAGTCGCCTCTGTTGACTTTGAGACTGGTATTTTGCGGGTACTATTTAATGAAGCTGCCAGTTGAGAACTTGTGAGGAGTCTGTTTCTCAAACTAGACTCTCTAATGTACTCAACTAGTCTAAGAAGGTCAGTTTTATTGCTTCTTTAATCAGGACAACAGTTTTCAGCAGTGCTGACAATTGCAAAAGCGTTTTCTAATGATCAATTAGCCTTTTAAAATGATAAACTTGGATTAGCTAACACAACGTGCCATTGGAACACAGGAGTGATGGTTGCTGATAATGGGCCTCTGTACGCCTATGTAGATATTCCATAAAAAAGTCTGCCGTTTCCAGCTACAATAGTCATTTACAACATTAACAATGTCTACACTGTATTTCTGATCAATTTGATGTTATTTTAATTGACTTTTTTTTCTTTTTTTTCAAAAACAGGGAAATTGGCCCCAAACTTTTGAACAGTAGTGTATGTTTGATGTGTATGTTTTGAAGTACTAAATAAGCCATACATAGCCTCTGTGTTTTGTCAATCTACTAGCTATGTCACAGCTAACAGCAAGTCCTAATTGCACCTGTAGATCAGACTGTAGATCAAAATGTAGCTCTATGAAAAACTGAATGGCATTCCCACTTTGGGACAATAATAGCTCTAAGCAGAGACTGACATCCCAGCGGTGCCAGTTCATTAGAGGTTGCGAAACACGCGCGCGCGCACACACACACACACACACACGCATTTTACATTACCATGGAGCCCTACATTCTAAGAATTAAGAGAAAGTTCACGCCATTGCGATCCCACTTAAATACTGTGCTGTTTCTATCTAAAGAAAAAAAACTGGCCCCGTCTAAGATGAACTGTCTTCTACGGCGCCTTGGTCAGTGCAGCGCTCACAGCGTTAACGACTAGCACTAGCCTGAGGTATTGATTAAGGCAAAAGTACAGTAAGCATTTATTGTATATGAAATGGCAGCCTTTACACCAGTGGCAGAACAATAAGGTTGTCACAATGATGAATTGGCTGTGTTTACTCTAGGTGTTTGTCTTACTTCCACAAGAAATAGGAAGCCATTATTGACTAAACTATTACAGGATTCTTTGTTGACAGAAATCATGGGCGTATCCCAAGAAAGTATAATAGAATTTCATATTGTTTTGTAACTTTTGGAGGATTTATGGAATTGAGATGTTCTCACCACTTGTTTGTCATAACTGTAGTAGTGAATAACTAGTAGTGAGCTTTGAATAGTAGATATCTGTAGTAGTGAATAACTTAAAGAACTAGTAGTGAATAACTAGTAGTGAGATGTGAAAAGTAGATAACTGTACTAGTGAATAATGAATAACTAGTAGTGAGATGTGAATAGTAGATAACTGTAGTAGTGAATAATGAATAACTAGTAGTGAGATGTGAATAGTAGATAACTGTAGTACTGAATAATGAATAACTAGTAGTGAGATGTGAATAGTAGATAACTGTAGTAGTGAATAGTATCTAACTAGTAGTTAATAATGAATGAATAACTAGTAATGAGTTAACTGTAGTACTGAATAATGAATAACTAGTAGTGAGATGTGAATAGTAGATAACTGTAGTAGTGAATAGTATCTAACTAGTAGTTAATAATGAATGAATAACTAGTAGTGAGTTGTGAATAGTAGATAGCTGTAGTAGTGAATAATGAAAATGGACATAATAAACACAAGGGAACACTACTAGATGAATATCTTGACCTTCACATTCACAACAGTAATGGAGTGTTAAGTGTCTTAAGAGCAGTAGGGCCATAGAAACACATGATGCACAAAGCTCCTGAGATACTATCAACCTGGTGTCATGGTGCGGAAGCACACTGCTCCCACTGCGTTACAATAACAAGCTCAGGGTTTGGTCTGGCGGAAGACAAGAGCCAAGTCAGTCAAGGCTGTAGAAAAGCCATCGCTGTGTAGCTCTTTCTCAAATCATGCTGCTACAGAACAGAAGCCTTGCCAGTCTAGCGCTTCAGAGAGCCACGGCAACCCTCAGCTCAACAACAACTCAAAGCAAACAGGGCCTTATTACCGTACAGCAGACTCAGCCCGGGCTGCGGGATAAGCACCTGTCACTCTCAGAGAGAGAAGGGAAAAGGGATCTGCTGCTTGCTGCTTCGCCAAAGACAAATCCATACCGAATGCATGTCATTGTTTCTTCCATGTTATGCCTCATTAGGCTGATTTTCAGGCAATTCTTGTGTGTGAAGACACACATTGCACTGTGTCAGGAAAAGTGGGCTTAGAGTACACATCTATTCAATTGTCGGGGGTTATACTGGTCATGCCCATGCCACGTAATAGCCTTAGCAAGGTCAGTGCATATTGCATTTTGAAATGTCAGTAGTGTTAAAATCCTGCCTTGTCTAGGAAGCACAAGTACTGGATGAAACAAATAAACAACAGTAAGAACAGTGTATTTTTTTTTCAATGCATCTATTGAGTTTGACCAGTATTTGACCAAAACGCTAAACTAAAACATTTGTGCTGCAAAGGCAGGTTATCCCAATGTTTTATTTCTTGCACCATCAAACTTCTATCAAAAAAGTAAAGTAGAGTACTTTGAAGTCGAACCATCAATAAGACAGAGAGGTGTTTTCTCCTGGTACCTCCCCTGTGTTAAGCCATAGCATCAGAGACAGGCAAGAGGAAAAAGGAAAGAGGAGAGAGGAGAGAGAGAAGCTTTGGCTCACGTCTTCTGAGAGATTGTGTCTCCTGAAACGATGCTTTGATCAGTGTTTAATGACTTGCATGTGGCCTTCCCACAGTGGCGCAGAGGCACAGGAACAAAGTGAACGTGCTGCTCCACTTGTGACATCTGTCATTTGCTCCTTTAAAACCTTTTATAGGTGGTGAATGGTAATGACTCAGATGAGTTTAGAATGGATCCCCCCAGTATAAACCTCCTGGTTGGGCTCTCCCATATCTGTACTAGAGGTCGACCGATTAATCGGCATGGCCAATTAATTAGGGCCGATTTCAAGTTTTCATAACAATCGGTAATTGTAATTTTTGGACGCCGATTATGGCTGATCACATTGCACACCACGAGGAAACTGCGGGGCAGCACTGAGTGGTGGTAGGCAGCAGCAAGCTCGTAAGCATTCATTCAAACAGCACTTTACTGCGTCTGCCAGCAGCTCTTCGCAATGCTTGAAGCACAGCGCTGTATATGACTTCAAGGCTGGCAATACTATAGTGCCTATAAGAACATCCATTAGTCAAATGTATATGAAATACAAATGGTATAGCGAGAAATAGTCCTATAATTCCTATAATAACTACAACCTAAAACTTCTTAACTGGGAATATTGAAGACTCATGTTAAAAGGAACCACCAGCTTTCATATGTTCTCATGTTCTGAGCAAGGAACTTAAACATTAGCTTTTTTACATGGCACATATTGCACTTTTACTTCTCCAACACTGTGTTTTTGCATTATTTAAACCAAATTGAACATGTTTCATTATTTATTTGAGACTAAATAGATTTTTATTTATGTATTATATTAAGTTAAAATAAAAGTGTTCATTCAATATTGTTGTAATTGTCATTATTACAAATATATATATATATATAAAAATAGGCCGATTTAATCGGTATCGGCTTTTTTTTGGTCCTCCAATAATCGGTATAAGCGTTGAAAAATCCTAATCGGTCGACCTCTAATCTGTACATATTCTGTCCATGTATTGGTATATTTACAGTATGATGAAGCATTGTGTGTGTGTGTATGTGCTGAGTAATGCATTAAGAGGTAAATGTGTGTATGCTTGTGTGCATGCTTGTACTCATGTTCTTGTGTTCACACACTTTACAGTATGGTGTTGCATTGAATAATGTGAAACCACAAACCCCCACTCTATGCATGATTCCCTGGTTGTCATGGTGAGATGGTGAATGCACCTGGCCATAAGCCCTTTTGTCCATGATGCCAGCTGGAAGGTGATTGCAGATGCTCTCTCTCACACATCAGCCCAGCCGCTGCTTAAAATAGGGCTACTGTGGCAAGAATCTTTTTTTTATTTTTTATTTTTTTTTTATGAATGTGGACGTTTATTGGGATGAATCTTGTCCTGGAGGCAGAGCTGAGCAGTTTCTGCTAGATGGGCCAGCCGCAAAGTCAAAATTGTCTATATCGTAAAGAAACTATGCTGTATTGCTGTGGTGTTGAGACACTGAAGCACTGTGATGTTGTGGTGTGCCGCAGCCCAGTCATCCTGTAGGGCTGATCCATCCATGGACCCTTAAGGTCAGACATTTATCTCTCTGTACATCAGCACTCCCAGTGCCACAGAGCATAACATAAAGACAACCAGCAGTGATATGAGTGGTCTGGGAGTGTACTGAAGCATTGTTGCGTTGAATATTCTATCATCACAGGAAGCTCCTGATTTAGAGAGAGAGAGAGAGAATTGTATATGTAAATAACACTATTTCCTCTCTCAGCTATTCTCTCTGAGATATTACAGTTTTTATCTGGCAATGAAGAATGTGTTGAGAATTAGAAACTATAGTAAAAGCCCTTTCATTTCTGGGTTGCCGCTGGCTGCCTCATGCAAAAGCTCCAGTTATTTGTTGGGAACGGCTTTGAGAGAAATACAAACTGAGTTGCAGAAAGCAATAAAGTGGTGTGTAATGAGGAGAAATCTTTACATTAGCAGCCTGTTGTTCAGATCCCAGTCTCTCTGTCTGCAGCTTGAAGCCAAGCCACTTGGAACAGTGAAGCTCATCTTTTCTAAAAATGAACCACTTTAGAACAGAAAGATGGTTAATGAGGAGAGGCTGAGCACAGCAGCAGGCCCATATCTGGGGGAGATGAAGTTGTGTGTGCATGCGTGTGTCTTCTGCCGAAAGTTGAAAACGTCAGGATAATTGGATTTGAAGGAGCGCAATGTGGTATGTCTGTGTAAAATCAATATGACTGAATGTTCCTGTAATCAGTGTTATTTCTCATGTCAGGAGTAAATTGCTTAAAACAGTGACATTATCAAAGACAAATGCCCAAGACAAGTAAAAACGCCTGGAGGTACACAACATCAGACATCCTGCACAGGTGTATCTGCTAGGTACTGCTGTGTTTCATGATGAGTAAAGACATTTTATTGAATGATGAGTAAAGACATTTTATTGAAACTAGATAGCTATGAGTGGGACTCATAGTCCTACGTCCTTTTCTCTTGGTAGGTCATTTAAATATATATAAAAACTGATTTGAGGGTCAGGAAGTGTAATTTAGTTCTCTCAATTAGGTTTTTATGTCCTCTTCCCAGATAGTCAGCCAGGCCCTGGGTTTATAGAGTATTGTGCTAGGTACTCAAAGGGCTAATGAGAGAAAGGGCCCAGTGAACAGGCATTTGAAGTTGTAATTTCAGGAGAATGATCCTCAGTAAATGAGTTCTTGTGAAATGAATAGTGTCCCAGGGAGAAATGGAGTTTAAAAGCCTGATAATTAATCAAATTATGAGTGTGACTGTTTGGGGAAATGTAAGAAATTGAGTGCAGCACTAAGTTGGCGTGCGCGTGTGTCTGCGTGTGCGTGTGGCGGGCAGGCAGTGAGGTGCAGCAGGATTACATGCGTCCCATGCTGCTGGGACTTCTACATGCACCTCCAGCCCTCCACAGGGGAAGGACTCCAGCCTGATGAAGTAGAGCAGGAGCACCATTCACCTCCTCCACAGGAAGATGAAACATCTGCTCAAATTACAGGGGACCGCAGGAGCCAAGTACACTCATTATTAAACCATGCACACAAATCACATACGCACACACTCTAACAACCTACACACACACACAGACCCACACGTCAGCTCAGCCCCAAGATACAGTAGTCCTTTTGTGTGCAGCTTTCTCAGGATGGCATTGGTTCTCACACCATTGCTTATCTGCTTTGTGCCTATTGTCCACCAGAATGGCTATATCATCACTGTTCTCTCTGTTTTAATCTCCTCTTTTCATGTTTTCTCTCTCTCGCGCTCTCTCGCGCTCTCTCGCTCTCTCGCTCTCTCTTTCTTACTACAGCACCTGGTCTTTGTGATTTCATAGGACAGAACTGCTCCCATTCCATGGTGATGGTGATATATTTATGGTTGGAAATAATGCAGACAGACAGGAAAACAGGCGGGCAGGCAGCAGACAGACGGGGCAGTGAATACATAGCGGTTGATGACTCAAACAGGGGCCCTCATCATCCTTCCCTCCCGCAAATGACTGAATTCCCTCCGTGACACACACACATACGTACACACAAACACTGTGAATTCCCTCTGTGACTCCCCACCATCTCTCAGAGAAGAGAAATGATAGGAGAGGTCACAGCGTCATGTTCTCTGCTAGATTGGAATTTGTTTTGTACATCGTTTGCAGCGGGCGGCTTCTCGGTCGTTCCTCGCTGTTTTTCTGCCGGCGTGCGCACTAGAGATGTAAGACCTGGCACTGAAGAGCATACAGGAATTGCATTAGCAGACAGGTGATTGGTCACCTTGGGTAGACATTAGAGGAGCAGACAGTGCAGCAGCAGCTTCCCAGTCGGTCTAGATGCTGAGCAGAGCATACGTACCGTAGTGTGTGTGTGTGTGTGTGTGTGTGTGTGTGTGATTGGTCTGTGGGCTCATACCACACCAGTTTCATCACCTTCAGTAATCTTATCTGCTGAAGAGGATATTTTCCAAACAATCTGTCTCTATAATTAAAACAATGAGTGAGTCAGTCAGTCAGCCAGTATTGAGCCATTTCTGATTGTGTTTCTGGGTCTTTCTATAAACTAGGGTACCAGTGAGGAGTTCCTACGCTGGACAACTAGTTACATATGTTGATAAGTCACTGATGATAATCTGCCATTTGTTTTTCATGTCAATACATTAAGATATAAGGGGGGGGGGGGGATCATAGCTATATTCAATCAAATTCACAGGTTAATTTAAAACCTATGTTTATCCCTTTTTCATGTTTGGTGTCTTGAACATTGGATTTGTCCAAAACAGTCAAGTGAGGAACGGCTGTTGTAATAGCGCCTGCGATGCAACAAATCTGACATTTCCTCAATTTGGGGTTTGAAAATCCTTGTAATTATTGTAGCCAGTTTCTAAGTTGTCCTGCTCCCTTATAATGATCAGTGATTTCCTTTATCTGTTTTTATGAGAGATGTGGCCACTTTCGTTTGTTTCCCACCGCTTCAATTGAAGGGTGTTGCGCTACTATGTTGCGGTAAAACCATGTGTGGTTATTATGAGGACGACAACATCTGTTGGCTTCAACTTGTCTTTCCATCCAAATCCTTCCAGTACAAAATGAACCTGTTTTTTGGTTGCTTTCTCATTATAAAATCAGCAATGGTGAGATTAATTCTACCGGTATTCATGGATTTATTGTGTGTGGCTGTCGGCCACACAGGCTACAGGAAAATCACCCTACATCCATCCAATTAATTTAGTCAGGCCACATTATTCTCACATGTTTTAGAATGTAATAATAATTTGAATATCAATGCATTGGTAAGACACTGGTAAGGCCTAAAAAATGCATCATTCTTAAAGTGGTTTTGGCCATATTTTTTTGGGGGCTTCTATAATAGGCCATGTATGTACAATTATATAAATGATACAATTGTTTAATATTGACGTCCTTGAATTGAAGTGCTTGAATTTGACTTGCCAATGTGTGTATGAACCCTGCTTCAAGGATGTATAGTCCTTCACCTATGTTGTTGTATAGGTGGAGTTATGGGACTATTTGCATATATTGCTCTAAGTACACATGTGGAACTGCATAAAAGTCTTTCTTAATTTTGTTTCAAACCATTTCAAAGTTGTTATCCCAATGTAAAACATTGGCCCCATTAGTTATAGAAAGACCCATCTACATAGCACAAAACAGTTGCTATGTATAACCTAAAAGGGTTTTTGGTTCCAGGTAGAAACCTTTTACACAGAGGGCTTTACATGGAACCCAAAAGGATTCTCCTATGGTGACAGCTAAAGAACCCATTTGGAACCCTTTTTTCTAAGAGTGTACCTGCTGTAATCATTTTTCCCAGCTGTGAGACGCAGAGCTGAAGGACAGGCTCATGATATCACATAACGCTGTGCAGAGTGGTGACGGTTAGACCGTGTCTACTTGACAGCATCACAAAAAGCTGATTTACTGTAAAACGCTTCCAGCCAGTCTTTAATCTGGGTTCTGTTCTGCTTCATACCGACCGGCTTAAGTGGCACCTTTCAGTGTGTATGTGTGTGCCAGGGTTTCCGTTAGCCTGTTGACCGGGAGAAAAAATGATCCCATCGCAAAATAGTTATCATGTATCTTATTCATCACACGCACACAGCACACAGAGCCTATTTTGAGCTGAATATCACCTCAGCGCTAGAGCTGCTTCTATAGCTCCTCAGCACGTTGCTGCTGGAGTGAAACATGTGCTTTTACAAGCCCAGTCATTGTGCAACTATTTTAAATGCAATCACATGTTAAAAACAGTTTTGATGGAAACATGGAGGCAATTATTTTATAAAGACTTCCTCGTATGCCATTGAAAGCAGCATTTCTCACCTGTTCTGTTGGTTTTCATCTGAACTTTTTTTCTTTGTCCAGAAGCCTAGTTGTTGCATTTTTATATTACTCTTTTTCAAAATTTCGAACAAAGATTTTAATCTCTGTCACATGTGGTCCGGTGCGCTGTTTACAAGTGTTTTCCAGCTAATTTTATTGGCTGCTTCATTACAGTTTTTTGAACAGAAGATGCATTTTAACAGAAGATGCAACTCCTGTTGGTTATGCATCCAATGCATATGGGTCCGGGAACATTTTTAATGGCCTGCAAATTAAAATCTTCCCGGTCTAGTTGTCCGCGCCACATTTTCGGAATGAAAACCCTGGTGTGGGTGTGCGTTGCATGTATCCCTCCCACTGTAGACCATTCATCAGACTGTGTTTACTGTTTACTAATCAATGACAACCCTGGCTCAGAGAACCACAATGCACCAGAGCACCATGCTGACAGACAGGCCCTCTTTCAACACAGGGACCAAGGAAGAGATTTAAGTAAGCTGTAGAAATGACAGCAATGGATAGTTTGGACAGCATGGCTGGAGTACATAATTAGGTAGCGGTGCGCTGGTAGAGGATGGAACATCTGCTCACTTATGAGAGAGAGAGAGAGAGTACATTCATTTTAGGATTGTAAAAATGTGTATGAACTTTATTTCCATGTAGATGAACTTTACCTAATAGCCGGAGTGTTTGCTAATGATTAAAAGCAATTGTTTTGCTAACTTAGTCTGTCTATGAAACTTTGTACATCTCCTCTTTCCAACTGTCCTTTGATGCTGGAGCAGCTAATCTTCTAGATCCACGGGGGTGAAGAGTAATGCTGGAGCAGCTACTCTTCTAGATCCGCGGGGTTGTAGAGTGATGCTGGAGCAACTAATCTTCTAGATCAACATGGGGGTAGAGTGATGCTGGAGCAGCTAATCTTCTAGATCCGCGGGGGGTGTAGTGTGATGCTGGAGCAGCTAATCTTCTAGATCTGCGGGGGTGTAGAGTGATGCTGGAGCAGCTAATCTTCTAGATCCGCGGGGGTGTAGAGTGATGCTGGAGCAGCTAATCTTCTAGAGCCGCGGGGGTGTAGAGTGATGCTGGAGCAGCTAATCTTCTAGATCCGCGGGGGTGTAGAGTGATGCTGGAGCAGCTAATCTTCTTGATCCGCGGGGTTGTAGAGCGCTATAGGCTACAGCAAGCCAGGCACTTCAGTAAAAATATAGTTTGATGTGTGGACTTTCTTTTATACAATGCACATTTTCATTGCTTGCTAGTAAATAAATAAATCGCTTATTTTAAAATAGGTTGAATATGCCTGACTATTCATTAATTATTCAACAGCTGTTGACAAGGTTGTTCTGGCATTGAGGCCTTTAGCCTAAGGTGCTAATTTTGTGTCATGGTCAATGCGCCAATCTTCTCCAACCTGGCATGATATAATTTGATACAGAATCTTTTCTTAATTTATAGACTAATCAATGCTGATCAGATCCGGTCCTGGCTGATATGCTGCCCTAGGCAAGATTTATTTTTAAATGACGCCCTCCTATCCCCCGTAAAGAAGAATAGTAGCCTAGGCTATACAGTGGTTGGCCCGCAATGGACTTTTATGAATGCCCATGTGGTAGTCTACTGTTTATAAAACAGGCAATTCATTTCTGTTAAGGCATGTATTAATTACAGTAATTTACCGTTCTCATTCTCGGAATGGAAGCGTTGTTTGCAGAGTTCATAACCTGCTATACTTGTGAGAAACAAGTTTTTTTTATTTTTTTATTTCATACCGTCTTTTACGCGTACCATGTGAGAGTTGAGCATGTGTCTGGGTTCTCTGTCCTGTTAATGTAGACAGAGCGTGTGCGCATGAGCACTGATACCTGGCCTGCTTCTCGCATTTTTTCTTCACCTCACACAGTAAGTCAACAAAGTCCGTTTTTTTTTTTACATCCATTCAAATGATCAAATCAAGTTGTATTGGTCACATACACATATTTAGCAGATGTTATTGCAGGTGTAGCACAATGCTTGTGTTCCTAGCTCCAACAGTGCAGTAGTATCTAACAATACACAAAAAAATAAAAAATAATTGAGTTAAGAAATATATAAATACTAGGACGAGCAATGTCAGAGTGGCATTGACTAAAATACAGTTGAATAATATACAGTATATAGATATGAGATGAGTAAAGCAGAATGCAAACATTATTAAAGTGCCCAGTGATTCCATGTCTATGTATATAGGGCAGCAGCCTCTAAGGTACAGGGTTGAGTAACCAGGTGGTAGCTGGCTAGTGATGGATATTTAAAAGTCTGATGGCCTTGAGATAGAAGCTGTTTTTCAGTCTCTCTGTCCCAGCTTTGATGCACCTGTACTGACCTCACCTTTCTCGACGATAGCGGGGTGAACAGACCATGTCTAGCGTGGTTGATGTCCTTGATGATCTTTTTGGCCTTCCTGTGACATTGGGTGCTGTAGGTGTCCTTGAGGGCAGGCAGTGTGCCTCCGGTGATGCGTTGGGCAGACCGCACCACCCTCTGGAGATCCCTGCGGTTGCGGGCAGGGCAGTTGCCGTACCAGGCGGTGATCCACCCCGACAGGATGCTCTCAATTGTACATCTGTAAAAGTTCCTGAGGATCTTAGGGACCAAGGTGAGGTGTTGTTTCCTACCTTCACCACCTGGGGGTGGCCCATCAGGAAGTCCAGGACACAGTTGCACAGAGTGGGGTTCAGACCCAGGGCCCGAGCTTAATGAAGAGCTTGGAGGGTACTATGGGGTTGAAGGATGAGCTATAGTCAATGAACAGAATTCTGATGTAGATATTCCTCTTGTCTAGATGGGATAGGGCAGTGTGCAGTGCGATGGCGATTGCATCATTTGTGGATCTATTGGGGCGGTAAGCAAATTGAAGTGGGTCAAGGGTGTCAGGTAAGGTAGAGGTGATATTATCATTAACTAGCCTCTCAAAGCACTTCATGATGACAGAAGTTAGTGCTACGGGGCGATAGTCATTTAGTTCAGTTACCTTTTCTTTCTTGGGTACAGGAACAATGGTGGATATATTTAAGCAAGTGGGGACAGTGGACTGGGATAGGGAGAGATTGAATATGTCTGTAAACACTGAGGACGTGGCTAGGGATGCGGTCTGGTCTGGCAGCCTTGCAAGGGTTAACAAGCTTGAATTTCTTACTCACGTCGGCCACGGAGAATGAGAGCCCATAGTCCTTGGGAGCGGGCTGGTCGGTGGCACTGTGTTATCCTCAAAGCGGGGGATTAAGGTGTTTAGCTTGTCTGGAAGCAAGACGTCGGTGTCCGTGACTTGGCTGGTTTTCCCTTTGTAATTCGTGATTGTCTGTAGACCCTGCCACATAAGTCTCATGTCTGAGCCATTGAATTGCAACTTTGTCTCTGCACTGACTTTTTGCCTGATTGATTGCCTTATGGAGGGAATAACTACATTATTTGTATTCAACCATATTCCCAGTCACCTTGCCATGGTTAAATGCGGTGGTTTGCACTTTAAGTTTTGCACTAATGCTGCTATCTATCCACAGTTTCTGGTTTGGGTAGGTTTTAATAGTCACCGTGGGAACAACATCCCCTATACACTTCCTGATTAACTCAGTCACTGTGTCCGTGACATTGTTAATGTTATTCTCAGAGGCTACCCAGAACAAATCCTAGTCCACGTGATCAAAACAATCTTAACCTCTTCCAGCTAGGGTCCCATTTTCCGAATTTTCGCCTGTCTGACGTGCCCAAAGTTAAATGCCTACCACTCATGGCCAGAAACTAGGATATTTACATATTTAGTACTATTGGATAGGAAACACTCTGAAGTTTATAAAACCATTAAGATATAGTCTGTGGCTATTCCAGAACAGATTTAGCAGGCAAAAACCAGAGAAATTTCTGTCCGGAATTTATTTTTCTGTTGCTCTCCTCTCATTTTGAAGCCCATGTAATATTTTCTATGGGGAATAGGACCGAGGTTGCAGTACTTATGGCTTCCACTAGATGTCAACAGTCTCTGGAAAGGGTATGGAGGAAAAAGCTCTGACCAGATCCTTAGAGAGAGAATTACTACCGGTAGGGAAAAAGGTAAACAGGCGTGCACGTTCACGAGCGTGAACGCGCCAAGCGACCAACTTTCTTTTCGTCTTTTAACGTTTCACTTACCGTTCTTGTAAAATATGATCGCTATTATTCATAAAAGAATACATAAGGATGCATTATTAATGATATTTGATTTGTTTGTGAAAAGATGAGAGGTATAATTTGAGCGATCCCTTCACTGTAAAGCGGGCGAGTAGACTGACAATGCTTGGTGGAGTAGCTGAACGTAACGTGCCAAAAACAACGGATATTTATGGATATAATGATTTACTTTTTCTAACAAAAGAACCATGGATTATCTTGTTTGGACACTTGGGAAGACCTCAGAAGAAGTTATTTGAAAGGTAAGCGATTTATATTAGCTGTGATATGGACATTTTGAGAACCGAGCTGGATATGAATTTATGCTAATGTGGAAAATATGTGAGGTACTAGCCTCAAACAATCAAATGTAGTGCTTTCGCCGTAAAGCCTTTTTAAAATCTGACAACGCAGTGATATTGCCAAGAAGCAGAGCTTTTGATGGCTATGCAACACTATGCAACACTTGTATATCGAAGTTAAATATTACGAATATGTATTACGAATATGTATTTTGAATTTGGCGCATATGTTTGCTCTGAAAACGATCCCGCTAGAAAGGGTTCGGTGCGCTAACAGGTTAAAACATGGATTCCGATTGGTCAGACCAGCGTTGAATAGACCTTTTTGAGTGTATGCCTAGAGGAATGGAGGAGAAAAATGGAGTCATGATCAGATTTGCCGAAGGGAGGGCGGGGGAGGGCCTTGTAGCCGTCCTGGAAGGGCGAGTAGCAGTGGTGGAGTGTTTTAGCAGTGCGAGTACTACAGTCAATGTGTTGATAGAACTTCAGTAGCGCTTTCCTCAAATTTGCTTTGTTTAAATCCCCAGCTACAATAAATGTG
Organism: Brachymystax lenok tsinlingensis; assembly: GCA_030435695.1. Lineage (NCBI taxonomy): Eukaryota > Metazoa > Chordata > Actinopteri > Salmoniformes > Salmonidae > Brachymystax > Brachymystax lenok. The sequence goes on from CM059810.1 coordinate 22,891,485, forward strand.
GCCTCAGGATATGTGGTTTCCAGTTTGCACAAAGTCCAGTGGAGTTCCATGAGGGCTGTCGTGGTATCGGCTTGAGAGGGAATATACACAGCTGTGACTATAACCAAAGATAATTATCGTGAGAGGTAATATGGTCGACATTTGATTGTGAGGTTTTCTAGGTCAGGGCAACAAAAGGACTTGATTTTCTGTACGCTATCACAATCTCACCATGAGTAGTTAACTTCTTAGGGAGCGGCTCCTGAGGTGACGGTTTTGGAGAGTCTGGCGTGCCCAAAGTAAAATGCATGCCACTCAGGCCCAGAAAATAGGATATGCACATAATTAGTACTATTGGATAGGAAACACTCTGAAGTTTCTAAGAGTGTTAAAATAATGTATGCGAGTATAACAGAAGTGATATAGCAGGCGAAAACCGAGGAAAATCCATCGGATTTGCAGTTTTGTAAATGAGCATCTTCTCCATTGTGCCTATTGCATACAACTTTATGTAGGACTGAGACTGCAGTACCTATGGCTTCCACTAGATGTCAACAGTCAGACTGGGAATTCTAGCAGTGACCAGAACGGATAGTGACAGGAAATTGTCAGGCGACCACTTTTTGTAAACAAGGTTTGGCGTCTTGAGATTGTGAGCAGCGCACCACTTTATTTTTCTTTCCTATCGTTCACGTTATTGTCCAGTTGAAATATTACAGCAAATATACCCAAAAGGATACCTAAGGATACATTAAAAATTATGTTTGATTTGTTTGTAGAAAGTGTATAGGTATAATTTGAACGTGTTCTCTTCACGGTTCAATGGGCGACTCAACTGTGGATTTTATGATCATAACGCGCCAACCAAACGGAGATTTATGGATATAATAAATCACTTTTTTTAACCAAAGCGTTAAAGCATGGATTGTCTTCGTTGGACACTTGGGAAGCCCTCAGCAGAAGTTCATCAAAGGTAAGCGATTTTATATTAGCGATTTTATGCGTTTTGTGAGACCTGTGTTGGGTTATGGATTTATGCTAATGCATAAATATTAGAGGTGCTACCCTCAAACAATCAAATGTTGTGCTTTCGCTGTAAAGCTGACAACGCTGTGATATTGCCAAGAATCAGAGCTTTTGATGACTATGCAACAATTGTATATTTATGAATGTTTAATAATTCAACTTTTGGATTTTGAATTAGGCGCCTCACATTTCACCGGGTAGTGTCGGGAGTGGGACGCTAAAACATACACCACTGCCTTTCTTCTTCCCGAAGAGTTCTTTATTTCTGTCTGCACGATGTGCTGAGAACCCAGTATGGACTGGGACAGTATATCCGGAGAGAGCCATGATTCCGTGAAACAGAGTATGTTACAGTCCCTGATGTCTCTCTGGAAGGAGATCCTTGCCCTGAGCTCGTCTACTTTATTGTCCAGAGACTGAACATTAGCGAGTAATATACTCGGAAGCGGTGGTGGTGTCCCCGCCTCCTGAGTCAGACTAAAAGTCCACTCCAAATAACTCCTCTCCGCCCGTAGCGTCTTGGAGCAGCGTCTGGGATAAGTTCAATTGCCCAGGGGGAATGAACAAAGGATCCAATTCAGGAAAGTAATATCCCTCGTCGTAATGCTGTTGATTTACCGCCTCTCTGATATCCAAAAGTTCTTTCCGGCTGTATGTAATAACACAAAACACGTTGTGGTGCAAAAAATGTAAGAAATAACAAAAAAACAAATACTGCAAAGTTGCTTAGGAGCTAGAAGTGTCACGCCTGCTTCCACTCTTCCCTCCCCCTGGCGCTTGAGGGCGCTAGGTTACCCTGCATCACGCACTCCTGCCATCCATCACGCATACCTGCCTTCCCTCGTCACGCGCATCAGCGATATTCGACTCACCTGTTTATTACCTTCCCTATATTTGTCAGTTCCCCAGCTCTGTTCCCCGCTGCTGCATTAATTGTTTTTGTCTGTGTTATTAGTTTTCTGATGCTGTTCCTGTCTCGTGCCATGTCCGTTATTTATTAAATGTTTACTCCCCATACCTGGGAAAAAAAATAAATATTTTTTTTATTAGAATTGTCTTTTTTTGTATATTAGTTTGCTGACGTTGTTCCTGTCTCGTGCCATGTTCGTTACTTATTAAATGTTTTACTCCCCGTACCTGCTTCGTGTCTTCAGCGTCATCACGTGACAGAATGCAGCAGCTAACTTACGAAGCATCGGGGAGTACTGGCGTTCCGGTTGGTATGGTGGCATCGGCTCTGGGTTGCCACCGATGGAACCGGGGGTGCCTAGCCAGCTCGTCGGGCTTCCACGCCCTAGCTGGCTCGAGAGGTTTTCTTGCCTCGGGTGGCTCGGCGGCTTCCCATCCCACGTCACTCTCCACCGGATCATTGGGCTCCCTCTCTGCAGCGGGAACGACAGGCGTCTTGCCTCAGCCGGATCGCCGGGCTCCCATGCCTCCGCCGGCTCGCCAGGCTCTCACGCTCCTGCCGGTTCGTTGGGTTTTCGCGCCCCAGCCGGCTTGCCCAGCCCCTGTCATGATTTAATCTTGTAAAAGGCCTATTTTCTAAGGCTACATTATTTCTCAAATTACAGCATCCTCTCTTTGAAGAACATATCCCATTCTGTAGGCTCGGAGTCACAGTATCCATAGTGAAAAAGAAAGAGACGAGAGACAGAACTGGATGCCAAATTCACACAGACATTAATTTGCAGCGCCACATGGGACTGGTAGTGATGATGAGAGAGAGAGAGACAGATTACTACTGAGTCACAGTTGGTGACCAGAGAAAGTCAGAGTACCTAACAACCTTCACAAATGAGTTGTTAAATGTCAGTTCTATAGTATCACTGCAGATGTCTATTGAAAATGTAAAATCATTAAATGTAGAACCTTTTCCATTGTTAGAATACAGAGACCTAAAAGTCCTCTCAAATGAATGTGTGTTAGGGCATGTAAGTTATAAAATAACTCCTGCAATACCTGCGTGTTCCTCTGCTGAACGAGAGAGCAGCATTCTCAGCATGTGTAATTAACTAGCGCATTGTGTAGTGAGTCTGTGGCCCCAGACCCCGAGCTGTCTGGGCAGAGCCTGTACGGTAGTTGGTCAATTTACTGGAATCAATATGCAGAGAGCGCAGCCCGACAGACTGCCAGTCTCAGCAAGCTCTAGGAACAGAGGGAAGAAGAAGAGAACGAGTAGAGGAGGAGAAGAGTGAAAACAGAAAGGGAATGGAGGAACCACAGAATAAGGAGGAGAGGAGGAGGAGAGCAAACAGATGAGGAGAAGGAGAAGAAAATGCAACAGAACAGAACAGATGAACAGAACAGGACAGAACAGAACAGATGAACAGGACAGAACAGAACAGATTAACAGAACAGGACAGATGAATAGAACAGAACAGAACAGATGAAAATAACAGGACAGGACAGAACATATGAAAAGAACAGGACAGAACAGAACAGATGAATAGGACAGGTCAGAACAGGACAGATAAACAGAAGAGGACAGAACAGAACAGATTAATAGGACAGGACAGAAAAGGACTGTCACAATCTTCATATTGAGCAGACCAAGATGCAGCGAGGGTTCCAGTGTACATACTTTATTTACGTAATGCAACTGACAAAACAATAAACAAATAAAGATCGCAACGCAGGTGTGGCTCAACACAGGCACACACACACACACACACCTTCAAATATAAATAATGACCCACAACCCCAGTGAAGAAAATAACAAACATATTAGAGGTAACGACAATCAGCTGCCTCTAATTGGGAACCGTCAACCCAACATAGAAATACACCACCTATAACTAAAAACCCCTCCTAAGCAAAACACAAATGAAACGCCAGCCTGCTATCCCAGGCCAGGACGTGACAAGGACAGATGAACAGAACAGAACAGAATAGATGAACAGAACAGAAAAGAACAGAACAGATGAACAGAACAAGACAGAACAGATGAATAGGACAGAACAGTACATAACAGGAAAGGACAGATGAACAGAACAGGACAGGACAGAACAGTACAGGGCAGAACAAAACAGAACAGGAGAGGTGAACAAAACAGAACAGAACAAAACAGGACATAACAGAACAGGACAGAACATATTAACAGGACAGGACAGAATAGAGCAGATGAACAGAACAGATGAACAGAATAAGTACAGGACAGGAGAGGAGGGGGAGAACCAAACAACATTTTGGTTTCAGAGAGAGAGGAAAAGCACACTGTACAGTACATGATTAGAAGGAACAGATCAGTTGAGAGAATAAAAAAACAGAACAGAATAAGCAGAGGAGACTGTTTAGAGAGAGGGGGAGTACCCTGAGATGGATAGAGTGATGTGTTTATCTCTATGGAGAGTACACTAAGACAGGGTTAGTCTGGTCTGAGTAGTATGTCTTCCTCTTTTGTTTTGAGCCATCCCCCACAGGACCTGTCAAGCCTTGATCCACTGCTGAGTTCAGATTTACAGAGGCAAGGTCACTGTACTGTTTATTGATCAGCCTGTCTGTCTAGCTATCTGTCTGGAGAATATAAGATAGTTTTAAGTATGCTCAACTGTGTGGATTTTACTTACTTTACACCTTGATTGTGTTTTGCAGCGTTGGTTGGTGGGAAAAGTGTATATTTTCAAAGCATTAGGGCTTATTTCTCCCTAAGGTTTTAGTTTATAATACACATAGGTTATAGAGGAAAATAACAATTTGCATTTACCCACAAAGTTCTCTTACCGAATACGGTTGCAAAAATAACTTCCTGTATCGTGCGTGTCGGAATAGATCTGGAATGTTGGGGAAAAGTATTTGCTTAATCAATAGCCTCCTACCTAACTTTACCTTGAAGTAGTGTTTCTTTCAGATGTATTTTTCAAGTGGCTCACCACCAGTTATGCAAGGACGTTGAAGGACAAATCCCAGCCCAAAAGGAACAGTCTCGCAGTCCAGGACAACCCTGAACAAGAATTCAACCTCTGCAGAAAACAACACTCTTCAGATTTTCAGAGGCTAGGACGATTAGCTAGCTCAATGCATACTGATTTTCTATTCTGGAAAGAACTGGAGAGAAGAAAACGTTGTACTCTGGAGTTATTCCTGACCTGATACTAACCTAGAAAAACATAGTATAGATACCCATTATACAGTCTACATTAGAATATTGCAAGCAGGTGAAAGTGCAATAGGTGAAAGGGCATTAACAGATGCACAGTGCTTAAGGCGGCGGCCTGCTTTGTTCAAAACTGTTTGCTGTGTCTGTGTCCAAGCCTTCAAAGCCTGAGAGTCTGAGCAGGAGAAGTCATGAAATATTGGTAGCCAGCTCCAACACCTCTTGACCTGCCCTTTATGAGGTGTAGCTCAGAAGATGAGTTCCCTGTCTGTCTTCGTGTGTGAAACCCTGGAGTCATTTAGACATTTAACAGGCGTGGACCTAGTGACTTCAGGTGGCAATGAAATAGGAGTTATAGGGCAATATAAATGAAAATTGCACTCCTTTAAAGATTGGTATTACCTCTTGGCTTGGCAATTATTTTGTGCTGTGTCCCGTGTCAGCTTGAGAGAGATGTAAACTACTCAAAGTGCAGGGTTTCGCAGGGTCACAGTTGTGACTAATGATATCAGCCTCTTAGGCTCTACCTGAGTAGTTAGAATATATTCTTTGTACTGGAAACAAGCTGGCATGGATGTGTGAAAACAGACACAGTTATTTCTCACATAAACTGTAGTATCCTTTACTCTCATGTGGGTGAAGTGACTTCATAAAGTATCCTCAGTTTATTGAACAGTTGTCGTGGCAACATTACCTAAAAAAAGGAAAGAAAAGTCTGAAATGTATTCTATGTTAGTTAGTAGCATCAGTTGACTTTTAGAAGTCAACACTGTCCTTGTTTTTTCATCGCAAGGTTTATCAGATTTGTCCCTAATGGAGAATGGAACTCTAAACAGTAAACACAGATGCTTCATTTTACATTGGAGCTTATTTTCAACTGTTTCCCCAACCTTCTTACCTCTGATTAGTGAAGTGAGGAGACTGTAATAACTGTGTCTCAAAAAGACGTGCTCTGTTAGATTTTAGATCACGTCCAACTGTAAAGTAACTGGATAATGTCCAGCGGAGTCTGATTAGCTCTAAAATACCACCTCATTCAAGATTTGAATTTATCCGATATGATCAAGATCACTCTCTTCATATATCTACATGGCTTTTTAAAGTTATTCAAAAGCAAATATCATTGTAGTGTGTCTCTTTAAATTACTATTGTTCATCTATCTCCAAATCCCTTATTTTGATGTTTACACAGGCGTTTACACAGGCAGCCCAATTCTGATCTTTTCACATCAAATCTTTCTCAGAGCTGATTTGATTGGTCAAAAGGCCAATTAGTTTAAAAATATAACAAATGGGCTGCCTGTGTAAACACAGCATGCTCTTCAACCAATTGCTGCCCACACCTGCCCGCCCAGCATCACTACTCTGGACGGCCATGCAGCTACCCATAGGGCATTTACCCGCTGCTACTAGGGGAGAGAAGAGAAACACCGCAATTACTCCACAGGGAATCGAACAAAAAAGACCCATTGACAAATGGGAAGTGTTAAAGTGGATCATTATGACTCTGGTATCCTGTCTGTTTCCAAAAGCTGCTGAAAAGTAGGCTCTTCTAAGGCAAAGTACCATAGGGGTCCATTTAGTGAGGGGTCCATTTGAAGGGGGGTCCACAATATTTGAAGGGGGGTCCATTTAGTGAGGGGTCCACAATAACCACATTTCCACCTACATGCCATGATACTTTAGCATCTCTTAAAAATATGATGCAGGGCCTCAGAAGAGCTTACTTTTCAGCAGCTTTTGGAAACAGACAGAAAACATAATGGTCCACTTTAACCCATTTGTCAATGGGTCTTTTTTGGTAGATACCCTGTGGAGTAATTGCAGCGTTCCTCTTCTCTCCCATTTCTATGATCAGAAAAGACACTGTAAATGCACTGATTTATTTCAGGGCTTGGCAGTTAGCCACTTTGCCGTAACGACGACTCCTAAATCCTCAAAAGACATCAAACCAGGAAGGGAAACATTTTGATGACTAATATGATTATACACACCTTTGATATTTATCATATCAGCAGTGTGTGTGTATGTGTGAGAGGGCTTCGTAATCTCTCCTTTTCTATCTGAGACACGGCGGTTGGAACCAAAAATCTCAAATTTGGACTCATCAGACCAAAGGACACATTTCCACCGGTCCACATTTCCATTTCCACTACTAAAGGACACCAATAAGAAGAAGAGACTTGCTTGGGCCAACAAACACGAACAATGGACATTATAAAATGCATTCCAGGTGACTACCTCATGAAGCTGGTTGAGAGAATTCCAAGAGTGTGTAAAGCTATCATCAAGGCAAAGGGTGGCTACTTTGAAGAATCTCAAATATAAAATATATTTTGATTTGTTTAACATTTTTTGGGTTACTACATGATTCCATGTGTTATTTCATAGTTTTTATGTCTTCACTATTATTTTACAGTGTAGACAATAGTAAAATTAAAGAAAAGCACTTAAATGAATAGGAGTGACCAAACCTTTGACTGGTACTGTATGTACAGTGAGGGAAAAAAGTATTTGATCCCCTGCTGATTTTGTACGTTTGCCCACTGACAAAGAAATGATCAGTCTATAATTTTAATGGTAGGTTTATTTGAACAGTGAGACACAGAATAACAAAAGATATCCAGAAAAACGCATGTCAAAAAAGTTATAAATTGATTTGCATTTTAATGAGGGGAAATAAGTATTTGACCCCCTCTCAATCAGAAAGATTTCTGGCTCCCAGGTGTCTTTTATACAGGTAACGAGCTGAGATTAGGAGAACACTCTTAAAGGGAGTGCTCCTAATCTCAGTCTGTTACCTGTATAAAAGACACCTGTCCACAGAAGCAATCAATCAATCAGATTCCAAACTCTCCACCATGGCCAAGACCAAAGAGCTCTCCAAGGATGTCAGGGACAAGATTGTAGACCTACACAAGGCTGGAATGGGCTACAAGACCATCTCCAAGCAGCTTGGTGAGAAGGTGACAACACTTGGTGAGATTATTTGCAAATGGAAGAAACACAAAAGAACTGTCAATCTCCCTCGGCCTGAGGCTCCATGCGAGATCTCACCTCATGGAGTTGCAATGATCATGAGAATGGTGAGGAATCAGCCCAGAACTACACGGGAGGATCTTGTCAATGATCTCAAGGCAGCTCGGACCATAGTCACCAAGAAAACAATTGGTAACACACTACGCCGTGAAGGACTGAAATCCTGCAGCGCCCGCAAGGTCCCCCTGTTCAAGAAAGCACAAATACATGCCCGTCTGAAGTTTGCCAATGAACATCTAAATGATTCAGAGGACAACTGGGTGAAAGTGTTGTGGTCAGATGAGACCAAAATGGAGCTCTTTGGCATCAACTCAACTCGCCGTGTTTGGAGGAGGAGGAATGCTGCCTATGACCCCAAGAACACCATCCCCACTGTCAAACATGGAGGTGGAAACATTATGCTTGGGGGTGTTTTTCTGCTAAGGGGACAGGACAACTTCACTGCATCAAAGGGACGATGGACGGGGCCATGTACCATCAAATCTTGGGTGAGAACCTCCTTCCCTCAGCCAGGGCATTGAAAATGGCTTGGAGAAGATCTGCAAAGAGTAGTGGGACAAAATCCCTCCTGAGATGTGTGCAAACCTGGTGGCCAACTACAAGAAACGTCTGACCTCTGTGATTGCCAACAAGGGTTTTGCCACCAAGTACTAAGTCATGTTTTGCAGAGGGGTCAAATACTTATTTCCCTCATTAAAATGAAAATCAATTTATAAAAATTTTCACATGCGTTTTTCTGGATTTTTTTGTTGTTATTCTGTGTCTCACTGTTCAAATAAACCTACCATTAAAATTATAGACTGATCATTTCTTTGTCAGTGGGCAAACGTACAAAATCAGCAGGGGATCAAATACTTTTTTCCCCTCACTGTATGTGATGGTGTGTATAGACATTATAGACAGTATATGAATAGAAGTGGTGTGTACAGCAGTCGTTATATAGGATGAGCCTTGACTAGAATACAGTATATACATATGAAGTGGGTTAAACAGTATGTAAACATTATTAAAGTAACCAGTCTTCAATGACAGAATGTACAGCATAAAATATTTACTGTATTTGTGTTCGCAGCAAGCTCCCTGCTAAAGTTCAGGTTAAAGACAAGTATTTCTCTGAACCTCCAAGGCAACCTTCAAAGTTCACAGAAAGCAAACAGAAAGCAGAACAAAGCTTAAGGTTTCTGAATTATTGCTAAGTTCTAGCTTCTATTGCACTGGGAAGCACTTTAGAGAGCAATTTGAAGACACTTCAGGCTCGTTAATGCATAACAGTTATTTTTGTCAGTTGAATTCAAATGTCATTCTTTAAGAAGAAAAAATAAAATAATAGAATCAGCACATGTTCAACTGTTGATGGAGTGAAGGGAGAATGAATAGAAATTATGGTCAGTTAGCGTATCAGCCCTGATAATTTAACTATCAAAATGTAAGTGTTTTACCTTTCTCTTCATGTTACTGTTTGGCTGAGGCTCACGCTGAATTGCAGCATTTAATCTCTGAGTGGGTGATGATGGAATGATGGAATTGTCTCCCACCCTCTTCCTCCTCTCCTCTTTCTCAGGGCTTCTCGCTGGGGCTGAGCGAAGGACACATTTACACCTGGACGGACGGCTTGAGGAGGAGAGACTGGCATGATAACGAGAGCATCAGGAGAGACGAACTGCGTGTCGGTACGTCTCACAGAGAACTCACAGGAAACCACAGACGATCACTACACCTCCTGTAGCTAAAGAGTTTTCACTCTGCACACAGCGAGCAAGCTGAGACCTCACGTAACAAATGTCCACATAAAGAACTTCAGCCAAGTCTATCTTCATCATGATTGACTGTAATGGTTTCCATGAAGGTAAAGGGGAGATTGTTTTCCAAGGTAGTAACTGTATTATTAAGGTACTGTTGGTACTGTACAGTAACTTTGTAAGTCATATCGATCTATTTGATAATGTTCGCTTTAGCTCTGCCTATTGAGCAATGGGAACCCAGATGCTGGACAAATGAATTTCCATTTGAGACAAATAAAAAAAATAACAAATGATGGTCAGTTTCCAGCAAGTAGAGGTAGGACTAACCCTTAGCTAAGTGAGAACATGTACCAGGATCTAAATTCAGATTTACATTAATTAGAAAAGGTCACTGACAGACAAGCCATTAGTATCCACTATTCAAACAAGAAGTATCTCAGGGAGGGGTGTACGGGCCAGAAATGATTGTATCCACACATAACCCAGCTATTTCTATTTCCATTCATTACATAAATGTCAAGTAAAGAGCAGAGAGGCAGAGACCCAATGTTCCTCTCCTAATCCAAACACAGTATCTGTGTCTCCTTCCTGCCGCTGTGCAGTTACAGCATCAGTGAAAAAGAGCTCTATTTGAAACATATGTATTTTCAGTCTTAGCCCCCTTAAGGTTAAATCACTGTGGCATTGCCAGTTAAAGCTTTAATATTTTAGCAGATAGATTGCAATAGTCCCATCCTGGTAGAGAACTAGTCTGCATCCCAAACTGAAACTTAGTTCCCACATAGTGCACTACTTTTGACCAGTTCTGGGTAGTGCATGATATAGGGAATAAGGTGGGTTTTGGAACATACCCCAGAGCTGGGAAACATTTGAAGCCAAGCCAGATAAATCATCAATGCCAGACAGGAAATATATTATTTCGGTCAGGGGTTCATGTCAACTGTAGATAAACATGTCAGAGGCAATATTAATGACCAGGCAACAATGGAGAATAGAACACTTTTACAGCTTCTGGAATTGCGGAACTCGGACGTAAATTCTAATGCATGCAGACTTCAGAGTATTAAATAAAGTCATTAGCCAGATTAGACTAAGTAGAATTGCTACCAGACTAAAACAGAGATGTCAAACAGGGCACCCTATTCCCCACATTCCCCTATGGGCCCTGGTCAAAAGTAGTGCACTATGTAGAGAATAGGGTGCCATTAGGGAGCTGCTCCAGAGCTGTCACATCACGTAACCCTTCAATATGGCTGCCTAAATCCTGAACGTTGCCCTCTCTGCTCTCCTGTCTGGTCAGATCATGATGCATGGTCATTGTCCCACCAGACCTCCACCACATATGTACCACACCATCTGTTGAGCCTCGATTGTACGTTTGCGGCGACCATGATAGAAGCTTTCTATTAATTTTGGATGAATCAAGCTGATTATAGCTCATCAGTGCATGAAACCCAGGGGTGAGTAATACATTTGCCCCTGTTTTTCTCGCGTATGTCGGAAGGAAAAGTGTAGTCTACTATATGCATTAACCACTTACAAATCTAAAGCAGCTCATATACAAATGCTCTGTATAATGAATTGTAGGCATGTCTATTAACCACTTATAAAGCTGCAGTGCTGGTAATCAACATCATTGTACTGTGATGGGCCTGTTAATTAAATGTTGAGCATCTCTCAATCAAGAAGACGTCAGCCTCTTGCCCATCTCTGTTGTGAATAGCTTAGTGATTACAGAACAGGGCCTGCATTCAAATAGTGTCTCCGAGTAGGAGTGCTGATCTAGGATCAGGTCCCCCTTGTCCATGACATCTTATTAATGATGATCTAAAAGGCTAAACTGATCCTAGTCTGAGACTCTTTGTGAATACAGACACATAACCACCTCCATCCCACAACCAGGAAGCTGTGGAAAATCTAACCCCATTGAACAGCATGTAGGAATGATTCATGTGTTAAACCAATTAGGTGATTTTCTCTATATATTGTCTATCCCATTAGGCCTTTTAAAAGCATCCTTTTACATGTTCTGTCAGCAGGGAAGTTTGGTGAGTGCACTTTGTCCATGTTTTACTTTAGTTTTTTGAACCTCCATTGTCTCGAAAAATCAAGCCCCTTCCGAGGTAAACGATGGAATGGAAAACCATTAATATTGAACATTAATGTGTGGGTGTGCTGGATTGGAATATTTAATTTGCTTGTTTTGCCTCCCTCCTGTGAGCTTGGCTACCCTGTGCTGTGGGTGTAGTGTTTCAATAATTATGTACCATGGAAAATTAGCTTCCAGCGGCCAGCAATACTCACACAGTAGTTATTAAACTCACCGCATTATTGAGAGAGAGGGATCACTGGTTATGTCAATGTATAATTCACGTTGATGAGAGAAATTATGAACGAAGTCAAACTTGGCAAGTGATTTATTCATTAGCATTGGTTTTGACAAAGGATGTAAAATGAATTGTGTTTATGAGAGGACAGGGACGTGGGTTTCGTTTCATCCTATTTCCAGCCGACTCTTAAGATTGTGGCATACGATACCTACTTGAAACACAAGCCTTTACTTGCCAAAATATTTCCCACCACCCGCTTCCAAATCCATTTAATATTTTACAAAAACAACGATTTTTCTATTTCCCTCTTTTGTACTCGTCCTGGAAACTTTCCATGTTTTCCTCGGTCTCGCTCACACATCAAAAGGAAAGCCTCTCGTTAAGAATGTCATTGTCTTCCTTTCTGCATCCTCTCCGTACATCAAACAAAGCCAGCTGTCAGTGGACATTAACCGCATGTTTGCCACGCCAGGAGTGTTTTCAGGGATAACCTTAACATACCATACAATAAATGCACTAAAACAGTTTTTTCCCCAGGAGATTTCTCTCTATATTGTAAGCTTTCTCTTTATATTAGAAGCTGTACATTTCTCTCATATGTGTCTCTCGTCCAATAAGAACAATGCACATTAGCAGGATTCCGGAATTAGATGCTTCTATACCTACTTGTGATTTCATTGCAGCATCCTCTAATAAAGTATGCAGATAGGATCCTCTACTTCTGGCCCCTTGGAGGTATAAACGAGGTAAATGGTTTAATTAGATGAAAGAGAAGCTGTCAGTCAATTGTGATTGGCAGCTTAAGTGATATGTAACGCCTTTCCTTCAGCATCGGAGCCCCTGGGGCTTGATTCATGGTGGGCAGTTAGTCAAGATCATGGCAGTAATGCACATTGCAGAGTGTGAGCCAATGATTCTGTCACCACGCAGACTCTTTCTGAGGTTTCACATCTCAGTCCAGGACTCAAGATTAAACAGTAGGGGGGTCGCAGAACAAATGGATGGACTCAAGAGTACAGCCTGTGCGGATAGATACTATAGTATGTCACCATATTTACGGGCATAGTATATCACATGCAATGGCATCAAAAACATGGTGTTTTGTTCTTAATTGGTTTCAGTGCACACAGCAAACCATTGCATCACCTTGGTAACCACTAACCAGCACCATTTGATTGAACACAGACAGTAACACTTTACTTCAAGCCTGCAGGTGTAATGTTTTAGGTCTATAACTTGTTATAAGCATCCATGAGCTTTTATAATAATCAAATGGGGCTGTGTAGCAGTGTTTCAGTACAGTTACTGATCCACACTCATGTAGGCTACTGTTTTTATCATTGCATGCTTTACCAAGCCCCCCTAATGAGATACTCACACCGTAGCAGTTCAAATGAACACACAGCTCTTAGCCTATTGTTTGTATTTAACTTGTGCCTAAACGGCAGTTTCCAAGGAGAATTCAATCTCCTCTACTCTATCAGCATGTTAGGCAGAGTGTGTAGAGGGCTGCTTATTAAATTTAAGAAGTCCCGTTTCCTGTTGTTGGTTTGGGGCCAACGTTGATTGCAATACTGAAAACAGTGTGTTGCGTCTCTAAATACACACACACACACACACATACATACATACTCACACTCCTGATCTGATAAATCACAGACGTGTGTATAATTGTATTAGTGATTGCAGGGCAGGCCAAATGTTTCCCTTCCTGGTTTGATGTCTTTTGAGGATTTTGGAGTCGTTGTTACGCCAAAGTGGCTAACTGCCAAGCCCTGAAATAAATCAGTGCATTTACAGTGTCTTTTCTGATCATAGAAATGGGAGAGAAGAAGAACACTGCAATTACTCCACAGGGTATCTACCAAAAAGACCCATTGACAAATTATGGTTAAAGTGGACCATTATGACCCTCTGAGACACACACACACACACACATACACACACACTAACTCTCTCTCTCTCTCACACACACACACACACACACACACACACACACACACACACACACACACTAACTTTCTCTCTCACACACACACACACACACACACTAACTCTCACTATGAGATTTCACAGTATTTTCTGTCTTTTAGGGAAAGGGGAGCACGGCAAGCCTTACCCTCTGGCTGAGGATGAGTGTGACGACTCGGTTTACAAGGAGAACGGCTTCAACATCTACGTTAGTAACAACATCGCCCTGGACCGCTCTCTACCAGACATCAGACATCCAAAGTAAGTAGAGAGACAGATGGGTCTTTCTCTGACACAAATGTTGACACAATAAATGTGCAGAGCAGAGGTAATGCTGTGTGTTAATTGGGGGCCAATTGCTGCGCTACTAATGAGAGAACATGGTGGTGTGCGTGTTAACATTTCACTTCAAACATAAGATGGGGTCACGCCTCGCATCTCCAACGATGTTGTCTTCCCTAATCCCACAGGTCTTAGTATCTGTGTCTGTTCAATGGCTTGGAGGAGAGGAGCGTGAACAAACACTTTCACCTCTGTTGATCCTCACATCAAATAAATGTGAAAGTAACCTGTATACAATGTACACAATTTGCACTGGCACTTTACTGGTATTCATTAGTAGGCAAACATGGCTAATATCATTACATGGCAAATGGCAGCTCACATCGATTAGGGCTTTGTTGTGGGTGGTTACTCTGCTACTCTGGTACCAATCAAAGGTGTTTAGTTGAACAGTGCTGCATATGTACGTTAGGATGGCCGTATTGGCTGCTTTTCGCAGTGATGTCAGATATTGCTTAAAGAGGATTTGCAATGAGGTATTTGATGGATTGGTCCATAATGGCTCTCAGGCAGCACTAGAAGGCATTGTAAGAAAGTGTGAGAGAGAAACCACTATCCTTCTGCGCACCATTAGGCCCTCATAGAAACAACATGGATTTTCTATTTCTCTCTCTCTCTCTCTCTGTGTCTCCCCTCTCTCTCTCTCTCTCTCTGTGTGTCTCTGTGTCTCTCTCTCTCTCTCTGTGAGTCTCTCTCTCTCTCTCTCTGTGTCTCTCTCTCTCTCGCTCTCTCTGTGTCGCTCTCTCTCTCGCTCTCTCTCTCGCGCTCTCTCTCTCTCTCTCTCTCTGTCTCTGTCTCTTTCTCTCTCTCTCTCTCTCTCTGTCTCTGTGTCTCTCTCTCTCTCTCTCTCTCTCTCTGTCTCTGTGTCTCTCTCTCTCTGTCTCTGTCTCTCTCTCTCTCTCTCTCTCTCTCTCTCTCTCTCTCTCTCTCTCTCTCTCTCTCTCTGTGTCTCTCTCTCTGTGTCTCTCTCTCTCTCTCTCTCTCTCTCTCTCTCTCTCTCTCTCTCTGTGTGTCTCTCTCTCTCTCTCTCTGTGTGTCTCTCTCTCTCTCTCTGTGTGTCTCTCTCTCTCTCTGTGTCTCTCTCTCTCTCTCTCTCTCTCTCTCTCTCTCTCTCTCTCTCTCTCTCTCTGTGTGTGTCTCTGTGTGTGTCTCTCTCTCTCCTTGCAAGAAACAAATCCCCCAGTAACTCCTACTGCAATGGGTTGGAAGTCAGGAGGGGGGTTGCAGTAGTGTTACAGCTCTGTCGATAATGAGAACTATTCCCTCCGCTGCGGGGGGGCTGGAGAGTGACTGCATCCCAATGGCACCCTACTCCCTTTATAGTGCACAACTTTTTACCCTATGGGCCCTGGTAAAACATAATGCACTTTATAGGGCATTGGGTGCCGTTTGGACTCCAAGTGATTCCATGTTAGCAAGGTAGGGAAATTAGATGCCACACTGTGCTGTGCATACTGTGGAGAGGGATATAGGGACATTTTCAAATTTGAAAGCTAGTTAAGCTTAGGCTTGAAATATAGTGTTTTCTCCTTATGGATGTTGTCCCGTGTCTAATCTCTACTGACTGTGTGACTGTTTATGCATGTGTGTGTATTTTGTGTGTGTGTGTGAGTATTCGACATGATGCACAAGATGTACAAGGTGCGCACGTAAGTACATTTTTATGTGTGAAAATGGTGTGTGCTCAATTACTAGTAAATGTGTTTTCCACACTGCACTCCGTGTGTGTGGGATCAGAACATGTGTTGACAGGAAGTCAGGTTTCTATGAAGCTAAATCAGCCCTCCAGGGCAATACTCCTCAGTGCAGTTCCATCATCACAAAAAATATGGCAATTTTCTTCAGCAGGTGACGTGCCTTGTGCGGAGTGAGAGGGAGAGCGAGAGAGGGAGAGAATGAGAGAGTGTTTATTAGTGTGCGAGAGGGGAGAGGGAAAAAGGAGGGGGGAAAGAGAGAGGGGAGGAAGAAAGGAAAAGGGGGGAGAGAGAGAGAGAGAGATAGATATATATATATACAGTATATATATCTATCAATAGAGAGAGGAAGAGAGAGGGGGGAGATAGACAGTTATTGAGAGAGAGAGGGAGGGAGAGAGTTAGAGAGAATATCTATGGTGAGAGGGCATCTCTGTTTATTTACAGTCTCATAAAGCCCTGCAGCAATCCTCTCAGTATGTGATCTGGAACGTTATTTTGTAGACAGTAGCTGAATCATGTCCATCTCCCTCACAGTAAGCTGGGGCCCTGCCTGTCTCCCTGCTCTGCCTGTCTGTCTGTTCTGCCTGCCTGCCTGTCTGTTCTGCCTGCCTGTTCTGCCTCCCTGCCTAATGTAATGATGGCTATAACTCAGATACACCACTGATTTCAACGGATTTAAGAGATGGAAATGAGGCCAGTGCTGCCGCTATCCTAGCTAATGTTGTTGACGCAAAGCGTTACGGAAAATAAACCTCACAGGTTAAAAACATTTAAGGGATTGCGATGTCTGTGAATGAATTTTACAAGTATTTTTGGCAATGTTTTATTTCTCAGTCTGCACATACACTATCTAGAACCTAAAATGGTTCCTAGGGCTGTCCCCATTGGAGTACCCTTTGAATAACCCTTTTTGGTTCCAGGTGGAACCCTTTTGGTTCCAGGTAGAATCTTTCTGAATATGATGGAGAGGTTGAACATCTGGTAGTTACTGTACATAGCCTACACTTGAACAGAGCAATGCCTCAGAATAAAGCCTGGCATGTTTTTAAAGCAGATGTGATACTGCATTGTGCATTTTACACCAAATGACGCAGCTCAACATTTCATCCAGCATTAACACCTATGCATTTACCCAGTCAGGTGTTACAGTAAGTACTGATCTGATCTGGAGAGCAGTGACCTGTTATTAAATGTCTGGAACAGCATGACAGACAGTTTAAGACACCTATCCTGCTGGGAGTGGAAAATCAACATGTAAGCAACAGTCTGAAGGCATTTACAAATACAGAATGTAACATGAATTTCATTCTCATCGGGTCTGTATGTGAGACAACCACAGCGGTGCAAAGGCCTAGTTGAGGAGAAAAATAATCACATCAGCAGTTGATAGCGTCATGTCTGCATAATGTTCAATGTCATCTTATCAAGTTCAACGGAAGCTGTCAGTCTTCTTTCATTCTTACCTGAACTGAACGGAGTCTCTATTCAGTAATTTATTTATTCACTCTCTCACTCTCTCATTCTTTCTCTCTTCCTCACACACTCATTCCATACAGTAAGGAAGGGAAAATGGAAGTTTAATTTAAGCCTATATGCATTTAAGAGAGGTCTATAAAGCCCCAATCCAGCCCCATATTTCAAGTTTCCTCGTGATATACGGTGTCCCGGAGGAGGTGACAACGGTATTTTCCATAATGGTATGTGGCACTATCTGCCTATTACTATGCAAATCGATGCTCCTCTCCTTCCTGAATGGTATTTCATAATGTAGAATTATCTGACAGGGCAGCTGGAGAGACCAACCTTGTGTTTTATAGATTGGCTCAACTCCAGCAGGAATGAATTTGCTTTCCTAGCCCAGCACAGATGTAGGGAGCTGGAGCAGTTTGGTGGGGATTTTATGCTCCCCCCCTCCCTTCTTCCTTAGGCCTCAATAGAGAATCTCTCTCTCTCACCCCCTCCCACCCTTGGTCGGTCTCTCTCTCTCTCTCTCTCTCTCTCTCTCTCTCTCTCTCTCTCTCTCTCTCTCTCTCTCTCTCTCTCTCTAAATAAAACAATAATAAAAACCAGGGCTTCTAACCAAGTACCGAGTCATCATTCTGCAGAGACCGGTGATAAATTAGAACAGCTTGTCAAGGTTGTCACCAGGGTAAATTAGCAGGAGACTCGTGTGAACTGTAAAACTGCTGCTTCATTTGCCAATTTCAGCTTTGTCGAGGCGGCTATTAACATGCAGATTTCCCTGAATTGTTTATTAGGCCAGCTGAAGCTGGAGTGGCTCTTTTAAACGCTGATTTACTTTATGACTCAGCACAGAGGTAGAAGGTAAAGCAGGCTATGTGTTTGAGGCTGGCTGGCTGGCTTGGATGGCTAGCTGGCTGGCTGGCAAGATTAAAGGATGGATGGCTGGCTGGATGGCTGGCTTGGCAGTGTGACACACAGCATGGAGCAGGCTGGCTTTCCAGATGTAGGAAGACGTGATTAAAGATATCAGTATTAGATTGTGACATTTAGCCTATCATAGAGGCACTATATTCAAACATACCAACACATACAGCTAGCTCTACATCAAATGCATAAGCTACACGTGGAGATGGAACACGCACAATGTCTCTGATGTATTGAACCAAATAAATAACTGCCCCCCAGTGACTTATTTGAGATGCACTGCAGACAACATTTCGATCCCACTGGGGTCTTTGTCAGGACAGGTCAAGAAAGGTCTGGTCTGATGTATTAAAAACCATGGAGGCTAATACAGACCCTGGTATATTGTGTATTCTCTTTCCTCAGCTGCAAGACAAAGCTGTACCTGGAGAACCTTCCCAACACCAGCATCATCATCCCCTTCCACAACGAGGGCTGGTCGTCCCTGCTGAGGACCATCCACAGCATCTCCTACCGCACCCCAGACCACCTCATCGCTGAGATCATACTGGTGGACGACTACAGTGACAGAGGTAGGACACCTGGTTAACTGTTACGCTACTATGTGTATTGGTGGTCAGGGTTCTTACACCATACCCTACTCAGTGACTGTGGTAGGACCCTGGTTAAACTACAGTTATTACAGTATGGTGCTGATAGGACCCTGGTTAAACTACAGTTATTACAGAATGGTGCTGGTAGGACCCTGGTTAAACTACAGTTATTACAGTATGGTGCTAGTAGGACCCTGGTTAAACTACAGTTATTACAGTATGGTGCTGATAGGACCCTGGTTAAACTACAGTTATTACAGAATGGTGCTAGTAGGACCCTGGT
This sequence comes from Brachymystax lenok tsinlingensis, assembly GCA_030435695.1. Classification (NCBI taxonomy): domain Eukaryota; kingdom Metazoa; phylum Chordata; class Actinopteri; order Salmoniformes; family Salmonidae; genus Brachymystax; species Brachymystax lenok. The sequence continues at coordinate 22,910,971 of CM059810.1, forward strand.
TAAACTACAGTTATTACAGTATGGTGCTAGTAGGACCCTGGTTAAACTACAGTTATTACAGTATGGTGCTGATAGGACCCTGGTTAAACTACAGTTATTACAGTATGGCGTTGGTAGGACCCTGGTTAAACTACAGTTATTACAGTATGGTGCTAGTAGGACCCTGGTTAAACTACAGGTATTACAGAATGGTGCTAGTAGGACCCTGGTTAAACTACAGTTATTACAGTGTGGTGCTAGTAGGACCCTGGTTAAACTACAGTTATTACAGTATGGTGCTGATAGGACCCTGGTTAAACTACAGTTATTACAGAATGGTGTTAGTAGGACCCTGGTTAAACTACAGTTATTACAGTATGGTGCTAGTAGGACCCTGGTTAAACTACAGTTATTACAGTATGGTGCTGATAGGACCCTGGTTAAACTACAGTTATTACAGTATGGTGCTATTAGGACCCTGGTTAAACTACAGTTATTACAAAATGGTGCTAGTAGGACCCTGGTTAAACTACAGTTATTACAGAATGGTGCTATATGTATCAGATAGGACCCTGGTTAAATCAAATCAAATTGTATTGGTCACATACACATATTTAGCAGATGTTATTGCAGGGTGTAGCGAAGTAGCGAAATGCTTGTGTTCCTAGCTCCAACAGTATGGCGTTGGTGGAGTACGGGGCACTTCACTAGTTCCATTACCCCTACCAACTAATAGAATCTCCCATTGATTGATCTCTGTTTGTGTATGTTTTTGGTGTCCACAACCCTGGATGTTGCCTCTGGGGGTCTTTGCCTTGGGGATAACCCTGTGTGTGAAGCTAGTATGAGCCATACTCATTTGTGTCAACCTCTCATCCGTCTATGGTTAGGTAGTTGGTTTGGGAGGAGTTGGGTTTTGCTCCCCAGCCAGCTGGTTGCCCTGTTGGCCGGTGCCCTCTTTCTCTCCTGTGGTTCTGTGGATGTTAGTGTTGTGCAGAGAAACAGATTCACTTCCTATAATGGTGTGGCTGCCTCAGGGGGAGTGAGATAGAACGTAAGTGTTCAGTTGCCAGACCACCGTGGCCGGACAGGGTCAGTCATTGTGTCGACTCAGTGTACTGTACAGTATGCTCCCCCGCAGAGTCCTCTGGCCTTCCGAGACAGACACACACACACACACACAGAAGACTCACCACACCACAGAGCTTAGCCTGGATCATTCCACATTCTGTATTCCGCCTCTGGAAGCCCATGCATGTATTAGCATAATTGAGGTATTTTTATATTGTTTTAGAGGGCGAAGAGCAACAGCACAAACAACCTCTTGGTGGATGGACTTTAGAGTGTGTGTTCTTCATTTGCATCAGGTGATGATTCAGCCTAATGGGGAATTCACTGGTTGTTTAAAGGAGCGATACGCAGTTGCTACATCCATTTTGGACATTGAATTCATTCTTGAAGAATATGTCTTATAAATAAATGCCTGATGAGTTTATTTCAAATGTCGTATCCCAGAACTGTCATAACCCAAAATATCAGCTTGTTTAACTCCAATGTTTGTGGACACCCTAAATGTAAACAAACACAGTATAGGCTCAAAATATCAAAATAACTAATTTTGATACCATGGATGGTCAATCCTGGCATCTAGCTCTGTTTATGAATTTGAAAGTGGTTACTATTCTCCAGCCCCATCCCCCAGCTTTTTACCAAAAACAGTGGTGGGGTGCCAGATTTGTTGTTGTTTCAACTGCTGATTGCCCCTTTAACGTTTGTAACGTTTATATTTAAACTGTGCACTTTCATATTTTGAGTCCATGGTCCACAGTTCATCCATGTAACCACTCTCTGTTGGTTGGTTCATGCTGCAGGCATGTGAATGTGAGTCAGGTGAATGTGTGGGGATGGGTAATTTGGGTTCTGTGTGTGAATGGCAGCTTTGGGAGAGGTTTTGTGTGTTTGTGTGTGTATGTGGGATTAGTGCTAGAGATTCTCAGTTAGTTGAGGCTCTCTGGGACGATAGTCCTCATGGTGGGACACCAGATGGGCACAGCTGCTGCTCTACCCTACAGCTGAATCTATCCCCCAAGGGGGGGGGGTGGTGTGTGTGTGTGTGTGTGTGTGCTTGCCTGCATTTTGATGTGCTAATGTTATTGTCACTGGCCATATTATATTGTTTAATTATTCTCCCATCTTACAACCACACTTCAATAGTACCTAAACTGGTCAGCTGTGTAATGCATGCCAGATATCCTGGCCACATATCCCAGGACTGTGTTCACCCCCATCATGTTCTGGTGTGTTACACAGAGAAGCTAGGCACGTTCTGGTGTGTTGCACACAGCAGCTAGGCAGAGTGGCCTCTTTGTGCCTGTGGAGGACAATTCTCCAGTGAGGGCAGCGGAAATATCTATGAACAGATTTCTCACCTGAAGCGAGAATAACAATAAGCTCTGCTGACAGAATAGCTACATTTGAAACCAAACCTTCTGAGAAATCATTTGGCAATGTATAATTATGAGTCATAATGATAATAACTCTCCATCTGTTGCTCGAATTATAAATAATGAAATTAACCTTTATTGTCTGATGCTACGTTCATAACCCGGTGGCACGGTTGTAATTCTCAGTTGTGAAGTTATAAATACCAGTTGGATGCAGTCACGTGCTTTGTACTTGTTTAGAAACACTGATTGGCTAAAGGCCAGCAAGTTGTGTCAACTATAAACTAATGGTACAGCTACCATGCTTGTAAATAAATTATAATGCTCAAAAACCATATTAATAGATTGTTTTTTGCTGAAAATGCAGTTATCGAGGTAATTTCCTTACTAGGTGACATGTGGAGGTCAGCATGTGGGAAAAGTCGGAGCTCAGGGATGATAGACAAGTTTCCCACTAGTAATTACCAGTTGGAGGGCGTTCAAGCGGATTTTTCCCAGCTGAATGTGGTAAATATCACCTTCCCACTTTTTGTGAACGCAGCATTAGTTACCTACTGTACCTGTGAAGAAATCCTATCTATTAAGTTTCAATGGAAAACTATGATTATGTTGCATAAGTATAGCAATCAGTTGGCTACATAGTGTATATGGATGGGCATTAGAAATGATTTCACTATTCAAATAATATGAAGGTGGAGTGGGACCAGAGGTCTTACCTAGGACGGAGAGTGCACCAGTTGAGGGGGGGTCTGCAGCGGTGTGGAGGCCACTGAGGCGAGAGACTGGGGACACAGTGTTGAGGCCGACGGAGCAGCACCTGGGGAGGGGTGCTCAATGGTGGCAGAGAGGCCACTGGAGGCAGTGCAGCGGGAGGATGGTAGTGCAGTGGGAGGCGAGTTACAAGTGGATCGGGAATTCAGTGAGGCCTTTGGGAATACGTGTTTACATTTTGTGTACTTAAACGTCCAAAGCCTACTACCGAAGATAGATGAGATACGTCTGTTGTTTCGCAAATCAGAGGTGGGTGTCTTATGTTTTACAGAGACAGGAAGGATCGGAATCGGGATGGTGGGGCGGATATGTGCGTTTGTAAGATCGGACATTGCTTATAACGTCAGATCGGATTTAGCGTTGATCTGGAGATTGTCTGGCTGGATATCTGCCTTCCCAAAACCAAGACGATTTTGTTGGGGGTGTGTTACAGGCCGCCCAATCAGAATGCATTCTATGTAGGTCTTGAAATTGTGTTGTCAAACTGTAATGTTTCCATGGTGAAGGAAATAATTTTGTTAGGGGATTTCAATACTGATGTCTGCAAAAAGGAAAACCCAACTCACACTGTATTTGTGCACTTTCTGTAGATCACTTGCCCTGACCCAAATGATAAAAGAAACAGTGCAAAGTACAATTGACTTAATATTGGTGTCTGATAAATCCAAAATATCACAGAGTGGAGAAATAGTATATGGAATCAGTGATCATTTTATTACATTTTGCACAAGGAGGGTTTTTAAAGATATATTATAGTGTCACAAAACTGTTAGAATCAGAGGACTAAAAAAATACTGTGTTGAAATGTTTAGGGAGCAAGTGGGTAAAATTGACTGGTCACCAGTGCTGGATAGTGTTGGGGTAGACAGTGCCTGGGAAGCCTTTAAATGTAGATTCCTTGATGTGGTGAATGTGATGGCTCCCATTAGACAGGTCAGGGTAAAGCAGAGATCTAGCCCTTGGTTTAATCATGAGATTCTAGAATATATCAAAGCAAGGAATAAGGAATTGATGAAATTTAAGAACTCTCAAGAGCAGCCTGATTTTCTCCTATATAAACGTCACAGAAATGAAGCACAGCACAGGATGGATGAAGCTAAGAGGCGTTACTTTGCTGATAAAATCATTGAGAACAAAAATGACCATAAAAGGTTTGGAAATCATTTAAGGAACTAGGCTGTAGTAGTACTACCAAAAACAAACTGAACAGTATTGGATTGAACATCAGAGAGGAGATGGTATATGAAAAATCAGAGGTTGCCAATCAATTCAACTCTTCTTTTACTTCTGTTGCTAGCAAGCTGGTTAGCAAGCTGCCCACCAGTTCTGGTTTGTATGGAAACAACCAAGTCAAGAAATATTATGTCGAGTTACGGGTTCAGCCAAACTCTTTTGCAAAGGCAGCAACAGCCAAAATTGCCAGTATGCTAGCAGAGCTTAAATGCTCCAAAGCCACAGGCCTGGATAATATTCCTGCAAGGTTTCTTATAGATTCTGCTGAGCAAATATGCCCCTTGTATTACGCATATCGTTAATCGCTCTCTTGAACAAGGCATCTTTCCCAGGAACATGAAACACACTAAAGTTATACCTCTGTAAAGAAGGGGATAAAGTCTGACCCTGAGAATTTATAGGCCTGTATCTATCCTCAGTGTAACATCAAAGATCCTGGAGAGAGTTGTACATGACAAAATGTATGAATATGTCAACAAACAAAGTTTAATGTATGATTTTCAGTCAGGCTTTAGAAAAACATAATCCACTGATTCATGTCTACTTTACTTTACTGACTTCATCAGGAAAGAGATTGATGAGGGACATTTCTGTGGAATGGTACTGCTTTACCAACAAAAGGCCTCCGATACAATGAACCACTGTCTCCTAATCTCCAAACTGGAAGCACTGGGGTTAAGCAGTATCCCTCTAGGCTGGGTAAAGTCATTTTTATCAGGTAGGGAGCAAGTAGTACAGCTTAATGCTTCACTGTCTCAGGCAAAACCAATGAGATGTGGCGTTCTGCAGGGGAGCGTGCTTGGGCCTTATCTGTTTTTACTGTATATTAACGATATGAAAGATGCTTGTTCTTGCCGTCTTTTCCTTTATATGGATGACTTTACACTTCTGGTGTCGGAGAGCATATGTTGTGTAGCATATGTTGGAGAGCATACTTAGCACAGCGCTTACTAACATTAGCAAATGGCTTGGAGATAATAAGCTATCTCTGCACTGAGGCAATTATTTTTGGATCCAGACCTAAATTGAGTAGGTCCTTTGAAATCAGAGTGGAGTTAGGGGGTGCTGACTAGTAAAATCTCTGTTAGCTACCTGGGATGCATCCTTGATGGAAGATTGGGAGGTGTAAAGATGGCCACTAAAGTGCTAGGGAAGGTTAATGCCAGGACTACATTTTTGCCTAGAAAGTCCAAGCTGCTTGATAAGGACTAGCCACTGCCCTCATTAGCCACTGCCCTCATTCAATGCCACTTTGACTACACTAGTACTTCCTGGTTTGGGGTGCTTATCTAAGCTTAGGAAGGGGAAGCTCCAGATAGCCCAGAATAATCTGATCAGACTAGTATTGAAGGTGAGTCCATGTACTCACATAGGCACTGGTTGTCTGTTGAGGGTGTCCCAGATTAGACTGGGTTTGGTTTACAGGAGTATGTATGGTTCTGTGCCCAGATATCTAACTGATTACTTTCCCAGTGTTAGGGATGCACACAATCACAGCACCATCAGGTGTTGCTAATGTGTGCATATACAGGTTCAGGAGCAATGCTGGGAAATGTATTTTCTTGTATACTGGAGTCTCAGTGGAATGAGTTACTTCTTCCCATAAAAACTATGTCCCCTCTGGGCAGCTTTAAAAATAAAGTAAAAAACAGTTTGTCTTCTGTGCCCATATGAATGACCCCTATGATGTACCTCTGTAAACAACGTCACTCAGAATTACGTAAAATGCCACAACAGCAGACAGCACAGTTGTTTGCAGGGTGCTATTCCGGTATTTGTTGGCTAGGGGCGGCAGGTAGCCTGGCGGGTAGGAGCGTTGGGCAAGTAACCGAAAGTTTGCTGCATGGAATCCTTCAGCTGATAAGGTAAAAATCTGTTGTTTTGCCTCTGAACAAGGCAGTTAACCCACTGTTCCCCGGGCGCCGTGGATGTGGAGGCTGATTAAGGCAGCCCTCCGCACCTCTCTGAGTCAGAGGGGTTGGGTTAAATGGCGAAGACACATTTCAGTTGAATGCATTCAGTTATACAACTGACTAGGTATCCTCCTTTCGCCTTTCCCTAACAGTAGCCTCGCCTAACAGCAACAGTGAATATGTCTGATGTTTGCCATCACAGAACTGATTCTGTTTCAACAAAACGTTTTCTGGTGAGTGTTTTGCATTGATCTGTGTCAGGTCTTGTGAACTCCGAGTTGGTGCGCCTGCAGGCTATTTGAAGTGGGGAAATAGCATACTGTTGTCAGGGCTGACCGGAGGGCTAAATGCGCTATGATAGTAAAATGCCTTTTCATGTGAAACGCAACCCATAACCCATAGCCCATGAGAGAGAAAAAAGGAGCTTTAAATTGTAAAACTGTAGGCTACATTTATTGTGTGCAGCTTTAATGCAGGAGTAATTCAATGCACCTTAGATAAACACAACATTCTAAAGTTCATTGTTTTATTAAATTAAGAATGTCATGGTATATCCTTGTGTGTAACAATGTAACAAAACAAACCCCTCAAAAAAGCCTGCATCTAGACAATATTTCCCCATGCTGCTAGCCTAGCATTTGGTTTGGTACAGCGGGGGTTAATATAAGCCTTGTTGTCTGCCTATCCAACCTGTGCAACATGTTGCTTTTGTTGTGGTGGGATCTCCATGGTGCCATGCACATGAACATGACGAGACTAAAAGTCAGGCCAATTCATTTATCAGGATAATTAATGGATATATCCAAAGAAGTGGCAATATAAACAAAAGAAAATACACATAGTTTGCTGTCATTTCAGCTGCTAGATGTGATTGTGTGTTAGTTTTAGTTGGCTAGTTAGCTACAGTAGCAAAGGAGAAGTAAAGTTAGCCTAGCTATCCTCAGTGCTTAGTTGGTAAATCGGGAAGTGCTGGAACAAAAACTGAGCACGAGAGGGGGGTGACCTGGGGAGCTCTGAGGTACCGGAACGCATGAAAAAAATAATCACCTTTATAATAAAGCATTGCATGCATATCATCACATTTGCGTAGTGGCATGGCGCAGAAGAGTAGAGGCCCTTAGAGAAGTTGCACACATGGGGAACAATTTTAGTGGCAAAATGTTTGTCTTTTATAAACGCATTTCATTTGACTAGAGACTTTGGTATAATCTTTTTTAATGCCGCGTTCAAAACAACTAGGAACTCGCAACTGGGAAATCTCATAATTCTGACATCAGTGCGTTCAAGACAACTGGGAAATCTGAAAAAACTAGCTCCAATTGGTCAAATTTGTTTTGAATGGTCATCTAACTCGGAATTCCAAGTCAGGAACTCGGGCCTCTTTCTAGAGCTCCGACTTTATGACCTGAAGATCACTGACATCCTGATTCCACCTCGAGTTCCCAATTGTCTTAAAATCACCATAATACCACACAAATGATCGAAATGAGAGGCTATTTTGACAAAGAACAACTGAGAATCTGAGATTAATAAATACGAACTTGTCTTGAATCCATCAATAGCTATTGTAGGCTACAATATGAGTAGGAAATTATAGTCCTTAAAATACTTTCCAGTTCCACTGACTCACCCAATGAGCGCAGCTCCCTCACTGGTGATGGCCAATGCGCTCGTGCCAAAAGCCTTTCTCTCCTGTTTGACTTTGTCAAATATTTGGGAGTTCATCAAATATTTTGGTAGCCTACAGCATTGAGTCTTCTATTTTCAGCAGGAGCCATTTGCTTTCCAACGTGTTTTGTCTGCATGCTGTTCACTGACAGATTTGCCACGTGTTCCAGACTGTAGGCTATGCCTTGTTATTGGGATACACTCCACAGATAGGCACTCCGTTCAACAAGACGCTATTGATCCTCTGTGGCAAAATTATAGGCATTCTAGTGTAGTAGGCTATTCTGAATTATTTAATTTATTTCTGAACAGATAGCAGTAACTCTATAACTTTGGCAAATGTATTTCAATTCATCAGTGTTGCTGCAGCTCCTCCAGAACCCTTCGCACGGTTATGATTCTATAAGGAAATAAATGATGAAGTGCAATGCTGGAGAGATGAGAATTGCAGGCTCATGTCTATCAGAGCAGAGAGAGGGAGAGAAATCATAGAAACAGAATGTTATTGTAGCTCTGAGAGAGATACGGGAGGGGGGGATGCGGGCAACTCGAAATAAATACATTTTATCGTTTTAATTTGAATTTTGACTTTGCAAAAAGGGAAAATAATGTTTCATGCCACGAGAGGTACCAGAATCCCACTAAATAGGCAAACAAAATTATCTGAAAACACCCTCTAAAGGGCTGTTTCCCTTGGCTTCACCTCTGGCCTAACAGCCCTTAGTCGGGAGTTATCACACGATAATCCACAGGTTCTCATGCCTTACTGCTTAAAAACTGGTGTGCTGCTTGTTCGTTATATTGTCTGTACATATGTACTGTTGCTCCATATGTACTGTTGCATGTTTTACCCTGTATTAAAGGTACACCTAGTCCAATTATCCTGGTACCTGCAATGTGTGAACCAACCAATCGGAGACCTGTTGGCAAGGACTCAGCTGAATTGTGTCCAAAGGTCTTCACCTTGGCAGAACTCAGAGTTTCCCTCTCTCTGAGCTCAGACCCCCTCTGACACCTTGGGGGGAGAAAATCACCTGTCACTCCTGAAGTGTCACCGCCTGCGGTCACTGTGGAGATATCCAGGAAGTCACTCACAGCATGGAGCTGTCACCACCACTTTATCTCCACGACAACATTTAAGGGCAAAGATCCAATTCCCATCAATCACCCGGCAACCTCCCCCCAAAAAATGTGATGTGAGAGATAAGAGAGAGGTGTCCTTATTGGAATAGACTGACTGACTGACAGTGTCATTTCTGCAGCTCTCAAACAAGAGGGGTTGGAACACTGAGGAAAATGGAATATGAATTAGATTCTACAGCTCAAAGCATCAAATATGACAGTTGTTTCTAATTTAAGCTACCTGAATGACAGACTCAAATGAAATCGGTAGGAATCTCAGAACATGAATTTGTTGCTGTCTAACTTTAGACAAATTAGAAATATGACAGGGCATGCCAGGTTAGAAAACACTAAGCTGAAAACTAAATGTTCACAGTAAATACCAAATAGCCTAAATTAAAACTTTAGACTGCTTTGAAGTTTTTAAAAGAACAATCCTTAGCTAAATGGAAGGCCCTGCAAAAACATCCAGCTGTGTATTGTGTGTGCTTTGTAAATGTTTCCTTTTATAGTTAAGCCAAATCACCATTCGCCCTCCACAGGCAGTAACACACACACACACACACACACACACACACACACACTTCAGCTAAAGGTCTTTAGAAAGGAAAGCTGCTCTTGTGAAAGATAACCATGAGAAGCAATGTGAAATGGTTATCTCCAAATTAACCACTGCTGGGCACTCATTAAAACGTGGGCGCAAATTGAATTCACTCCACAGAATTTAATGAATCGTGAAATGTCCCCTCATTCAGTGTCATTTAGCTAGAACCGTGATGGCACTCTGTTAGGCGCTTTTGCTCTTTTTCTTCTTAGTGTGCTAATTGCAAAAATAACATTTTGGGCGACCGAGAGTCATCACCAATCGATTGGTTGACATTTTTAAATGTGTATTTTTCCATAGACTGTATGTACTGAACTTGTCTGAAGCTTCAAGCACGCTTTTTGATTAAATAATTAAGAAACACAAATGACTCAAGAGGAAGCCAGAGATCAATATAGCCTAACCAGAAGAAAAAAACTGTTTCCAACCCTCCTGCTGCTGGCATTTGCAGGGGCGGAGCCAGAGGGGTGTCTGGGGTGGCACTGGATATCCCTGACATCTGATTGGCCACTCCGGGTGCCACCCCAAAATGTTATTCGCTATTGGCAGTTTGATGCTGATTGACATATCCTTTCACCTCTTGAAAGAAGCATTTAATTTGACATTCAGCACGCATTTTTCAAATCGAGGACGAGGAAGAGATAATATTAACGTTGGTTGCGAGATACAGAAGAAGAAGAAGAAGAAGAAGAACATACAGAAGAAGAAGAGAGAATATTCCCACAGCTCCACAAGCTCTTTTCGCGATTGGCGAAAGCATCATATTTGAAGTAAGTTTTAAGGTTTAGCATCGGGTTTAGGTTTCCTGGACAACTTTGTGTCGCTGTGTAAGTTAACTTTAGACCTTTGGCTCCATTAACAGACAGTTAATCAGATAAGAGAGATCGGTTTCCAATTTAGCCTAACATTATGTTTACATCTGTGCTAGTAATACACGCATATGCAGTGTTGTAAGTTACAGTATACGAATGTTTAGCTAATGTGGGGTAACTAGTAGGATACAGCTGTCAGTGTTCAGCAAGTTAACATTCAGCAATTTTAAATCTATAATCTCAGTTAGATTTTAGTACTTGAACTCAAAATGAACAATTGTTATTATCAATCTGTTAACGTTACTCAAAAGATTACCACAATTTGTAGATGGCCTGTTTGCTAGCGTAAAGGTGTAAGAAATTATAACTATAGCCTGTTTGCTATCGTAAAGGTATAAAAAATTATAGCTAGCTAAGTTACTTACTGCAGAGTAGGGCTAGCCATGATCTAACTAGTAATTTAGGCTGGTAGTTGATTTTAGGATACAGTTATGATAATGGGGATTTGTAATTAAGATTGAGATTGGAATAAAATGTGGGTAATCCGATGCTTAGATGTAACCACAGACTGTCTTATTTTTGCATAGGGTCAATGAAACATGAAAAGAAAGGGAGAGATATCAGACTTCTTTTTAAACAATCACAAACAGGCAGATCAGGTGCAAACAGACTCCAGCCCTTGCATCACCAGCGGACCCCAGAGCAGCTCCCTACCTGAGGCTAGTCAGAGTCAGTGTGGTCAGACTTCACAAGGACCCAGTCTACCACCACCAGGTCAGAGCATCTACCAGGCAGTCAGTCACATGCCCAGTTCAGAATTTAAGTTAAGCTTCAGCTTGTAATAGATGATTTTGTCAGATTAAGCATCACTTTAAAATGTTGGTTGTTGATTCATGTGTGTTCTTGTTTTGATGGCTGTGGCATTTTTATTGTGGTTATACACTAATGGTTCTTGTGCTATTTTAATAGATGTATCAAGGGATGACACAGAGACCTCTGGCTCTGAGCAAGACAGTGAGCCAGAGCTGCCAGGAGATGTCATCGAGCCCCTCCCAACTGCATCAAGCACCAGATGTGCTGTTCCAAAAGGACCAAATGGTAGGCCAGGCATATACTGTACTTTAAACTACACATGCTAGTTAGCAGCTGTTAGTATCTAATCTTGTGGATCTCTTAATTATACCTTTCCATAGAGATATGACACATTATTTAACGTGTATTTCAGACACTTCAAGATCCAGAGAAGAGGGTCCTGTACAGCCATGTTTGAAAACATTTCCCAGAACTCAGCATGGTACTAGGAAAAGGGCTTACAACTCCTGGTATAAGGACAATTCATGGCTTGAATATTCTTTAAGTCAAGATTCGACTTATTGTTTTTTGTCTGTAAGAATTTGTCTCTGCCCAATACACCTGAATCTGCCTTCACATCACAGTCAGGTTTTTGTAACTGGAAAAAGGCGCTGTTTAAAGATCCTGGGGTTTAAGCTCCATTCAAAGGCAGAGCATCATATCAATGCTAGGTATGCTTGGAATCAGCATAACAGCAACTCATCAATGTTAGATGTCATAAATGAGGACCGGAAAAAGAAAGTGGAAGAAAACTGTACTTGCATTAAAACAATTGCAGATGTGCTCCTATTAACTGCCACTCAGAATATAGCGCAGAGAGGTCATCGAGAGTCTGATGACTCTCACAAGAAGGATACTTTTTTGACAAACTTAGAAGAAATAGCAAAGCATGACCCTCTCATGGAGAAACGGATGAATGCATGTGGCAATGCTAAGTACACAAGCCACCAAATCCAGAACGAAGTTCTTGAGGGCTTAGCTGAGATGGTACAAAGTGAAATAATGAGAGAACTAAAAGAAAGTAAAGTTTCTAGTGTAATTGCAGATTGAACCAAAGATAAAAAAAAAAAAAAGAACAAATGTCTTTAGTTGTGAGGTACTATTACAACAGGGCCATCCACGAAAGCTTTTTACACTTTCAGTCAGCGGAAAGCTCAGATGCAGCAGGTTTCACAAAACGTATTATTGATTGCCTTGAAAACATGGTCTGGACTACAGAAATAATCTTGTGGGGCAAGGCTAAGACTGTGCATCCGTCATGAGCGGAAAGCATTCTGGTCTGTCTGCACGGATTAAAAACAGTGCAAGATTTGCATTTTATGTGCACTGTAATGCACATTGTTTGAATTTGGTTCTTGTCAATGCTGTAAAATCAGTGCCTGAGGCAGTTAACGTTTTTGCTCTCCTGCAGAAGCTTTATAACTTTGTATCTGGCTCGTATGTTCATCTCAAGTGGCTTGCAGTTCAGAAAGAGCTGTATCCACAGCAGCAGCCCAGGGAACAACAGAGACTTACGGATGTAAGGTGGGCATGCAGATACATGGCATTCCGTAATCTGAGGGACAGGCTTCCAGCAGTTCTGAGAGTGCTACAGGATATCACACTTGAAAATAGTGGTGATATATCAGTGGAGGCAAGGGGGCCTTCTTTCTCAGATAGATTTACATTTCAGAGGTCTTTTGGTTACCTTTTGTAAAGTGCTTGGTGATGTCAAATGTCTTTCTGACATGCTCCAATCAAGCTCTCTTGGCCTTGCAAGGGCTGTGGATCTAGTAGGTGCCCTTATAGACACATTACAGGACTACAGAAGTGAGGGTTACTTTGGAGAACTATGGAAAGAGATTGCAGAGCACTGCAAAATAAGTGTACAAACAGTGTGTAAAAGACAGCCTAAAACAAGCATAATATTTCACGGCTCATTGATGATGAGCACTGTAGGACAGAAAAATAGTGACCAAAGTGATGGTGAGAGCTTCCAAAGAGCTATCTTTTATCAGGTGTTTGACAGTCTCACAGCTGAGCTGCAGAGGCTTTTTTTCAAAGAAGAATTGCGAGATAATTCAAGGGGTCCAGTCTCTCAACCCAAAGAGTACAACATTCTTGAATGAGGAGCCTCTGTTTGCCTTTGCTCAGACCTTTGAGTCAGATTTAGAGGACCTCAAACATGAGGTTCATCAAACCAAGCGGCTTCTTGATAGGAGAGAAAAGTGGAAGGGACAGGCCGTCTACTCTCCTTGACTTTGTTGTGTTTCTAGAACCTTATGAAGCTATTTGAGCTATTTAGACTTTGTAACATTTCTGTTGTTACACCAGTCAGCAGTGATTCTTGGCGAGATAAGCTTCTCAGCTTAAAACTGATTAAAACCCACCTGAGGACAACAATGGTTGATGACAGGTTAAGTCACCTGGGAACTCTGTGTTGTGTCAAGGAGGGCACGCTCCCTCAACATGGATGAGTTTGTGAAACATTTTGCCAGTTCACACCGGAACCACAGAATTATGCTGTTTTAAATCTACCAGGGATAATTTGGCACTTAGACGGTCCCTCTGGTCATGATTAAAACCTGCACTGTGTACTAGCTAGTACACTGACATTCTAAAATGATAAATCCAAAGGGCATCATGTCACACAGATTTAATTTGGTCTTGATTAGGCCAATTCCAAAACTTTTCTTTGCTATTAGTTAACATAATATACAGTTGAAGTCAGAAGTTTACATACACCTTAGCCAAATACATTTAAACTCAGTTTTTCACAATTCCTGACATTTAATTCTAGTAAAAATTCCCTGTCTTAGGTCAGTTAGGATCAGCACTTTATTTTAAGAATGTGAAATGTCAGAATAATAGTAGAGTGATTTATTTCAGCTTTTATTTCTTTCATCACATTCCCAGTGGTTAATGATACAAATATAAAAGTAACTCTTATTACCAACTGTGTAAAAATAGCCTACATAAAGCCAACAAATAAAAACATTGCAGCCTGCAGGTAGAAAATATCCTGAATAAAACAAAACGTATTCTGGGCCCTCAGAGTTTCCCGTGCCAGTGTGTCACGTCCAGGCCTGAGAAGACAGGCTGGTGTGTTTTAGTTTTGGTTTTGGTGTAGGGTTTTTATGTTCTAGGTGTTATATTTCTATGTTGGGGTAATGGTTCCCAATTAGAGGCAGCTGTGTGTCGTTGTCTCTGGTGGGAACCATATCATATGTTTGGGGATTTCCTTATAGGTTTTGTGGGTTATTGTTTAGGCATAGCTTCATTGTGTTTTGTTAGGCCATGTATTTATTCGATCTTTGTTTTTCGATTCGTTTTGTTGTTTTGGCCCGATTCGGTATTATTACGTTTAATAAAAGCATGTATACTGGATACCTCGCTGCGCCTTGGTCTGTCCGTTCCGGAGATCGTGACAGAATAACCCACCATAAAAGGACCAAGCAGCGAGAGACCCGGCAACATTGGACATGGGAGGAGATTTTGGCCGATTCAGGGTGGACTCCTGAGCCAACTCCTCGTGCTCTCTGGAGGGAGCGTCAGAGGGAGCGTCGCACTGGTAAGACACCGTGCTATGCAGTTTTGCGCACGGTGTTTCCAGTCGCGCGTTCATAAACCAGTGCGAGAGATTCCAGCTCCACTCATCTGTCAGGGAGGGTGAGTGTGCAGCCTGGAGGAGTGGTGCCGGCTCAGCGCTCCTGGTTTCCGGTCGCGCCTCCTTGGACCAGGATATCCTCGCCAGCTCGCGCACTGTGTCTCCAGTTCGTCTCCACAGCCCAATCGTCCTGTGCCAGCGCCCGCGGTGGCAGGCGAAATTATCCATTCAGCCAGGGCCGGGTTGTGTCTTCACGGCCCAGTGTAATGAGCCCAATGCGGCCGGTTCCTGCTCCCCGCACCAGAGTGCCAGTGCGCTTAAGTGAGCCCAATGCGGCCGGTTCCTGCTCCCCGCACCAGAGTGCCAGTCGCGCAGTGAGCCCAATGCGGCGGTTCCTGCTCCCGCGCAGAGTGCCAGTGCGTGTAATGAGCCCAATGCGGCGGTTCCTGCTCCCCGCGCAGAGTGCCAGTGCGTAATGAGCCCAGCGGCCGGTTCCTGCTCCCGCACCAGAGTGCCAGTGCGCTTAGTGAGCCCAATACGGCGGTTCCTGCTCCCGCGCAGAGTGCCAGTGCGCTTAGTGAGCCCAGTACCGGCGGTTCCTGCTCCCGCACCAGAGTGCCAGTGCGTAATGAGCCCAGTACGGCGGTTCCTGCTCCCGCACCAGAGTGCCAGTGCGTAATGAGCCCGAATGCGGTTGGTTCCTGCTCCCGCGCAGAGTGCCAGTGCTTAGTGAGGCCCAATGCGGCGGTTCCTGCTCCCGCGCCCAGAGTGCCAGTGCGTGTAATGAGCCCAATGCGGCCGGTTCCTGCTCCCGCACCAGAGTGCCAGTGCGCTTAGTGAGCCCGAATGCGGCCGGTTCCTGCTCCCCGCACCAGAGTGCCAGTGCGCTTAGTGAGCCCGAATGCGGCGGTTCCTGCTCCCCGCACCAGAGTGCCAGTGCGTTTAGTGAGCCCAGCACGGTTCGTTCCTGCTCCCGCACCAGAGGGCCAGAGAGGGTCCCCTGTCCGGGACCTCCAGAGAGGTCCCCTGTCCGGGACCTCAGAGAGGATCCCTGTCCGGGACCTCCAGAGGATCCCCTGTCCGGGACCTCAGAGAGGGTCCCCTGTCCGGGAGCCGCCAGAGAGTGTCCCCAGTCCTGCAAATGGCCCAGGGCCTCCGGTGCGTGACCTCCCGGACCAGCACGGCCCGGCACGAACCGGGCCACCTGGGACTAAAAACCCACCCGAAGACCCGCCCCATGGACTTGTGGCTTGCGGTCGAGTCCGGCGCCTTTGGGGGTATGCTGTCACGTCCAGGCCTGAGAGAGACAGGCTGGTGTGTTTAGTTTTAGTTTTGGTGTAGGGTTTTTATGTTCTAGGTGTTATATTTCTATGTTGGGGTAATGGTTCCCAATTAGAGGCAGCTGTGTGTCGTTGTCTCTGGTGGGAACCATATATATGTTTGGGGTTTTCATATAGGTTTTGTGGGTTATTGTTTAGGCATAGCTTTGTTGTGTTTGTTAAGGCCATGTATGTCAAATTGCAGTGTTTTTTTGTAAATGTACTTTTTTGTAAATAAACTATGCAATTTATGTAACACACACATGCTATCTTATCTCCTTGGTGCTTGAGCTTTTTCTTCTGAAAATATTTTGGATGTTCAACACTTATAGACCCAGATTATATATTCATGAAAACAGAGTGACCCAAGTCTCCAGTATGTGAGTACACTGTGTGTGATATGTTAAGACAATCAGCTATTAGACATCCCCAAATGGGCATATTTATAGACCTACATTTGCGTGCAGCCCAGGTAGACTAGTCCTACTTCTATATGCATAATCAGGTGCGAGTCCTTACTCAACCAAGACGATTAATAATAAATTGACAAAACTAGAAAATTTAATGAAATGAACAAAAACTTGGCTCTCACAAGTGTAGCATAGGTTGTGAGTTCTGCAAACAACGTGTCCACTCAGACAATGAAAAATGTAAACAACTGTAATAATAATATACTGAATGCATTAACAGAAATGACCGGCCGGTCAACTAAATGGGGTCATCCCTAGTATAGATGCATTATATACTAAACCTTAATTACATTGAAATTAGTAATTAGAGGTCTTACTTGGTTGTTTGATGATGAGATAGTCTAGCCTTAATGGTGACTGTATGTGAGCTCAATGGATTATCAAAAATATAGTATTTGAAAGGCAGACATTTTAATGGGTGAGGAATAGGTCATTATTATAAACCGACCTTGAGGCAGAACTGCTCGATATCTGATGGGCCAGCCTCAAATTGGCTATATAAAAAAAAAATATGAAAACAAAAATGTTATTTTCAGTCTTCATTTAAGTTTAGGGTTAGGCATTAGGGTTAGCAGTGTTGTTAAGGTTAGGGTAAGGTTTTAAATCAGATTTTATGGCTGTGCCAGCTAGTGACCACTCTGCAGAGCTGCCTCCAGAACAAGATTCATGACAAAAACGCTAACCTGCAAAACACAAGCCTGCACTTTAGATTTCATCCCCAATTCTCTTCTCTAACCCTCCCCATAGATCCAACTGACGCCTTGTCTCAACAGATGCTAGTGATGGAAGTCCTGGAGGCACTTAAAGCCAATGGTGTGGAGCAAATAATACAGAAATGTAATTCTCTATTGCCTTTTGGGAGAGCTGAGTGGTGAGGGGTCATGGCAGCTCAGCGGTAGAGTTGTTTTAGCTTTTGGCTAATGCTACGGTCTGGGATTTGTAGATGTGGGATTTACCTTTAGGGAGCTATATTTGGGGGTAATTATGGAACATTTTTACTCTGCCCTTTGGATAAACCAAAACAGGCTTTATGAGATTGGAAGCCAACAGGGAGCCCTTGAGACCACGCATGCACGCATGAACACACACGCACACAAACTCTCTCTCTCTCTCTCTCTCTCTCTCTCTCTCTCTCTCTCTCTCTCTCTCTCTCTCTCTCTCTCTCTCTCTCTCTCTCTCTCTCTCTCTCTCTCTCTCTCTCTCTCTCTCTCTCTCTCTCACGCTGTGCTAGACTGTGTGTGTGTATCAGACTGACAATGAATAATTACCACCTGTTTTGTTCTGTGTGTGACGAGAGAACAGAGAATGAATGCAAGCTAAACATATTCTCTGCCAATTCAGAAGGGCGTGTCCTTGGAATATTATTGAATGATTTATTTATCCACTGTCCTGTATATCAATCAAATGTAGAAAGTTACTTTACATTACTGAAGTTGCCTCTGGAACTTTCCATTCCATATTCAAACAAGGAAGCTCTGACATAAAATGGCATGAGCAGCCACTTCAATTAAGGGCTGTATAATAATTAGAATTTCACTTTTCCCAGAAAACCTCGACACTGTTACAGTAGCGTCAATCACTTGAAATTAAATCAAACACCCTTTTAAAAGTTGTTTTGGGAGTGTTCTGACTTCTACCATGTACAATTCTGTAACATCTGGTTTATTTATCTGGTGTGTTGCATTGAACCTAGAATTACTCCAGAGGAATGCAATTAAATTACTGAATTGACTGGGATTTAGATGGAATTGACCCCATGTATAGGTATCTATTGTATCTTGTCTACTACATTTGGGGTCAATACCTAATATAATAATATATGCTATTTAGCAGACGCTTTTATCCAAAGAAACTAAAGCCCTATTCAGACGGGATTAGTTTTACTGGGGGAGGTTGGGTAATGTAATTATGTGCACAAGCACAAAACACCACATCTGTAATTTTTGTCCGGTCCGAATCTGCCACATCTGTAATTTTTATGTGGCAGAAGAGTAATAATTCCAGACAGAATAAACTACTGTCTTTGGCAAACTCCAAAGTCTTCTGATAATACTTGTCACGTGCGAATCGACATCCCTGTGTTTTGAGAGAAATGTCTGAGTTTGACAGGTGTTGCTCGCGGTTTGAGCAAGAAAACAATAACTGATTTGATCAATTGAACAAAGTGCTGCACATAGCCTATGTATGAATGTCCTACATGTATCAACTTTCACAGTGAATGCTTTTGTTTACATGTTTTGTGTGGATTAATTTAATATTGCCAAATTCATCAGTACAAAATATTGCGCCTATAAAATGCAACCCTTGCTGTTAATAGACCTCAAAGCAGCTCAAAGCAGCAGCATACAACTGACCTAAACATTTGGAAGTGAAGTCAACTTAAAAGAAAAAAAAAAAAAATATATATATATATATATATATATATACACACATACACACACACACATACATACATACATACATACATACATACATACATACATACATACATAACCAGTTCTCTAGTAATACTAGTCCTGTGCGACATGCGTGCATACATTTCACATATAGATGGTCCCGGGAATCAAACCCACTACCTGGGCTTTGCAAGCACCATGCTCTAACAACTGAACTACAGAGGACATATACCTGTATTTCTTCCTCTAACAAGACAGGTGGGTTTAGGACCCTCTTTAATGTTACGTGTTAATTATCCACCAAGCTAAGCTAATTAAGACCTCCGAACGGTGTTGTAAATCGCCTTAAAATGCCTCGATTACGGTACCTTAGCAATAAACACAATCAAGGTAAGAGGAAAATCCATTGTCGTAAAGACTTATGCTGCACAGGACGTGTCTTAATGTAGACTAAGCTTTTTGGGATCAGGATCAGCTTTAAGGATCAATTTGAAGTAAGCCAAATTAAAGCTATGTCCTTGCTTTATTTGGCCAGACTAATTGCAGCGACTAAAATATGTTAATTCAAACCGGGCTCCATTGATCTGTCTACTGTACACTGAGTGAACAAAACATTAAGAACATGGATTGTGTATGTGTGCCATTCAGAGGGTGAATGGGCAAGACAACAGATTTAAGTGCCGTTGAATAGGGTATGGTAGTAGGTGCCAGGCACACTGGTTTGAGTGTGTCAAGAACTGCAACGCTGCTGTTTTTTTTACACTCAATAGTTTCCTGTGTATCAAGAATGGTCTATCACCCAAAGAACATCCAGCCAACTTGACACAACTGTGGGAAGCATTGGAGTCAACATGAGCCAGCATCCCTGTGGAACGCTTTCGACACCTTGTAGAGTCCATGCCCTGATGGAGTGAGGCTGTTCTGAGGGCAAAAGGGAGGGGGTTGCAACTTAATATTAGGAAGGTGTTCTTAATGTTTTGTCCACTCAGTGTATGTGTTGCCTTAACATATTAAAAAATATGCTCTTCACGTTTTCTGATACATTAATCCTTATCAAACATACCCTTTCTTTAAATAGAAACTAAAGTGACAATGCAGCGTTCACCATTCGGTATAATTATAGTTTTTCTGTCCCCATGAGACGGTACAGGGAACATTTCAGGACCTACATCAAAAGCTTTAAGTACAGCTCAGGAGTCTCTCTCTCTCATGGTCAAAAACAAATTTCAGTTCCACATGGCACTACGCTTCAACAGGACAATCCAACCCACACAGTAGCCCACTGTATTCATAATGGATTGTGAACGCCATTGTCTTGTAGAAGTGCTTTGTGAAGTGGAGTAGTAACCGGTGTGTCACAGGGGCCAGGGATAAAACCTCGCTTCAGGCCAGCGATGGCCCATTGACTTAGGCTCGCTGTGATCTTGAACTGTGGGGGCGGAAACCGGACCAGACTCTGCTCAGCCTGCAGGGATGAGATGAGATAAGACGAAGATGGAACCAGGGCCATCCAGAGTCAGATGCCCTTGGCCAGTATTTCTGCTGCCTCTGCAAGGCTGAGTTTCTTGGGGGGGAGAATAAGCCACACACTCCCTTCCTGGGAGAGTGGATGGAGATGGGATTGATTGGAGCAGGCAAAAGAGAGAGTGATGTACACTTTGTCCCTGCCACCCGCCTGCTTCCCCGCTTCTCCCAAACCGACCAGCTTTTCTTCCTTCGGCAAAAACGTTTAAGGCAAAATCAATCGTCTTGTCCTCGTCCTCCCGGCGTGCCTGTCGATACTCATAAGCGGCCAACTTTACTGTTGAAGTTCAGCGAGAGAGAGTCCTTCCAGAATGTGTCACTTGTCAGTGAAACTTCTGCTGGCAGATATTGGCTGCCTGCATCACTCTCTCGCTCTGCACGTCAATAGCAGCATCCCAGTTCTGAGATAAATGGAAGCCTCATTGAAGCCTCTTCAGCTGATAGCCTTGGCAAATAATATTAATAATTTATAATTTATATACTGTATAATACCAAAGTACTGTTACGTAAGTTCTTGGAAGGACTTGAAATGTTCCAGTGTATTATTTGGTTTTTAGTACTTCTTCCAGACACTGAACATGTTGAAGCTGTCTATGATTGTCAGAGTTTCCTTTGTGTGTGTGTGTGTGTGTGTGTGTGTGTGTGTGTGTGTGTGTGTGTGTGTGTGTGTGTGTGTGTGTGTGTGTGTGTGTGTGTGTGTGTGTGTGTGTGTGTGTGTGTGTGTGTGTGTGTGTGTGTGTGTGTGTGTGTGTGTGTGCGTGCGTGTGCGTGTGCGCGCGCGTGCGTTGTTTTCTTTCTGGCTCAGAGATAGAGGGCAGAGGCAGGTCACATAATCTATTAAATGATGAGAATTCTCCATCAGTTCTGAGAGCCACAGTGTTTCTTTCTGAAGTTCTCATTTTGGCATTGTATTGAATCACACAAAACCACATAATTTTTATTTTCGCTCAAGACGGATTTCTAATACAGTATCTATCAGAAGAATACACACACACACACACACACAAACTGTATGATGTTTATATGGAGTAGCCTCTCTATCCTCTCTTCTAAGTCCTCCACACACTGCAGAGTTAGCTGGCGGTGTGTGTGCATGTGTGTGTCTACACCAAGTGTGTATGCATGTGAGTGTGTGTGTCAGGGTCAACCTTGCCAACCTTGCCATTACATCTTAATAGGAGAGTGCCAACCAGCCCTGCTTAGACTGGCTAAGTCCCAGGTCCCTCCATGGATAAAGTTATCTCTCTGGCCCACCTTGACCACACTGCAGATCAAAGACCTACTGCTCTGGGCAGCAAGGCAAAAGAACAGACACACACCCTGTCTGCACCCTATTCCCCACATTAATGCACTACTTTTGACCAGTGCCCTATGCAGGCCTTGTCAAAAGTAGTGCACTACATAGGGAAAAAGGAACCATTTTGGTTGTACCCTTCTGTCTTGTTCTCGGCCTGCCCCATTTGATTTGGCACACACTAAATAGACCCACTTCGTTTTAATTCATTTGTCTCAATATATGCTCAACGAGATGATTATTCTCAGACAATGCAGATCAAACACTTTGTATTCTGATTAGGTGGCCTGTTGACTTGGCAACCAGACCCCCAGTTCTAATTTCTGAGATCCAAACAAAAACACACCAACCGAACGAACCAACAAACGCTCAATTCATCCCTAGCTACTTCACTTTCCAAACCAGACCCTATCCAGACCCCGTTCGCCACTGCCTCTGTGAGATCCAAACAGAAACAACACAGCCCTAATTGCTGAAGTCAAGTTAACTCCATCCAAAGTTGCTTTGCCTCTCCATGACGCTGACAGCCAGGCTCTTTTGTAAGTACCAGTCAATGAAAGGTAAAGGTCAATGAAAGAAGCTATCTTGGTTCCGTAGCTCCGGAGCTGTATTTCTCCCGTTTCCCTGCAAACTGATGTGTTGCGCTCCCAGGGGATCTGTCTGGTGTCTCTGGCTGCCCTCCTGGCCCTCTGCTCAGCATAACTCTCAACCTTAACACACATGCACCCTGACTCCACATGACCGCATCCTTAAGAGAAATGTCCTCCATGATTGATGGCCGTGCTCTTGGCCGAGCCATCACTCATTTTGGACACCCGAGACGACCGATTTGAGCTACCCTCCCCAAGCTTCACACACACACACACACACACACACACACACACACACACACACACACACACACTCTGTCACCGTCGCTGCTGTCTCCATCACCGACAAATTATCCCAGACTCTGGCTAGCAGATGAGCTACTCTCTCAGATGAAGATGATGCACGACAGTCCCTGGCTTTCGTCCTCAAACTTCAGTAAACAACATCACCAAAGTCATTAGGTTGAGACAGGACAGCATATTAGTCATTTAATTCAGGAGCAATGAGCTTGTACTTTGGGACCTATTGTAGACCTGGCTTACAGGTTTGTTTCTTGGTACTGAACCCCTTTGACTCCCTGTCTGTTTTGACTGGTTATGGAGAAGTCTACATAAGTCCCTGTTTTCGATATGTTTGTCCCCACCTTATTTGACTTGAACCATTTTTCTCAATGTTTCGCAGTCTTCCGTTATCCCCACAGAACTTTAAAGTGTATCGTCGGTTGGGGTAGTTACCATGGAAATTTGCCTTGAAACTCTTCCAAATGGCACTGCAATTAATCAATCATTACGGGCACATTTCAGGCTTTATTATTTGCATCATTACCAGAAGTCCTACCTCTGTCAGCCTTGCCAGTGTGCCGTGAATGTAAGTGGATTCTAATTTTAGCCCTGGGCTCATTAAAGTGAAGCACTACTCCGTGCTCTAGGTACTGTAGCATGCTACTGTACATTATAACATGTTTCTATGAAGCTAATAGAGAATGTCGTACCTGCTCTTACAGCCCTTAGAGTGCACTTACTGTACAACTCTGGACTGGGGGTTACTGCTTTTAATAGATAGCACACTGGTGTTTGTACATTATCATATAGGCTTCTATGGACATCACAGAGAATGTCTCCTGCTTTTAGAGCCTTTAGAATGAACTTACTGTTCGCTCTACATGCTTAGCTCTACATGCTTAGCTCTACATGCTTAGCTCTACATGCTTAGCTCTACATGCTTAGCTCTACATGTAACTGGACTATGGACTGGAGTATGTGGACTTGACATGTACTGTTTTTCCCAGTTGATTAGACTTGGATCTACCCATATGTAAAATGTATGACTAGACGCGCTGGATTAAAGCGTCTGCTAAATGGCATATATTATTATATGTATGAAATATATATATATATATATATATATATATATATATATATATATATATATATATATATATATATACTGTGAGGGCCCCAGATTGGGAATTTAGCCAGGACATTGATAAGCCAGGACACCGATACTCTTACAATAAGTGCCATGGGATCTTTAGTGACCACAGAGAGTCAGGACACCCGTTTAAAGTCCCATCCGAAAGACAGCATCCTACACAGGGCAATGTCCCCAATCACTGCCCTGGGGCATTGGGATATTATTATTATTTATTTTTTATAAACTGAAAGGTTGCTGGGCTATACAGTATATCAGGGGTATTCAACTCTTACCCTACGAGGTCCAGAGCCTGCTGATTTTCTTTTCTACCTTGATAATTAATTGCGTCCACCTGGTGGCCCAGGTCTAAATCAGTCCCTGAATAGAGGGGAACAATGAAAACAAGCAGTGGAACTGGCTTCAAGGTCCAGAGTTGAGTTTGAGGGCAGTATA
Source organism: Brachymystax lenok tsinlingensis (assembly GCA_030435695.1). NCBI lineage: Eukaryota > Metazoa > Chordata > Actinopteri > Salmoniformes > Salmonidae > Brachymystax > Brachymystax lenok. The sequence goes on from CM059810.1 coordinate 22,935,415, forward strand.
TGATGCTGCTGGACCTGTTTCCATCACAGCAAAAATCCAATAATGAAAAGCTGTGTGTGATAACACTGTACTGATGAGACTTGGATCTAACTGCTCCGTTTCCAATGAGGAGTTGTGTGATAACAGTGTCCCAGTGACCTACCAGATAGAGCAGCTCATATAGCTCCATTCAGTCAGTAGTGATCTGATCCTCCAGCAGGCCTGATAGCCTGACCACCAGACCCCAGAACAGAGCACTTTTATCAGCCTGGCTTAAGACAGATAACCCCCTCCTCTACTCCTCCTCCTCTCTCCTTCCTCTCCACTCCTCCTCCTTCCTCTCCCCCTCCTCTCCATCCTAACAAGATTGGACCTCCTCTATCGCTCTATAAATTAGGATTGGTTATGTCTCTGAGAGCAGTCAGACTAGAGGGAGAACATTGCAATTATCATATCACCGCTGTGGATCGATTCCCCAATCCTTTACAAAAATACAGGGGTGGAAGAATACGCCCAGACAAACTGAAAGCTTTCTTTTTCTGTCATTTTCTATTTTCTTGTCCGTGTTGAAGGATCCATGACAATTATTCTACCCATTCACTGCAATTGTCAGGGAGTTCAATTCAACATTGTCATAGCCCTTTAGAGAATGCAATTTATCGAGTGGGGGTATAATGTAAATTGTTGGAACTTTGTAATAGATTTCTTTGGTGGTTAAATTACTTCTATTTTCACTTGTAAGCTTACAGAATATGTTCTGAACACATCATCTGCATAACCGTCAACTAAATCTTACAACGGAAGTTACATGGGAACTGAAGGAGCTGTTCTGCCCATCCTGATACCTCATTTACTCTGAGCAGACGACAAGAAAAATGGAGGGCCTGGGAGGGAGTCTAATTGTGTAATATGGAGCTAATTACAAACAGCAGTGGTTCTTTGTGTGGTGAATCCAGTCCAGCTGCTAATGCCAGTCCTGGCAGAGAGAAGAGCACCATGTCCAAACCCAACAGAACAGGAGACCAAAACAGGACAGGAGATGAAGACAGAGAGAATACTATTTTGTTGTCCACCCTGTCTGAACAACAGTGGACAAATGAAGCCACTAATCAGGCTTGTACTGTGGTTTACTGTGGTTAAGGTACAGACAATGCCAGAGAGAAAAAATACTGAACAACAGAGGACTGACAAGCCACCACCAGCCAGCTAGAGCTTGACAATCATGCCTTTTTACTTTTGTTTACCAGTGTGTTGTGTTATACCTCTGTTCATCAATGGTAGTTGATTACGCCTTTTGTGTAGATCAACAATGGTTCACACAAGTACACAGTCATGTCCTTTTATGAGAAGGCTTTTGTGCAGCATAAAACCCCAGCTGTGCCTCACGCATTGTATGCACATGGCCTGTTTATTTAAGGTACAGTATATTTCTTGCATCGTATGCTATGTTGGATAGAGTGGGAATGATAAGAGAGTTTTGCTTGAATAGCAGTGGGCCAAATTGAAACCCATGCTGCAGCGGTATATGTGATATGGAGGCAGCGGTTTAGACAGCTAGATCATTGTAGTCATCTTCAAGAACAATCTGGCCTTAAATGGCCATGTACTCTTATAATCTCCACCCTGCACAGCCAGAAGAGGACTGGCCAACCCTCAGAGCCTGGTTTCTCTCTAGGTTTCTTCCCTTTCTAGGGATTCTTTCCTGGCAACAGTGCTTCTACATCTGCATTGCTTGCTGTTTGGAGTTTTAGGATGGGTTTCTGCATTGCTTGCTGTTTGGGGTTTTAGGATGGGTTTCTGTATTGCACTGTATAGCATCTGCTGATGTAAAATTGATTGATTGATATAAAGACATATTGATTGCACATGTTAAATGTGCAACCAGAGGGAAAAAAATTCTAGATCACCTGTACTCCACACACAGAGACGCGTACAAAGCTCTCCCTCGCCCTCCATTTGGTAAATCCGACCACAACTCTATCCTCCTGATTCGTGCTTACAAGCAAAAATTTTATCAGGAAGCACCAGTGACTCGGTTTATAAAAAAGTGGTCAGATGAAGCAGATGCTAAACTACAGGACTGTTTTGCTATCACAGACTGGAACATGTTCCAGGAATATTCCGATGGCATTGAGGAGTAGACAACCTCAGTCACTGGCTTTATCAATAAGTGCAATGAGGACGTCGTCCCAACAGTGACTGTACGTACATACCCCAACCAGAAGCCATGGATTACAGGCAACATTCGCACTGAGCTAAAGGGTAGAGCTGCCGCTTTCAAGGTGCGGGACTCTACCCCGGAAGTTTACAAGAAATCCTGCTATGCCCTGCGATGAACCATCAAACAGGCAAAGCGTCAATACAGGGCTAAGATTGAATCATACTACACCAGCTCCAACGCTCGTCTTATGTGGCAGGGCTTGCAAACTATTGCAGACTACAAAGGGAAGCACAGTCGTGAGCTGCCCAGTGACACGAGCCTACCAGACGAGCTAAATCACTTCTATGCTCGCTTCGAGGCAAGCAACACTGAGGCATGCATGAGAGCATCAGCTGTTCCGGACGACTGTGTGATCACGCTCTCCGCAGACCTTTAAACAGGTCAATATACACAAGGCTGCGGGGCCAGACGGATTACCAGGACGTGTGCTCCGGGCATGTGCTGACCAACTGGCAGGTGTCTTCACTGACATTGAGTCTGTAATACCAACATGTTTCAAGCAGACCACCATAGTCCCTGTGCCCAAGAACACAAAGGCAACCTGCCTAAATGACTACAGACCCGTTGCACTCACGTCCGTAGCCATGAAGTGCTTTGAAAGGCTGGTCATGGCTCACATCAACACCATTATCCCAGAAACCCTAGACCCACTCCAATTTGCATACCGCCCAAACAGATCCACAGATGATGCAATCTCTATTGCACTCCACACTGCCCTTTCCCACCTGGACAAAAGAAACACTTATTTGAGAATGCTTTTCATTGACTACAGCTCAGCGTTCAACACCATAGTGCCCTCAAAGCTCATCACTAACCTAAGGATCCTGGGACTAAACACCTCCCTCTGCAACTGGATCCTGGACTTTCTGACGGGCCGCCCCCAGGTGGTGAGGGTGGGTAGCAACACATCTGCCACGCTTATCCTCAACACTGGAGCCCCCAAGGGGTGTGTGCTCAGTCCACTCCTGTACTCCCTGTTCACCCACGACTGCATGGCCAGGCATGACTCCAACACCATCATTAAGTTTGCAGACGACACACCAGTGGTAGGCCTGATCACTGACAACGATGAGACAGCCTATAGGGAGGAGGCCAGAGACCTGGCTGGGTGTTGCCAGAATAACAACCTCTCCCTCAACGTAACCAAGACTAAGGAGATGATTGTGGACTACATTAAAAGGAGGACCGAGCTCGCCCCCATTCTCATCGACGAGGCTGTAGTGGAGCAGGTTGAGAGCTTCAAGTTCCTTGGTGTCCACATCACCAACAAACTAGAATGGTCCAAACACACCAAGACAGTCATGAAGAGGGCACAACAAAGCCTATTCCCCCTCAGGTTCTACAGCTGCAACATCGAGAGCATCCTGACTGGTTGCATCAATGTCTGGTACCAGGCGGTGTCAGAGGAAGGCCCTAAAAATTGTCAAAGACCCCAGCCACCCCAGTCATAGACTGTTCTCTACTACCGCAATGCATGGTACCGGAGTGCCAAGTCTAGGACAAAAAGGCTTCTCAACAGTTTTTACCCCCAAGTCATAAGTCTCCTGAACAGGTAATCAAATGGCTACCCGGACTATTTGCATTGTCACTGTCTTTTCCTGGTGTTTTTATTTCTTTACTTACCTATTGTTCACCTAATACCTTTTTTGCACTGTTGGTTAGAGCCTGTAAGTAAGCATTTCACTGTAAGGTCTACACCTGTTTAATTTGGCGCACGTGACAAATTAACTTTGATTTGATATTATTTAAAAAAATATATATATATTTAACCTTTATTTAACCAGGTAGGCTAGTTGAGAACAAGTTCTCATTTACAACTGCGACCTGGCCAAGACACTAACAACAACACAGAGTTACACATGGAATAAACAAGCGTACAGTCAATAACACAATAGAGAAAAAAAAGAAAGTCTATATACAGTGTGTGCAAATGGCGTGGGGAGGTAGGCAATAAATAGGCTTTAGTAGCGAGGTAAATTACAATTTAGCAGATGATGATGTGCAAGTAGAGATACTGGTGTGCAAAAGAGAAGAAAAGTAAATTAAAACAGTATGGGGATGAGGTAGTTAGATTGGGTGGGCTATTTACAGATGGACTATGTACAGCTGCAGCGATCGGTTAGCTGCTCAGATAACTGGTGTTTAAAGTTAGTGAGGGAGATATGTCTCCAGCTTCAGGGATTTTTGCAATTCGTTCCTGTCACTGGCAGCAGAGAACTGGAAGGAAAGGCGGCCAAAGGAGGTGTTGGCTTTGGGGAAGATCAGTGAGATATACCTGCTGGAGCGCGTGCTATGGGTGGGTGTTGTTATCGTCACCAGTGAGCTGAGATAAGGCGGAGCTTTACCTAGCATAGACTTATATATGACCTGGAGCCAGTGGGTCTGGCGACGGATATGTAGCTAGGGCCAGCCCACTAGAGCATACAGGTCGAAGTGGTGGGTGGTATATGGGGCTTTGGTAACGAAACGGATGGCACTGTGATAGACTGCATCCAGTTTGCTGAGTAGAGTATTGGAAGCTATTTTGTAGATGACATCGCTGAAGTCGAGGATCGGTAGGATAGTCAGTTTTACTAGGGTAAGTTTGGCGGCGTGAGTGAAGGAAATAGAAAGCCGATTCGAAATAGAAAGCCGATTCTAGATTTGATTTTGGATTGGAGATGTTTAATATGAGTCTGGAAGGAGAGTTTACTGTCTAGCCAGACACCTAGATATTTGTAGTTGTCCACATATTCTAGGTCAGAACCGTCCATGGTAGTGATGCTAGTCGGGCGGGCGGGTGCGGGCAACGAACGGTTGAAAGCATGCATTTGGTTTTACTAGTGTTTAGGAGCAGTTGGAGGCCACGGAAGGAGTGCTGTATGGCATTGAAGCTCGTTTGGAGGTTAGTTAGCACAGTGTCCAACGAAGGGCCAGAAGTATACAGAATGGTGTCTTCCACGTAGAGGTGGATCAGGGTTTGTACGGGTCTTGTTCTCCATGGACTTTACAGTGTCCCAAAACTTTATGGAGTTAGAGCTGCAGGGTGCAAATTTCTGTTTAAAAAAGCTAGCCTTTGCTTTCCTGACTGACTGCGTGTTTTGGTTCCTGACTTCCCTGAACAGTTGCATATCACAGGGACTATTCGAAGCTATTGCAGTCCGCCACAGGATGTTTTTGTGCTGGTCAAGGGCAGTCAGGTCTGGAGTGAACCAAGGGCTGTATCTGTTCTTAGTTCTACATTTTTTGAAAGGGGCATGCTTATTTAAGATGGTGAGGAAATTGCTTTTAAAGAAAGACCAGGCATCCTCTACTGACGGGATGAGGTCAATATCCTTGCAGGATACCCGGGGCAGGTCGATTCGAAAGGCCTGCTCACAAAAGTGTTTTAGGGAGCGTTTGACAGTGATGAGTGGTGGCTGTTTGACCGCGGGCCCATAGCGGATGCAGGCAATGAGGCCTGATATTATGATGTTATTATAATGAAATTATGATGACATACATTATGTAGGTTTTGTAGCATATTGCTAATTTAGCATTTCATCCCTTTTGTATCAGTGCTGTAGTACGTTTGTCTAATATCTGTGTCTGTGTGTGTATGGCGACGTAGCCTGTGTGTGTATCCGTGATACATTTGACATTTTTCCAGACCTGTTCATTTGGTGGTGCAGAGGGAGGGGGAACTTGTCTAGATGGTGGAGCTGGTAAATCTAGTCCAGTGGAACAGTAAAACTGGGGGGAGAGTTGTGTTGCGCAACCCAGCTCTGCCCAGTGCTACAGTACCTCTGCCTGCCTGAGACTGATGAATATGCCTGGTCTCAGAGATGGGCCCATTTGTTACCCAGCCCAGATGACAAATCATGGCTACGGCAATACGGGGCTAGTTGGTGCACTTGGCCACCTCTGCACAACAGAGCCATAGATAACTCCTAATGCCTGACATTTCTTTTATGGGCTTGCAAGGCCATCCCCACCGTGTAACCCCCGTGGTGCTTGAAGCTGCTGGAAGTATGGATGGGCTGTATTTTAAATGGGGTACTAGGGCCTACATCCGCCATGCAGGCGCAGTAGGGGCACGCTCGAGGATGGTGCTTTACCACATTTGATCCTGCATTAGCGACTCCTGCATAAATTTAACTTGATTATTCCAGACGTCAAGAGTGTTAGATGTATGACTGTAAAGGTACTGCACTCTGCAGTACTACACTCTGAAGTACCCTCCCCGTTTGAGAACCACTGAGCTACACCACTACATGGCAAAAAGTTATTAACTACTGAAAACATTATCGAGATCTGAATTCAACTAGCACCAAGCTTATAGCAAAATGCAATTCAATTACTAGTTGAGCTACATGTAGTTCTCCCCAACACTTGTCAAAGGAACGTAGAAAGGCAGTGTTAAGAAAAAAGCATGAGCTCTGCTCCGGTACAGCGCATGGCAGTTCTACTGTCTTACTCACCCAATCCCTTTTAAATAATGCATTTCTACTCAAATTACGCTCGCTACATTTACCCATTTGATCTGATATCTTCTTTAAATGAAAATATTCCTCTCCTATCTTCTCTCAGTTTTGGCTTTGATTTCGGCTTTGATAAAACTCCCCTTGACTCAACTCCCAACATGGTGCACTGTAGGCGTGTTTAATAGTGTACTTTACATGCAACAAGAGTGGACAACAGTGAGGAGGGTGAGAGGGGGAAGTGTCCCAAGTAGCACCTTATTCCCTATATACTGTAGTGCGCTTATTTTGACCAGCTCTGGTCAAAGGTAGTGCACTATAATATATAGGGAATAGGGTGCCGTTTTGGGAAACAGCCAGGTTTAAGGTCTGAAGGACTGGAGGATCCACTTGGCTCAGTTATTAGCCTACAGTTTGGCAGCCTCATGCGATGAAAAAAGCTCATCTCTGTTCTGAAGTGACTTCACTGCACTAGCTACTTGCTAGTTTAACTAATTGGATTTTTAATTAGTTTCTCAGATGACAACTGACAGTGATTACAATAATGGTGTCTATCAGTGTTATTCAAGCACGACTTGTTAATTCGATTCGGCGCTCTGAGCAGCTCCATTAAAATGCTGCATGCGGTTGACAGTAGGGAACGTAGGGCTTCCTGTACATGTGTACCTACCTGTGTTAGTACTATTACTGTATTCCTCTCCATCTCCCCATCGCTGGTGTGCTGTGTTTTCCCCCACATCTTTCTAATATCTTTTTTTGCGTTTGATTGAGCCGGCCTGGAGTGCCAGGTGGGTGTGGTTTGCACTTTTGGGAAAATTATATTGGATCCATTGCGCCAGGCAGTCAAATCAAATTGTATTTGTCACATGCTTCGTAAACAACAGATGTGGACCAACAGTGAAATGCTTACTTACGGTTCCTTTTTTCAACAATATAGAGACACGAGGGATAAATACACAGTGAATAACGAATAACAATAACGAGTAAAAATAACATGGCTATATATAGCAAGACAAGCTCAATCAAGCAAAGCTAAATAATTTGAAATTATTCCAATTACTATTTGAACCCAAGTCTGGTACCGCTAGTAGATTCCTCTCCCATACTCCCATTGCTGATGGTGGTGTTATGGTGTGTTGGTCCCAACTCTGCCGTGGAGCCTGAGGGTATGGCAGGCAGAGTTGGCTGACTCGGAGAGAGAGAGCGAGAGAACGTACTGTTCTAGCAGCAGAGAGAAAAACAGACAAGTAGTTGATTGAGAAGGATAAAATCCATCCTGCTCAACTCAAACAGGTAGGAGGAGTCAGCCCTGAGGACCCACCACTCTATCCTAACAGATAGGAGGAGTCAGCCCTGAGGACACACCTCTCTATCCTAACAGGTAGGAGGAGTCAGCCCTGAGGACCCACCACTCTATCCTAACAGATAGGAGGAGTCAGCCCTGAGGACTGACCCACCTCTCTATCCTAACAAAGTTGAACTCAGCACAAAGAGAAGAGGAGAGGAGAGAGAGCACCTTTTTGCATACTAAGTTTGACGAGGTGGAGTCCATCCCTCTCGTTCCCTCTGGTCTCTCTCCATCTCTCTCCTGCGTTAGCGGCCTGTTGGTTGTCTGCTCCTGCTTTGTTTAACATTTGTCTGACAGGCCCATGTATTATTCATCTGGACAGGTTAGCAGCAGGATTATTCCTGCCACAGCCTGTTTTCTCTCTGTCCACAATGATGCAGCGTCGATGGCTTAATGATGGGACAGGAAGGGCTCTGGGAGACGGCCATGCATCTGGTGCAGGATGACACCTGCCAGGGAGGAGAGGCTATAATGGGAGCAGAGCAGCTGGACCAGAGAGCAGACAGACCAGAGGAGAGGGGAGAAGAGAAAGGAAAGGAGAGGCGGGGCCATAAAGAGACTCTACTTTACTGTCTCTCTCTTTAAACAAAGTATCTCTCTGGTCTCTCTGGTTCTTTCACTGGTCTCTCTGGCCTCTGGTTCTCTCTCTGGTTCTTTCTCTGGTCTCTCTATTTCTGACCATCACTACTCCAGACATGGAGGGGAAATGGCTCTTTGTTTTACTTTAATCACCATCGTCGTTAGTGTTACTGCTGGTGATTAAATGGATGGGTTTCTCTCCTCTCTCTCCTGCCTCTAAACTCTATTCCTCTCCTGGTGGCAGCTACAGTACAATCACCAGTGGGTACTACTACAGGGTCTTAAAGTGGAGCTGAGTTGACATGTTTTCCAAGTCAGATGAGCTGTATCACTGTGGACTGTTTCTCTTCCTGTAAGTATCACCCAGGGTTGTGTATTGCACTGGATGAGTTATGTATGATAACCATTGGTCTGAGTGGAGACATTATCTCTCCTAGTTTGCAGATAATAAAATGTGCAGGGTGGTGTTGTTGCAGAGAGTAAAAGGCCATAGAGTCAGCGTGTTGCCAGACCAGAGCTGCACGTTGCCCAGTATACCTGGAGCTGTGAAAGATTCATGTCCTACGTTGTTTAATGTGGCTTCACTAATGCAGCGTGATGCCAGATGGTATTTAACTGGGCTGGGTGGCAGCGCAACAGAGGGGCCTGTCGTATTTAATGGCAGACAGCACTAGTGACAGTTCACATTAGTCGTAGTGCATGTTGAAAGTTTTATACCAGCCCTCTTCCCTCAGTTAGGTTTTACATGAAATATCACCAGCAAATTGGAGTGTAAAATTAGGTCACAGCCGTGGAAAGGAATCACCATGGTTGTCCAGACAGGAAGGAAGGCTGCACTGAAAGCTCTTCAATACACAAGAATTTAATGTTTAATGTTTAATGCTAAAGTACCATGTAGAACACAGAAACTGTCCTTCATCTCCTTATTAATCAGGAAGTGAACTTATTATACGAAGAGAAAGCATTAGCATTCACATTGGGCTTGTGTGCATTTTCTATTTCAGGATATGTTTTTTTTTTTAAGGAACTTTCAGTTCCTACAGGCAGCAATTTCCTGGTTCATTATTTAAACTCACCTTGTTTAAAAGTAGGTGAACCCAATTAAGCACCTCTGCCAGGGTATGTAGGGCTATTCCAGTTTAAATAGACTAAATAGAGTCAGTATAGTCATGCAATAATATATTCTAGTGGTAGAGCAGAGTAGATTCAGTAACTTTCTGATTGTATGGGTGTCAACAGATAGGAAGAGACAGAAGATAGGATGCAGGTCCCAGGTTGTTGGTAAAGAACTGGAGCAGTATATTATAGCTGAGAAATACAATGACTACCCAGTCCTCAAAACGTCAGGCACAAATCAAATGTACTCCTAATTTACGTATAAAAACTAATCGAGAACATTTTTCTCTCCCCTTTTCAGACCTGCTCAGTTGTCTCTCGTTACTGCTCACCCACTCCAATCCATAGTTAGTTCAAAATCGCTGTTGTGTAATAAGTGTTTGGAACACAATGGATATAAAGTGAAACACTAGGAAATAGGCTGCTAGTACATAATTTCCATCGGCATAGTTTTTTTGGTGTGTTTTTATACACCTTGAGCACTTCCGTCTTCAGTCTCTCTGTGTGGAAAGTGTTTAGGGATTATATTACAGTCTAATATACTACATTTGTCATCATGTAATAGTGCTGAGCGATTAACCAACATTTCGTTTTTTCCCCCGGTTATTTTACAACTAATTGACCGACGTCGGTTCAATTACTTGAATATCATTTAGTTTGTTTTGTTTGTGAGCCCAACGTGCTGTTTCTCTAGAGAGAAATTTGAGAAATCAAGTCAAAAACTACGGGACACTTGGCTGAAGGGAGTTGTCGTTTTCACTAAGCAAATATTCAACCTAGTTCAGCACAGAAACGTGGTAATTAACTACAATGACCATAATCTATTGCGGCGTTTTTTCCGGCTCAGAGACTGATCAGACTGATCTGAAAGGTAGAGGCGAAGCAAGAGGTTTCACTCTTGCCAAAATCTGTCCAAGATCAGCATAATGTGTTTATTTGGGTTTATTTTGGACCTAAGCTTGTCGCCTGTCTTCCCGCCTTTGGGACAACAACTATTTAACCTTTATTTAACTAGGCAAGTCCGTTAAGAACAAATTCTTATTTACAAACCCAGGCGACGCTGGGCAAAATGTGCGCTGCCCTATGGGAATCCCAATCACGGCCGGATATGATACAGCCTGGAATCGAACCAGGGACTGTAGTGACGCATCTCATCATTGTGTACAGATCTCTGGATGGATACACTTTTACGCCAGTAACGTTAGGTTAGATACACACAGACTGCATAGACAAGAGTTATGTACACAACACAAAACGAGAGGGACAGAGATAGTTTGTGAAAGTATACCTTATCTACTTTGAAGAACTAGTCAAATTATTTCATCAGACAGCTCTGCAGCATACTTAGGCTAGCTAATTTAGGATGACTAAAGACGGTACAGTCTGGGGAGCGCATAACATTACATTGAGGGAAAAAAAGTATTTGATCCCCTGCTGATTTTGTACGTTTGCCCACTGATAAAGAAATGATCAGTCTATAATTTTAATGGTAGGTTTATTTGAACAGTAAGAGACAGAATAACAACAAAAACATCCAGAAAAACGCATGTGAAAAATGTTATGAATTGATTTGCATTTTAATGAGGGAAATAAGTATTTGACCTCTCTGCAAATCATGACTTAGTACTTGGTGGCAAAACCCTTGTTGGCAATCACAGAAGTCAGACGTTTCTTGTAGTTGGCCACCAGGTTTGCACACATCTCAGGAGGGATTTTGTCCCACTCTTCTTTGCAGATCTTCTCCAAGTCATTAAGGTTTTGAGAATGACGTTTGGCAACTCGAACCTTCAGCTCCCTCCACAGATTTTCTATGGGATTAAGGTCTGGAGACTGGCTAGGCCACTCCAAGACCTTAATGTGCTTCTTCTTGAGCCACTCCTTTGTTGCCTTGGTCGTGTGCTTTGGGTCATTGCCATGCTGGAATACCCATCCACGACCCATTTTCAATGCCCTGGCTGAGGGAAGGAGGTTCTCACCCAAGATTTGACGGTACATGGCCCGTCCAATTGTCCCTTTGATGCGGTGAAGTTGTCCTGTCCCCTTAGCAGAAAAACACCCCAAAGCATAATGTTTCCACCTCCATGTTTGACGATGGGGATGGTGTTCTTGGGGTCATAGGCAGCATTCCTCCTCCTCCAAACACAGAGAGTTGAGTTGATGCCAAAGAGCTCCATTTAGGTCTCATCTGACCACAACACTTTCACCCAGTTGTCCTCTGAATCATTCAGATGTTCATTGGCAAACTTCAGACGGGCATGTATATGTGCTTTCTTGAGCAGGGGGACCTTGCAGGCGCTGCAGGATTTCAGTCCTTCACGGCGTAGTGTGTTACCAATTGTATTCTTTGTGACTATGGTCCCAGCTGCCTTGAGATCATTGACAAGATCCTCCCGTGTAGGTCTGGGCTGATTGCTCACCGTTCTCATGATCATTGCAACTCCACGAGGTGAGATCTTGCATGGAACCCCAGGCTGAGGGAGATTGACAGTTCTTTTGTGTTTCTTCCATTTGCGAATAATCGCACCAACTGTTGTCACCTTCTCAGCTGCTTGGCGATGGTCTTGTAGCCCATTCCAGCCTTGTGTAGGTATACAATCTTGTCCCTGACATCCTTGGAGAGCTCTTTGGTCTTGGCCATGGTGGAGAGTTTGGAATCTGATTGATTGATTGCTTCTGTGGACAGGTGTCTTTTATACAGGTAACAAGCTGAGATTAGGAGCACTCCCTTTAAGAGTGTGCTCCTAATCTCAGCTCGTTACCTGTATAAAAGACACCTGGGAGCCAGAAATCTCTCTGATTGAGAGGGGGTCAAATACTTATTTCCCTCATTAAAATGCAAATCAATTCATAATATTTTTCACATGCGTTTTTCTGGATTTTTTGGTTGTTATTCTGTCTCTCACTGTTCAAATAAACCTACCATTAAAATTATAGACTGATCATTTCTTTGTCAGTGGGCAAACGTACAAAATCAGCAGGGGATCAAATACTTTTTTCCCTCACTGTCGATGGCCTGGCTGGCGGACTGCTACTGCCTGAGCAGAGATGAGATGATTACTTTAAGGAATTCAAATAATAAAGTAATCAAGTAATCAAATAAAAACTAAGCAATATACACAACTGAAATATTTTATTATTTCATAGTAATTTCCTCTTTTTCTATTGATGTCTACCCAATGTGGAGCTGACAGAGACAACAGAATATTTTCAATGTTTTGGTAATTGAATGTTCACCATCTTTGGCTTTGGAATTTCCATTAAAAAGCTCTAAAATCATTGTAACATCATTATTTCATAATATATTTCATTATTTCATAATATATTTAATGTTACAAAATATATAGAAATGTAAAAACGGTGATGATTTTTTAATAGTCAAACCGAAACGGACCAAAAAAAGCACTAATGGTTCAGCATAATCATACAAACAAGGGAAGGTTTAAAACGCCCCCTCAATAGGACCGTTGTTCTGCTCAGTACTACATCAACATCTATTGCTAAGGTCTGGAGGGAAAAGCGGACTCAGGCTGCGGTAGTAAGCCATTAGAGGACTGTTCATCTGTGCTCACTTGCATGACCCCATTGCAGAGACCGTGGTAATCGAGTAAGACGACATGACTAACCAATGAGACATCTCACTTATTCAACTGTCCTCCCCTCTTAAAGCAACAGCGCAATAATACAATTTGTGTTTTTGTGTGTTTGTGTAGTCTCTGAATAGAAAATGAACTGTTACAGTTGCCATGGTAGCACATTGTTCAGCAAAGTCGTACAAATGCTAAATACTTGACTGTTTTACTGTATGTTTTTTCTGTATGCTAATACGATTCTTTGTCTTGTGTCTTTAACAAGACAGAGCAATTAAAATGTTTGGAACGTAAAGCCTTATGCCTGGCAAATTAATCACTTTTCTATTTTAATTAATGTAACAGTATGTAGAATTAGTCCCGATTATTTTGTACACGCCAACACATTTTGTAGGTTAACACGTTGGAGTAGTTGTGATATACGATAAACAGATATTCCCTTCAATATCATATTCTATTCCAGCAAATATAATGTTTTTCAATCACTTTCTGAGGCTTGTAATACTGCTGTTCATTAAGGAAATAAAAACAGGCCTCCTAACAGTAAAGGAAGCAAAGTAATAGTAAGGAAAATAGTGGATGAAAAAGACGAAGAATCTGTACGATTACAATAAGTGTTTTAATGGTAAGGTGCTCTTTGGTTTCCCAGACTTATGTCAAAGATGAAACACTTCTGGGCTAAACTTAAAGACATAGTCCAAGGGCAACAGGAGCCACCATTAGGCTCAGTACCACCATTACATGACATGAAATCAGGCCTGAGCCTGAGCAGCGGTTCCAGTCCGCCAGAACAGCGGTTACGCCGTTGACGGCACCCTGGTGGTTTCGGTTGGCTGCAGCAGGGATCCCGTGGACGCTGTCTTTCATGTAGACCAGGCTTTTCCTGCCAATGTCTTGTGTAATGCCATTGCCCCAGGGCCGTGGTGTAAATCTGTGAGCCTGCTGCGGTCTCCACGGACGGCTGGCTGCTGCTGCTGCTGCCACTGACTGTCGTAATCAGGGACCGTGTAAGATATGCAAAGTCCAGGGACTGTGACTCTGACATGCCAGCTCTCCTTTAATACATAAGAACAGGAGCATATTGAAACGTGGGTTTCGGAGCTGGCAAAGAGAATAAGTTTGGGTGGAAATGGGGGAGGAGAGAAAGACTTGCGGGCTGACAGAGTTTAAGGTTATTGCCTTAATTCACATCATCATGATATGTTGTCAGCTCACATCGCTTCGATAGATAGTGAGATGTGACTCCGAAATGGCAAACAAGATTACGATGAATGTTGCGTTTTGTCACGGTGATGCTCGGTGACAAAATCCATTTGCCACTTTGCAATTAGCAGTACGCTGGAAGATGTACTCCAGAAGCAACTCAGTTCAAGGTACCAATAGGGACCCTAGAAACTATCACACTAATCAATGATAATATTCATGGGTTAACAATTCCCGCATTTTAAATGTTCATTATTTTCTATAATGTGAACATGAGGGAATTGTTAAAGGGGGGCTGAACTTACGGATTTCACCTTGTTCACCACTATTATTTTTGGTAATAAATTAATTTTCGTCCAAAACAGAGATTTGAGAAATAATTAAGAAAAAATTGCATGTCACGGAATTAAGGGTACCATAACAGTTTTCCTTGGGTTTTGTTTATTTCAACCCTGCCCACATGCCCACAGCTGGTAGCACCCAAGTAATCATCAATTCAGAGCACAGCTGCACACAACCCAATTGTAATGCCGGTCAATTTGGTTTGACATTCGATATCCCTATGGGGCTAGTTAGGAACCATCATTTAATTACACAATTTACATGGGACAATATTTTAAAAGGTCAATAGCTTAAAATTCAATGACTTAAAAACCTCAAGCCAACTATAAATTGTAGAAATACAAATATTAAAAGCATTTAATGAGACAACGAAAAGGTGTGCAACATGAGACTTACATTTACATTGTGTAGGCCAGTGACAAAAAAAGTTGGATTTGAATCGATTTTAAATTCAGGCTGTACATTTTTTTTTTTTTGAAAAAGTCAAGGGGTGTGAATACTTTCTGAAGGCACTGTATAACAATATCTTGTCAGCGCATTACCGGGTCCCAAGGTCTGGCCGGGAGCAGTTGTAGCAGGCTTTTATACGTAGCTGTACTGTACTTTAACGTGACAAATGTTCCTCCTGCTGTTGAAAAGGTTTTATATCCGCTAGCAGTCGGGATGATCAATCGATACCAAGTCCTACAGTTCCACAGTCCTCCATCTTGACTACTGTATGTGTGGTACCTAAATCAATGGATGCATCACTTTTCACCATCATCAACCTTTCTTTCTGCTGGAGAGAGGGAGAGAGAGAAAGGAAAAATATATATTGTCACATACACAGGATAGGTGCAGTGAAATGTTTTGTTTTACAGTGTCAGCCATAGTAGTACAGCACATCTACAGATTTTATTTCACCTTGTCTGCTCAGCTATTCAAACCATCAACGCCCAATGGTCTAACCACTAGGCTACCTACCAGGAGGGAGCAGGAGCAGTATTCTATTTATATAGGAGTCATTTACCAAAGAATGGCTGGAGTAAGATCATCACTTGGCGGGGGCGGGAAAAATGCTCTTTACTTTTTAACTTCAAAATGATGCAACCTGGGGATAAAAGTTTAAAAATCAAGCCAAGTCAAAAAGTCCAAAGAAATGAAAGCCATAATGAATTTAGAATTTCCTACAATTTTCTTCCTCAGTAATTGCTTTACTGAAATGTCCTTCCACTGCCTCTCCTGGTGGACTGACATTTGGGAAATGACTCCTATGTAAATAGAATACTGCTTTGCACACTCGTGGCATTCCATCAACCAGCTTCACCTGGAATGCTTTTCCAACAATCTTGGAGTTCCCACATAGTCCATTGTTTTGTCTTAAACCATCTCATTTTGGCTTTCTTCTTTTTAGAATATACAGATGTTGCGTTGACTCATTTTGGAGAGAAAACATAGGGGAAACAATGCTGTACTCACAGGGTTAATTCACCTAGAACAACAAATAGCTCTTCCACTCTTCTACAGCTCTAATACTATACTCTATATAACCGCCAGGGCATTAGTAGCTGAGATGGATGTCACAGACATGATTGGTTCTCCAATCCACATGGCTTCCCTTCCGTTTCTCACCATATCAGGTTTGAGGCTTTTTCTCTCAAAGCACTTCTTCCATTTCATGGCTGAGGTTATTTCTCCCAACACTCGTAATGGGCTTGAGCAGCTCTCCTGCAGACCCACAGAGCTGGAGGGAGGGAGGGAGGGAGGGAGGGAGAGAACCTGCCAGGCGCACTCATGATGCTTATCTGACTGGAGATACACTACCGGTCAAAAGTTTTAGAACACCTACTCATTCAAGGGTTTTTCTTTATTTTTACTATTTTCTACATTGTAGAATAATAGTGAAGACATCAAAACTATGAAATAACACATATGGAATCATGTAGTAACCAAAAAAAGTGTTAAACAAATCAAAATATGTATTATATTTGAGATTCTTCAAATAGACACCCTTTGCCTTGATGACAGCTTTGCACACTTGGCATTCTCTCAACCAGCTTCATGAGGTAGTCACCTGGGGTAGAGGAGATTTAACTAGGCATGTCAGTTAAGAACAAATTCTTATTTTCAATGACTGCCTAGGAACAGAGGGTTAACTGCCTTGCCACAAAGTTGGAAGCACAGAATCGTCTAGAATGTCATTGTATGCTGTAGCGTTAATATTTCCCTTCCTTGGAACAAAAAGGCCTAACACGAACCATGAATAACAGCCCCAGACCATTACCTTCTTCCACCAAACTTTACAGTTGGCACAATGCATTGGGGCAGGTAGCGTTCCCAGATTCGTCTGTCGAACTGCCAGATGGTGAGGCGTGATTCATTACTCCAGAGAACGTGTTTCCACTGCTCCGTTCTGTGAGCTTGTGTGGCCTACCACTTCACGGTTGAGCCGTTGTTGCTCTTAGACATTCCAACTTCACAATAACAGCACTTACAGTTGACCGGGGCAGCTCTAGCAATGGTGCCACATTGAAAGTCACTGAGCTCTTCAGTAAGGCCATTCTACTGCCCATGTTTGTCTATGGAGATTGCATGGCTGTGTGCTCAATTTTAAATACCTGTCAGCAGTTGGTGGGGCTGAAATAGCCGAATCCACTCATTTGAAAGGGTGTCCACATACTTTTGTATATACAGTGTAGAAAAAGCTATGGATGCAGGCCTATAATGAACTGTTATTAAACACAGTTACTGAGTATTGTTTAAGTTGCTTCCCACCACCAACACACAAACACGCACACATTCACAAACACCCGGACACTCTTGCCCAGACACACTCAGACTCAACAGGTTGATGGATGAACCAAGGATCAGGACATCAGTCTGACTGCTAGGCCACCATGTTATCTGGTTTGTTTCTGCTGAATATGGAACAGTCTTCCTTCCCGCTGACTTCCTCTGTATCCCGGGGGCCAGAGTGGTATAATGTGTGGAGCTGCTGTCTGAGGACGAGGCACTCAACTTGTTGTTGTGTTTGAGTCAATCGTTTCCCAGTAGAACAGGACACTTCAACTGACCGTGTCAGGAGATTACAGCTGAGACACGCTGCACCAAGTGAGATCAGAAATACTGTCATTACCTGGAAAGTGTGTGTGTGTGTCATAGACATTAAAACCAGTAGATAGTGATAGCTCTGACGTACTCCTATAAAAAACTCCCAATGGCGCATGAAGCCGGAACTATTTGAATTTAAAGCGCACCATATTGCTGAATGGGGCTGAATGGCACCAAAACATCACTAAGGATCATGGTGAAAGTGGCCGTAACTTGCAAAGGAGCATGATCAATGTAGTTGTTTTCATCCTGCCTGAGAGACATGTGCAAAGAGCGTTCATGAGGGCCTGCCGGCCAGTGATTGGTCTGTGTCAGCACGTGGTCCTGTGTGACGACAAATGTAGTGGTCGGAATGGATCGCTATTTAATTAGATGAATCGATTTGTAGCAAACTTTAACATAATTCAGCCCTGCTAGGTTGCTACGCATTAGCCAAACAGCAGAGCTTGCTCCAGAACGGACACTGGGGGCCTGGTGTGTGTGTGTCTATGGCCCTTTCTTACCCTTTCTATGTTGAGAGCTATTATTTCCCATGGGGAAGAGTGTCCCTCTCCTGTCTGTCAGTCTTTGTCCATCATTGAATAGATCCTGCAGAGCCATCAGAGGTCTGATTACAGCACTGAAGGAGGAAACATGAAGGGACAATATCAGGGCAACATCCAAGTCTTCATTTAAACCAGAACTTTTGACAAATCAGAGAGCGACTGTGTGTGTGTGTGTGTGTGTCATTCCCCTTCCGATAGACACCAACCCTCACCGTGCTGATGTATCGTCCTCTCTTGAAGTGTCTTGGGGGTGTGTGACTCTGTGCAGTTTTATCCTGTTGTGAGTCATTGAGGGAGGGTTCTCTCGCTGTTAGACAGTCAAATTGCTGTGGGGTCACTGTGAGATCTTTTCAACAGCATCCTCCTGTGTGGCTTCTTGACAGAATGGCTATTGATTCGTCAAAACACACAGCCTTCAAAAGCTTTTAGTCAAAGAGCTGTGTTTATTATTGCTAACTGTGAATAGGATTGCTTGTATTGCTCTAGGGTGTCTGCATTGCAGATTGATTCATTGATGTATTTATATTTTAGCAATTTCACCCAGTGCAATTTCACAGTTTCTCTCTGAAATTATGTGGCTTTTGCGTTGGTCGACATGGTGTTGGAGTTGGCTGTATCAGAGTTTAGTTACTATTATCATGTTTTCCATGTTGAAATCAGAGCAGCACCAGTCCCATTGCAACAGTTGTCACAAACATGAAATCACCCGTTGTCATTATCAAATATGACAATGATGTTGGGGGTATTCAATTGTGACATTGTATCTCATTTGCAACAGTTGTCAGTTTACATTGAATCACCTGTTGATACTGTGGATGATATTATGGTTGTACAGTAGGTTACCTTTGCTCAGTGTTATCGTGGAATTTAGAGCTTGAGTGCTCCACTCTCAGATGGAGGCTACAGTAAAGTCAATTCAAAGGTTAAGACTTAATGGCTTTGAATGGTTTCAATTTACTCCATTAAAGTGCCTAGAGATGACAAATAGGACCGTAAAACACATCAATGTCGTTATCAAGGAAATGTCTTATTTAAGGCCAGTGGCGTGAAGCCTAGTCCTCCTAACCCTGACACGCTCCAGGGGTGCTGGGAAAATAAATGGCTGAGAAAAGCTAAGGGGGAAATCACTGTTATAAAGGCTGATGTTAACGATGTGTACTGAGAAGTTCAGGTAACTGCCAAAATAAAGGAAACACCAACATGAAGTGTCTTAATTGGGCGTTGGGCCACCACGAGCCAGAACACCTTCAATGCACCTTGGCATGGATTCTACAAGTGTCTGGAACTCTATTGGAGGGATCTGACATCATTCTTCCACGAGAAATTCCATAATTTGGTGTTTGGTGGTGGAAAACACTGTCTCAGGCGTGTTCCATTGGGTTGAGTTCTGGTGACTGAGACACACACCCTTTAAACCCCCTATGCTCTTTTGAGCCCTCTTTCAAAGTCACTGAGATCTCTTCTTTTAGCCATGGCAGCCAAAATAATGGGCAACTAAGCATTTTTATACATGACCCTAAGCATTATGCAATATAATTGCTTAAATAACTCAGGAACCACACGTGTGGAAGCACCTGATTTCAATCTCTCCACCCGGCACAGAGAGAAGAGGACTGGCCACCCCTCAGAGCCTGGTTCCTCTCTAGGTTTCTTCCTAGGTTCCGGCCTTTCTAGGGAGTTTTCCATAGTCACTGTGCTTCTACATCTGCATTGCTTGCTGTTTGGGGTTTTAGGCTGGGTTTCTGTACAGCGCTTTGTGACATCTGCTGATGTAAAAAGGGCTTTATAAATACATTTGATTTGAGCTCATTTGCTCAAGTGTTTATTTTTGGGGGCAGTTACCTGTATATGTTAGTTAAAAAGAGAAGTGGGGTCGCGGGGGGTTCCTCTATGGCTGTAGGAATGGCACCAGGGAGGATAGTTATCCTGAAAGCCTGATCAGCTGTGAGTGAGGGGGACAGAACTCTTAGAAAACAATATGCTTTCTAGAACCTAAATGGGTTCTTTGGCTGTCCCCATAAGAGAAGCCTTTGAAGAACCCTTTTTGGTTTCAGGTAGAAAGGGTTCTGTGTAGAGCCCTTTCCACAGAGGTTTTCCACAGACGGTTCTACCTGGAACCAGAAAGGGTTCTCCTGTGGGGACAGCTGAAGAACCCTTTTGGAACCTTTTTTTCTAAGAGTGTATACACAGAATAGGACTACCAGTTATTCCTGATAATCAGGCCATCAGACCTATAGGGAGTTGTTTTTCCGGGTCATGTCATGTAGGTCTCCCTTGTAAAAGAGTTGACCTCAATGGCATTTCCTGGATAAACAAAGGTTAAAGGAAAACGTGGATGAACTGAGGAGTGCAGGATGGCTTAGTTCAGACTGTTGTAGATACACATACTGTGTGTGTGTACATACTGAGTTCACTGAGTACCTCTACCTAGGGTTTCTGAGGTCCCTCAAGACATGTTTCTCCTAAGTTTGGGCCGATATGATTACATTGATGATATATCGTGAAGTGCAAGACTATACTCTATTTGAACTTTACAAATCAAAACAGTGCAGTTTTATCAATATGTTGAACATAAAGTCGAAATGAATGAACTAAGCCGTATTGTTTCACCATACTAAGATAATTTAATGACAATGCGACTATAATATCAGAAATAATAATGGCACAGTCTGGAATTATTGTGTCAATAATGCGCAAAACGATTAAATGCGATATCGCTGTATTTGGAGTAGGATATCATAGAACAGAGTCTTTAATGCTCAGCATGATATTTTGACTAATATTGTGGTTAAGGTTGTCTGTCTGTTTCTGCAAAGTAGTTGAACCGTTGTCAGTTCCACTTTAATGCTCAGTATGAGCCATGCTACTGTAGTTGGAGATGTGAGAGTGCAACCATAACAAGGCATGGGGCCTCCATATCAAATCATGCCTGTTTGGTTTTCATTAGCTGGAGAGGAATGATAGCACACTATTCCCTATGGGAACTGGTTAAAAGTAGTGCGTTATATAGGGAATAGGGTGCCATTTGAACACACAGCCAGAGTATGCATGTGCTCTTTGGGGTGTGACTGTTTACTGAGCTCTGTGGTTTAAACAGATCTGCTCCTGAGGGCCTCGGAGACCGATTAACTATGTCACTAAACTATCACAGGGCCCGATGGAGGCTGGCTGGGGAGACAAGAGAGGGATGGGAGTTCAAACAGACAGAGGCATAGGAATAGATAGAGGTGTGTGTGTGTGTAGGCGGAGAAGCGAAATGCAAAAAAGCCTCACCCCTGTGGGATCGCCATTGCCAATCACCATGGTGGAAACAAGAAACTAGATTTACTCGTAGTAATTACAAGTAAATGCGTAAGTAAATGTAACTGCTGGCTGATGATTCACAATTAGAGGAGCTATTTTGATATCTCGGCAAGAGACACATGTTTTTGGGAAGGGTATTGTGAAGGAGAGAGCGAGACACAGAGAGAGAGAGAGCGGCTGTGTCCCTTACTTTTAGATTTAAGCCCATTGGGAAATCCGTCCTCCCATCTGAGAAATCCCTTTGGTGAAGTTTGATGCTGTAAAATAGAGCCTGCAGTTATTGCATCGCACTATTCCTGTCCTCATGAGCATTTTACTCCAGAGTTTACTCCTCAAACCTGCAGGTTCCTCTAGTAGCCTCCACTTTTTTCCCTTTTTCTTAATGCAAATCTATCAGCATTATATTATACTTCGCGTGACATTAGATTAGCTGAGTATGCATAATTGGACACAAGGAGGGCCTTTGGGCATGTCTATAGTCTATTGTGGCTTCCTCTCCTTGTTCCCATAAGGTGTATCCACATCAGCCACACAACAAGTGAAGTGTACCCTCTCTAATACCATGGTTGTTTAACTATATTGTACCGGCCCTTTTCAAAAGTGTATTATTTTAGCCCCACACGCAACACCTTTAAGAGAAAAAGCCAAGGGGTTGCTATGATACCCCTTATCTGAACAGCCCATAAATCGCATCCAGTAATGAGCCTGTTGCCGTGGGAAATATCTCGAGTTGATAGATGGCTCTCATTAATGTGAGGTGCTGCTGGATCTGGGTAATGGTCTTTCATTCTTTTCTCATGTTGTTTAATCTGCAGGAGCAAGAGCCATTTGCCACCAAGTCCCATGGTAATAGTAACCAAATGTATATTTTAACTTGGAGAGAGAGACTGAGAGCAATGGAGGAGATGGAGGGAGAGAGAGAGAGAGAGAGAGAGAGAGAGAGAGAGAGAGAGAGAGAGAGAGAGAGAGAGAGACAAACAGAGGGAGAAGAAGAGACAGAGAGAAAAAAAATAGCAACACCCCATGAGGGAGAGGCACTCTACTTTACCTTCCCCTTTATTGGAAACGGTGAACATGACGTGATTTCATTCACTGACTGAGATGACTCTGGTGAGCAGAGTGGAGGTCTGGGAGTGGCCTGTCACTTACACAGAAGTCGTGTAGCACCACATTTCCATTTAAGACAAACATGAGGGACTGACCGACAGACAGATGGCTCTACAGCTCTACAACTGTGGGACAGGGAACGAACCCCAGGTTAGGGACATGCTCTATTAACATACTGATACAGCCTTCAGCTACTAGACAGCAAGTCAAGACACTCCTTCCCTGTGCCCTTCCTCCTTCGTGTCACTTAGCTCAGTGTGGAGCTACTTGAGAGGAGAGCGGAAAATGATGGTAGAGAGTGTGTTTGTGTGTGTTCACTCTTTTGTGTGTGTGTTCGGTCTTTTGTGTGTGTGCGTGAGTACTTGTGTTCGAGTGTACACGTGTGTGTACCTCTGTGTGTGACCCAAATAACAAGAGCGATAATCACCAAGCCGAACAAGCCCAAGCAATTGGGGTCAAGTGCTAGAAACACTATCGAAGCACTGTGTTGGAGGAGGACCAGTATCTCTACCTACTAAGGACACACACACACACAGACACACACATAGCACGCTTAACTACAATACAACGTTGCGATGCTCAACTTCTCCGTTTTTCAACACTGCTAACTGTGATGTCGATATTCCTCCTCCTCCCAGTGAACGTCCGTGTCGATCAAACGCTCTGTCTCCTTCACCGAGAAATCCAATTATAGTGTTTCACTCGAACACACACCTTCTAGTAATAGCAGTGGATAAACAGCGTGCTTTTTAAAATAAGTGCTATCTGAGACGCGCGCGCATACACACACACACACTCAAAGCATTAACCTTTTCCCAAATACCATCTGGGAGACGACGTTGGTTAAGTCTTATTTAATAGATTTTTAATTCTAGTTTGTCTTTTAAATCCTCCCAGTGAGAAGCACAATGACGAGATGATTGGCTATCCATCAGCTACAGTGAGGGAAAAAAGTATTTGATCCCCTGCTGATTTTGTACGTTTGCCCACTGACAAAGAAATGATCAGTCTATAATTTTAATGGTAGGTTTATTTGAACAGTGAGAGACAGAATAACAACAAATATATCCAGAAAAACGCATGTGAAAAATGTTAGAAATTGATTTGCATTTTAATGAGGGAAATAAGTATTTAACCCCTCTGCAAAACATGACTTAGTACTTGGTGGAAAATCCCACCTGCAATCACAGAGGTCAGACGTTTCTTGTAGCTGGCCACCAGGTTTGCACACATCTCAGGAGGGATTTTGTCCCACTCCTCTTTGCAGATCTTCTCCAAGTCATTAAGGTTTCGAGGCTGACGTTTGGCAACTTGAACCTTCAGCTCCCTCCACAGATTTTCTATGGGATTAAGGTCTGGAGACTGGCTAGGCCACTCCAGGACCTTAATATGCTTCTTCTTGAGCCACTCCTTTGTTGCCTTGGTTGTGTGTTTTGGGTCATTGTCATGCTGGAATACCCATCCTCGACCCATTTTCAATGCCCTGGCTGAGGGAAGGAGGTTCTCACCGAAGATTTGACGGTACATGGCCCCGCCCTGTCCATCGTCCCTTTGATGCGGTGAAGTTGTCCTGTCCCCTTAGCAGAAAAACACCCCCAAAGCATAATGTTTCCACCTCCATGTTTGACGGTGGGGATGGTGTTCTTGGGGTCATAGGCAGCATTCCTCCTCCTCCAAACATGGCGAGTTGAGTTGATGCCAAAGAGCTCCATTTTAGTCTCATTTGACCACAACACTTTCACCCAGTTGTCCTCTGAATCATTCAGATGTTCATTGGCAAACTTCAGACGGGCATGTATATGTGCTTTCTTGAGCAGGGGGACCTTGCGGGCGCTGCAGGATTTCAGTCCTTCACGACTATGGTCCCAGCTGCCTTGAGATCATTGACAAGATCCTCCTGTGTAGTTCTGGGCTGATTCCTAACGTTCTCATGATCATTGCAACTCCACGAGGTGAGATCTTGCATGGAGCCCCAGGCCGAGGGAGATTGACAGTTATTTTGTGTTTCTTCCATTTGCGAATAATCGCACCAACTGTTGTCACCTTCTCACCAAGCTGCTTGGCGATGGTCTTGTAGCCCATTCCAGCCTTGTGTAGGTCTACAATCTTGTCCCTGACATCCTTGGAGAGCTCTTTGGTCTTGGCCATGGTGGAGAGTTTGGAATCTGATTGATTGATTGCTTCTGTGGACAGGAGTCTTTTATACAGGTAACGAGCTGAGATTAGGAGCACTCAGAGTGCTCCTAATCTCAGCGCGTTACCTGTATAAAAGACACCTGGGAGCCAGAAATCTTTCTCATTGAGAGGGGGTCAAATGCTTATTTCCCTCATTAATCAATTTATAAAAATGTTCACTTGCGTTTTTCTGGATTTTTTTGTTGTTATTCTGTCTCTCACTGTTCAAATAAACCTACCATTCAAATTATAGACTGATCATTTCTTTGTCAGTGGGCAAACATACAAAATCAGCAGGGGATCAAATACTTTTTTCCCTCACTGTACACAAGTGGATGTTTTCTCACATAAAAAATTAATCAACCGTATGAAAAATGGATAATGTATTATAATGCATAGTTACCATTTCAGCAGTTGATATAATTTTTTATTTTGGCTTGTACTGAAGTATAGCCACCATTGTATACCAGATGTTTTGTTAGTTACGATCAGGTTATATCCCATCATATATAGGGCTACAATATGTTATACAGATAGAAATACACCTTATGGAACAGCGAGGACTGTGAAGAGTCACACACACAGGTACAAACACACACAACATACACACGCGTACATCTGGATTGTGTATTGTAGTAGAGCAGTGGCCGGAGGGCACACGCGTGATGCATTGGGAAATCTGTGGGAAAATGTATTTTAATGTTTAAAAATTGTATTATAATCGATATTACTGCCCAGGAAGAGTAGCTGCTACCTTGACAGGAACTAATGGGGATCCCTAATAAATACAAATACATATTTTAAGACATTTGTAGTGGGCTGTGAGTGGTGTATAATAATTAGCCTAATGTTGTTGTGACACAAGTGGTCATGTACTTTTGTATCATATGTCTCATTATAGACAGTGTAGCCAGAGTGTAGCCAGGATGTAACCATAATGTAACCACAGTGTAACCAGAGTGCGCCCAGAGTGTAACTTATGGTGTGTGATGAGAATGTGAAAACATGTTTTTATTTTATTTTCTCAGGCCTTGTCTTATTAAGGCGAGACATGATGCTGTCCAGTGATACACTAACTCATTGTCAGACCCAGGTACTACTGCCTGTCTGCTCTGTTGCCTGGTATATCCAATTCAATCTATCTGCTACACCACCATCTTAATAGGCTACAGCCCTCCTGGGGACATCTGGAGTTGAATACACACACACAAACACACACAAACACACCTTAATAGACTATATTCCTCATGGGGATATACAGTATGTAGTGGAATGCTCTCGTCTACTGGACCATAGGCTATGAAATAAGCGACAGCAATCATGATGTTACATGTACACGTCAGACCTCGTGTTAGACCTCAAATATGTTAAATGCCATATCTTATCTGATAATATAAAGACTCAAATCCCAAAGGAAAATATATGGTTGGAACATAATATATCAAAATGTCTCAATTGTTTTTGTATCCATCCCCCTGCGTACAGTAGGTGTCACTCAATCAACACATGCATTGGAGGCTACTCTTTTATCTTATAATCACCGTTCTTTCCTCTCTAAAGGTCAACTGTAAGGTGATTATATATTGACAACTATGAATAATATACAGTACCAGTCCTGCCAATAACCAGGATCTAAAGACTTGTCTTCTGCCACCAGAATGCTTTTCTGGACAGAATTAGGTCATTTTCTGATGAAGATAAGTTGTGTATCGTGTGTGTGTGTGCGCGTGTTGCTTGGTAATGGAGCTAGTGGTTGTTGGCCCATCTGGCACCTGTGTCTAATTCATGTCCAGGCAGGCAGTCTCTTTTGATTTGTGTCTTCCACTTAACTTTCAATGATATGTGGCATCCTTCAAACCCCCAGACTTCCTTTTTGCAATGCCACTAGTCAACTAGGCCCAGTTAACCCTGGTTCTATATTCACAGAACCAGATGGTCTCTCCCCAGTTAACCCTGGTTCTATCTCCACAGAACCAGATGGTCTCTCCCCAGTTAACCCTGGTTCTATCTCCACAGAACCAGATGGTCTCTCCCCAGTTAACCCTGGTTCTATCTCCACATAAGCAGATGGTCTCTCCCCAGTCAGCTGTCCCCAGGGCCGGATGTGAGTCTAGATTTACTGATGTCATGGTCTCCTCTGGGGCTTCAGAGTCCAGGGTGTCTGCACAGCACCATGGGACTGTTACTGTAGGCTGGCAGTAGAAATGTGGGACGTCACACCTACACCTGGGTTCAGGTACTATTTGGACAATTTAACAGAATGGGTATAGTTTAGTCTTTGTTTGTTAATGGTGGGTGTGCTCAGTGCTCAGTGCCCAGACTGTTAAAGTATGTCAGTGTTTTTATGAATCAATAGCGGTACGTATGCCGTCTCAATGAGTCACATCACTGCATGTTTATGCCATTGATAGTTTATCTCTTCAATCTAGCAGAGGACATTTACACAGGCAGCCGTTTGTGAGCTGCATTTTCCCTCACTCTTCTTAAAAATACATTTAGGATAATATGAATGATCCGCCAGTCTTAACAAAATTGGGTTATAGGGCTATGTTTTCTTTTTCGGTGCTTATGAAAGACGGCATGGCAAATGAACCCAGTGTGTAGTACTGAGACATCATCATATCGCTGTCTATTGATTCCATGAGCATTATAAAGGAGCCAGAACTAGAAAGAAAGAGGGAAGAGCTGAGAGAAAGAGAAGATGTATCAAGTCTATTGACTGGTGAAAAGAAAGATCTGGGAGGCAGACTCAGGGGGGATTAGAACATATGAACATTTCCACTCTTAGTTTAGTTCCCACAATGCTGCTGAATGTGGATCCACATTATTACCAGAGTGGAGTGTCAGGTGGCGTTATAATTAAATGCAGTTCAGAACACAAAGAACAAAACAGAGCTGCTGCATCAAAGACCAGAGCTTCTCCTTTCACACAGTCTATACCCAGATGGAAATAAACATGGAAAAAAATCCTAAAGGTATTCTGAGGTAATTAGAATGGCGCATGTTAATAGTGGCAAAGAAATACTCTTTATTCAGTACCACACACAAGTTAATTGCTTTGAGAGCAGATTGATACTCTGTTAGGTTGTTATATTTACGGCTTAATCTATGTGCCAATCAGATTTATTGGGATTATAAAAATAATAACTTCACATTGATACATACTGTAAATTGCTTTATTGTACCACTGCCTTGTGGTGGCAGCAGCAGCAACAGGAATGTAGAAATCATTGGGGTAACAATGTGTATTAAATTGAACCACCAGTTGTTGGCAAGACAGGCATTCATTTATTCTCCATTACGAGGATGTCAAATGGAGAACAACCTGAGATTTAAAAATGACAGTCTGACAGCTCAGAGCTCGTCGCGATTCATCACTTGATCTGAAAGCACATATGACATTTGAAGAGAGAGATAGAGACAGAGAATAGAGAGATAAAGAGCGAGAGAGAGAGACAAAAGGAAGAAACATTGATCACAGAGAAACATGGAGTAAATGGATGGTCTATTGAACCAAACCCTGGCACGAGGAAGGATGCCATGCTTTTCATCTTGGTTCTGCTACTGTTTGAGATTCCCTTACAGCCAATGGAAACCCTTGATCCGGGTTCTGAAACACTGCTTGGATCGTCCCTTTAATGACTTGTGTTTATGCATCATCACCAGGCCTACAGTATACTGCTGTTGACTTCTATGAGACAGACGTGAGGACCAACAGCCTTGATCCGACCAACTGAAAGACTGCTATGGTGAGCCTATAATGACTTGTGCTTGTGTGTTATCAGTGCATACAGTACACTGCTATAGTGTTGACTTTTACAGTATATTGTAGGGCCTATTGCTGACTCCATAACCCTCAGAGCAACAAGGGCACACACTAATAGTTCCTACAGGGAGACTAGCAGTAGAATAACTCACCATCTATCCAGAATACATGAATGTTCATTCTGCCCCTCAGACTATTATATCCTGGCCTTTATCGTTTCCGTAGCGATATTAATAATTGATAGGCCCTCCCCTGCTGACCTGCAGTTCTTCTCCTGATGACGTCAGCCTGGTTAAAATATCCTTCCACCCTGTGAGGAGGTTCATCTGTAGAGCTATATTACATTCTGTAGATGTGTGTAGTGGTTTGATTGGAATCTTTTGGTGTGAATTTCCTTCACTGAGCTCTTTGGTGTGAATTACTTACATTTGTTGAGCTCTTTTGGTGTGAATGATTTTAATGAGACCAGGCGGGTAGGGCTTGTTTCAGATAAGTCTGGTAGTCTACTGTATAAATGCATTCACATTATAAATGATTCATAAATAACACGTCCTTGGGCTAGTGCACTGAAGTTACTCTACGCTGGGTGTAATGGTGTGTGTGTACAGTATTCAGACATGCTCCTGGCTGTGTGTTGAGGTTGTCGTTGTAAATCAGTGTGGTCTAGAGTTGTTCTTCTCCTGACTAGGTGCTGTAGGCTGTTCAGACTCCTAGCAGGTAAAACTCTTCTCTGTGGACCGACAGGCAGGCAGACAGACAGACCTCTTAGTGAACACATACACACAGTGACATTTACAGAGATGGAGAGTAGCTTAAACATGCTTAAATACCTCCTCCGCGTGAAGGTTAATTATGTCCAGCTAAACCCCATTATTCCCATTCCTCTTGTTATGGAGTCCCATGCTGCGTCCCGAATGGTACCATATTCCCTATATAGTGCACTACTTTTGACCAGGGCCCATAGGGCTCTGGTCAAAAGTAGTGCACTTCATCGTGGAAAGGGTGCCATTTGGGACGTATCCCCAATGTGGCGGAGTAATAATGAGGTTTGAATCCCCTGGCAGAGCAGAGCGGCTGGTGGTGAAATCCTCTGGGGCTGAACCCTCATCAGAGCCTGGTGCTGCTGCACCTGCTGAGGACACATCCACTCCCACAGAGCCCCAGGCTCACATCCAGCTGTACAAATAATCAATGATATCACACATGGGTGGTTAGGGTGGGTGTGTGGGTGTGGGTGCGTGCGTGCCTGAGTTACATGTTTCCTTGTTGTACAAATACAATTTTTCTTTGACTTTCCCTGTCAGATATAGAGAATCCTTCCTATGAGCCCTCCTTCCTTTTCCTGGAAGAAAAGGTCTGAGCCGTCCTTCCTTTTCCTGTGTCGCAATATCACCTTCAATCACCACCCTCCGAATATCACACACCACCCTCCCAATATCACTCACCACCCTCCTAAAATCACTCACCATCCTCCTAATATCACTCACCATCCTCCTAATATTACTCACCACCCTCCTAACTGTAGACCTTTTGAATTGTACGTACAGTTACAGTGAGGGAAAAAAGTATTTGATCCCCTGCTGATCTTGCACGTTTGCCCACTGACAAAGAAATTATCAGTCTATAATTTTAGTGGTAGGTTTATTTTAATAGTGAGAGACAAAATAACAACAAAAAAATCCAGATAAATATGTGAAAAATTGCATTTTAATAAGGGAAATAAGTATTTGAACCCCTCTCAATCAGAAAGATTTCTGGCTCCCAGGTGTCTTTTATACAGGTAACGAGCTGAGATTAGGAGCACACTCTTAAAGGGAGTGCTCCTAATCTCAGTTTGTTACCTGTATAAAAGACACTGTCCACAGAAGCAATCAATCAATCAGATTCCAAACTCTCCACTATGGCCAAGACCAAAGAGCTCTCCAAGGATGTCAGGGACAAGATTGTAGACCTACACAAGGCTGGAATGGGCTACGAGACCACCGCCAAGCAGCTTGGTGAGAAGGTGACAACAGTTGGTGTGATTATTCGCAAATGGAAGAAACACAAAATAACTGTCAATCTCCCTCGGCCTGGGGCTCCATGCAAGATCTCACCTCGTGGAGTTGCAATGATCATGAGAACGGTGGCAGCTGGGACCATAGTCACCAAGAAAACAATTGGTAACACACTACGCTGTGAAGGACTGAAATCCTGCAGCGGCCGCAAGGTCCCCCTGCTCAAGAAAGCACATATACATGCCCGTCTGAAGTTTGCCAATGAACATCTGAATGATTCAGAGGACAACTGGGTGAAAGTGTTGTGGTCAGATGAGACCAAAATTGAGCTCTTTGGCATCAACTCAACTCGCCGTGTTTGGAAGAAGAGGAATGCTGCCTATGACCCCAAGAACACCATCCCCACCGTCAAACATGGAGGTGGAAACATTATGCTTTGGGAGTGTTTTTCTGCTAAGGGGACAGGACAACTTCACCGCATCAAAGAGACGATGGACGGGGCCATGTACCGTCAAATCTTCGGTGAAAACCTCCTTCCCTCAGCCAGGGCATTGAAAATGGGTCGTGGATGGGTATTCCAGCATGACAATGACCCAAAACACACGGCCAAGGAAACAAAGGAGTGGCTCAAGAAGAAGCACATTAAGGTCCTGGAGTGGCCTAGCCAGTCTCCAGACCTTAATCCCATAGAAAATCTGTGGAGGGAGCTGAAAATTCGAGTTGCCAAACGTCAGCCTCGAAACCTTAATGACTTGGAGAAGATCTGCAAAGAGGAGTGGGACAAAATCCCTCCTGAGATGTGTGCAAACCTGGTGGCCAACTACAAGAAACGTCTGACCTCTGTGATTGCCAAAAGAGTTTTGCCACCAAGTACTAAGTCATGTTTTGCAGAGGGGTCAAATACTTATTTCCCTCATTAAAATGCTAATCAATTTCTAAAAATTTTCACATGCGTTTTTCTGGATTTTTTTGTTGTTATTCTGTCTCTCACTGTTCAAATAAACCTACCATTAAAATTATAGACTGATCATTTCTTTGTCAGTGGGCAAACGTGCAAAATCAGCAGGGGATCAAATACTTTTTTCCCTCACTGTATTAGTTACGGTCCTCCATTCCACATAATGCAATCATTTGTATGCATGTTTTATGCTTACTGTATTGAATGCCTTTCAGTGCAATGGGCCATTATGAATGGAGTATGTTTGCATCTGTAATGATCATGACCATTATTGTAAAGCACTGTACATTTACAAATATACTGAACAACAATAGAAACGCAACATGTAAAGTGTTGGTCCCGTGCTTCATGAGTTGAAATAAAAGATCCCAGAAATGTTCCAAACGCACAAAAAGCTTATTTGTTTACATCCTTGTTAGCAAGCATTTCTCCTTTGCCAAAATAATCCATCCACCTGACGTGTGGCATATCAAGAAGCTGATTAAACAGCATGATCATTGGGGCAGCAGGTAGCCTAATGGTTAGAGCGTTGGGCCAGTAACCGAAAGGTTGCTGGATCAAGTACCTGAGCTGACAAGGTAAACATTTATCTACCCCTGAACAAGGCAGTTAACCCACTGTTCCCTGGTAGGCTGTCATTGTAAATAAGAATTGGTTCACAACTGACTTGTCTCATTAAATAAAAAATACAAATAATAATAATTACACAGCCAAGCACCACAACTACTATCAGTAGCGCTGTACAATTTTCTTTTGCCAAACATGCACACACCGGGCCACACGTTGGTGAAAATAGACCAAATTATTAGGGTGAGGCACATGGGCTACTAACAGCTTACTACACAACATACACTTAGTATTACTTTATTAGCTACAGTATACATTTCTCCCTTGCATATTACATCATTTATGCAGCAGCATACAATACATTTTTGGACTCACCTTGTGAAGGTGGCGCATCGGTCCTTTATTGGAAGATTTTGTCATCAAACTTTGTCATTAAAGTCTGGCATTCTCTGAATTTATGGTGGGAACTCTGGGGAAAAAAACAGCCACTCCATTGAATAACAGGCTAACGTTAGTGGTTGCTTTGCAACGCTTGCAGTTAGCCACTGATTCCTACCAAATGACTCATTGTTCAATCAATCAATCAAATGTATTTATGAAGCCCTTTTTACATCAGCATATTTCACACGGTGCTATACAGAAACCCAGCCTAAAACACCAAACAGCAAGCAACTGAGCTAGGCTGAAACACCTGCCTTTTGGAGCTGCCTTACGCAAGAAAGCACAAAATAGACCATGTTTGTATGCAGCTTTATTAACTCAATTACATTTTTTTTAAACTTTGTTTGCAAACTGATATGCAAACTGATATGTGATACGTATTAACAAAATAACAAGCAAAACAGGCAACCCCCACCAAAAAAAACGAAACAAAAAGTGTGTCTCTGCCCCACCTGCCTCGTTATATGAACTGTAATTCAGTAAAACGTTTGAAATTGTTGCATGTTTGTTCAGTGAATATTTCCATCTCTCATTCCTGAAGCATCAAACTGTGTGGCCTCTACTTCACTCACACAGTCATGCTGGCAGGTACTGTAGCCTTGGAACAGCACAGAGACTGAATGCATGATCCAGGAATCATATGAATCATTCAATTATTTCTCGCTTTCTGAAAAATTTGTGTTATTTTATCTGTAAAGGTTGCACCACTTACAGCAGCAGCCAGAGAGCGTCTGGGGTAGCAGGTATGAAATAGAAAAAGAACCATGCTGAGCTTTTGTTGTAGAGCCAGCAGTAAACAGACAAATACTCCCCACACCACGGATACAATAGCAGATCTATTCCTCCACCATGCAGGTCACAGGATAAAGAGTACAGCAGGTCTGGAGGTCTACAGGTCTTTCCATCCGTTATGGGCTGTGATTCAGTAAAATCACCAGGAGAAATAGGGGTGGTTATCCACTCAGCTGCAATGAATGCATCATTCTTCAAAGCCTCTTTCAGAAACACTTTTGATTTGAAAGCCAGGTATTTTCCTTTTGATCGTTCCTTCCAACCAAAAACACAAATACCCAATCACTCACTCAGAGATGCCAAAAGGAAAGCTAGACTGAAATTAAATCAAATTGAACTGAAATGAAATACAATTGAAGCCTAATTTAATTTACGTGGGGCACTGGAGCAACAGAACTCACTTGATCAGCCCACTTTGCCCAAGTTATTGTGTGAGACATATTGGATGCCTTTTGGTAAGGATATCCAAAGTGGCATCAGACACACTGACTCAGACAAGACCCATTTGGCATCATCTTTCTCCAGGTGCTCCCTAGCTCTTTTCAAGCCAATTCATAACTTCTCTTTTTGAGAGTCATGGCTGCTTCATTGTCAGAGTACTGAACTATATTTTGCGAGTTGGGAAATTAATTTGACATACCTCTACTAGTGACATTAGTTGTTTTTAGCTTGGGCTGTGAGTCAGAACCTTAGGAAGTTTTGCGCTGCTCTCCCTGTGGCTCTGACTGCTTACTGTTTTACAGAGCGGCTCCTCCGTACTCACGAAAGTCAAGCAAGGCCGTCGTCCTATCTCTGCTCTGATGGGCTATTGATTTAGCTGCTCTCTAAGTCAGGGAAGGGATTTCTCATTGAGATAATACTGTAGCAATTCTATCTGAAATCTTCATTGAGTGCCAAGGGGCTCCTGAGTTCTTATCTCACCCGCCTGTGGATTGAGATTGACTTTGGCAACAATGACGTTGTCCTTCTACTGCACTCCACTGCACTGCTCTCTCAGAAGGAAGTATCCTTACTGTCTTTGTCCCCGAGCTACTCACCCTGTCTGTTACACTCTAATGGGTTTTGTGACACGGGGGAATTGTTCCGGGGTCTCGATACCTTTCGTTCCGCATTATGTTGCCCCCTTTCCAGATAACCACTTACAATTTTTTGTTGTTGTAATGTTAATCTATGTCAAAACACTGTAGGAAGGTGTTGTAGGCTAGCTAGCGTCCCCCTGAATGCTTGGAGGCCATGACCTCCATTTTATATAGGAAGCACAATTTGACAGGGCTCATTCAGGTGACTTCCAATCTGCTGTTCCCTTGGAAACGGTGTGTGTGTGTGTCTCTGTGTGTATCCCCACCTAATTGGAATGCAGGACTCATTGTGTGGCATCTCATCGGAGTCTATAAAGCACTTTCCTCCTCTTTCTCTAATGAATATTAATGCAGCCATGTTGAGTGAGGTAAAGTGGAAGCTCTTCTGTTTTTGTTGTTGAGAGATTTTTGTACGCTATGAATATTTCTATGAGTCTCTATGACTGTGTTGAGAAAGAAGGGAATATTTAACATAGACACGCTGCGTGCAGTCACTCAGAAAACAGGCAAGCACCTCGGTCTTACCTCTCCCTCCCCAAAGCACCTGCATCTAATCCTTTGCTCTACCCCGGTTACCATACATGATTCAAATATGCCCTCAGGTTCTCTTTCCTTTCTGGACTGATGTGTTTCACGTTTATTCTAACTGGAATGTACAGGTAACTTCCAAAGTAATGGAAACACTTGAGGTAACAAAGTATATTGAAAGCAGGTTCTTCCACACAGGTGTGGTTCCTGAGTTAATTAAGCAATTAACATCCCATAATGCAGAGGTTTATGTTTAATGTTGGGCAGGCCATAATTGGGGAAATTATTTTGCGATTCAATGGGCACAAGTGGTCACTGAATGGTTTGGTGAGCATGAAAACGATGTAAACTCTATGCCATGGCCGTCTCAGTAACAAGATCTCAACCCAATGGAACACTTATGGGAGGTTCTGGAGCGGGACCTGAGACAGCGTTTTCCACCACCATCAACAAAACACCAAATTATGGAATTTCTTGTGGAAGAATGGTGTCGCATCCCTCCTATAGAATGCCAGACACTTGTAGAATCTATGCCTTGAAGCTGTTCTGGCTCGTGGTGGCCCAACGCCCTATTAAGACGTGTTGGTGTTTCTTTTATTTTGGTAGTTACCTGACCTCCATGATAATATAGATATTCTCTACAGGTATGTGTGAAACAAATAGAGCTTCACACATGTTCAATAGCAAACCCCAAACAGTGTGAATAGACCTGCTGTGTATCTAGTTTCCCACAAACTGGTTGAATCAATGTTATTTCAACATCATTTCTCAGCGTATTGTGACGTAGAATCTATGTGGAAAATACATTGGATTTGAAATAAGTCCATCAAAAGTCCATCAATTGTTGTTTTGAGGGTGCAATTTTGACCATATGATTTTTTCAACGTGGTAACCAAATTTCAACACAGAAAAACCTTGTATAAAATGTGTAAAATGTATACCTTTAAAACAATGTCAGATCTTCAACGTTGTATCCACAATCAGAAAAGAAACTAGGCTGGGCAGCACCTCCTACTGGAGAATGGATCTATCTACAGCTACAGTACCCTTTGGTCTCCCACCCAGAGTCTTAACCAATCCCAGCCCTGCTTAGCTATTATATTTGTCACTCAGTGTTAATCTGTTAATTACCAATGTGCTATCGTCAGAATGATTGTTGAGAGATCACCATTTAAAAAACAGAAATAGATTCACTGTTGCTATCATTCCAAAGGGTATGTTAAACCGAGCAAATGAAATGTGACCGTACTTTATCACTTATATATCATCAAAGACGCTATTTACTGTAGATCTCTAATATAGCATTTAGAATGTCATCAACAGCTATCGTTTCAATTCACCCCAGAATTCAACTAAAAATTTACAATATAGTAGACCTAGGGTTTCAAACTCTGGTTGATTTAAAATGTAATGGTTATTTAGTGATATTGAATTGTGTTTGGTTGTCAATGCAACTGAAAATCAACATTTGAAGGAGATGTATTTTATTCTTGACTTTAATCCAGTCTGTCTACAAATTAATCATTTATATGTTGGATACATCCATCTCAACCAAAGTTAAAGAATAAGACAAAATTTACTTTATTTAAAGTTTGATTTGATATTGTCCTCTTTAACCTTGGTTTTTGTTTGGGATGGAGACGTGAATCCAACATAGGAATTATTAATTTGCAGACAAACTGGAAACTGGAATTAAAGCCAGACTAAGTCAGTGGCTCAGATGGAACTATCCAAGCAGGAGATACATCTCCTCCTTCAAATGTTGAAATTTGGTTGAACTGATAACAAAACACAATTCAATATCACTTTCAAAATACAATAAATAGCCTAAAGTTATCTTACAAACTAATGCAACAACATTAAAACGAGTATCACATCCATGGCCGCATTTTCAAATCAAAGTTATTGGTTGTGTACACCATTTAGCATGTGTTATGGCGGGTGCAGCGAAATGCTTATGTTACTAGCTCCTATTAATCAATACAGTAAATGTCAACAAGCACACACTAATCCAAAATATTACAAATATTTAAAAAATGTAGGTTACTGTAACTATAAATGTCTTATGTAATCATATAAAGCGTGCATGTTCTAGATACTATAGCATGCGTAGGCCGTCGCAGGTCTGTGGAGACCTTCACAAATACTGTAATCATCTGTGCAGAATCTCGAACGGCATTGATCACTTGCACCATGTACTTATAATGTATTCTCAACTGCAATCCAAAATATCTGACATTGTATTCCCATTTTAACTTTGCTGTGCTTTTAAATGGATGAAAGCGCAGTGATGGACATTTGGGTGACAACTAAACCAAAAAACAACTAAACCATTTAGATCCATAGAGATAATACATTGGAAATTCAACCAACTTTTCCTTCTCTTTTTGATTGGGTGAATATAGGTTGTAATCTTATTGATCAACGTCTCAACCAAATATTACCCAGTAATACACATTGAAATGACGTTGAGTGCCCGTGGTTTGTATCCAATACATTTGTGTGCATTTCACACCTTAGAAGTCTGAGAACCAGTCTGTCTGCGTAGCTTAGTGTAGACTGTCAACTCTTATCTTAGTGTGTCAATGTGGAAATGAATTAGAGGTTAGGAGTGAACATGCTCATAGCCACTAGTGAATGAACTAGCTCATTAATTAACATGCGTTATAAGCTATACAGTACATTTGTAGTCCAGCGGTAGCTAAGTGAATAATAAAGCCAATAGTATAGTCTCTCTCTCCCTCCCTCTCCTCGATCTGTTTGTGTGTCTCAGACGGTCTCTGAAATCAGAAAGAAAGTCTCTCTCTCTCTCTCTCTCTCTCTCTCTCTCTCTCTCTCTCTCTCTCTCTCTCTCTCTCTCTCTCTCTCTCTCTCTCTCTCTCTCTCTCTCTCTCTCTCTCTCTCTCTCTCTCTCCAGTTGTAGCTAAGTGAATGATAAAGTTACTGTGGTGATCAGATATGGATCACAGCCGGGGGTTAATCCAGCCAATATTGAGCTGAACACATAGTCTTTACAGAGCTCTGATTAAATAGCGTACAAGCGGGAATGAAAGATACTGTGTACCTCATGAAGAGATAGATAGGAAATAATGTATTCACAGCAATACTCATTAAGGGTTCCTTTAGATGAAATAATTGCATAGTACTGTGTTGTTCAAACATATTTGATGAACGGGAAGTGTTGTAGGGATTTGCACTTATATACTTTCTTGCTTGTGTGTGTGTGTGCACTAATCTCTGTGCGTCTATGTCCACCTGTGTGTATTTGCAGATGCACTAAAAGTGTCTCTTCCTCTAGCTTTAGCTGTGGCTGCAGGGCCGTACATCACCATCCCTCTGGTATTGATGTTGAAAAGCCATTACAGAGGCAGAGGGGAAGATTTATATCTGTCTGTGTGCTTTTTATTGAGTGTGCATTCACCATCCAGCCCATCCTCCATCCAGCATGCAAAGCGTGAAATGTTCGAGGTTTGTCAGTAAACCTGTCAACGGTCTGAGATTTCTCTCTCGTCGTCTGCCAAGCTTGGTTGGTTGGTCATAGGCGAGGCACTGGTGAGGCGGGCTGGGCTCTCTGTCTGATGCCAGCAGCAGCTGTTGTGTTTCACCATTCATTCACCGGGAGAGATGGCCTTATCAAACGGCACATCCATCAGAAGGACATGTCCTCTCCTTTCCTCTCCTCTTCTCATCCATGGGCACTACCTGTCAGAGAGAGAGAGAGAGAAAGAGACGTCAATTGGCTAGTCACCAAAGCCACTTCCAAGTCCCCCTCAACGCTTGCAGGGCCACATTCCAATTTCCTGTTGAACATTTTGAACGTGCGCACACACACACCAATATTTTGAGAGGGCCCCACCTGGAGTGTGATCAATCACCTCAAAGCAGAGCAGAGTGGGGTCTGTCTGTGAGAGTCTCCATGCGGAAACGCACAGCGGGATGCAACACACAAACAATCAATTCACCACCAAAGCCCCTGATTGGTCAGTTCAGCTTCCCTGACTGCTCTGCTCTGTTCACTAATTGGCTGTCTCGTTTTTGATGTCTTGGCATGACGCACTTTTTCCTGCATGTTTTCTCTTTATTTTTTCTCTCTACCTTTCTCTGGCTTTCCCCCTCTACCCCTCTCTCTCTCCCTCTCTATACATCGTCCTCTCTCTACCCTCTCCCCTTTGCATTTCTCTCTCTCTGTCTATCTCTCTCGCTTTCTCCATATACCACCCCCTTACTGTCTTTCCCCTTTCTACCGCTCCCATCTCTCTGCTGTCGTCTGAATAAAGCAGCGATCCTGCCTGCCTGCACTCAACAGGAAGTACGCCTATTAAGTATAATGACTGAGGGAAGGAACTGCATTTGACTGACTAGAACTCATCAGAGCGAGTAATCAGCCACAGATTTTTTTCAGAGACTGACATGTTCTGCACAAGCCGCTACATTACCATTACGGCTCCACAGCCGTGTTTGCAGCACGCCTGGCTGTTCTCTCCTGGTTTGAAAGGTGGGAGCTGAAATTGAGAAAAGAAAAACATTTGCCTGACATGCTATAGCCTCCATTTTGATAATTAGATGGATTCTTTTGTTTTCTGACAATGTGAGAAGTCTGGGTTTATATAGGGTTTAAATCTGCCTAAATGACTGCCACAGTGCTTACAATTCTCAGTCAGTCTAGCTGTGTGAATCCCATTTACTGCCATACAGAGTCAACAATTTGAAAATGAATAGGACTTTGTTAGCATACTGTATTCAGACAAATTAAGTCATTCAATGTATAATTGTCATCTGCACAATCGAAGGATGGAACACTCTCAAGCAGTTATGATTATGATTTTTAAAAAGCAGTTATGATTATGAATGGGGAAAAAGCAGTTATGATTATGAATGGGAAAACTGTTATGATTCTAAAAAATATATAAATATTGGTGAATATATGGTGACGCTGGCTTCCAGGTCATGTTTCGGAAGACGCATGACTAGAACTTGCCTCTCCCGAGCCTGTTGGGG
This sequence comes from Brachymystax lenok tsinlingensis, assembly GCA_030435695.1. Classification (NCBI taxonomy): domain Eukaryota; kingdom Metazoa; phylum Chordata; class Actinopteri; order Salmoniformes; family Salmonidae; genus Brachymystax; species Brachymystax lenok. The sequence goes on from CM059810.1 coordinate 22,975,575, forward strand.
AGTTCCTAAACGGATCGCAATTGGACATCACGAAGTTGGGGAGAAAATGGTGTAAAATTACAACAACAAAACAATACTACTAAACTACATATCTTGTTAGTTCAGGTATGGGTGTGCTTGTATAGTGCCTGACTGTGAAATAATCTCTGAGGTTATGCTTCTAGATTTACCCACTGGGAAATGGAGTGATGATAACTGCAGTCAGAACCATCTCCACTGCTGCTACAGTATGACTGCAGGCCTCACTGTTTTCATCTGGATCAGTACAAACACATTTAGACATGGCTTAGATTTTTACCCAGCGCAGGTCAAAATCAATGTGTACATCTTTATAAGTGGAGAAGTGAGATGTATTATGCAGTTACGGAATAGGCAAGTAGTCAGAGAAGAATATGGAATGGTATTACAAGGATACTGACAAGTATTTTCTACCTTTTTGAGCATTTATTGCACACTCACATATATTCTCTCTCACTCTAAATGTGAAAGACACATTTCAGTTGAAGGCAGTCAGTTGTACAACTGAAGGTATACTAGGTATCTCCTTTCTCTCTACCTCTCTCACACACAAACATATGTGCACGCACGCACACACACGCACACACACACAAATATCAAGTCCGTCTACATTTGGGGCCAGCCTTAATGTCACAAGAGATTTGGGTCTGATGGCTTGTGTATAGCAGCAGGGGCAGTTTGGAGCCCTGATGGGGACCCGGACATTATCCATCCTCCATTTGTTCCAGGGAGTCACTCCTGTGTGTGTGTGTGTGTGTGTGTGTGTGTGTGTGTGTGTGCGTGCGTGCGTGCACAATTCTCTCTGGTCTGTGGCTTCATAGACTCATGACTCGGATGAGGGCTTCCCAGTGACTAACTGTGATAGCATTCCAATACTTCAGAAACTAGCTACTGATGGAAAGTGGCTGTCTGATGAGACTTCTGGCTGTAAAATCCATAGCAATGGGCAAAGGGCTGTATTTCATGGACCGCGACTTGGTTGTTAAAGGCTCCATGCAGTAAAATTGGTTGGTTGGTTTAATTTATGACAAAAATACGGTTGACAATGAACCATATGCAATAAGGTAGATGAAAGATTCAGGGACCGGTTGAATGAGAACGGGGTTGTTAAATAGATGTATTTCCTCCCCAGACAAATTGCTCAGCTTGTCTGAAGGACAATGCTAAGGTATACACATTAAGTTGTATAGTTGTGAGTAAATTCTCTATTCACATTGTTGTATTTTGGCCTTGTAAGACTATGATTGGAGATGTATTGCCTGTGACGGATAGACATTGTATACTAATGCAACTAAGGTACCTTGAGAAATAAAATAAAATGTATTCATAAAGCCCTATTTACATCAGCAGACGTCACTAAGTGTTTATACAGAAACTGTGTACCTTACATCAGATGTATGTCTTCCATAGGTAGATATACAGTAGTTGGAGTCCCTGGTGTACTGGTCCACAGCTTGAGGTGGGGTCGAGGTCACACACACACACACAAACCGGCCGAGGCCCCAGATGGCTAATAGGTGGGGGTCCAGGTCCTATCCTGTCACTCACCCACAATGAGGTTTTAATATTTAACACCAGGCTGTTTATTTACATGGCTGCTCAAGGATATGAGTCTCGGAAATTCAGATGAAGGATGGAGAGGCGAGACGCCACGCTGCTTTGGAAATGAGACAGTACTCTGGAGGCCAAGACACAGAGGGGGGAAAGAGGGAAGGAGAGAGGGAGTGATGCCCAGCATAGCAGGGCTTCTAGTAAGATGAAGAGTATTGTCGCCCCAGCTGGCGTACTGTATCACATTGCACACATGCATGCAAAACACACACACATAGAACAAAAGAAATGGGATTTGTATGACGTTCTTAAGTAAGTAGTGCTGTCCGAACCAGAATGTCCCACAGTGACAGAATTATCCATAGTACCATAATGGCCCATAGTGCAGGAGCTGATGAGATGACTTCATGGTCAGTTTACAGATTGATGTCAGTTTACAAAGTGAAAGTGATCCACCAAATATGTTCACACAGAAATTAGTTTAGTATATTGTTATAAAGTACGTTTTCTAAATGAAGTAGCGTTGTCCGAGCCAGAATAGCCCAGAGGGCAGGAACCTATCTCCTGTTATGATGTTGTGGTGTACAGTAAATGTTTGAATTGATGGCTGCTGAAATAACTTTGTGGTCAGATTGAAGGCAGTTTAGGAAGTGAAAGTGATCCACCAAATATGTTTTTCAAAGTGAACAAAAGTTTCAGGACACACCACAGGTGAGGTCAGCAGGCTGTTAGAAAACTGAGACAGAGGCGAAAGAACGAGCTGCTACTTCTGCTTTCTTACCAAAGCGACATGGTAATGGAATTACGCAGAGACTCCGATTTTTCACTTTAAAATGTATGCCAAACAACATTCAGCTCAAAGTTGAACAAACCGTACAACTCTATGCACAATGATAACTTAGGACAACTTGCACAGTAAATGGAAAAACACACATTTACCGGAAGACCTGTGCAGATCCAAAGTTTGGTAACAGCATTACGTTAAATCTCCCTCAGTTTGATTCTGTTGCCAAACGTTGTATCTGCACAATGCTTTGCTGTAAATGGGTTTTTGCAAAATGTTCAGTTGAAATTGTTACATCTTGTGCATAGAGTTCTATGGTTTGTTTTTACTTTGAACTCAATGGTTATTGTTTGGTATACATTTTAAAGTGAAAAATCTAAGTCTCGGAGTCTGTGTAGGAGGGCCAGCAGTGGGCCAACAACCAGGGGTCAAGAGGTCAGACTCATCTCAGAAACATCTTCCAATCTCTCAGATGGATCTAACTAGATGATTCATTTCATGTCAGACTTGATGTTTGCCCTCGTTTCAAAGGTGAAAGGTCAGTTACAAGGCCAGACGCTCAGATGATCACAATAAAAGTGTTGATAAGCAGTTTGCAGCCTCCTACTCTTTCAGCAGTAGACTTACCATGACATAGGAAATATAGCTCTGTGATCACCAATAACAACACGAGACAAGTTAGCTATATTGCGAAGGGAACTTATTCTCGCGTGCAACCCTGTCACACATTTTACAACAGTATCATTCAGGTCAGGGTTTTCGTTATTAGTCAAACGGCTCCAAGTCATTAGGATGGCATTTCTCTTTTAGTGATGTGGCGAGTTTGGCTGTCATGATGAGGCTAATTAAAGGTTACACTCTGAAGGTCTGTACTGAAAGCCTCCTTCCCCTGTGTGTCCATCCGGCTGTCTGTGCAGAATCCTCCTGTGTGTGTGTGCGTGTGTGCGTGCGTGCATCCGTCTCAGACTGCTTGTCCTCAGAGATCCAGCTGTAGTAAGGCAACATCTGCCAAGATACATCATTATCACTAGGCGTGATCAGGTACTAATGAGATATTATGTGAGTGTGGCGAGATCCTTCTTAAGGCATTGTAGGATGTGATCAGACCGTGATCAGACAGTGATCAGACAAAGATCAGACACTGAACAGACATTGTACAGTTACATTTGTTGATGATATTTAGTGTGTATTTATCCGTTGGATGGATAAAAGATCATTATGACTGCAGCTATGGAATTGCCAGTGTGAGCTTGAAGAAAGTGGCAGCTGGTTTCAGCATTTTTCCACCGTAGATCTGTTATAATCAGTGAAGATAGACTAGGTGATCTGTCTGTTTGCTTTTCAAAATGAGAGTCTGCACAGGAATATTTTACCTCAACAATTATTAGCTGTGCTAATATTATCACAGGTCAATGATTAATACCTTGTGATAGCATTCCATTACCTCAACAATCATTTCATGTCCTTCAGGCACGCAATTCCAAGAGGTGACGTAACACCGTAACACCACTGTACATCATTGCACGTGACACAACTGTATAACACCATAAGAGGCCCGCCATGCAGCGGTCATTGTTGCAGCAACATTACAGCCGGATTGCATAATCACTATTACCGCAAGTAATCGGTTAGTGATTTGGATGTGTCTGCAATTAGACACCTTGTTATCTTCAGCCGTCTAGAAATGCATGTAATTAACTGTCTCACCATCAGACTCCGATAGTAGAGGAAACGCAAACCTGGAATTCACTGAGGCCATTCTGTTCCCTAACTACCACAAGACTGCTCTCACCGCTTCATTTTCTTCTCTTTTACCCTGACTCTCAACTCAACCGCAAGACTCTATTCCACTTGTGGAGAATTGTTGGCGCCTGGCGTATAAGAGGGCAAGATGGAGCCCAATTGCGCCAATACTCTCAGGTCTACTGAGAATGCCTAGGGGGTAGGAACTAAGAGTTGATTTGGGATTCAGGAGTAGACTTCTGTGGTTCTCCTGCCATGAATATTCTGGACAGCAGGCGGGCAATCTGTGAAGTATTTGATTTGACACTTTTGATTGACAGCTCAGGACATGTTAACGATCATTACAGGGAACAACTTCCGTCAAGATTCTTCCGTTGTCTGTATTCATGTTAGATAAACAGTGCACAAGATCATTATCCTATAGACAGGTATCCACCAGCCATGCACGTGCACACACGCGCACACATACACACGCACAGCCTCTCAAAAGTCACCTTTGACACACTGGTTGTAAAACCCAGTCCTTGTTAGTGATATCAATCTGACTCACTGTCATTTCTCTGTCAGACGTTTCTCTGTTCATCGCGAGAGAATATCTATTTTAAACCATTGTCTCAACATATCACCCTCCCTTATGGATATGAGAGAGAGAGAGAGAGAGAGAGAGAGAGAGAGAGAGAGAGAGAGAGAGAGAGACCGTCTGTCATATTCTCTTCCCTACTTAGTCTTATCTCAGGGTCAAGAAGGCCTTACTGTCAGGCTAAATATACACACTGAGATTAGGCCTGTACTGTGTAATATTGACAATTCGGCATCTCTTAACACACTGTATGCATGAAGACTTATGGCATGAGGAAACAGTGAGCAACAGACCGATAACAAATGATCATGACATCCTTGTCTGATGTCTGTATGAAGACTTGTTGCCCGGATGTTGCATCATCGCATCACGTTGCAGCACACCTGGCTGTACTACTACCTGAACCTTACTGTGGACATCACTTCAAAAGCAGATGGTGCAGGCAGGGGTTCTGCAAGGACGGCAGGTATGGCAGGGAATCTGCTTCTATATGTATAGCTGTCTCTAGTCTGCTACCCTTCAGCCTCTCGCTTTTTCTCTTTCAAATTCTCTCACTTTCTCCTCTCTCTCTCTCTCTCTCTCTCTCTCTCTCTCTCTCTCTTTTTTTCTCTGTCACTCTCTCACTCTTTCTCTCTGTCTCTCTTCATATCTGTCTTTACTTTGAGCTCTTGTTTACTTCTCTCCTCACCTCTGAAAACGTGGTGATCTGATCTGAGAGCCTACCTGGACAACCCAGAGTTTGCTACGTGGTTTGAATGTTGCCCCACTGATGTTGGGCTGGACACAGATATGAGTATGTCCCCATGTTGACTTATTTATTTCCACATTTGTTCTGAAGTTATTCAGCATGCTGTGTTGGCTTTGGGCTAAGTGTGGCAAAGCCTATAGGAGGTATGTTTTGATATACAACATGTGGTTATGCTTATTATGAGTCAAATTATTTAACTTCTTAGAGATCGGTGGGGCGCTAGCGCCTGCGACAACAACCGGTGAAATTGCAGAGCGCCAAATTCTAAATCATAATATTAAACATTAATGGAAATACAAGTGTCATACATGATTCAAAAGCTTAGAATCTTGGTAATCGAACAGCGTTGTCAGATTTCTGAAAGGATTTACGTGAAAGCATAGCATTTGATTGTCTGAGGACAGCGCCCCGCATACTTCCTCAATTAACATAATTTCATAACCAGCACAGGTGTCACAAAACTCAAAAATAGCGATAAAATAAATCACTTACCTTTGAAGATCTTCCTCTGTTGGCAATCCCAAGGGTCCCAGCTACACAATAAATGGTTGTTTTGTTTGATAAAGTCCCTCTTTATATCCCAAAAACTCTGTTTGGTTGGTGCGTTTTGTACAGTAATCCACCTGTTCAAAGGCGTTCAAACATGCAGACAAATAAATCCCTAAAGTACCGGTAAAGTTTGTCGAAACAAGTCAAACAACGTTTCTAATCAATCCCCAGGTACCCTAATATGTAAATAAACAATAACAATTCTGACGGAATGTACTATGTTCAATACCGGAGATAAAAAACGAAGAGCGTGCTCTCAGTCACGCGTGCCACAGGAATACAGAACCCAGGAAGTACCCCATGAAAAATTACTACTTCTTGGTTATTTTTCAAAAACAAGCCTGAAATCTTGTCTAAAGACTGTTGACATCTAGTGGAAGCCATAGGTACTGCAATCTGGGAGCTATTCCTTTCAATGTTCTATAGCAAAGCATGGGAAAAGTCAGGGAGCTGAAAAAAGCAATTTCCTGGATGGATTTGCCTGCTATATCAGTTCTGTTATACTCACATACATTATTGTAACAGTTTTAGAAACTTCAGAGTGTTTTCTATCCAAATCTACCAATTATATACATATCATAGCTTCTGGGCCTGAGTAACAGGAAGTCCGAACTTCCGAACACTGCCCCCTAGCCCTAACAGGTTAAACAACTCAAGGCAATAATGCAATTAAGTATGATTTAGGAATCAGTTTATGAATCAATTTTAGGGTACTATTTTTGTTTTGCAAAGTTTATGATACGTGCATTCTCAACTCATGATAACTATGTGTCAAAGAAGAAAATAGTTTTAGAAGAATTTAGAAAGCAAAATGCCATGAAACAGATTAAGAAGGGGAAAGCAAACATACGATGTGGCACACAAATTATATTCTTATTCTTCTCAAAGACGTAGTGATCAAAGGTTGTCACTGAATTCCACATAGATAAACAAACCTTGTTGTGATGGGGATGAAAACGCATAAATGAATAAACAAACAAGTATTAAGAGAATCCATCCCAATCTAGTTTAGTCATGTGTTTGTGTATATGTTAACGTATCTGACAGAAAATGCTGTGTCCTGTATAATCATTGCAACAAGAAAGCTGTTGGCATATCTCAGGACGCAGCTTGATCACACACACACACACACACACACACACACACACACACACACACACACACACACACACACACACACAGCTTGATTCGAACAGACAAAAACTTAGAGATGCCGGATCCGTCCTCATTCCCAATGAAGTTTAAAAAAATTTGCTTTGAGAGACACAGAATATAAATAAACTTGTATTAACTTGTTTTGCACAACGGCGCCAATATTTATGCTAATAGTCAATTTTGTTATGACATTACCAGTCCTCAGTGTTGTCTGAAAGAGGTCTAAACATCCTCCTTCTTTTCTCTCGTCTCCTCCATTTTCCCCTCATCATCACCCTCCGGGCTCTGAGAAGGGAGAGAGAGGGGCCTGCACGTGCTCAGTAGGGAGGTTCTCTCATCCAATCACAGTTGATTAACCCGGCTAATTAAGCCGGACTTCATTATTAATTATGGAGGTATAATTAATACTCCATCATTCCTTGGGTAAAGGCTCCCAACCGTAACTGTCCGTATCCTCCATGGAGTGGGGAGGGTGGGATGTGGTCGCCCCTAGCACTGGAGTCTCGGAGGATCCAGCTGGTTGCTGGTCAGGCGTTTAGAGGGACGCTGTAAAAACCCTGGACACTGGAGTGAAACGGAACAGGGGCCTAGGGATCAATCTGTGGTGTCCTTGACTTTCTTCCTCCATCCCTCCCCCGGCCAGTGGGAGAAGATCATTGCGCCACACGGAGGAGGCTCCTTGATTAATGGCCGTTCCACTACAGTACCAGACAACGGGCGAGGTCGGGCGTGAAGAAGAGAAAGACATTATGAAAAAGGCAACATAAACCCTTTTTTGTAGAAGAGGGCAGTGGGAGAGACTTTAGTCTCTTTGATCTAAGGATATAGGTTTCAAGGAGGATCTGTAATACATTATATCTGATTATAAAATGAAAGGGAGTCAGGGAATATAGCTAAAGGCTTTGTAGTCGAGACTTCGAGAGATTGGATGGAACCGGAAAAAACCCATCTCACTTAGGTTTCATCCTCATAGTTTTAATGAAAGCCCTTATGAATGAAAATGTTTACTAAATGCATCACTGGCCCCTCCCTTGTTTCCCGTTCTCAATGCTGATGGATTGACGAGTGACAACATCCACGCTTTATCGCTTCAGGGGGTGTAAAAACTGTAATCGAATCAAACAAGCGTCTTGTGGAGAGCACAGGGGAAACAGCAAGAGTTGTTGTTTTGTCTGTGTTTCTCTCAAAGTGTCTGCCTGGCTGGCGTTGAAAGTTAAAGTTTCTTAGGTTGCCTCCCAAATGGCACGCTATTCCCTTCGTACTGCACTACTGTTGACCAGAGCTGGTCAGAAGCATGGCGCTATAAAAGCAATAGGGTGCCATTTGGGAGGCAGCCCATGACGTGGAAGAGGTGCCTCCGCTGAGATCTGTGTTTTAATTGAACCTCGCTGTGCCCATAGAGTTCTGCTCAGCATTTAAAGCTTTTGTCACCGCGGACGTCGCTGGCTTCGCTCACTTGAAACCTTTCCTCAGCGTCTCTTAATGGTGCCAGATCAGACTTTAAAGCTTTTCCAGACAGTCTGAGAAAAAGTGACGAACGAGAGTGACTTTTTTCCTGTATATTTTCCTCTTTTCTTTTTGATGTCTGAACAGGAAAATGTGTGCCATTTTAGTGTTATTACTGTAGAGTCACTTAGACAATGGGAGGGCTATATACCTCCTCTCCATGTCTCACCACAGAGAAGTCTCTCCATCGCTTCCCTCTCTCTCTTTTTCTCTTTCTCTCTCTCTCCCTCCCTCCCTCGCTATCTATCTCTCCCTTTCCCCTCTCTCTCATTTCAATTCAATTCAAATGGCTTTATTGGCATGGGAAACATACTGTATGTTTACATTGCCAAAGCAAGTGAAATAGATAATAAACAATAACAAATTTACAGTAAACATTACACTCATATTGCTAGGTACAGTGTTATAACAATGTCTCTCTCTCTTTCTCCCTTCTCTTTTCCATCCCCCTATAATCAGAGGCAGCGATCCAACGCCAACCCCGTAATTGTCTCTGTGCGCCTCTCTGTAATTTCTCTGTCTATCTCCCTGAATGACAGATGTCATCCTCATCCTGTCTGTCTGGAAAAGAATAGAAAAAAAATGTATTTGATTACAGAAAGCAATTAAAGGGATACACAGGCTCCCGGGGAGGGGCTGGAGTTGACTATTTGTCCGTGTATAATTAATGATTGGCTTCAAAGGGGGCCTGTCTGATAGAGGGGTAATTAATCTGAAGGGAGAGCAGGAAAGCATGGGGAATATGCCTTTGACTGACCTCACCGGCTTTTTGCAGCATCACACACTCCACTTTTAATTAGCCAAGTCAAGCAAATTGTTAGGATCCAGATGCATCAGCTGTTAATCTCAGGGCGGTAATCCCTTTCAAGCCCCAATGACCCCTCAGAGGTATTTGATGGTAACACTAATCCGCCTGTGCTGATTACACTGCTGTGTTAACCTGTTCATAGATGAACAGCAAGCGGTGCATGGCTTTGTATTAATAGGCTAGCACACACACGCACACACACACGCACACACAACTACAGAGACATCTCTATGCACACAACTCTCATCAGACTTCTTGACATAGCTAGATATAGGAATCGATCCATGATCACTCACTGCCAGTCGTGGTATCGATTAGGGAACCGTGTTTTCTGAAGTTCTTTCTGTAAATGACATTTACAGCAGTATAACTCCTTTCTTAGCCACTAGTTTACAAATGAGAATGTGTCATCACAGAGCTTAAAGTACGACTGGATGGGTAATGCATACAGTTGAAGTCGGAAGTTTACATACACTTAGGTTGGAGTCATTAAAACTAGTTTTTCAACCACTCCACACACAGTTTTGGCAAGTCGGGTAGGACTTGTGGATGACACAAGTAATTTTTCCAACAATTGCTTACAGACAGATTATTTCACTTATAATTCACTGTATCACAATTCCAGTGGTTCAGAAGTTTACATACACTAAGTTGACTGTGCCTTTAAACAGCTTGGGAAATTCAAAAAAATTATGTCATGGCTTTAGAAGCTTCTGTTAGGCTAATTGACATAATTTGAGTCAATTAGAGGTGTACCTGTGGATATATTTCAAGGCCTACCTTCAAACTCAGTGCCTCTTTGCTTGACATCATGGGAAAATGAAAAGAAATCAGCCAAGACCTCAGAAAAAAAATTGGAGACCTCCACAAGTCTGGTTCATCCTTGGGAGCAATTTCCAAACGCCTGAATATACCACGTTCATCTGTACAAACAATAGTACGCAAGTATAAACACCATGGGACCACGCAGCCGTCATACTGCTATAGCTGAGAGGAGGTAACACTAGTCTCCTGTTTTCTACAAGTCCATTCACATGGGGGGGGGTGTACCTAGAAATGTAGACATGTGCACCACGTCCTTCCTCTCAAGGCTGGTGAGACACGATGAGTACCAGAACTGGTCATTTAGCTGGAAGTAGGAGAGGAGACTTGGTGTAATGTGTCATTTCATATTTAGCTGGTGGATGTATGAGATATGCGACAGTGATGGAAAGGAACTGGGGAGAAAACAGAGGTAATGTCAACCTTAATGCTTGAAGTGAACCCAGTTATCACAGAGACCGGGGGAACATGAGGGAGTTATTCACGCAGCAATGGGAGCTAAAAAGAAAAGAATATTTGATAAACTTTTTTTCTCAAAGTTTCTCATTGGTCCTAGGAGATCATATCATCCCAAAGCCACCTAATACTGTGCATACAAACTAGTAAATAGCTGATCTCTCTCTGCACCAGCAAATACATCCACTCACTACTTGTCAACAGTCAAAGCTCTTTTTATCCCTGGGAAATATTGCTCTGAGTTGATGCTCAATAAGACTGTACAGTAGGACCATGTCTTGATTCCATTGTTAGAAAAGGAAATATTTATTTAAGTCGTTGCGCAAGACTATCTATGATCACATATTGATTTCATGGTTATATATATGTCAGACCATAACACGACCAGCCGCCACAACTTTTCAATCACAACCCATAGTGTGGAGGGCCTAAAGCACCCAGGTTATGAACAGCAGCAGAGGGGCTGGGCAGTAGTAGTGCTGTCAGGGCAGATTTATGACAGGTCAAAGAGGCGGCAGGCACCGGGGCTGGCCCCTCTGTCTCACTGACTGACAGCTTTACCATCCATGTGGGGATTACCACCACCGCAACCGGCTGGCAGTGGGAATAAATTCTGCCTGGCTTCAGCGGAAGTCTTGAGTTGGTTCTCTCTCACTCTCACTCTCTCTCTCACTCACTCACTCACTCAAAAGGTGAGGGGCTGAAGCCCATTGGTTAGAACTTTAATTGCTAGGGGGGAAATTGTGAAATTTAGGGAAAATGGCGCTGCACAGCTTTCAGTAAACTGTCGCTTTCAAACTAGGGATTTTGTGGCTATTTGAGGTAAGACAGTAATACTGCTCATAGATTATGAATGTATCAACTACACATTGACACACCCAGCCGAAAGTGGGAGGTTTAAAAACTATGTACTAGCATGTATTAAGGATCTGACCCTTTTTTTTCAATTTGCACCTAAAATCCCAAATCTAACTTCCTATAGCTCAGGACCTGAAGCAAGAATATGCATATTCTTGATACCATTTGAAAGGAAACACTTTAAAGATTGTGGAAATGTGAAATTAACATAGGAGAATATAACACATTAGATCTGGTAAAAGATAATACAGACACAGCAGGGATTCAAACTGTAGAACCCAGTTCTAACATTTGAATATAAAAATTGATTTTATCAAACAAAACTATGCTACATTCTATCTCTGGAACCCTCAGGATGATAAATCAGAGCACGATTACTGAATGTAAGTACATTATTTACCTTGTGAATGTATCAAACCAGTTGCCGTGATAGGTTTTTTGTTGTTGTGCACTCTCCTCAAACAATAGCATGGTATTTTTTCACTGCAATAGCTACTGTAAATTGGACACTTCAGTTAGATTAACAAGAATTTGAGCTTTCTTCCCATATAAGACATGTCTATGTCCTGGAAAGTTGCCTGTGACTTACATCATTCTAGTCACATTAGCGCACGTTAGCAACAACCGTCCCGGTATAGGGACACCGATCTCGTAGTGGCAGTGGTAGACAACACAATGACAGCTAAAAATGCCACCCATCTCTTCCCCTGAACCTACAGTCAGTTCTAGCACTACATTATAGTTAATTGTTTAGTTTAATTAATAGCATAATTGTTCATACTCAAAGGCCATAATGCAGAATGGGGAAAATAGATGAAACAGCACACAGATCAGATTGACATATAATTAAGAAAATGTGTTATTTTATGAGCAAATAATGAAACAGTAAAGACAACTCAAAGCCTATACTCAAGCTACATTCAACTTTGTAAGAGAGATGATGGGATGCAAACCATATGCACACTTCATAGAAAAGCCCATGAAAAACATCAGGGAACTGCAACACTATCTTAGAAAAATCTAGAACATTCAATCAAATATTAATGGAGTTGCGTGATTAAGGATGAGAAATGTTTACTTTCCTTATTAAGTATAAACACATTCTCCCTCTGGTCTTGGTGGATACATGTAGACGTAGATGCACACACATACACACACACAGTCTCATTTCATGGTAGGTAACGCAACAGCTCATGTTGAACTGACACTGAAGGCGGGCGGGTAGGCCGTCTGCTTCAAAGAGCAATTTCAAGGCTAGACAAACCGTTTGCAATCAATCTATTAGCATTACCAAGACTGGTCTTTTCACAAATTACATGACATGGGAAAATGGACTGCTGAAAGTGTATTGCCTTGCATGATTGACATGGATAGGTGGACATACTGTATAATTTTACATAAACCCCTACAGGTAGAATTTTGATATTCAAGGTCTCAAGGTATCAATTTCATGAATCACGGTCCTTCCCCCCCACTGCAAAGAATAAAAAACACACTAAATAAACAGAAAAATAATGATTCTATGATTAAGGGTACAATATTTCAAGGTTTTGCCACAGCAGGGTGGCAACCCACGTACTGCACCATACAGCGTATGTTGATTAACTAAACAAAAGGCAAGATGACAAATCAAGAGTAATCACTACCTGGGTGATTCTGAACCTCACTGTGCAGCTCTCTAATCACCGGAGTGACAAGCCATTACAGACGGAGAAAGAGGTTTTTGTTGTTGAGTGTTTACAGAGGGAGAAGGACGATGAGGTTGTCTGACCTCAAACAACCAAGGTTACGAAACCGAGTATTTAAGGAAAACATCTGTGAATAGAACCAATCTGATATGGCTGGTATTAAGGTCAACAAGTTAGCAAAACACCAAAGTCAACATGTACTTTTGAGAAAGTTGAATTTCTCCGTCTTTCTCAGACTATTTCTCTCTCTCCCTCTCCTTCGCTTCCTCCCCCTCCATCTAAGCTTATTTCACGCACAAACATGTGAATTCTCACCAGCCACACAATATGCCGAGCTCTTAAATAATACAGTGCCATCCAAATTGAATCAACTACACTTCCTCCTAAGCCCGGCCAAGAGAAGATGACCAGACAAGACAAGCAGAATACATTTAGTGTGAATCCCAAATGGCACCCTACTGGTCCAAACACTCTTAGAAGAAAAGGTGTTATCCAGAACCTAAAATGGTTCTTCAGCTATCCCCATAGGAGAACCCTTTGTAGAACCCTTTTTGGTTCCAGGTAGAACTGTCACGTTGGTAACAATAATTCGGGAGACGGGCGCAGGAATGGGTAATAGTTTTTTTTATTACGCCGTCCCGTGTAAGGGCACGGGGACAAAGACCAAACAAACACGTACACAAAACACAGGGTTGAAACCCAAACAAAAGAGCGAGGAGTACCTAGAATAAAGACACACGCGCACAATGATTAACACACTGGACGAGACCCAGTATCATCTGCGCAATCCACAAGGGTACGAAAGCTCATGTGCCCCATGGTGAACAAAGGGCACATAAATACAAATACAATCAGTGGGAATAGGGGCCAGATGTGCGCAAGGAAAGTTCCGTGACAAGAACCCTCTTCGGTTCCTGTAGAACAGAGGGTTCTACAGGGAACAACAAAAGGGTTCTTCCTGGAACCAATGAGGACAGGTGAAGAACCCTTTTGGAACCCTTTTTTCCAAGAGTGTAGAACTCTCATAAAAGGTAGTGCACTATATAGGGAATAGGGTGCCATTAGGGATGCAGCATATGTTTTCTCAGGCGGAGCAGTTTATTGTGCCATCCACTGCACTTTATCCTCTTATGAAGCCTGACTCATTACGACACTAGATTACATGGGGTAGGAGACGGACCGCATCACATCTCTAGGATGGATCACGCCACAATGCTACAGGCCAGGAGCAAACAGATACAGTAGGACACCATAATGAAATAAGATGGTCTGAAAATGAAGTGATTAACTTCTTAAGCGCCCCACTCCCGACACTACCAGGTGAAATGCAAGGCGCCAAATTCAAAATCCAGAAGTTGAATTATTAAACATGCATCAATATACAAGTGTTTCATAGTCATCAAAAGCTCTGCTTCTTGGCAATATCACAGCGTTGTCAGATTTCAAAAAGGCTTTACGGCGAAAGCACCACATTTGATTGTTTGAGGGTAGCACCTTCACTATTTTTCCCATTACCATGAATTCATTAGCCTTCACGGTTCACACAAAACACATTTCACAGCGAAAACAAATCAATTACCTGTTGAAGAACTTCTGCTGATGGCTTCCCAAGTGTCCAACGAAGACTATCCATGGTTCTTTTGTTAGAAAAAGTCATGTATTATATCCATAAATCTCAGTTTGGTTCGCGCGTTTATAATCAGAACCTACAGCCTCCACTCCTCCATTGAAACGTGAAGAGAACTCGTTCAACTTATACCTATAAACTTGTCCAAGAACAATCAAACATCCTTTTTAATGTATCCTTAGGAACACTTTTATGTATATTTAATATAATAATTCAACCGGAATATAAACTGGGCTATAAGAAAGGAAAAAACCACAGAGCGAGCCTGGCGAGAGCGCGCGTCCTCTTCTATTGACATCTCTGGGGACACTTCCTGATTCCTCTTCTTCTCTGCTCTAAAAGCATCTAAAAAAAAATCTGAACACTATCTCGAGACTGTTGACATCCAGAGGAAGCGATAGGTACTGCATTCATATGCCCTTATATGGGCATTTTCATAAGGGAGGGGTTCCAAATGAGCAATGTGTCAAAACCACTTTTTCCAAGACAGAAATTTCCTCGGGGTTTCGCCTGCCATATCCGTTCTGTTTTACTCACAGACAAATGGTTAACACTTTAGAAAATTCAGAGTGTTTCCTATCCAATGGTACTAAATATGTGCATATCCTATTTTCTGGGCCTGAATCGGAGGCATTTTACTTTGGGCACGCCAGGGTCTCCAAAACGGTCACCTCATGCGCTGCTCCCTTTGATGTTTTTAATGCATTGCGCTTGAGCGAGCACACACACACACGTACAGTTGAAGTCGGAAGTTTACATACACCTTAGCCAAATACTTTTAAACTCAGTTTTTCACAATTCCTGACATTTAATCTGAGTAAAAATTCCCTGTTTTAGGTCAGTTAGGATCACCACTTTATTTTAAGAATGTGAAATGTCAGAATAATAGTAGAGAGAATTATTTATTTCAGATTTTATTTCTTTCATCACATTCCCAGTGGGTCAGAAGTTTACATACAGTCAATTAGTGTTGGGTAGCATTGCCTTTAAATTGTTGAACTTGGGTCAAACGTTTCGGGTAGCCTTCCACAAGCTTCCCACAATAAGTTGGGTGAATTTTGTCCCATTCCTCCTGACAGAGCTGGTGTAACTGAGTCAGGTTTGTAGGCCTCCTTGCTCGCACATGCTTTTTCAGTTCTGCCCACAAAATGTCTATAGGATTGAGGTCAGGGCTTTGTGATGGCCACTCCAATACCTTAACTTTGTTGTCCTTAAGCCATTTTGCCACAACTTTGGAAGTATGCTTGGGGTCATTGTCCATTTGGAAGACCCATTTGCGACCAAGCTTTAACTTCCTGACTGATGTCTTGAGATGTCGCTTCACTATATCCACATAATTTTCCTGCCTCATTTTGTGCCATCTATTTTGTGAAGTGCACCAGTCCCTCCTGCAGCAAAGCACCCCCACAACATGATGCTGCCACCCCTGTGGTTCACGGTTGGGATGGTGTTCTTCGGCTTGCAAGCCTCCCCCTTTTTCCTCCAAACATAATGATGGTCATTATGGCCAAACAGCTCTATTTTTGTTTCATCAGACCAGAAGACATTTCTCCAAAAAGTACGATCTTTGTCCCCATGTGCAGATGCAAACCGTTGTCTGGCTTTTTTATGGCGGTTTTGGAGCAGTGGCTTCTTCCTTGCTGAGCGGCCTTTCAGGTTATGTTGATATAGGACTTGTTTTACTGTGGATATAGATACTTTTGTACCTGTTTCCTCCAGCATCTTCACAAGGTCCTTTGCTGTTGTTCTGGGATTGATTTGCACTTTGCGCACCAAACTCCGTTCATCTCTAGGAGACAGAACGCGTCTCCTTCCGTATTGATACATTTTGCAGTATATACAGTACCAGTAAAAAGTTTGGACACCTACTCATTCCAGGGTTTTTCTTTATTTTTACTATTTTCTACAGTGAAGACATCAAAACTATGAAATAACACATATGGAATTATGTAGTAACCAAAAAAGTGTTAAAAATCCAAATATAATTTATATTTGAGATTCTTCAAAATAGCCACCCTTTGCCTTAATAGCAGCTTTGCACACTCTTGGCATTCTCTCAACCAGCTTCATGAGGTAGTCACCTGGAATGCATTTCAATGAACAGGTGTGCCTTGTTAAAAGTTAGTTTGTGGAATTTCTTTCCTTCTTATTACGTTTGAGCCAGTCAGTTCTGTTGTGACAAGGTAGGGTTGGTATACAGAAGATAGCCCTATTTGGTAAAAGACCAAGTCCATAATATGGCAAGAATAGCTCAAAATAGCAAAGAGAAACGACAGTCCATCATTACTTTAAGAAATGAAGGTCAGTCAATCCAGAAAATTTTAAGAACTGTGAAAGTTTCTTCAAGTGCAGTCGCAATAACCATCAAGCGCTATGATGAAACTGGCTCTCATGAGGTCCGCCACAGGAAAGGAAGACCCAGAGTTACCTCTGCTGAACAGGATAAGTTCATTAGAGTTACCAGCCTTAGAAATTGTAGCCCAAATAAATGCGTCACAGAGTTCAAGTAACAGAAACATCTCAACATCAACTGGTCAGAGGAGACTGCGGGAATAAGGACTTCATTTTCGATTTGCTGCAAAAAAAAAAACACTACTAAAGGACACCAATAAGAAGAAGAGACTTGCTTTGGCCAAGAAACACGAGCAATGGACATTAGACCAGTGGAAATCTGTCCTTTGGTCTGATGAGTCCAAATTTGATATTTTTGGTTCCAACCGCCGTGTCTTTGTGGGTGCTTTGCTAGTGACACTGTTGTGATTTATTTAGAATTCAAGGCACACTTAAACAGAATGGCTACCACAGCATTCTGCAGCAATACGCCATCCCATCTAATTTGCGCTCAGTAGGACTATCATTTGTTTTTTCAACAGGACAATGACCCAACACCCCTCCAGGCTGTGTAAGGGCTATTTGACCAAGATGGAGAGTGATGGATTGCTGCATCTGATGACCTGGCCTCCACAATCACCCAACCTCAACCTAATTGAGATGGTTTAGGATGAGTTGGACCGCAGAGTGAAGGAAAAGCAGCCAACAAGTGCTCAGCATATGTGGGAACTCCTTCAAGACTGTTTGAAAAGCATTCCAGGTGACTACCTCATAAAGCTGGTTGAGAGAATGCCAAGTGTGCAAAGCTGTCATCAAGGCAAAGTGTGGCTACTTTGAAGAATCTCAAATATAAAATATATTTTTATTTGTTTAACACTATTTTGATTCCTACATGATTCCATATGTGTTATTTCATAGTTTGGATGCCTTCACTATTATTCTACAATGTAGAAAATATTCAAAATAAAGAAATTAGTAGGTGTGTCTTGTACTGTGTATATCATTGGCTCTGGCTTTATCCACACAGAAGAGTAAGACAGAAGGTCTCGGTCTGCTAACCTTGCATAATGACATCATGACAGGGTAAATCACTCATGTCCAGACTGAACAGCACACAGCAGCACAGTTAATGGCATACTACCTTATTAATAGAAGCCAATTTATTTGGGGACAGCACTTCTATTGGATTTCAACCTATGGTAAAGTCTGTCCTCGCTGTGAGCCGAGCGAGAGAACTACAGCAAATGATTATTTCCTTCCTCTCCTGTGGGCATGAGTTAGAAAATGCCTTTAAGTCATCATCAGCAGCAGCACCATTTACTTGTATTCAATTCAAGGCCGTAATGATTTGAATGATAAGGCTTGGTTGTGCCTGGCATGGCAGGGTCAAATATTATTATTAAGCTGCACGGAGAAAAGTTTCACTTAAGCACACAATGGTCAATCATATTAAGTTGTATTGAAGCAATACCTTATATCCTGCCAGCATACTGTAGTGTGGCTATCTCTTTATGACAGTGGACTACTTACTGTCAACAGTGTCTCGGGTATAGCATTAAGAGGTGACCAAGTGGGAAAGACTGCCCATAACAACCCTGGTGGTGGGACCTTGGATGTACCCTGTCCTAATCTGTAAGACCAGAGACAGAGAGAAGAGAACCAACTCCAGACTTCCGCTGAAGCCAGGCAGAATTTATTCCCACTGCCAGCCGGTTGCGGTGGTGGTAATCCCCACATGGATGGTAAAGCTGTCAGTCAGTGAGACAGAGGGGCCAGCCCCGGTGCCTGCCGCCTCTTTGACCTGTCATAAATCTGCCCTCTGCTGCTGTTCATAACCTGGGTGCTTTAGGCCCTCCACACTATGGGTTGTGATTGAAAAGTTGTGGCGGCTGGTCGTGTTATGGTCTGACATATATATATATAACCA
Organism: Brachymystax lenok tsinlingensis; assembly: GCA_030435695.1. Lineage (NCBI taxonomy): Eukaryota > Metazoa > Chordata > Actinopteri > Salmoniformes > Salmonidae > Brachymystax > Brachymystax lenok. The sequence continues at coordinate 22,994,726 of CM059810.1, forward strand.
TGAAATCAATGTGTGATCATAGATAGTCTTGCGCAGCGACTCAGAGCAATATTTCCCAGGGATAAAGAGAGCTTTGACTGTTGACAAGTAGTGAGTGGATGTATTTGCTGGTGCAGAGAGAGATCAGCTATTTACTAGTTTGTATGCACAGTATTAGGTGGCTTTGGGATGATATGATCTCCTAGGACCAATGAGAAACTTTGAGAAAAAGGTTTATCAAATATTCTTTTCTTTTTAGCTCCCATTGCTGCGTGAATAACTCCCTCATGTTCCCCCGGTCTCTGTGATAACTGGGTTCACTTCAAGCATTAAGGTTGACATTACCTCTGTTTTCTCCCCAGTTCCTTTCCATCACTGTCGCATATCTCATACATACACATTACACCAAGTCTCCTCTCCTACTTCCAGCTAAATGACCAGTTCTGGCACTCATCTTGTCTCACCAGCCTTGAGATTATATGGCCACTGCCTCCTGTCCTCGTCTCAGCTAAATCTCTTCTATTTACTTCAGCTTACTAATGCCTCTGGGTGCCTGACTCCCGGCTTGTGTCTGACCTTCACGGCTCCGTCCCCTGTGTTTCAATCTGGTTGTGGGGTTTGATATTGGCAGCGATGCGTCGGGAGACCGAGACCCTCTAACAACCATGATTACACTCGGCAGGAGGAGCAGGGAGATTTCCTGCAACACGCTTTCCACATTTGTCCTGGCTGGGATCCATTCTACGGTAACCGGCGTCGGGGAGTCTCATAAGCAATTAACGACCAGTCACTGAGAACCTGGTGTCTCCCCTGCTTTACCTATATATACATCATATTAGTTACAGAATCTCATTCCTTCTCAGAACAATTCCCCTTCTCTCTTTCTCTCTGTTCCTCTGTCTGTTCCTCTGTTTGTCTCTCTCTCTGTTCCGCTCTCTGTTCCTCTCGCTGTTCCTTTCTCTGTTCCTCTCGCTGTTCTTCTCTCTTTTCCTCTCTGTTCCTCTCTCTGTTCCTCTCTCTGTTCCTCTCTCTGTTGTTCTCTCTGTTCTTCTCTCTGTTCCCCTCTCTGTTCCCCTCTCTGTTCCCCTCTCTGTTCCTCTCTCTGTTCCTCTCTCGGTTCCTCTCTCGGTTCCTCTCTCGGTTCCTCTCGCTGTTCTTCTTTCTTTTCTTCTCTCTGTTCTCAATGGCATGAGTCCTAGTCAGAGATGTGAGCACAAACCCCATTGGGGATGTATTTCTCTCTCTTTCGCTCTCTCTCTCTTGTTTTAAACAATCCCATACCAGGTAGGGTGACAAGGGATGGAGAGTGGGGGGCAGAGAGAGAGAGAGAGAGATGGAGAAAGTAAAATAAAGGCACATCGTGCTCAAAGGATAGCCTTCATTTTGAGGAAGAAGCCAAGCAATAGTAAATGTCACAGCAATTCCAAGAGCCATAAAACAGCATAGTCACCGTGATTTTATCTGGAGCTCAGAGCTGATGGGATCTGAATTTGCTTAGCTACTGTTTTACTATACCCCAGAGGGAGCGAGACAGAAGAGAGAGATGGTATGGTACCTTTAGGACTCTGAGCAGCCATTCGTTCTGTAGGCATGGAAATAATGCAATATAGAGCCTCTCCCTGGGCACACATTCTGGTTCTGATGAATAAGGAAATTCTACTTTACAAGATTGCTATCCTTTATTTGGCAATATTTGTCTTTAATCCTCTGCACAGCAAAAAGGAAGCAGAAGCAAGGCTCTGACGGTGACCTAAACCAATTGTCTGGAGTCTTATCATACGAATACATTGAATGTATAATAAATAGTATAGCTACAATATGTAGAATACCCAAGAAGTAAACTTTTGATTAAAAAAAGGACGTCACTTTTAGTTGACCAAACTTAGAGAAGAAACCCAAGAAGAATCCACCTGCGAAAACCCCTCCCATTCATTGATAAATGGCTCCAATTCAGCGACACGTTATGCACAAACGACAACATCCCCTGACATTAAATACTGCCTGGTGCTTCTCTGACATTGTCTGTCGTTCATTACCGTGTTCTGTTTTCCTTCCAGTCAGTTATATATTTATTTAACATGGCCCATCACTCAGTCTTGACATATTCAATTAGGCACGGTGATTGTTCTTATACAGACCTTGAAGGGTTTTGTTTTCCCACTGCGCCGGGACGACAAGGATAATTGCGTTGACTCGTCGACAGAGGAGTTTACTTGAATTGATGAAACACCCGCCACCCCGCTGCCCAAGTTCAACAATGAGATTTGAATGTAATCTTTCATTGTGTATGTAGCAACATCATCTGTTGTAGAATCGATGGCAATTTATAGTGGCTTGCATTAGTAGATCAGGCCTCAGGCCCCAGAACACAACACGGGTAGGTAGCAACAGCAGCTGTAGCAGCAGAAGAAACAATGGCAGTTTATAGTGGCAAGCAGAAGCACTTGCACAATGCATCAGGCCTCAGGCCCCACAACAGAGAGTGTGATTGCATCCCAAACGGTACCCTATTCCCAGGGCCCTGGTCAGAAGTAGTGCATTATGCACTACTTTTGACCAGGGCCCTGGGAATAGGGTGCCATTTGTGGCGCAGACTGAGATCCAGAGTGTAGACATGCTGCCACTGGGCAGCGGCACAAAGAGCACCAGTAGTTGATGTAACAGATATAAAGGCCTTGATACTGGAAGAGGATACTGGAGTGGGAGACAGGGAGGGAGGGATGGAGAGAGGGATGGAGGCAGGGAGGGATGGAGGCAGGGAGGGATGGAGGCAGGAAGGATGGAGGCAGGGAGGGAGGGATGGAGGCAGGAAGGCAGGCAGGGAGGGAGGGAGGTAGGGAGCCCATGGCCGTGAGGCAGCCACACACACACTCACCACTTCTCTGTCACAATGTAATCACTACGCTGAGGTTGCAGAGAGAGAGAGAGAGGCAGAGAGAGAGAGGCAGAGAGAGAGCAAGACCCTGTCCAGAAGGAGCTTCTTCTTCTACTCAGTGCTACAATCAATGTGAAGCAGGGCTTATTTTCTCAGGAATGGTAGAATAAGAAATGGAACAAAAGGCATGGAAGGCTCAGTAGCAGGACTAGAAAGGGTGCCCTTCTCTCCATCTCTCTCTTTGTCCTCTCACTCTCTGTCCCCTCTCTCTGTCCCTTTCTCCTATCTCTCTCTGTCCCTAGCTCTCCCTCTCTTTCCCTGGCTTTTAAAGTAAGCTTAACCGAAGAAAACATGATCAGTTATCACTGTGCAGCATGTGTGCCGATTCTCAGTTATGCGTTTACCTCTGTCTTCGCAAGCAGTTTTGAGTGTGTGTGTGTGTGATCTCTAGTCCATGTAATGCAGTCATTCCAGAAATGGAATCCTCTACCATTTTCCGTATGGGAAAAACATTCTCTCAATGGCTCTCTTGTTGGTGTCATGGCATGCTGGACTATGCTTTAATTATATTATAATCCCCCAATAAAACGAGCTTGATTACAGCACGGAGCCAGATGTGACCCCCATTACTAATGGAGATGCAGCCCCACTTTCTCTCCCTGTCACCTCTGCGTTATGGAGATGTCCCTACGGCGACAGCAACGCCATGAAAGTCGGTCGCCGTCGGCACGTTACTCAGATTCCTCAGGGGATTTGTTTGGCAGTCGTTCTATAATATTTATCTTATGCCGCACTGTTTTTGACAGCCTTTCATGCTAATATTGAATCCTTCCTGTTTTTGGATGGCGGCCGATTGGTCGATATGCAGGGGTTCAAAGTTTGCGCTCAAATTAAAAGAGGAAATCAGAGAAGTGTACAGCTTTTTCTCGTAAAGTAATTGAATTTCAACAGATGTTGATGGGACTTGGCAAGGAGCAGACTCTCCACAGGCTGTTGGCAGTGATTAAGACATTTTCTGATCATTGTGTGTGTGTGTCTGTGTGTGTGTTTACAGTGCCTTCAGAAAGTATTCCTAACCCTTGACTTATTCTATATTGTGTTGTGTTTATTCACAATGTATTCACAATTCACAATTCACAATGTATTCAATGGATTTGTTTTCTGACCCGTCTACACACGATACCCCATAATGACAAAGTGAAACCATGTTTTTTAACATTTTTGCAAATTCATTGAAAATAAAATACAGAAATATCTCATTTCTATAAGTATTCACATACACCTTAGCCAAATACATTTACACTCAGTTTTTCACAATTCTTGACATTTAATCATAGTAACAATTCCCAGTCTTAGGTCAGTTAGGATCACCACTTCATTTTAAGAATGTGAAATGTCAGAATAATAGTAGAGAGAATGATTTATTTCAGCTTTTATTTCTTTCATCACATTCCCAGTGGGTCAGACGTTTACATACACTCAATTAGTATTTGGTAGCATTGCCTTTAAATTGTTTAACTTGGGTCAAACGTTTCGGATAGCCTTCCACAAGCTTCCCACAATAAATTGGGTGAATCTTGGCCCATTCCTCCTGACAGAGCTGGTGTAACTGAGTCAGGTTTGTAGGCCTCCTTGCTCGCACGTGCTTTTTCAGTTCTGCCCACACATTTTCTATAGGATTGAGGTCAGGGCTTTGTGATGGCCACTCCAATACCTTGACTTTGTTGTCCTTAAGCCATTTTGCTACAACTTTGGAAGTATGCTTGGGGTCATTGTCCATTTGGAAGACCCATTTGCGACCAAGCATTAACTTCCTGACTGATGTCTTGAGATGTTGCTTCACTATATCCACCTAATTTTCGTTCCTCATGATGTCATCTATTTTGTGAAGTGCACCCCCACAACATGATGCGTCCACCCCCCTGCTTCACGGTTGGGATGATGTTCTTCGGCTTGCAAGCCTCCCCCTTTTTCCTCCAAACATAACGATGGTCATTATGGCCAAACAGTTCTATTTTTGTTTCATCAGACCAGAGGACATTTCTCCAAAAAGTACGATCTTTGTCCCCATGTGCAGTTGCAAACCATTGTCTTATGGCGGTTTTGAAGCAGTGGCTTCTTCCTTGCTTTCGGCCTTTCAGGTTATGTCGATATAGGACTTGTTTTTACTGTGGATATAGATACTTTTATACCTGTTTCCTCCAGCATCTTCACAAGGTCATTTGCTGTTGTTCTGGGATTTATTTACACTTTTTGCACCAAAGTACGTTGATCTCTAGGAGACAGAACGTGTCTCCTTCCTGAGTGGTATGACGGCTGCGTAGTCCCATGGTGTTAATACTATTGTTTGTACAGATTAATTTGGTACCTTCAGGCATTTGGAAATTGCTCCCAGGGATGAACCAGACTTGTGGAGGTCTCCAATTTTTGGCTGATTTATTTTCATTTTCCCATGATGTCAAGCAAAGAGGCACCGAGTTTGAAGGTAGGCCTTGAAATACATCCACAGGTACACCTCCAATTGACTCAAACTATGTAAATCAGAAGCTTCTAAAGCCATGACATCATTTTCTGGAATTTTCCAAGCTGTTTAAAGGCACAGTCAACTTAGTGTATGTAAACTTCTGACCCACTGGAATTGTGATATAGTGAATTATAAGTGAAATAATCTGTCTGGAAACAATTTTTTGGAAAAAGGACTTGTGTCATGCACAAAGTAGATGTCCTGACCGACTTGCCAAAACTATAGTTTGTTAACAAGAAATGTGGAGTGGTTGAAAAACGAGTTTTAATGACTCCAACCTAAGTGTATGTAAACTTCCGACTTCAACTATACATGTTAGAATCACCATTGGCAGCAATTACAGCTGTGAGTCTTTCTGGGTAAGTCTCTAAGAGCTTTGCACACCTGAATTGTACAATATTTGCACATTATTATTTAAAAAATTCTTCAAGCTCTGTCAAGACGGTTGTTGGTCATTGCTAGACAGCCATTTTCAAGACTTGCCATAGATTTAAACCGATTTAAGTCAAAACTGTAACTAGGCCACTCAGGAACATTCAATGTCGTCTTGGTAAGCAACTCCAATGTATATTTGGCCTTGTGTTTTAGATTATTGTCCTGCTGAAAGGTGAATTTGTCTCCCAGTGTCTGTTGGAAAGCACACTGAACCAGGTTTTCCTCAATGATTTTGCCTGTGCTTAGCTCTATTTCGTTTATTTTTATGCCAAAAAAGCTCCCTAGTCCTTGCTGATGACAAGCATTGGCTCCCCAGTGGCGCAGCGGTCCAAGGCAGTGCATCTCAGTGCTAGAGGTGTCACTACAGACCCTGGTTCGATTCCAGGCTGTATCACAACTGGCCGTGATTGGGAGTCCCCGTAGAGCGGTGCACAATAGGCCCAGTGTCATCTGGGTTAGGGTTTGGCCGGAGTAGGCTGTTATTGTAAATAAGAATTTGTTATTAACTGACTTGTCTAGTTAAATAAATAAAATAAAAATACCCATAACATGATGCTGCCACCACTATGCTTGAAAGTATGGTACTCAGTGACGTGTTGTGTTAGATTTGCCCCAAACAATAATGCTTGTTTTTTTCAGGACATTAAGTTAATTTCTTTGCCACATTATTTGCAGTTTTACATTAGTGCCTTTTTGAAATATTTTGGATAATTTTTATTCTGTACAGGCTGTACAGGAAGGATCCTTCTTTTCACTCTGTCAATTAGGTTAATCTTGTGGAGTTACTATAATGTTGTTGATCCATCCTCAGTTTTCTCCTATCACAGCCAATAAACTCCGTAACTGTTTTAAAGTCTCCATTGGCACTCATGGTGAAATCCCTGAGCGGTTTACTATCTGTATGTAGGCCAGTGACACAAAATCTCAATTGAATCCATTTTAAATTCAGGCTGTAACACAACACAATGTGGAATAAGTCATGGGGTGTGACTACTTCTGAAGGCACTGTATGTACCGTGTTATGGCATACCTGAGATATGCGATTCATTAGCGACAGGAGGCCCCAAGAGAATACACATGTTGTAACAGTTTTGACTTGAGGTTATTGTTTGTTAGGGGTGCCAGGTAGGTCGTGCCTACCAGAGAAAATATTGATCTCTCCTTTTTGTTCGTGAGGGAATGAGTCCCGTCTGGTCCGTCAAGTCTAGACCAATACTAAGGACTCATGTAAAAGTCAGTATGGATATACACTTTTCTTAATGCCCTTAATACATTACAAATTCACAACTGATCACACACATAAAAACATCACAAAACAATGATCTCTGGTTCCTCAAGAAAAGTCCCGTACTTCGGGCCTAAAAAGAGTCCCGCCTGGTAAATGAGTTTAAGTGAACTCAAGTGACCTCAGTCACGCAATGTTTGTACGTTCATAAAGTGAAGCTTAAAACCAGTATCAATAATACAATCAAAATCTCAAACTCTTTTACCACACAACGCTCAAGTAGGTACACATCCACACACACACATACACACACACGCACACCCTGGACTCCCCTATGGTCTCTCCTCACTCTCTTCACACTCAGTGGGTCTCAGTTTTCCACTTAGTTAGCAGGGCGCTGAGGATCAGCCTGTTAAGAGGCAGGGAGGACAGCTGGTGTTGTCACCCTGCCTTCTTCAAACACTTAGTCAAGGGCTGTGGCGCCTGGATGGAGGAGCTTACTACTCCACAATCCGTCTCTCATCTATCGCCTTATAATCAATGCAGAGCTTACTACTCAAGGCAACCGGTTTTAAATAAAACAGTGGACTTAAGCGGTATTATTCTGAATGCTTTAAAATGTAAATTAGCTTTTTTTTCAGCAAATACCAATGGGCTTTTATGGAGACCAAATAAAAATAGATTCAATTAATGCAAATATAAGTGGAAATCCAGTACGGAGTGAAAGTTCGTTTTTCACAATTTTTTCTCTTAATGATGCTGGTCCGTTGCCATCTCATTTAGATGGGATTTATCAGGGAACAGAGAGCAGGAGAAGTCGGTTGAGAAACAGACATAGAGGAGAAACATTTATTTGTGTGGTATTAGCTCGTATGCAGCTACGTGAGGACACTGTTGAAACACACAGAAGTACGCACACACACCACACACACACACACACACACACACTGAAACTCTCTCTCTCTCTCTCTCTCTCTCTCTCTCACACACACACTGAAACACAGTCTCTCCCCCTCCCTCTCGCTCTCTGTCTCTCTCACACACACACACCAAACACACACTGAAACACACTCTCGCTCCCTGTCTCTCTCACACATGCACACAGTTTCTCACCTCCCCTCCTACTGCAGGTTTAATCTCCAAAGGACCATATTCCCCTCCATCCCTGTTCATTAATCATCATTTCTTACTGCTTAAACTAAAGCCCGGGCCATGGGGGTCTTATAGCAGGGATGCATCCCTGGTGCTTCACACAGGAAATTACAATAAGAAGCAGAGGAAGGAAGACAGAGATGTATTCTCTCTTCCGTTCCTCTTTCCAATGCTATTGGTTGAACGATTGATTTGAGTACAGTCAAGACAAACACCCAACTCAGACCGGTGACAGTTACTTTAATGAAATAATCTTATTTTATCTGAGAGATATTACTCCTGGGCTCGGATAAGCTACAGTTATATATTCTGCTGCTGAGACCACTGTACGAGCTGAATTAATTAAACGGTTTCTTTGGTTTCTTGTTACGGCTTCACTTCACAGTTATGGAATTGCATATTACAGAGGTTATGCTTAGTTATGCTTAGTGGTATACAGGTAGGTGTACCTGGAGGTACGGTTATGTTCTGAACAACCCTAGGAATGGTAAGGAAGGACTTAAAACAGGGTCGTGTACTAAAGGGAACACTATAGAAAAACCTCAAATGAGAGTTTCTTATTGGACAAGTTCAGATAGTACCTCCCTGTTTCAGAGCAGTTTCCTATCTTTCTATAATGTCTTTCTAAGGTTTGGGTCCATATACACACTGTGGCAAAACTTTTTGCAATGGAAAACAAAAATGAGCGCTTTGTATTGAACTACCTGAGTTCAGATCATTGGCTGCATCACTGTATTAGATTGTCTTACACTCCAACTCTCAGTCCTGAGGAGAATGTATAATTAGTTGAATTCCCTCAGTACAACATTTACTTCTATCCTTCCTTAATTATACTTGAATAGCCCTTATTCAAAGGTTAGAAGTCCTGCTCTTCACTCTGAAATCCTCACGGACATTTAGAGGTTAGATGGTAGATTTCCCACTAATATCTATGTAGAAACATCTTTTTCCAAATGTGTGTCACGTCTTTTTGTTTCCCCACCCACCCAGCCAGCCGGTGCGGAGCGGGGCAGGAAGACATATGGGTATTCCGTGCTCAAAGTCTCTCCCAGAATATTTGGACGGTGTTAAAAAAGGTCAAGGCTCCTTGGCACTAGCCACATGCTTTGATGATTCAGGCCCGCTCCATAGCTGCTTCCCCTACTGATAGGAACGTGTTTAAAAAAACCCTTTTTACAAATCCTTTCACATCTTCCACATAGTTATTTTCTTCGGAGATAGGTTTGCATCTCTCTCTCTCTCCCTCCCCTCCCTCTCTTCTCCTGACTTCTATTTGTCCTACTTCCATCTGTTCTCTGTCTGAGTGAAGCAGCGGACCTGGAGGATAATGAAGGCATTGTTTAAGGAGGACAGTAGGCACATCCGTCATAAATCCCCAAACACCCCTTCTTTTTCCTCTCGTCTGGGAGACAAAGCATCTCTTCCTTTTCTCTTGTTGGTGGGACGTAAGTTTAAGAAAAACAGGAACAACCATCATACCTCCCCAAAACATCCCTTTTTCTTTTTCTTTCGTTTTGTGAGAAGTAACCTGTCTCATCCGTGATAAGACAGGCCTATTGTACAAGCAGTAGCTCCTTACAGCTTTATTGTTGTGTTAGACACTACACTTCAATTCTGTTTGTGACTCACAGGTTTTGTGTTTGTGGTTTGTCTTAATTCATTGCTATAATCATGTCTCAGCAGCTCTCATAACCCAACTTTCTGCCTGTTCCTCTGACTCGTACTGATACGTTTGCTAGACAAAACAACAGACTATTTACTGTTGGTTTCCTGCCCTTAACTGTTGTTTTGCTCCTAATCATGTTCACTTTCTATTTTCTGTCTGTCTGACTGATCTTCAAGTATTGGTTTTATTATTTGCAATCTCTGCCTCCCCAAAATCCATGTTTTAAATCTGTGCTGTGGGCTGAGGCTTTGCGAGTGGGTGTTTTTCAGTCACTCTATCTGACGTGAACCAATAGGTAGAGGCTGGAGTTGTTTCTTAACAACCCATAATCTGTTGTGCCACACAGATGTCCTTCCCCTCTCCCTCCTTAGCTGCAGTGACAGTGGCAGCGTGCAACCTGCTCGCCATAGGACAGAGTCAAGTCCACTTAAACCCCTAAAGGATTGCAGTCAGAATGCTCCTGCTGCTAAAGGACCTAGTGTCAGTGATAATGATGAAGCCGTAGTGATACGCTGTCTCTGCAATAGGAGGATTTGGCATGGCTTAACTGGTCCCACTCCTCCCACCAGTCACAGAGGTAGAATAAATAACATCAGTGATGTACACACACACACAGGAACACTCGTGTACACACACCCACACACACACACACACACAGCTGTAGCTGCCTGACTTTTTCACGATCACTCAAGGTAAACTTTAGGTATGTTGTTGCTTTTCAAACACTAGTAGAATGTTCCGATGGTTATGGGCAGGAGGACACTTTGTAAGGGATATTCAACGAAGGGCTATGTATCGTTCTATGGAAAATAATGAACAACGTTGAAGGTGACCTTCCACGGAGTTGCATTATGTTCTGTAGAATGCATAGAGGCCCAAGTTGATTATCCCTTTTATCACATGGCTATAATTTAACACATTTGCCGGTAGAAATGTGTTCAACATCCACTGAAAAAGCTAGCAAGTTTACTAGATAGATACAGTAGTTGCCATGGTAACAAACATACTTGCTAGTTTAGCTAACCAAACCATCAGTCCTAGCTTGCCATTATGAAAATCAAATGCCAGTAATGTTTTCAATTCGACTTTTGATTTCAAAAGCAGCCCAAACATAGAACATGAAAGAATGAACTATAGCCATTGAATTCTACTGTGCAAATATACTGTGCGTTATAGGGAAATAATGCACGCTCTAGAATGCCCTTCAAGCCAATCAGAAACAAGTATTCAACAATGCCATGGTATAAATATAATTATAAACTGGGTGGTTTGAGCCCTAATTGCTGATTGGCTGACAGCCGTGGTATATGAGACCGTATACCACGGGTATGACAAAACATGTATTTTTACTGCTCTAATTACGTTGGTAACCAGTTTCTAATAGCAATAAGGCACCTCGGGGGTTCGTTGTATATTGCCAATATACCACGGCTAAGGGCTGTGTCCAGGCACTCCGCGTTACGTTGTGCATATGAACAGTCCTTAGCCGTGGTGTATTGGCCATATACCACACCTCAACGGGCCTTATTACTTAAATACATGGTGGAGTAGAGAAATTGAAACACTGCATTAAAAAGCCTGGGGACTACAATGCCATCATCATTTTACCTAAATAATTGCAAAGAACCACAGACCACTGCTGGTCGGTCATAAGCAGTTGGACTACTGGAAGGTCACAAGGAAATCTACCCATACATACAATATAAGGATGTGATTATCATTCTACACTGAACACTGTGAATGCATGGGGACTATATAGTTGGAGTGGCCCTCTACAACCTAGTCACAGTAACTAGTGAGCTACAGGCCAATCCTCCATGTTCTGTGAGAGAAATTAAGTCGGCTCTCCTCCGTCTCCTCCTGTCTATTGACAGTTGGTGTCGGCCCCGGGGCAAAGCGGGAGTTGTGCTACGCCATACTAATGATCCCTCTTGAAACCAAACCATCGCTGTGCTTCCAATCAGTCTGCCGACTGCCAATAGAATATTCATATCCTGACCTCAGAACGGGCGAGTGTAGAATGTCACAAACGAGAGAGAGGGTCCCAGGGTTCTGGAGAATTCCAGACACTTTCATCTCAGAGTCAGGGAGTGGATTCCCGGTTCCATTATGGAACTGGAATAGAGGACACCTTTAATGTCCTGTACTGTACGATCTGCCTGGGAAGCGGGTAAAGAGGGAGGAGAAGGCAGGGAGAGGACGGGAGAGGGGAGAGAGGGAGGAGGAGGAGAGGATTGGGAGAGGGGAGAAAGGGAGGAGGGAGGATCCAGCTTGTGAAAAAAACCTTTATAAGCTCTACATTTTCATATGTCTATCATATTTAAACATTGGGCTCTTTTTCTCCAATGTTATAATAACTGAATTAGCATCTCAATCCATTGAATTACTTTCAATGAGAGGGCAGTAGTTCCTTTTTAATGATCAGTGATTCATCTATTATTATAAGAATTATCATGCACTCTTCGATAATATTAAAATGTTGATGTTCTCTAAAAATTCAGAATTTAGGCGAAGTGCTTATTTTTATTGTACCTTTTTTATTGTGTAACATCGGAAACAGGAATTTAGCATTGTTCTCGCTTCACATGTTCACACACACACGTCCTCCACTTACTTCTCTCATGTTTTCACTGTGATTCACCCAGGTATGGATAAAGTGCACTCAGAGAGACATTCCCCTGATACCACACTCCGACATGATTACAGCAAGTAGGCCCCAATAACTAAAAAGGCTGTATAAAGAAAATAGACAGACATACACCAAGACGACACTTGAGGGTAATCTATGTCAAATTGCATTCACAACCTGTTGGTTCTACCCTCGGAGCATTAGAGTGACAGTTAAAGTAGAAGGCTACGTGTGTCCATTACTACTGGAAGAACCCCATCGTCTACCCACAATGCAGTTCTAAATATGCTTAGGATCTGTTCTGTTTTAACATTACATTCCCATTTCCAATTATGAGATGAGGATGAGAGACACATTATACCCCTCCTCTGCAATCAGGTTAGGCCTACTAATCAGTCAGAAAGGCTTAAATGTCCTGTGCTTAAGTGAAGTGAGTCATTGATTTTAAGTTTCAGGAAACGGAAACATTTAATGACTTGAGGAAGAACAAATAGGCAGCTCAATAGCCACAGTGTGTGCTCTGAGAGGATGGAATGGAGAGGCTGGAGAACTTTGAGCGCTGTATAAAAAGCACCGACTAATTTAAAGCCGTGCTCCTCCGTGGGTTTTTTTGTCCGATGGGTTTTTGCCAGAATCTCTTTTCATGCCAAGTGTGTAATTGCTTCCCCAAACTCCCGAAGGAACCCTGAGATACATACTGTAGAGCCTGTAGCCCTGCTCAATATACCTTATCCAACCCTTCAGTTCCACCACCCACACATGCGATGACATCACCTGGTTTAAATGTTTCTAGAGACAATATCTCTTTCATCACCACTCAATGCCTAGGTTTACCTCCACTGTATTTACGTCCTACCATACCTTTGTCTGTACATTATGCCTTTAATCTATTTTATCGCCCCTGAAACCTGTTCTTTTTACTCTCTGTTCAGAACGTCCTAGACGACCAGTCATTATAGCCTTTAGTCGTACTCTTATCCTACTCCTCCTCTGTTCCTCTGGTGATATAGAGGTTAATCCAGGACCTGCAGTGCCTAGCTCCACTCCTATTCCCCAGGCGCTCTCATTTGTTGACTACTGCAACCGTAAAAGCCTTGGTTTCATGCATGTTAACATTAGAAGCCGCCTCCCTAAGTTTGTTTTATTCACTGCCCTAGCACACTCTGCCAACCCAGATGTCCTAGCCGTGTCTGAATCCTGGCTCAGGAAGACCACCAATAACGCTGAAATTTCCATCCCTAACTACATCATTTTCAGACAAGATAGAATGGCCAAAGGGGGTGGTGTTGCAATCTACTGCAGAGATAGCCTGCAGAGTTCTGTCTTACAATCCAGGTCTGTACCCAAACAATTTGAACTTTTACTTTAAAAAATCCACCTTTCTAGAAACAAATCTCTCACTGTTGCCACTTGCTATAGACCACCCTCTGCCCCCAGCTGTGCTCTGGACACCATATGTGAACTGATTGCCCCCCATCTATCTTCAGAGTTCGTGCTGCTAGGTGACCTAAACTGGGACATGCTTAACACCCCGGCCATCCTACAATCTAAGCTTGATGCCCTCAACCTCACACAAATCATCATTGAACCTACTACAACCCCAAAGCCGTACAACCCCAAAGCCGTAAACACGGGCACCCTCATAGATGTCATCCTAACTAACTTGCCCTCCAAATACACACCTGCTGTTTTCAACCAAGATCTCAGCGATCACTGCCTCATTGCCTGCATCCGTAATGGGTTTGCGGTCAAACAATCTCCCCTCTATACTGTTAAACGTTCCCTAAAACACTTCAGCGAGCAGGCCTTTATAATCGACCTGGCCCGGGTATCCTGGAAGGATATTGACCTCATCCCGTCAGTAGAGGATGCCTGGTTATTCTTTAAAAGTGCCTTCCACACCATCTTAAATAAGCATGCCCCATTCAAGAAATTTAGAACCAGGAACAGATATAGCCTTTGGTTCTCTCCAGACCTGACTGCCCTTGACCAGCACAAAAACATCCTGTGGCGTTCTGCATTAGCATCGAACAGCCCTTGTGATATGCAACTTTTCAGGGAAGTCAGGAACCAATATACACTGCCAGTTAGGAAAGCCAAGGCTAGCTTTTTCAAGCAGAAATTTGCTTCCTGTAACACAAACTCAAAAAAGTTCTAGAACACTGTAAAGTCTATGGAGAATAAGAGCACCTCCTCCCAGCTGCCCACTGCGCTGAGGATATGAAACGCTGTCACCACCGATAAACCCACAATAATTGAGAATTTCAATAAGCATTTTTCTACGGCTGGCCATGCTTTCCACCTGGCTACCCCTACCCCGGTCAACAGCCCTGCACCCCCCCTCAGTAACTCGCCAAAGCCTCCCCCATTTCTCCTTCTCCCAAATCCAGTTAGCTGATGTTCTGAAAGAGCTGCAAAATCTGGACCCCTACAAATCAGCCAGGCTAGACAATCTGGACCCTTTTTTTTCTAAAATTATTTAGTTGTAATCCCTATTACTAGCCTGTTCAACCTCTCTTTCGTGTCGTCTGAGATTCCCAAAGACTGGAAAGCAGCTGCGGTCATCCCCCTCTTCAAAGGGGGAGACACTCTTGACCCAAACTGCTACAGACCTATATCTATCCTACCCTGGCTTTCTAAGGTGTTTGAAAGCCAAGTTAACAAACAGATTACCGACCATTTCGAATCCCACCGTACCTTCTCCGCAATGCAATCTGGTTTCAGAGCTGGTCATGGGTGCACCTCAGCCACGCTCAAGGTCCTAAACGACATCATAACCGCCATCGATAAGAGACATTACTGTGCAGCCGTATTCATTGATCTGGCCAAGGCTTTCGACTCTGTCAATCACCACATCCTTATCGGCAGACTCGACAGCCTTGGTTTCTCAAATGACTGCCTTGCATGGTTCACCAACTACTTCTCCGATAGAGTTCAGTGTGTCAAATCAGAGGGCCTGTTGTCCGGGCCTTTGGCAGTCTCTATGGGGGTGCCACAGGGTTCAATTCTTGGGCCGACTCTCTTCTCTGTATACATCAATGATGTCGCTCTTGCTGCAGGTGAGTCTCTGATCCACCTCTACGCAGACAACTCCATTCTGTATACTTCTGGCCCCTCGTTGGGGACTGTGTTAACTACCCTCCAGACGAGCTTCAATGCCATACAACTCTCCTTCCGTGGCCTCCAACTGCTCTTAAACGCAAGTAAAACTAAATGCATGCTCTTTAACCGATCGCTGCCTGCACCTGTCCGCCCGTCCAGCATCACTACTCTGGACAGTTCTGTCTTAGATCATGTGGACAACTACAAATATCTAGGTGTCTGGTTAGACTGTAAACTCTCCTTCCAGACTCACATCAAACATCTCCAATCTAAAATGAAATCTAGAATTGGCTAACTATTTCGCAAAAAAAGCATCCTTCACTCATGCTGCCAAACATACCCTCGTAAAACTGACCATCCTACCGATCCTCGACTTCGGTGATGTCATTTACAAAATAGCCTCCAATACTCTACTCAACAAATTGGATGCAGTCTATCACAGTGCCATCCGTTTTGTTACCAAAGCCCCATATACCACCCACCACTGTGACCTGTACGCTCTCGTTGGCTGGCCCGCGCTTTACACTCGTCGCCATACCCACTGGCTCCAGGTCATCTACAAGTCCCTGCTAGGTAAAGCCCCACCTTATCTCAGCTCGCTGGTCACCAAGCAGCACCAACCCTTAGCACGTGCTCCAGCAGGTATATCTCACTGGTCACCCCCAAAGCCAATTCCTCCATTGGCCGACTCTCCTTCCAGTTCTCTGCTGCCAATGACTGGAACGAACTACAAAACTGGAGACACTTATCTCCCTTACCAGCTTTAAGCACCAGCTGTCAGAGCAGTTCACAGACCCCTGCACCTGTATATAGCCCATCTGTAAATAGCCCAACCAACTACCTCATCCCCTACCGTATTTATTTATTTATCTTGTTCCTTTGCACCCGTTTTTCTACATTGCACATTCATCTACTGCACATCTACCTTTCCAGTGTTTAAATGCTATATTGTAATTACTTTGCCACCATGGCCTATTTATTGCCTTACCTTTTTCTACTGTATTATTGACTGTATGTTTGTTTTACTCCATGTGTAACTCTGTGTTGTTGTATGTGTCGAACTGCTTTGCTTTATCTTGGCCAGGTCGCAGTTGTAAATGAGAACTTGTTCTCAACTTGCCTACCTGGTTAAATAAAGGTGAAATAAATAAATTAAATAAAAAATACACACACACACACACAAATTTACACAGGCGCACCTACGCAGGCACTCAAACACAGTCTTTATGGATGCTACACTGGAGACACGTTCAGTGCTGAGTGTGTAGTGTTGGAAAAAAGAAGAGGTATGTTTTCTTCCCCCACTTCTTTCAGGGATGTTCTTGCTTCTGTCAGTTCTGCCTCCACTGTAAGGTCATTGTGATGGGGTTTTATGGAATGTGCTGAGAGTGTGTAGAGGGTGTTCTTTCGGGAGCACGGTGCATGTGAGCTGTTGATTGAACTTTGGGGAAGTTGTTTAGGAGCCTGTGGAGGGAATAGAAAGAGAATAAAGGAGGAGACTTCAACACTATAAAGAACCTTTCCTATGAGAATACACTACAGTACTGATAACAACAACAACAGAACAGACAATGTTTCCAGACTTCAAACAGCATCATAATAACTGGTTGCCATGACGAGACTTCCTTGACTCTTTCGGCCCACTCCGTCTTGATACAGACACAGATCTGCTTTCTGGCAGATAAATGCTGATCTACTTCTTATAAATGTGTTAGCTATGTCGTATGGATGTCTTACAAAGTCCTTAGGTAGGTACCCTCCAAAGTAGCCAGGTTGTTAGCCAGTTTTCAGTAAGCGCGATTCCTTCCTCAGCTTCTATCGAAGAACAACCACCGTCGGTTTTCCAGGTCATAGTCACTTTGCTGCTGATTTTGTTCCAAACATTCACTTATCTTTTTGTATCTTAATTATGCGTTTATCAGTTTGTCAGACTGATAAATCTGGTATCTGTTGCAAACGCTGTGTGACAAATCCATTGTGATGGTTGCAGGGCTGAGAGAAGTTTCACATTTGTTCAAAGAGTTACTCAAAGAGGATTTTGCAAAGCAGGGAGATGTTTGGTAAAGAAAGTGGTTAATTGAAGCCATCAAAATCTGCTTCCCTCGAGTTGTCCTTCCATATGTTGGAGATTTGTCTTTTCTTCTCCCAAGAGAGCAGAGAAAAATAGCGAGAGAGCAGAGAGGGAGAGAGAGAGTAAAGTAGCTTTAGCAGCTGTCATTGTCCTCATTGTCCTTGTAATTGTCATCTGTTCCATTCCTCTCTTTTTTCACTGACATTTTTAATTGTTATGAAAGGCCCATGCATTGTCCTTTTTTTTACCAAGGCACTAGGTTTACTACAAGTTCTCTGGACTGGAAGTACCCTCATTCCCACCCTTGGAATTGGATTGCACTGAACAGCACTTCTTCATTAATGCAACTTCTTTTTGCAGAAATAATAATCTGTAGTCTGTTTGCAGCTTGTTGCCTATAGAACAAGTACAAAACACATTGTGATCGTGCATTAAAGAGGGTTGTAAAGGTGAAGGAATCGTCTAGCAGACTCTTTTAAAAAACGTCAACGACAAATAATTGTTCATATAAGCATGGCATTTTGGAAATGGTATCTAATTCAAAAGACGGTCTTGTCAGAGTGGTTTCCTCTGCATGATGTTGTACCTTTTGCATAGGCTAATGTATTGAGACAAAGTCAAACTATAAAACAAAGCATTGCCTTGCTGGTATTGTCTGCCTGACTCCATGCCGTCTTAAATACTTTATATAGATCATGGAAAGGGATGTTCTCAAAGGCATCTAGATGCTGAGTTGAGTAGAAATAATACCCCTGTAGTTTATTTAGTCACTGGGAAGGAACAGAGAGCCCAGTGTTGATAAAGACCAATTCTCAAGATAAAAAGCCACTCACACACACACACCTGCCTCAGCGCTGATTAAGGACCCGTATCATATAACCTGGGTGGTAAACAAGCGTAGTGAATGAAAGAGTAGCCACTGTTTCCGATAGGAGCAGGGAGTGCCTAATGGAGTGACCTCTCCACCCCCCTTCCTCCCACCATCCCCTCACCAGTCTTACCCATATTACACAAATCGAGGCAGGTAATTATCCCTTGGCCTCCTTTGATTGGACAAAACCCTCGCTAGCGACAAACATCAATGCGGTGCGTTATATGTCGGCTCTTCTCCCTCGGCCGCTGCCTCATTATCTATTATATGCGGCATCTGTCTTCTCCCATCGAAGAGCAGGGGAACACGCAGGGGAACACGTGCACACACAACACACACACAGCGGATCAATAAGGCCCAGGCGTGGGCTTTGTTCCCCGTCTCTAACGATCGGTGTGTATCAAAGATACAACCGGAGCCCTCACCGCTTCACCAAGCAACCTTTGGTATAAGGATGTCAATTATCTCAACGCTCGTCAATAGATCTTCTTGCTTCTTGTTGCAGGTGATCTTACAGGGTGGGAAATCCATACGTCTATGGATCCTATTCTCTTCCTTGGCTGTTTCATCTTTTAAAGCAAGGGACCATTGTTCTGGGGAAGTGTTTAGAAATGTATCAGCGTTTGCTGTGTTGTTATGTGGCATTGTGTGTCATCCTGTCCTTAATGCATTGGGCAGTAGGCATCAACCTCACCAAGGTTGGAACAGGGTGCTCTGGTGCCATTCAATAGGGTTTCGTAAACAGCGACTATTTGTAGGACAATTTGGATGGATAGATTGTGGTTGAAACAACAGAAGAAGGAGTGTGGACAATAGTCCTCTCTCAGGAAGATTAGAATATATGGAAGTTGGAATGATTTACCAAGCAAAGGCTTTTAACTGGCAGGGCTTTTAGGTTGTAATGAAGGACATGCCATGGCAAAATACAGTACGAAAAGCTAAGTGAAATACGAAGCTCCAGCCAAAACATTTAGGATTTATTGGAACGGAGGGAGGTAAGATGAATTATTAGTTGAGTTGGCCAGAAGTTCATGGACTAACCATGATCTCTCTCTCTCACGTTGTGAATCTTATCTGGTTTACTTTGTGATTAAGATTTAGGAGTCACTTCGCTTTTTACCACCGTGACTTGATGTAATCTCGGTACTAGCCAAGCAGTAACTGCTCGAAAAGGCTTCTCGCCAGACACTTCTCATACCTTTAAAAAGTCACGTCATTACATGCATTATGTTGTACTGTTTTCTCTTTTCATACACTTTGACTATAGTAACACGTGCTTTACAGTTTCAGGGTTACCATATCAGAGGTCAGATAGAGAGATTCCAATCTCAATGGGGCTTTTGTGGTTAGTAAAGGATGAGTGAAAAGACATTAGAATGCCGCTATCCTGCCCTTCCTCTCCTTTATGTGTATTAACAACCATGCTCACACTATGACATCGAAGCCTAGCGCCTAGTTACACAAAAACTCCACCATCACGCCGACACGTTTACTCCTCACCCTTCTAGAATCTACGCCTGATGGAATCCCTCAAGATTCCAATCAACCAAAGCGAGTGAACCTCATTGTTTTCTTCTCTTTAGAAAAGCAAGAACGTAATAAATTGGGATTGAGTCTGAACATTGATCTCTGTTGGTACAGAGCGAGGTAAGCCTTTATGAGCGGTTCAAGGCGGTTCATCGCAGTCGTCCCAGAGGAAAGCCTGGTTGGAGTAAATTGAAGCCAACAAGGGGAGAAGGGGGGTCTTCTTATTCAACAGGCTGGGCCTAGGCTTACTGCACACTTCAAATACGCACAGCTACTGTGAACAAAGCATAGAGCCAACGGCTTGCTTAGTGATTATTTGATTCTATCTTTGATGATGCTTCTCGTGTTCTAGTGTTAGTTCTTTAGAGATTCTTCACCATCAGTATACTTATTACTAGGTGGGTCTGGGGGCATGCCACTGACTTACATAGGCTATTGTGAAAGACCAAATAAGTTCAACAGATGTGTGGGAAATGTGAGTTGGTCAAGATTGGAGATTAAAATACTGACCGGAGCCTGTATTTGGGCCTATTTTAATTATTGTTCACTGAGATACGTTAAAAATAGTTTTGAAGCAAATTTTCTGCAATTTGATGTAGTGTAGGCTATTTAATTATAATTTCATATATTTCATATAGGGAAAATAAAGTCTAGACTATTTTCACAAATGTTATTTCACTATCAAATATGTTAAACATTTAATTTATATGAACCATCAAGTATCAATTTAGTTAAACATCTTTTTCAGAAAGTGATTAGCTCAATTGATATCGGCAGAGTCACACCTGTGTCTATTAATTCCTGTCTGTCTCGTGAACTTATTGAGATGGTGGTTGCCTGACCCAGAATAAAGTCACGTCCTGCTCAGCTCCGTATGCTGTCTCCTGTCAAATTCTTATCTTTGATATAGCTGATGTTCCACTCTCGAAATGGCGCGTTACACTTCCAAAATGCCTGTGAATGTTAAATCAAATCAAAGATTATTTGTCACGTGCGCGCGCCGAATACAACAGGTGTAGACCTTACAGTGAAATGCTTACTTACAGGCTCTAACCAACAGTGCAAACGATCCAAGGATATCCACATGTGCATCGGAGTTGCACAGCTTGTTTCTAGCCTAAAGCATTGCGGGGTAAAGCGGCGAAATAGATTGCTTAATATAATTGGGATCCAATTTTCAAATTTTTAAGCTAACAAGGGGTACGCTTTTTGACTTTTTTTCTAACAAGGGGGGTACAGCATACCCCCGCATACCTCCTCAATTCGAGCCAATACTGAAACAAAGGTCTCACTCACACAATGCCCTCTTTGATCCAACCGTAGAGAGGTTTCTTTGAACTACACCATCTATAACGTTTTCAACTTTCCACTCATAATTAGCTTTAAAACCCACATGGGGTGTTTTGGACTTTCCACTCATAATTAGCTTTAAAGCACACATTAGATGTTTTGAACTTTTCTGTTCCGCCTTTTTGATTAAAAGGCAAATTATGGAAATTCTGGCCATTTTCTTTTGTCCTGTGCGTTTTCACTTCTATAGCTAGCTGTGTCCCTGACTGAGTCTATACCCCTGAAGCTATTGGAGGCTTTAATGAATGGCCTGTCATGGATCTGAAGAGAGAAGCCAGAACATCTAGATATGTAGTCTTTGACATGGTTGGTCTTTAAGACAAACACTATAGCAGGGGCAAATGCACACACGCATGGAGGCGCCTACACACTCACACGGACACACGCACACACTGTACACACCCCCATCCAGTGTTGCAAAGAGTGTGAGCTGCCAACGTAGCCAGCAGGCTAATAGTCTTTCTTCACTAAGCTATTTGAACTTTACAGATGAAACAATCGAGTTAGTATAAAATAGTATTAATACAGAAATTGATGCAATTAAAGTGCAGGGAAAACTTGGGCTTATTGCCTCTTCATTAAAACACTGGAGCAAAGAGAGGGATACGGCAATTGCTACTTCCTAAAAACACTTATATTTCTAATCATTTATTTAACTGGAGCCTGCCTTGACTACGTTTCAAGAACTAGTTTTCAAGGGGGTGATTTCAGACACATCCGTAGTTAGAGTTTCTTTCTCTGTATAGTTATTGCTGGTGATGGGGGTCGGTGGGAAAAATTAGAAGGCTTGGGCTTTGAAGCCATCTAAACTCCTGATGGAACGACCGACAGATGAGGTCAGGTAGACGCTCTATAGGCTAAACACCCTTACTCAGCAATCTATCTTTTTACGCCTTGATGGAGAGGGAGAGAGATGAGAGAGAATAAGAGAGAAAGAGGAAGAGAGAGAGAGTCCCAAAGAGAAATCGCCCGAAGGCAGTTTAGACTGAGAGAGGGGAGAGAGAGAGAGAGAGAGCACCTTAAAAGAATATCCCCTGCATGTGAAACATCAAAGTAGCAGGGAGGAAGGAACCCAACCCACCGCCATGGCTGCTGCCCTTTATCACTAGCTGTCAGGGGCTCGCTGCAGCACCGGTGGGATCGCAAAACTTTCCCCCCTTCCATAACTGTTTGTCACCTCCGCCGCCGTAACAGCCACGCCATGTGTCAGTCCGTTGATTTATGACCTTGATTAATAAACCACTCAAAGGACACCTGGCGTGATAGAGCTCTCTCTTTCCTGTTGGAAATTGTACAGGGAATTGGCCCGCCTTTTACCACTTTAAACCCCTCCAACCACCTCCAGAGCTCCCTAGCGTTTTCTAGGTGGCGCATATCACTTACACTAACAAGCCTAGCAGCGGTGAAACATTGAAACATTCTCCCTCCCAGAGAGAGAGAGAGAGAGAGAGAGAGAGAGAGACGGGCCAGGAGGCATCTCATTCATACAGCTACTGTCACTTTTATTGGGGCCATTAGTTTGAAGGGGAGACACCCTGGGAGTTTAGATAGAAGTGTTGCGATGAAGGGAGAGAGGCAGGGGAAAGATAGAGATGAAAAGGGAAAAGAAAAGTGCTGAATCCAACTTTTTTAGGTGGTGAGTAGTGACTTTGGGGAGGTGTGCCCCACTCAAGGACACAAAATGGCCAACCTGGGCATTCTCTCTGTGTGCTGATAGGACAATGAGGTTCATTGGCTTTGCCAACACTCAGATGTACGGTTATGTTTGCGGTGTGAATAATAGGCTCCGAAATGGAAAATGACTTGTTACTGTGCAGGGGTCAGACTTCTTTTGTAGACTAATGGGTTACACAGAGAACACTGGTCTTACGGGGTAGCTTGGCTAATATCTGTTTATGCTCTACTCTACTTTTTGACATCTTAGATCAGGGCTGCCCAACCCTCTTCGTGGAGATCTACTGACCTGGGGGTTGGGCAGCCCGGTCTTAGATGCTAGAAAGAAAAGTCTGACACCGAATAGGTGCAGTGAAATGTGTTTTTCTACAGGGTCAGCCATAGTAGTACGGCACTCTTGGAGCAAATTAGGGTTAAGTGCCTTGCTCAAGGGCACATCGACACCTTGTCGGCTCGGATATTCGAACCAGCGACTTTTCGGTTACTGGCCCAACACGCTAACCGCTAGGCTACCTAACTAAGCCAGAATCTGTCTATAGACTGAAATAGACCCTCTTCCTTCTCCCTTTCTCTCCCATTTCAACACTCTACTTAGTGTAAATCCAGACAGGGTGCGGTACGGTGCGATGCGGAGCGTTTAAAAAGCAAAGCGGTGTAGCTAATCACGGACAAACAGCAGCCGAGGCTGCAGGCGCGCGTGATAGAGCCCCAGCATGCAGGAATTAACGGCTACCTTTAAAGGATTTGAATGATGCCGGTAACGGGGACACGGTTGGCATGCAAAAAACTCCCGCTGACAGGGAAATGAACAAATAATACAGTGGAGGAAGATAAGGATGGTTCTCCTATACTGCCACCATACTGGGGTCATCTTGGCCTCTGTTAGGAGGGGGTCAAACACATTACCAGTTCTTTATATGAGAAGAGAGAGAGAGAGAGAGAGGGGTGGGGGGAGAATGAATGAATGAATGGATGTCAATTTTGAATGCTTTTTTCCATCACATTCCCCTGCTTCGTCTCTCAGGTTCTAAATTAGATTTCTGGAAATAGATATTGTCAGTAAGAATTTGTTCATTGTTATTATTTTGATAAGGTGAAAGTTCTTATTTGTATGCATGCATGTACAGTTGAAGTCAGAAGTTTACATACACCTTAGCCAAATACATTTAAACTCAGTTTTTCACAATTCCTGACATTCAATCCTAGTAAAACTTCCCCTGTCTTAGGTCAGTTAGGATCACCACTTTATTTTAAGAGTGAGAAATGTCAGAATAATAGTAGAGAGAATGATTTATTTCAGCTTTTATTTCTTTCATTACATTCCCAGTGGGTCAGAAGTTTACATACACTCAATTTGTATTTGGTAGCATTGCCTTTAAATTGTTTAACTTGGGTCAAACGTTTTGGGTAGCCACAAGCTTCCCACAATAAGTTGGGTGAATTTTGTCCCATTCCTCCTGACAGAGCTGGTGTAACTGAGTCAGGTTAGTAGGCCTCCTTGCTCGCACATGCTTTTTCAGTTCTGCCCACAAATTTTCTGTAGGATTGAGGTCAGGGCTTTGTGATGGCCACTCCAATACCTTGACTTTGTTGTCCTTAAGCCATTTTGCCACAACTTTGGAAGTATGCTTGGGGTCATTGTCCATTTGGAAGACCCATTTGCGACCAAGCTTTAACTTCCTGACTGATGTCTTGAGATGTTGCTTCAATATACAGTGAGGGAAAAAAGTATTTGATCCCCTGCTGATTTTGTACGTTTGCCCACTGACAAAGAAATGATCAGTCTATAATTTTAATGGTAGGTTTATTTGAACAGTGAGAGACAGAATAACAACAAAAGAATCCAGGAAAACGCATGTGAAAAATGTTAGAAATTGATTTGCATTTTAATGAGGGAAATAAGTATTTGACCCCTCTGCAAAACATGACTTAGTACTTGGTGGCAAAACCCTTGTTGGCAATCACAGAGGTCAGACGTTTCTTGTAGTTGGCCACCAGGTTTGCACACATCTCAGGAGGGATTTTGTCCCACTCCTCTTTGCAGATCTTCTCCAAGTCATTAAGTTTTCGAGGCAGACGTTTGGCAACTCGAACCTTCAGCTCCCTCCACAGACTTTCTATGGGATTAAGGTCTGGAGACTGGCTAGGCCACTCCAGGACCTTAATGTGCTTCTTCTTGAGCCACTCCTTTGTTGCCTTGGCCAGGTGTTTTGGGTCATTGTCATGCTGGAATACCCATCCACGACCCATTTTCAATGCCCTGGCTGAGGGAAGGAGGTTCTCACCCAAGATTTGATGGTACATGGCCCGTCCATCGTCCCTTTGATGCGGTGAAGTTGTCCTGTCCCCTTAGCAGAAAAACACCCCCAAAGCATAATGTTTCCACCTCCATGTTTGACGGTGGGGATGGTGTTCATAGGCAGCATTCCTCCTCCTCCAAACACGGCGAGTTGAGTTGATGCCAAAGAGCTCCATTTTGGTCTCATCTGACCACAACACTTTCACCCAGTTGTCCTCTGAATCATTTAGATGTTCATTGGCAAACTTCAGACGGGCATGTATTTGTGCTTTCTTGAACAGGGGGACCTTGCGGGCGCTGCAGGATTTCAGTCCTTCACGGCGTAGTGTGTTACCAATTGTTTTCTTGGTGACTATGGTCCCAGCTGCCTTGAGATCATTGACAAGATCCTCCCGTGTAGTTCTGGGCTGATTCCTCACCATTCTCATGATCATTGCAACTCCACGAGGTGAGATCTCGCATGGAGCCCCAGGCCGAGTGAGATAGACAGTTATTTTGTGTTTCTTCCATTTGCGAATAATCGCACCAACTGTTGTCACCTTCTCACCAAGCTGCTTGGCGATGGTCTTGTAGCCCATTCCAGCCTTGTGTAGGTCTACAATCTTGTCCCTGACATCCTTGGAGAGCTCTTTGGTCTTGGCCATGGTGGAGAGTTTGGAATCTGATTGATTGATTGCTTCTGTGGACAGGTGCCTTTTATACAGGTAACAAACTGAGATTAGGAGCACTCCCTTTAAGAGTGTGCTTCTAATCTCAGCTCGTTACCTGTACAAAAGACACCTGGGAGCCAGAAATCTTTCTGATTGAGAGGGGGTCAAATACTTATTTCCCTCATTAAAATGCAAATCAATTTCTAACATTTTTCACATACGTTTTTCTGGATTCTTTTGTTGTTATTCTGTCTCTCACTGTTCAAATAAACCTACCATTAAAATTATAGACTGATCATTTCTTTGTCAGTGGGCAAACGTACAAAATCAGCAGGGGATCAAATACTTTTTTCCCTCACTGTATCCACATAATTTTCCATCCTCACGATGCCATCTATTTTGTGAAGTGCACCAGTCCCTCCTGCAGCAAAGCACCCCCACAACATGATTCTGCCAGGTTATGCCGATATAGGACTCGTTTTACTGTGGATATAGATACTTTTGTACCTGTTTCCTCCAGCATCTTCACAAGGTTCTTTGCTGTTGTTCTGGGATTCATTTGCACTTTTCGCACCAAAGTACGTTGATCTCTAAGAGACAGAACTCATCGCCTTCCTGAGCCGGATGACGGCTGCGTGGTCCCATGGTGTTTATACTTGCGTACTATTGTTTGTACAAATGAACTTGGTACCTTCAGGAGTTTATACATTGCTCCCAAGGATGAACCAGACTTGTGGAGTTATACAATTTGTTTTCTGAGGTCTTGGCTGATTTCTTTTCATGTTCCTATGGGGTCAAGCAAAGAGGCACTGAGTTTGAAGGTAGGCCTTGAAATACATCCACAGTTACACCTCCAATTGACTCAAACAATGTCATTTAGCCTATCAGAAGTTTCTAAAGTGGTTGGTTGAAAAACAAGTTTTTATGACTCCAGTGTATGTAAACTTCCGACTTCAACTGTATATAGAAGGATCATATTGAACTGTATTTTAGTTATTACAAACACAATGTGACAAAGGTTGACCGACAATAGCCTTATACGGTTTGACATGCTTATTTACTGCTTATGAATGTGTCTTGTATGGGTTATGAAGTCCTTATATAGGTTAGCCTTGCCGCCATGTTCTTTTCCTTGGTTTATCAGGTGGGCCTCTATACCACTGCTCCTTGTAATATAAAAAAAACAGAGACCAATTCAACAATTCAATTAAGTGCTAACAGTGGGGCAATCTTAAGGGACGTTAACCGTTAATGGCCTTGAATGGGACCAGGAGAATGGTGAAACAATAGCAAGATTAGATTAACACATCGCTAGAGATGAAATTCTCTCTCTCGCTCTCCATCTCTTTCTCTCCATCTCTGTATCTCTGTATCCTCTCCCTCTCTCTCTCTCTCTCTCCCTCCCCCCTCGCCTTTCAACCTCCTGTTTCAAGAGAAAGAGCAACACTGATTGTTTCTCTCTCTCTCAACCTCTCTCTCCATCTGTATTTCATAATGTACCATCTGACACCTCCTTGGTCTGTGTAATCTACCTAGAGTGTCATCCCCTCCCGTCTCTAGTAATGATGACATAAGTGTCTCTCCGGCACGACTAGCTGATTGGTGACCCACCCTGCTCAGGCACATCCAGAATAATCAGCCCCATCAGTGGCCTAGAGATGGCTTGAGCTGATGAGCAGCCGGGAGCTAACATCACCACCCCTCTTCTTCTCACCTCGACCCTCTCTCTCCTTTCTCTTCCCTCTCTCTCCTTTCTCCTCCCTCTCTCTCCTTTCTCCTCTCTCTCTTTGTGACAAATGTGATCTTAACTCCTACTGTATAAGTCATGGGCACATGGCTACGTAGTATAAGTTATAGGGATACATTTGTGGAATGCCATTATCCTCTTATAGTGGTCTAAGGCACTGAATCTCAGTGCAAGAGGCGTCACTACTGTCCCTGGTTCGAATCCAGGCTGTATCACATCCGGCCGTGATTGGGAGTCCCATTGGGCGGTGCACAATTGGCCCAGCATTGTCTGGGTTTGGCCGGGGGTAGGCCGTCTGTCTAAATGAGAATTTGTTCTTAACTGACTTCCCTAGTTAAATAAAGGTTAAATAAAAAATATAAATTAAATATATATAATTATAAATCTCTCTCCTCCTCTCTCTCTGTGTGTGTGTGACAAAGGTGATCATAACCCATGTACTAAATAATGTATAGGGATGGATATCTTTTATAACACTCTCTGTGTTATAAAACATGGCAGAAAGGTGAATAGATGATCTTTGAGGAATGTACTGTATAGGGATGGATTTCATTCCCATGCGGCACATTTCTAACCTTTTCTCTCTCTTCCTCTCCTTCCCAGAGCACCTGAAAGGCCGTCTGGAGGAGTACATGGCCCGGTTCCCCAAGGTGCGCATCGTTCGGACCAAGAAGAGGGAGGGTCTGATCCGTACTCGTCTGCTGGGGGCCTCGGTGGCCAAGGGAGAAGTCCTCACCTTCCTGGACTCTCACTGTGAGGCCAACGTCAACTGGCTGCCCCCCCTGCTTGGTGAGTGTGTGTCTGCGCGTGCGGACCAGCCAAACAAAGTGTATTCCCCCCTGCTTGGTGAGTCGACTGGAACGGAATCGCAGGGCGTAGCTGCAGGTAGAGATAACAAAAAAAGCTTAGACAGGGCGAGGTTGGGGCCAGGAGAGGAGTGAGCGGAGTAAGGGGGGGGCCAGGGAAAGGTTTGGGTCAGGAGAGGAGTGAGCGGAGTAAGGGGGCCAGGGAAAAGTTTGGGTCAGGAGAGCGAAAGAAAGGGGGACGGGTCGAGCAAGAGAATGTGTGAGAGAGTAGGAAGGTTAAAATCTCCATAAGAAAACTGGCTTATCTCACACCTCTATCTGCCAGTTTCACAAAGGAAATGTCTCTCTGTTTCTGTAGTTTGTTTGATAAAAGAGTGCCGCAGCCTTCGCTTGAATCCATGTTCAGTGCACATTCCCGACGCGCCGCTCCAGGGGTGCAACCCTAAGCATTGAGGAAAACTGCCTCCTGGGCTGTCGCATCACGTGTAGCCTGTGAACAGGTGTGCTGTTCTTCACATACCAGCATAGTATGTTACTGCAACATTAGGGAGAATAGGGGAAACTCCCTGATAATAGCCATCCAGCACTGTCAAAATAAATGGATGTGAATTGATTACACCCATTACTGTACTCAATCACACAGGGACTGTGATTCCCATGAAAGGTATGATAGATATGTACGCCCAGGTCCCTATGATAATAATAATAGTAGATAATAGCCACACCACCACCACCATTCCACGACAAGGCCCCATTGTCTTCTGGCTAACGGAGAGAGAGGACTCGCAGTATGGGGTTCTTTAATAGGTTGGAATGGAGCCACCTGCCTGTCAGAGAGCAGAACAGAGCGAGGCTGATGAGGTATGCATCCCAAATGGCACCCTATTCCCTTTATAGTGCACTACTTTCCAATGGGCCCTGGTCAAAAGTAGTGCACTATAAAGGGAATTAGGTGCCGTTTGGGAGGCTGGCGTGAGGCGGAGGAGGGAGGCCATGCTGTGCTGTCGGGCTCGCATGTATGAATAGAGTGGAGGAGATACCGCAGTGAACCCCAGGCCATCCACAGGCACGGTGACACATGCAATCATCCTGCCGGGCTCTGATATCAGATCAGTGGAATACAGGGATTTGCTGTTTGTCTTTCTTTCTCTCTCTCTTTCTCTTCTATTTCAATCTCTCTATCTTTCTCTCCCTCTACCTCTCTCTCTCTGTAGATCTAAGACTCCAACACGACACCATTCTAATTAAGAGGGCAGGTTTTATCACTGCTTTCTGAATCTAATACTTCCTCTCTCCTTCGATCTCCTACAAACCCTGGATCTTACCTTGATCAAAGGACATAATGTATAACCCACATAACGAACGGAACAACTTTGAAATAACCGCTCTTTCGCTATGTGTAACAAACTTATAGGATAACGAAGTGTGGGCATGGCAACTTGTTGGATTACCTCTTTCTTTTCACCTGACTGCTACATTTGAAATGCAATCCCTTCTCATTTAATGAGCTCTAGAGAGTTCTCTTCCCATTTGCCTCTTGTTATTTGCCTTTTTGTTCATTTTTATTTCATTACAATTGGGAGCTCTCTCTCGTTCTCTCTTTCCTTTGTTTCAAATGTATCCATGTAGGCCCAGTAAGATGGTGTCATGGGTATTCAGATTTAGACTACTTAGGCGCAGCGCTGGAATTGTGAGGGAATGAAACAAAGGATTGTGTCACAGTAAGCACACTAGATGAATATTACAGAGACCTGCACATAAACAAAAATTGATTCAAGTCAATAGTTTCTGTATGTTTATATTGACAGGGCCAAGGGGGGCTTATAGCTGGGTAGTTACTGCTTGTAGAGCCTTCCATATGCCAATTAAATTAAATCTTAAGTGTGTGGGAAACCTGCCACCATTTCAAGGTGTGTTACTCTTCGCCATGCAGCATGATAACGATAACAACACCCACCCGTAGCACACGCTCCAGCAGGTATATCTCACTGGTCATCCCCAAAGCCAACACCTCCTTTGGCCGCCTTTCCTTCCAGTTCTCTGCTGCAAATGACTGAAACAAATTGCAAAAATCGCTGAAGCTGGAGACTTATATTTCCCTCACTAACTTTAAACATCAGCTATCTGAGCAGATAACCGATCGCTGCAGCTGTACATAGCCCATCTGTAAATAGCCCATCCAATCTACCTACCTCATCCCCATATTGTTTTTATTTACTTTTCTGGTCTTTTGCACACCAGTATTTCTACTTGCACATCATCATCTGCCCGTCTATCACTCCAGTGTTAATTTACTAAATTGTAATTACTTCGCTACTATGGCCTATTTATTGCCTTACCTCCTTGGCCATAAACAGATCTGGGACCAGGCTACCAGAGCCCCATGGCATGAAAACAACCATAGGACCACAAACAGATCTGGGATCAGGATATTGGTAGTAAGGTGTGTCCAGTACAATACTGTACAGTCACTCCCCATTAGTCTCAGTGCTGTGGTGTTGGGCCTCTGCTCCCCTTCTCTCCCTGGTCCAGCACACAAGGCCCACAGAAGAGAAAGGTGGGTGGGGTGGGTGGGCGAGGTGTGACAGATCTGGGGCGGCTTAGCATTGCTCGGCTCAGTCACACACACACGGCAGACAGACACGTCGAGGTTGGCTCTCAGGCCTCCACGGAGCCAACCTACTTTGAAACGCTGTAATTGTTTCAAATCGTCCAGTGACTCGCTGTAGGAGGAGCAGAGCTGCCCAGAGACCTCCACACAAGGGGAGAGGAGGGAGGAAGCGGTAGAAGGGGACAGAGGGAGGGAGAGAGAGAGAGAGAGAAAAACAAGAGAAAAAAAAGAAAGAAAGAAAGAAAGAAAGGAAAGAAAAAAAGAAGGAAAGAAAAGAAGAAAGCATGGAACGAAGAAAAATAAGGAAAGAAAGAGAGAACTAAAAAAAGCAGGGTATGGTGACTGATACAGGCTCATACTCTTTCTCTCTGTTGTTCCATCCCCCATAAAGACCAGATTGCCCAGAACCACAAGACCATCGTGTGCCCTATGATCGACGTGATCGACCATAACCACTTTGGATATGAAGCCCAGGCAGGGGACGCCATGAGGGGAGCCTTCGACTGGGAGATGTACTACAAACGCATCCCCATCCCTCCAGAGCTCCAGGGCCCCGACACAAGTGATCCCTATGAGTGAGTACACAGATACGCATGTGCACGCAATCATACACACACACACCTATCAACCACCTTATGTGTCATAGACAGGCAGCCCAATTCTGATATTTGTTTAGCTAATTGGTCTTTTGACCAATCAGATCAACTCTGAAAAAGATCTGATGTGAAAAGATCGGATGTGATTGGTCAAAAGATCAGAATTGGGCTGCCTGTGTAAACGCACCAGCCTGCTACACCAGCCTGCTACAAGCCGCACGGCTGAATCATTTCCACCAGTCAGTTACTAGAACAGAGGTGCAGCAAGGAGGTGAGGTGAGAAAGCTAGAAAGCTAATTTCCTCTGCTAGCCTTCTTCATATATCCCTCTAAATTAATCCTGGGCTTAATGCCTTGGCTGCGTCGCCAGTTGGGGGTGAAATGTGTGAGAAGGTGATAGAGGATAGGGGATTGGGAGCGGCACAGCAGTCACTGGGCTGTAACATCCTCTACTCTTCACTGTGACTGACTCCTCTGGCTCACTCTCTCGTTCCCCTGCTAGGGACTTTTTACTTGCTGCTATTACTGTGTATGCAATGAATGCTTAAAGGAAACCGCTAACCTTTCTTTAGACCCCCAGAAAGGACTCCCGATGTCTGGCAAGCTGTCCAGTTAGTCACTCTTTACACCCTAAAATATATTTGTGATCTAGGTCTACACTGTGTGTCCCTCGGGAAGATAAGAGTTCATCCTATCCTAGGTAAGCACTTGCTGTTAAAGATACACATCTGAACCAGCACCTTTTTGATCTCTTTAACGCGCCAGGCTCCGACTGGTGATAACTCACAGATCTACAGAGGTACGTAGGTAGAGGGCCCCTAGAATAGATGAAAGCCCCACTGACGTAAAGGCAGAACAGGAGGATCCAGTGGGTGATACTTCTAGGCTGTGTCCCAAATTGCATTTCCCCTAAGGGCCCTGGTCAAAAGTAGTATACTGAATAGGGAATAGGGTGCCGTTTTGGACGCAGGTATAGCTTTACCCAGTCAGCAGACACTTTTATCCCAGGTCACAGGGAGCGGTTGGCATTTTACACGTCCTCCATTTACACAGAGATGCAGTATGGTTTATTAATGAAGCAAATCATTACCTGTCCTCTTCAAGGGCAACGGCATCATCAGGGGTTAAACTGTGTAAATGCTGAGATGGTAAATGTGGGGGTGGGGGTGTGCACGTGTGCTTATCCACATTCTGTGCGACCTACTCAGAAATCAAGCTGTCAGGGTGCTGTTTTCCCTTGACTAGTGGCTCCCTCCCTTCTCGTATCTAGACCTTTCCCAGGACAACCAAATATCCTCCCCCCACCTCCACCGCAACTTGCCCAAAACACTGACAGCTCAATGCTGTGCACCCCTGGATCTGAACCTTTACCTAATTTCAATTCTATAACACCAGCTCTCATTCCTGGTTCCCTTTATCCAAATCTCCCACCTCTCTGCCTTTAGCCTGAGGCTAAGCTCTCCACACTCAATGGTCCTCTTCTTATCCTAAATCCAGACAGACAGAAAGACAGACAGACAGCCCTCCTACCGTCCTACGAACCCTCTCCCTGTTCCCAGACTATCCCCCCAGGCTGCTGCTGCCTCCTACTCCTCCAGACTCTAAGGACTTGGCCCAGGGCAGTTCACAGTAGGCTGCCCAGACTTGTATGCTCCCCTATAGGCCCTGAGGCCCAGAATGGACCCCCTACCAGGCATGAATACATGGATCCTCTCTGGAGCCAGCCAGCACAACTCACAAAGCCAGACTCCCAGCCAGGCCTCCCTGGTCCCATGCTGTTGCACTGATAAACCAGACCTTTAACCCTCCCACACTGCTTACTCATCTCAGCTCCATCATCCTACACGTTCAATGTGTGTGTGTGTCCTGTTACCACAGGTGCCCCAGTCAAAGCGGTGCTAAATTGGGATTCATTAAGGGAATGAATGCAGAAGGATGATGCTCATAAAATGTAACATTTTCCCAAACTGCCTCCATCTGTCATGTTTGGCTATGGGAGAGAGATTCTGTTCAACCAAGATAACACCCACAATGCTGTTTGGTAATGTGAACATGGGGCGGGTACACTGAAATGATTACAGTTGAAATGATATTACTACTGTACCAATATATTTAGACTCAAGTGGCTTATTTGAGAAAAATCACTGTGTGGGGTTGACTCATATGAAAGGTTCTGGTGGAATGACTTTGTGCAATCATAATCGCACTTTGAAAGTCGTGCACGTACTGTATTGAAGGCATGTTCATTTGTATCAGCAGACACAATACTACAACCACTCCAGTTTCACTTATTGCTTGGTCGAACAATGCTGAACACATACTTTGAGTACATTACTTTTAGTGAGCCACGTACGTATTCTGAAAGAAACTCTTCCATGTTCATGTTCGAACAAAGACATCAAGGAGGGATTTTTATCTCACCTACTGTGTCATCGCGTAGGAGACAATGTTTGTGAAAGACTCCTTTTAAATCCCCTTGCTATTGAGACTATTTCTTTTTTTTACCTGTGGGTGCTGTGTTTTTGTTTCGGTTTGAGAAAAGAGAAGTTAAAAACACAAAGAGGAGACAAGGAAGAAAGTAAAATCAATATCGAGACCAGTATTTCTTCATGGGCGTTGTGATACCAAGCTGAATATCTGGACATATTCCTCATCACAACCTTGTCTCTCTGGGAGATTAAGAAGAATATCCAACAGGGAGGAACAATGTAATATAAATAACTAGCTTAGGCCAAGGCTTCTACTTAATTAGAAGGATTCTACAGAACACACATATCTCATTAGAATAACAGTTCCCTGTGTACAGAAGAATGTTGAGGACGAGGAGGCTCTATTCCTTTGTTATAACCAACGACATGCACTTTATTGTGAGTATGTTGTGGAGGAGGGAGAATGGGACACTTTCCGTAGCATCTGATCTGAGGTCAGGGTAAGAGGCATAAAAGAGGAGCCTGATGCTGACAACATAACAGGCAGTGTGTCCATGTTAAACTTTGTCACGTGCCATGGCACTGATGGCAGACACTCATGTTAACTAGCAACCAAGGCTTCTGAAGATGTCCAAGACTTTAATACATTAGTCAGTCCGTCTGTTTGTGAACAGCCCTTTCTCTGTGTGAAACTAGAAGGACCACCATCTTTCACGTCTTGTCAGGACATTTTGTGGATTTATACTTGACTATCAGAGGAGTGAAGGGAGAAAGAAAAAAAGAAAACATTAATCTGCTGATTTCCTACTTGACCTCTGTTTAAAAAAACTAAAGAGTGGGAGAGACAAAATGGGGCAGCTCTGATTTTTCACAATCGCCTCTCCATTCCAGACGAGAGAGAGGAAGAGACAAACGTGATTGACTGGTAATGAGGCTCTACTGCTAGGTGCAGAGGAGATACAGGATTCCACAGGCTTTCAATAAATCCCTCCTGCCTTTCTACTGGTGGCGCCACATACAGCTGCGGGCCTGCCTGCCCCCGTCTGCCTTCCTGCCTCCATCCCTGCCTTCCTGCCTGCCTGCCTGCCTTCCCTCCATCCATTTCTGCCTTCCTTCCTGCATGCCTCCCCCCCTGCCTGCCTGCCAGCCTGCCTGGCACATTCAGCACCAACACATTGACATGTGTGAAGTGTGCTCCTCTAAGATGCCTTAATATAGATCTTAGCGCCTGTTATCAGATGAAAGCAGTTCCTCTATCTGGATCAAAGATCATTGTGAAATGACTGATCCATTGAGAAGGCACATTTTGCTTCTTTTTTTTTTCATGCTCTGTGCGTGTGTGTGTGTCGATCTGTCCTAGCACATCAGAACTAAATTAAACTTGATCATTTAACTTTGTCACAACTCTGTTCAATGGGCATTAATCTTGCTAAAGGACACCCCCCCCCCACACACACACACACACACACTCACAACCCGGCACATACACACACACACATACACTTCCCTTCTCTACATTCAGATCATGACATGACCTACACTCTGACCTATATCTCTGTCTATATCTGATGTCATATCGCCACCTAGTGGCCTAACAGCAACAACACTATCATCATAATATCCTTTACATACATACTGTATCACCATAATTCTACTCAATTTAACCTTCGCTAAGCCCCTACCCAGAATTTTGGGCAGCCAATCACAGTGCGCCAATGGATAGCAGTATGGTTGAGTATGATACCCTCGGACAAGCTCATGTTTGAAATGCATGAAAGCCAGTGGGCAGTGGGAAAAACAGAGTTTTATTCAAATATGTATTCTAAACGGCTTAATAATTAAGAAGTGCATCAGGAGTACTTGCTACTGTGATTTCTGAAATGCACAGCATGTTGGAGTATTTTTCGAATCCGAAATTGTACTTTTGTTACATTGTTTGCTAGCTCAGGTGGTTAGCTAGCTCTGTCTCATTGACCACGCTAGCTAGCTAGTCACCTCATTGCCCACCAAACATTGCTAACGCTCTCTAGCTAACCACTTAACTTGTGTTCTCGAAATGTATGTTAGCTAGCTAAGTTAGTCATATTAACTCCCATCTGCTGTCGACATCAGGATACGATTTCCTATCACTAGTTTGCTCCAAATTGATTGTAGCTTTGACTACATGCTCACAGTGAATTCAGAGCCAATCAGTGGCTAGCTACAGTACAAACATCATTTTACCAGGTTCACAAGAAGCAATTGACAGTCCACCATATCATACCTTAGAGTTTCCTGATTACCAAGGGGTAGTCTGTGTTTAATTTCATTGTGTATTAAAGTTTGAGATCATCGTGGGGGGATTTCGCCAGTGGTTATTGGGAGAATTGAGCTTCCCGGGAAAATGTTGTCCAAGGTTGCAACAGTAACCAAGGGGGGTGGAAAGTAAGACGGTCCGCTACGGCATCCCGGCTAAATAATTAGTGGGGGTAAGCCATATCGGTAAAACGTAAGCCTATAGGCTATTACACATTTTTTAACATTACTGCATATCAGCTGCATGATAAATTAGCAAATCGACTGGAAACCAGGTGTTATGCACTCTAAATTGCGTTGTGGTTTGAGGAGAACACTTACATTTTGTCAAGGCGGAGATGTGTGGCCGAGACGCACGCAGCCAAGGCGGAGATGAGTGGTGTGGACATGCATCAATTCAGGCTACAAGTGTAAGCCTAATGACAATTGCAGAATGTCATCACAATACAGGTAGTTGTTTTGTAACAGATGCCTCTTTGCATTCATTAAATTGCGGGTGCACAGTGCACTGTTGGGGTTTGGATGCTGAAATTATTTTCTGAGTGGACGAATGTGCGTGGGTAGCCAACAGGAGCGCCTTTGTTAAGTGATTGATGACAATCGGATGAAAGCATCATGACTGGTTGTGTTTATGCCACATTAAAAAGCATAGGCGGTGTGTCCACAAGGTTAGGGGAGGCTTCCCCTAAAGTAAATTGAATTAAATTGCCAAAATTATATAGTATAATTAGCTTACTCCTGTCTATACATAAATAAATAAAATCATTCAATATAGGCTACTAGAACAGAAAGCATGATTTGGCCACATATGATAATTAGCTTCTTTAAAAAAAAAGGCGGATTGTTTTAAATTGCATAGCGTACAGTCGGAAGAGCTTGCAATTTGGGCAGCGCTCGCTGCAAATACAAAATAGATGATTGTTGAGTTGCGACTGTCAGTGAAAAGCAGAGAGACCCAGCCAGGCATATCGCGATATTTAAAAATACAATCGCGGAAAAACTGTTTGGAAAGTAAGTGGCTATTGCTGTAAAGAGATGACAATGAAAAGACTCCAGTCTATCTTTTAGATATCAAAATTATTTGCTTAATTAAGCGAACAGTAGCCTATTTTATTGGCACCAGCGGAGAACATCGACCATATCCCCGTTGAGTCTGCATATTCACTGTCTGCCATTGGGTCAGTGCCACTTTTGTTTGTTTTTGGACAATCATTTCCTTCTCCAAGTTAGATGGATATCATATTGTATTTGTGTCTCTCCTTTTTGTAGGCCTATTATATGGATCAGACAACATCGTTTTTATTGATCTGTTTGTCAGTGTCAGCAGAGTAGGATACCCTCTCATTTTGTAGCATAAAAAATTGTGCGAGCACGTACCGGTAAGACATTAAATCTACTTTCACCCCTGGGGGTGGGGCTTAGCGAAGGGTCAATTAGTACAATACCATAAACTCTCATTCATATATTACAGACACTGCTGCCATCCCTACATTCTATTCTATCATTATAGCTAACTCCATATACTGGGGTCCCATTGTTCTATATAATATGCAGTCTGTGGAGGCGGAGGGCATTGAATAATGGATATGTACAGTACATCCATTTTAATCATAATATAATCACCATACAGAGACACAGTGACAGTGTGCCCTTGCCGTCTCCTACTACTGTGCCTTGAACACACACACACGAACACACACAAACAGACACACGCACAATCTGCACATGTCGGCCTCAAGGCGAGGGGATTATGTAAAGAGAAATAAATAAATGACGGGAGGGGGGTACCTATGCAGAGAGAGCAGGGAGCTGTATCGCTGGATAGCACACACACATTGGACCTATATTCTCAGCTGACTCCCCCTTGCCCGCTGGCAGTCTCTGACCTTGGCTGCATGGACATGCATTGCAAATTACTCCCCCCTACACACTCGCACACATGCGCACACACAACCCCCTGTATAAACATTGCTAATCCTCC
Organism: Brachymystax lenok tsinlingensis; assembly: GCA_030435695.1. Classification (NCBI taxonomy): domain Eukaryota; kingdom Metazoa; phylum Chordata; class Actinopteri; order Salmoniformes; family Salmonidae; genus Brachymystax; species Brachymystax lenok. The sequence goes on from CM059810.1 coordinate 23,033,219, forward strand.
CCCCTTCCATTTCCATGAATTTAACTGCTTAAAGGGATGCACGAGGAGACATAAAAATATTCACGAGTTCATCGGACTCTGTGGAAGTAGATAAAGGGCTTCATTGCCAAAATCCGGGAGTATCCCTTTAATATAGCTATCCACAATTGGCCATAAGGAGGTTAAGGCATCCATTATTCAATTTTCCCCTGTGGAGAGCTTGGACTGTGCTGGCCAGTGGAGAGCTTGGACTGTGCTGGTGAGTGGAGAGCTTGGACTGTGCTGGCCAGTGGAGAGTTTGGACTGTGCTGGTGAGTGGAGAGCTTGGACTGTGCTGGCCAGTGGAGAGCTTGGACTGTGCTGGTGAGTGGAGAGCTTGGACTGTGCTGGCCAGTGGAGAGCTTGGACTGTGCTGGTGAGTGGAGAGCTTGGACTGTGCTGGCCAGTGGAGAGCTTGGACTGTGCTGGTGAGTGGAGAGCTTGGAATGTACTGGCGAGTGGAGAGCTTGGAATGTGCTGGCGAGTGGAGAGCTTGGACTGTGCTGGCCAGTGGAGAGCTTAAACTGTGCTGGCCAGTGTAGAGCTTGGACTGTGCTGGCCAGTGTAGAGCTTGGACTGTGCTGGTCAGTGGAGAGTTTGGACTGTGCTGGCCAGTGTAGAGCTTGGACTGTGCTGGCCAGTGTAGAGCTTGGACTGTGCTGGCCAGTGTAGAGCTTGGACTGTGCTGGCCAGTGGAGAGCTTGGACTGTGCTGGCCAGTGGAGAGCTTGGACTGTGCTGGCCAGTGGAGAGCTTGGACTGTGCTGGCCAGTGGAAGGGCTTTTTTCTGCTGCAGATGGCAATCTCTGTTGATGCTTTTTCTATTTTATTCTAGGCTCTGAATAAATTGTGTGATTGTTATTGATGGAAATTATATGGGATGTAGAGTAATAACTGTGGTTTGGCTGAAGTTTCCCTAAACAGTGTGTGGGTGTCTGCGTGGGTGTGTTTTGCGTGCATATGTTCCCTCTAATATTTTTCAGCACTGAGCAAATTTCAGGTCTACTGAGTGCAAACTTGGAACGTTGTGAAAATTCTGTGCTAGCGCGTGTTTACTGTGAACACTGATGCTGTACCCGCTTTAAGTTACAGTTTTAACAGTGGCCAAGTTGGCTGCTGTGGCTATTTGATCATAATGTAGGTCTACCAGAGTGGCCTACCATCAAAAACAATGGAGAAAATGCATCCCATAACATTTTAACATGGAAATAGCTGTTCTATCATTCAGCCTACAGTAGCAGCCAATGTGTGGTGTTCAATGTCGACCTACATTCCATAAGATGTTTGAAAAAAACATGCAGGGCTTGACATTGACTTTTATCCACTCAGATAAGGAGATGTCTGAAAATGTTGTTGTGTTGTTTGATGCAAGAAACCACTTTACAAAATAAAATGCATTATTATTCCCATACAGAGAATCAGACAAATTATGCTACACTGTGCCTATTGGTTACTTAGCTTATTCTAGCCTGTCTCAAAATTCAACACTGCCCCTTTAAGACAAAAAAAAAGTGATTTACCCGACTCGCTTTTCAAAGATACCTAGAAATGACCACGTTTTGTGCTCTTGTAGGAAGCAATCACTCCCCTATTGCTGACTACAAATGATCTATAGCTGGGCTAATAACTCACTAACTAGCAAAGGATATGAACAAAATGTGCACATGTGGCCACATGCAGCTCTTGCTTTGATCTCAAAACAAGTGCATCTACTCACGACTGCTCATGCTGTAAACACAGTCCAGTTAAAAGTAAATGGTACAGATCCATATATGGCAATGGTCTATTTGCATATAGACCTACTGCAGCTCTGATTGTTTATACCGCACCGGTCTATGTACAGTAGGGGCTGAGTAGTGTGTGATGCGTTCTGCCTCTTGCATAGTTTGTTGCATCTCTTGCATAGTTTGTTTTGTTTCGGTATGTTGCATTGAAATTGGCTAATATTGCATTGTAAAGGGAAGCGTTGATAGTGTTAACAGGGAAAACTCTAGAACAGTGGTCACCATCCTTTTCTGAGTCAAGATCACTTTCAGAGTCAAAATGCAAGCCAAGATCTACCACCCAGATTTTTTTTTACAAAATGTAAGCCTATGCAACATTAATCAATTAAAAACAGTACTGCAGCAATGAGGATTGTGCAGTAAGCTATATGCCCAATACATTTTCACCGCATTTTGGCTTTGCTTGAATTGCCCTGCCAATGCATTGTTGTTCAAAATTTGAGGTAGGCTATATGATCACACAGGGAATAGATCCGTTGTTGAATTACTTGTGAGGCACAGCTGAGTGAGCATACATTTAAATAATTTGCTTTTTATTTTTATTTTACTGGGCTGATTGTGTCTATCTGATGGTCCGCCTATCTGAGGGTCCGCCTCTCAACATCCCGCGGCTCTCCCTTTCCTCCACTGACACAAAAAGAGACACCGTCTTCCAGCTGATGGGGAAGCTCGAGTCGCACCGCATTATTTCTGCCTCATGCACAAATCCATGTTGTTACTCCTATGAACAGAGAAAGTGAAATATTTCTCTATTGAAAAAGACCCAAGACAATAATAATAACAACAACGCAAGACTATAGCTACACTTTCCTACTCGTTCATTACTGCTGCACTGCTTGTAGTAGAGCTGAGTGGAAATAGGAAGAACGTGCATTTTATCCCTTATAAAAGTGTTGACATTTCTGAGTAAGAACTTTAACATGAACTCACTCATATAAACAGCAACTCTTTACTGTATTCTTTGACAGTCTCTCTCTGGTCATGATTTTAAACGGTTTGAAATCCCACAGTATCAACTTTGTTGTAGCTGTCTTATGTGCCTGCTACGTTACAGCAGACACGGTAATCTGAGCTGTCCGATTGGCCAGCGGTAGGCTAATAGTGCACTTGATGTACTAGGATGGAAGCAAATGGAAGTAATTACAACATCATTACGAGTCATGCAAAGAAAAATACAGTTGAGAAGAATGTGTTAGTTAATGTATTTTTTTTTGTCATAAAGTTAATTTAAGAAAATCGATAACTAACTAGATAGCTTTATGGGTGTTGTGACATGAGTATGAAATTGTAATTAGTGTTGTTTAATATTTTAGGGACTCCTGAGAAAACCAGCAAACCAGGCTGTCATCTTGTGAAACAGTGTATGTAAAGAATCTAGCTAGCTAAAGCATTTACTGCAAATTGAATGTACAATTTTGTTAGCTTGCCTTGCTGATATTTCCCATGCAATGCAGCTGAAGCAACGTAGCTAGCTAACTATTTTATTACTTATTGTGTAGTGGAGGATAAAAATACCTGTATGCCTATGGATGTGTAGCTGGCTATGTAGCCGATCTGTGTATGGACCCTAAAACGTTTGGTATAAATATTAGTTCAGAACCTAGCTATGAACCTCAGCTATCATAGCCTGTTGTATTCACTGATCATGTACTCTACCTTGGGAAATAAAGGTGCGGTTCAGGTATGAATGTCTGTGAGACATTCATTTTTAGCCATATCAAATACCAGGAGTATCTAACTCCATTCTTTGAATACTGCTGTGTCTGCATGTATGTATTACAATTATACACTTCAACAGTGTTTACCAATCCTGGTCCTGGGACATCAATGGTTACACATTGTAACTGCAATAGGCTAGAAACATGATTTAAGTAATTAAAGGCTGGTTTGTAATTCATATATACAGAAACAAAATTTAAAACACAGTACACTACACTTCCTTTGCATCATGTAAAAACTCTAAAAACAGTTCATCTCAATATCTAACTCCCTTCATCTGCATTGATCTGAGGACACAGGATAGGTGTAGTATTTCATCAAATGAGACTTAATTTCAACCAGTAGAGAATGTGAAATGCTTTATTGAAAGAAGTTCATTATCCAAGTGTTATAAATACATAATGCATGCATTATAAATATTATAATTGTAATATGATATTATAAATACAAGTTCAATCTGTACTTCAATGCACATCTGGTGTGCATTATAAAAACAGAGGAAGAAAGAAGAGGTAGGTAGAGAGGTGTGAGAAAGTGTAAAACACAGAAAGGGAAAGAGGTAAGAACAGAGGAGCAGGGAAGACAGCATATGATTAATGAATCACAGTGCTACCCTAATATTCTCTCAGTTCATCACAATTACATATTAGTGTCTCTAGCGGTGTCTCCTAACAGCTTTGGAACCCCAGTTGGCCCGAAGGTTATCTTAATAGCGGGTGAGATGGCGATGACGGGACTGGGGGTTGGCATCCTCTCTCAGATCAAACATACCTGCAGACGAGAGACAGATGGAGAGAAAGATTAAGCCTTGTTTTCTTTTTATTCTAACATTGTCAATCATCATAATCATCAGGAGGTGAAATGCAAAACTGACCTTGGATCATTAACTCTGGGACAACTACATCTCTATCTGTATCTCAATTAATAATAAATCACTTTAAGAATACTTCCTGTTGACCCGACCAAGTCGGTCATGCCCTCTATGTGTCAGCCAGTTCAGATGCAGGGGGGGTTCACCGACATAGCTGATATATATAGTTTTTCTGAGCCACGGCCTGTTCACCACGCTATCATCCAGAAGGCGAGGTCAGTTCAGGTGCATCAAAGCTGGGGCCGAGAGATAGAAGCTGTTTGTCAATCTCAATGCCATCAGACTGTTAAATAGCCATCACTATCCGGCTACCACCCAGTTACTCAACCCTGCACCTTAGAGGCTGCGGAGAAATTACTTGTGTCATGCACAAAGTAGATGTCCTAACCGACTTGAGAAAATAATGTAGTTAAAGATACAATGTTCAACAGGAATCTGTGTGTGTGGTCTCACTAAGTGGCTGTAGAGTACTTTATCAGGGTTGCAAACTAGTCACCTTTCGGCGGAATTCGCAGTTTTGAATCCAAAATAGGTAAACTACGTGATTCGTGTAGATCCAATGAGAATAGTTTGGGAGGAGGTAGGGTGGGTGGGGGGTGGGGTTGACGCACGTTTGGCGCAATACTGGCTGTATTCAAGGCTCAGCCAATCGTTCACATAACAACAGAAGGCAGCACACGACTAAAGAGAAGAGACAACCAACTTGCTAGTTACAGCATCAGCGTGCGCACTAGAAAGCTACAGCAGCACATCCACTGAACGATAACACAGTGGTACTGTACCACTGACTACGGGGGTGAGAAGGTGATGAAGCGTACTTCATGAGCTGTAACCGAAAAACAACTGGCGTTTGTAAAGTTTGTTGTGAGGGAGCAAGTGTGGTGGAACAAGAATTGTTAGCATTGTTAAGTATCTCTTGCTAGCTGGATCAAATTATTTGTTAGCTAGCGAACTAACTAACATTACTATCTATGAACTAATGTTTTCCCTATACATTAACGTTATGTGGTTAATTTTCAGAATGAGAGAATTAGGTGAAAATGAGGTGTTGCTTGTTAAATTCAGGGATGAACTTGGAGCTGGTGCTGGGCCTGTCTTAAGCTGGATGCCACTATAGAGGAACACCACACACTTTTCCTCTTTCTCACTTTTTCAATGCGGTAGATAAAAAGGGGAATGTCAGGTGTACTCTCTGCCTGAAAGAGATAAATTATGCCAACAAAGGGTTTCATGCTCTGCTGCTGGCACATTGTAGAACAGATGTCCACAGGCAGAAAGTGTAAAATGTAATAAGGTGCAGTGTAGCTCAAAGCTATTGCTTTTGTTGTGTTGAACTTGATATACAGGTGTGAGTGAGGGGGGATTATTTTAGTTTTTACTCGGTGAACGTTATTTTTGCACACATAGCTTTGTGCACTTTATCGATGTCTACTACAGTGGTCACTATAATAGAGAAAAAATAGAATGCCTGTTTGTTTCATTCTATTTCTACTTTTAAGATATTTTTTTCCCAAGTGCAATATTTAAATGTGTGTGGTCACAAGCGTTCTATTATAAAGGCTGTCAAGGCCAACTACAATATTAGTGTATTGTTTTTTTCTCTGGACTTGAGTGTCATTTGCAGTTAAGTCTAGGCAATAAATAACATTGAATTGCTTTCCTAAAAAATTTTTAGCTGCGATTTTAGCATGTAAAACACCTGGCTATCAGCAGAGCCTTGTCTGGCAGTGAAACAGTTCATTCAGCCTCATTTACTGCCTTTTAAAAAAACTTAGCTTATATGGCTGACTTGCTTAAACAAATGTGGTTTCTACTGACAATTGAGATGTAAACTATGGCATAAGGGGACGACAAGCGGATAAAAGACAATCCGTAATTTTGATTAAGACATTAATGAGCGAGCGACGACGGACGTAGTCAATAACTATTTGTTCAGCACTTTTGAAATGTACAGTGACAGAATACAGAACATGGGCCGTTCTTACAGTGTACTCCCTGCACACCAAGTCAGCACCGTAGGATAAATAAAAGTGGCATATAAGCAGACAATGAAAGCTCTTACAGTATTCGATGATTACATTTCTCTAAAACAGCATATAGGCGACATGTGAACCACCAAGTTTGAACAGTAGGCAAAATTAAGAGGTGAAAATAGGCCAAATTATTAGGGTGAGGCACATTGAATGCCGTTTGGGTCTTTGTGTGATAAAAAAAGATACGGCAAATAACACTTTAACTTGTTAAATAAGCTTTTAATTTGACACGTCAAATAACTCAATTCTATTATAGAATGTTGTATGTGCTGAATTTGCACGTGCAAGACAATCACCACCACTACTATCAGTAGCACTATCAAAACTGTACAAAATAAATTCTGCTAATAATCACACACCGGCCACAAGCGAATTGTTTACAATACCGCGTTAATGAAAATAGACCAAATTATTGGTGTGAGGCACGTTGGCTACTAACAGCTTACTGCACAACATACACTTAGTAATACTTTCTTAGTTACAGTATAAATATCTCCCTGGCATTTTACATAATTTATGCAGCAGCATACAAGACATTTTTGGACTCACCTTGCTCACTTTAACAGGGAGGTGGAACGGTGGTCCTTTTTGAGCAAATTCTGTCATCAAAGTCTGGCATTCTCTGGATTTATGGTGGGAACTCCGGAAAACATGTACATATAATGTGATTTGATGTCATTTTATCTGTGCCCAATGACCTTGGGCCTTCTTGGAAGGGCACTTATAATGTAACTCTATGGCAGGGCTGAAATGTTCGATGTCTATCCTTACTAAGGACTTAGACTTGGCCTGTGACGTAGTGTCCCTATGAGTGACAGAACACTGAGACAATCAGGCGCAATGCTCCTATTTTATGCTGGCTTGCCCCACCACCACAGAAAGCACTGAGCTAGGCTAAAACACCTGCATTTTGGAGCTGCCTTACTCAAGAAAACAAAGAAGACACCATGTTTGTATGCGGCTTTATTAACTCAATTATATATATATTTTTACATAGTTTGCAAACTGATATGTGACACGTATTAATGCCAAAATAACATGTAAAACAGGCAGGGCCAATTTTTTTTTTTATATATATACACATCTTTTTAATGCTTTTTATTATTTTTTTCCCTGAATGACGGGTCGGCACTGTGAGTTAGGTTCACATGAACCACTTGTTATTTTACACACAGAGACTGATCATGTAGATCATATTCTTTGTTGTTTAATTAGTTAAAAGCTGCATTTCAAGAAGGGTTCCAGCCTGTCAGTAGAAATTAGCATTTTAAAGATGATATTTATTTTAATTAATTTTGAATGCCCCCCTAGCAGGGATTTTTTTGCATGTTTCAGTGCCAAAAAAAGTGTCAACTTTTTTGGGCCCTCAGCAGTTTGCATCCCTGACTTTATACTGAAAAACATGCACAGACACACGAGGACAAACAATATAGCAATGTTACATAAATAGAAATAATGAAGTGTCTTACTATTCACCATGCTTAGCTCTCTTGCCTATTCTTTGAAGGTGTAAGGAGTCACAGTTATACACCTGAGCCTGCTTACTGCACAACACAATCCAGCAATCAGATTGATACACAAGTGTGTGGGTTATAGGGTGTCTAATTGTTCTACATTATTTTAATATGGGTGACTCTTAAATGAGCCTGTTATGTTTTTGTACAGACCCTTAACTGAACAACACCCTCACCTGAGAAGTAGAACTCAAAAGGAGAGAAACTGGGAATTGAACAACTGCAGTTGACATAGCTAAGTAAATGGAAGAATACTCTTATTTCAATGTGGATGGCTCTTAAAAGAGCATTTTTTTTGTGCATAGTGTAGTCTATGGTGTTGCCAGGGAACAGCACCCTCTTTGAAGAAGTAGGAGGTGAAGATCTCCCGCACACAGATTGCCTCCCGTGCTGCGTTGTTGGACCCCATCAGCACTGTCAACACTTTGGGTGGCACGCGGCAATTTACCGCGTGCTATTGTACACGAGCCGTAAGGCTTTATTGTCGTGTTTTTTTACAGAAATGTTTGCCGTTTGACTAGGAATGCCTTGGAGATGGACCAGTGGAATGCGATCGACCGGTTGGTGACCAGTGCTGTAGAAGGTGATGTTCTATCTCGTGATATTTCTGCGTGCCAGCAGCGCTGCAGTCTCAGGGCTACAGAGCTCATGCAGTTTAGAGGGAACATTGTTTATAAGCTGCATAGATGTGGTATTTGTGTGGAGGTCCTTCCTTAATTGGATCTAAGAGCTCATCCCTTGAATGTAAATGATGATTGGCATCTCCAGGTAGGTAGCAGTAATTGGGGAGCGTGGCTTAGAAACAGATAGGTGTCAACATATTGAAGTGCTGCTGAGCTCGTCAGAGATGTGCAGTGTTTGTCGACAGAGAGGCCCTCCGAATCGATGCCTAGGTTTTTTAAAGCTAAGCCACTGAAAGCTACAGTATGTCTGTCTGCACTACAGAAGAGAAGGGGATGATTAATTGTATTTGGACAAGCCTAAGTAAAGAGAGGTTGGAGCTGAGATCCCCTATCGTTTGGACTGATGGAGACTGGGAGCCCTTCCAAACTGTCTCCTCACACACACACACACAATCCTCTGTTGCTTCACTGTGCTGTTAAGGGATGACAAACATACATGAGAGGTGTCAAAGTCCTGCTAACTATTTGTCTGTGTACAGTGTGTCTCTATGTGTGTGCGTGTTTATTCTTCTACATCTGTCTGCGTGATTCACCCAATCATAAACAACCTATTCTCCCAGGACAAGTGTTCACACATTACACCGCTTAACCCAGGACAGAAACTGTTATATTTGAGAGAGAGAGAGAGAGAGAGAGAGAGAGAGAGAGAGAGAGAGAGAGAGAGAGAGAGAGAGAGAGAGAGAGAGAGAGAGAGAGAGAGAGGACTTTTTTTATGAAACATTCTCATTTAATTAAAAACTCCCCCACCCCCTTAAAAAAAAAAAAAAAAACACAAATATATCCTGTACTGCATACATGCACCAGTCACCTTTTCCTATACCACACAATTCAAAACAACACCACACATCAAAATAACCAAAAAACCTTACCACTTCTACAACCGTATTTCCAAAACATCTTCCCCAACTATACAGACAGCCCCCCCAACACACCATATCCCCTGAAACATCTCCACGCTTTTTATCATTCTATAGAACTCAAATTCAACCCTAAGGCGCGCAGAGACCATCCCATTAAATAATAGTAAAGGGTCTGTTATCCCCCCACCTTTGACCCTGTTCCTCCTTGTTAGCCAAATAGCCAACTTTGCCTGAGCAAACAGGAAATTCAACAAAACACATTTAGCCTTCTCATTTTTCGAATACCTGTACCCCGTTATAAACATCCCAACAGTAAAAACCATCCCCAACCTCTCACACAGACATTCTAACAGAGACATTAATGGCATTAACCTGGCGCACACAGAAAACACATGAATCATAGTTTCTTTCATAACACAGAAAGGACACCCATGCCCGATTCCCGGTTCAACCCGTACCAACCAGCTGTTAGTGGCCAAGGCTCCATGAAGAACCCTCCACTGGAGGTCCCCTGACCTCTTTGGTACTGGGGGTTTGTAAAGCCCCCTCCATCTAAAACCTACCATACTCTCCGCCCCACATACCCCCTGCCACTGATGTGCCTTCACTCCTGTTAGGCTCCTAATGTTCCTTACCTTAACGCAGAGGTTGTAGAGGGCTTTACCTCCCACCCCTTCAAACTCGGAGTGTTAAAATCTAACAAGTCCTCCAGACCCCCTTGCCAGTCCCCAGTCTCTGCAGTCACCTGCAGTGGTGGAAACATTGGTGGCCCCTCCCCTTTGGCCGCTCAAACACCCCCCTTACCGGCTCCGACAGTGCCTCCTGGACCTCCTCCAGGAATCTCTCCAGCAGCCTAAGAGACGTTATTCCTGTTTGTTGTGCCAGGACTTCCGGGGTTTTCCACCCCTCCTCTCCCAGCAGTCGCAGGTCACCCAGACTTAGTAAACCTGCTGCCATCAGTTGCCTCTGCAGGGTGGTCGACTGAATCGATCTCAAAGGGATGGCTGGGTTGTGGAAGATAGGCTCCTCCAACAGTCCACAGCCAAGGCTCCACACCCCCTTCTCGTGTGGGCCTTAGCAGCTGCAGAGTAAAAATCAGAGAGACCTGCTGTACTCAGCCTCTCCAGCTTCATGAGGAACAGCTGCCGGTCCAGCCCTAATCCGCCAGCTCTCCTCAGCAGCGCGCATGCTGGTTCCCTCCAGCCAACATCAGTATGGTACAGCAGTCTCTGTGCCGCCTTTAGTCGGAATGCAGCCACCCTGCTCTCCAGTTCCACCAGGCCCTGTCCTCCTTCGTGGACGGTCATATACAACACTGCCGCCCTCAGCCAGTGATGGCCCGACCAGAAAAAGTCCACCAGCTTGCGTTGCAGGTCTGCGAGCAGACCGGCGGGGGGGGTTGAGGACAGCCAGTTTATGCCACAGGGAAGATGCCACCAGGTTGTTGATTATCAGCACCCTCCCTCTATATGACATTTGGGACAGGAGCCACCTCCACCTGGCCAGTCTTGACACCACAGCCTGTGACAGCCCCTCCCAGTTCTTCCTGACCCACCTCTCCGAGCCCAGGTACACCCCCAACACTTTAAGCCCTTCACAACCCTACTGCAAACCCCCCTGGAAGAAGAGGGGCCCTATCCCCCCCATAACAGAGCTTTGCTCTTGCCCCAGTTTACCTTAGCTGACGAAGCTCCCTCGTACACCTTCAGACTGGTCTCTAGTGCCTGCATATCCTGACCATCACAGAAACATCATCTGCATATGCTGACACTGCTATGCCTGTCAACACACCCATGCCTATCCGGCACACTCCCTGCAGTCTCCTGTGTAGCAGGCCCAAAAAAGGCTCAATGGCTAGTGTATATAACTGCCCCGATAGAGGGCAGCCTTGTCTAATGCCTCGTCTCACCCAGACTGGCCTACTGAGCCCCCCCTCCCACCTTGACCATACATGACGCCCCAGCATACAACAGCTTCACACAGGTCAAAAAACTCTTCCCAAACCCAAACACAGACATCACATTAAACAGATACTCATGGTCCACTCTATCAAAAGCCTTCTCTTGATCTAAAGAGACCAGTCCAAAGTTCACATTAGAACCTTTTGACAAGTCCAACATGTCCCTGATTAATTACAAGTTGTCCGTGATTGAGCGTCCCGCTACACAATATGTTTGGTCTTTATGTACTATCGAGTCCAGATGGGACTTCAGTCTGTTAGAGAGGACCTTGGCAAATATCTTGTAGTCCACACAGAGCAATGCCACCGGCCTCCAGTTCTTAAGTTCACACAAGTCCCCTTTTTTAGGCAGGAGAGTCAGAGCCGCCTGACGGCAGCTCATAGGCAACACTCCTACCCCGACGCATTCACGCAACAAGCAAAAGAAATCCTGTCCAATTATTCCCCAGAATTTTTTATAAAACTCCACTGGGAGTCCATCGACCACTGGTGCTCGACCGGGGGACATCTGGGTTACTGCCTCTGCCAGTTCATGGGACAACAGAGGAATGTCCATTTCATCCCTCTGTGCCAGAGAGAGCTTAGGGAGTCCTGCGAACAAGACCTGAGCACACACAGGATCACACATTTCTGCCCCATACAACTCAGTATAAAACTCCACAGTTTGCTCCCACATCTCTCCCACCACAGAGGTCACCCACCCATCAGACAGCCGTAGACAATGCATACCCTTGGCTTCACCGCTCTGTCTTTCCAAACCAAAGAAGAAGGAGCTGGGAGCATCCATATCCTTGAGCATGGAGAACCTAGCTCTTACAAGTGCTCCCTTTGCTTTAACCTGGAAAAAACTACCCAGGTCCTTACGTAATTCAGCTAAATTAGCCTGGAGGCCTACATTGCCTTGCCCCACCATCTCTACCTCCATCTCACTAATACTACGCTCTAGTTCCCCCAATACTCTCCTAGCCTCTGAGGATGAGAGAGCTGTATACTGTTGACAGAAAAGCCGAATTTGGACTTTTCCCACATCCCACCATTGACTCAGTCTCATACTCTCTCTTCGCTGCCCCCACCTTTCCCCAAAAATATGGAAACCTGAGCAAAAAGTGGCATCTTGTAAGAGCTTTACATTAAACTTCCAATAGGATGCCTGCCGGGGCCCTGGTGAAATAGACAGCCGAGCCATGGTTGGTGATCCGAAAACCCCACTGGGAGAATGGTAGTGCCCAACAGCCTATTGCTCTGATTCCTGGACATGTAAAAACGATCAAGCTGGGCTGCACTCACCCTAGCCCCAAAGACCTTCACCCATGTATACTGTCTTGTGTTGGGATGTTTAGTTCTCCAAACATCCACTAGGTGGAACTGATTAATAATGTCCCTTAACACTCCCACTGACACTGAATGAGGCTCCTCCCCATTTCTGTCGTGTAAAATCCATTGTACAGTTCCAGTCTCCGCCGACCACCAGCGTCTCCTCAGGCGCTACCTGTGAGAGTTCCTGTCTAAGACACCCAAATAGAACCCACCTCTCTCTCCCTGTGTTAGGCGCATACACATTTATAAAGACAAAACCCATGTTGTTAATTTCTGCTTTTACAACAAGCAGCCTACCCCTACACACCTCCTTTGAGGAGCAAGTTTTTACAGACAGACCAGGTACAAAAAGGACTGCCACCCCTGCACTCAAATTTGTCCCATGGCTCAACACACTTGCCCCTTTCCACCAGAGCCCCCAATCGACTTCATTTACCACATCACTGTGTCTCCTGCAGAAACAACACCTGTACTTTTTTTTGTTTTACATATTCACCCAACACACTCCTTTTTCCAGCATCTCTGGTGCCATTTATATTGAGTGAGCCTACCCGAAGAGTTTCCATAAGAAGTGGGAGAAAAGCCAGCAAAGAAAGAGACCAATAGCAAAGCTCAAAAAGCCCCTGTGCCAGAAAGAAACTATACATCTAAACAGTGTCTGAAGGTGGACCTTTACGCACAATTGTGACCCACTTCCTCAACCTAAACCTTTTCCTGGGTGAGAGGACACCATGCCTCTCATTTTTCATAGCATGTTGTGCTGATCTTACAAACTTTCTCGGATCAGAAAAAAAAGTCTCAAGATGAACTTTTTTCCCCTTGGTCTCATTCAGGAACCTTGTCAGTTCCCTCAATGTGTACTTTGGCCCCTCTGCTTGAATGGCTGTCAGCTCCGGACCCATTGAAGAGGAGTCTGAAAGGAAAACCTCATCATCCTCTTCCTCATACTCACTTTCCTCATCTCCATCTCCCATCCTGACCACCTGCCCTTCCTCTCTGGTCAGGGCCTCCCGCCCCGCACCAGGCATAGGTCCCGTCGTGCCTTTGACCACACCAGCCTCTACACTTCCACCTTTCTTCTCCTCCTTTTTCTTTTTCCTCTTGACACCCTCCTCCTCCCCCCTAGTCTCTTACACGTACCCACTATACTCTCCCCATCCACTAGCATAACCTTACTAGACCCAGCCTCATCTACACCACCCTCCATAGCATGACTAGGCCCAGCCTCTTCTACACCAGCATCCATAGCATGACTAGGCCCAGCCTCAGCTACCCCACCATCTCTAGCCTGACTAGGCCAAGCCTCATCTACCCCACCATCTCTAGCCTGACTATGCCAAGCCTCATCTACCCCACCATCTCTGGCATGACTAGGCCCAGCCTCATCTACACCACCATCTCTGGCATGACTAGGCCCAGCCTCATCTACACCACCATCTCTGGCATGACTAGGCCCAGCCTCATCTACACCACCATCTCTGGCATGACTAGGCCCAGCCTCATCTACACCACCATCCTTGCCATGACTAGGCCCAGCCTCTGCTGTCTGCATTTCATTGCCCCCTACACTTTGACCTTGATTTCCCCCACTGGCACGTGTGCCCTCACCTTGTCTACGGCCTTTATGTGGGCACGCAAAGCTCTTATGCCACAAATCCCCACACTCAAAACACTGTGACTATCTGTGCTGGCAAACACTGCGTAGAGCCCCTCCCCATGCCTCACTTTAAAATGCACATTTAGCTGTTGCTCATTATTATTCAGAAACAAACACTTGCCTCCGGAACGAAACAACGTGCTTAACAGCATCTGCCTGAAAACCTGCCGACAGTACACGAAAACCTCTAGCAAACTTACCAAAACGACTAAGCTCTTTCCTGATTTGATCATCCGTAATAAACGGAGGCAAATTTGCAACTACCACCCTTGTTGAAGGGGTAGAAAGAGGCAAATTGGCACTAACACACCCCTTACAAATATTCCACTAGCAATTAGCCTACCAACCAAATTTGCTCTTTTCATGAACACAACCACAGCTTTGTTCATTCTGGAAGCGGAATGTATAAATTCAGCTCCTACCTGTTCACCAACTGCAAGCAGAACCTCCTCCACCTTAACTCCATTCCCAGGAACACACCTGAATCCATGCCGTATCGACAGCATCTCCTCCGCGCTAGGCTGAGAAGCCATCGCGCACACCACACCTTACAATCCCCAGGAAACTAACTCTGTCCTCTTCCAACCTAACTTTGAAAAAACCTGTGGATACCGCTAAAACAAATATTGCATTAACCCTCCACCATAGAAAATAAAATGTAAAGAAAAGACCAAGAACAGACTCAAGAAAGTTAGTTAGGACAGAGCCCTCCACACCAAACAATCACACTCCAAAAAACTCCCAGCATGCACTGAGAGAGAGAGAGAGAGAGAGAGAGAGAGAGAGAGAGAGAGAGAGAGAGAGAGAGAGAGAGAGAGAGAGAGAGAGAGAGAGAGAGAGAGAGAGAGAGACCAAAGGCTTCAACAACATGGCTTTATTAGCATGTTGCACTAATTCCAACAGCATTTAACTAATCACATCAGATAATTAGTATTTTGAGTGGAATTACTTCTTAATTCGCTTATAGTCAGTCAGTCAGTGTTCAGACTAGTAAACTGCCTGATCTTGCGAGCTTACATGCATGATGGCTACACAGATATCAGCGGTAATCAGTCTGGTAATTATGTCAGTATGTTCAGACTGTCTGTCAGGGTTGAGCTCTAGTCTAATTCCACAAGGAATTGGCCATACATAGAAAACCACACATACACATACACATGAGAGAGAGCAAGAGAGGGCGCGAGATAGAGAGACACACACAGGGTTTTCAATTAAATTGCATTCATGGCTCTATTTCATTTGCCTTGTGTCACACAAACTAACGTGTTACATATACGGATGACTACAGCAGCTACGGCTGTAATGTACACATCAATGTAGAACACCAGTGATCTGCTGTGAAGAGTGCGGTACAGACTCAACTGGCTGGAGGGAAGAGTAGTGTTGTGTCAGACTGCTGTAATTTATGCATGTTCAGTATGATAACACTAGGAACCGTATGTATGAAGGTTAATGAGCTGTGTGAGCCGAGGCTTGTACAGTGTGTGTGAATGTGAGTGTGCGTGCCTGTGCGTGTGTGTGTTTGTAAAGTATGTGTACATAGGCCAATGCGTGCTTGTGTGTGTCCTGCTGTTTGACTACAGTGATTAGGTTCCTACTGTGGGTAGCAGGTCATTTACAGGGCTGGGCCTCCCAGTCTCCTATGGGCTTCAGAGGCCAGAGAGGCTCAGTCAGCCTCAGGAAGTAGCTTGACCCGGTCACACGCCCCACTGTCTCAGAACCTCAACCTGCAGCGGTGTGACCTCGTCTTTACTCACCTGGCTGGCCAACCACACACAGGAACACACACACACAGCCTCCTCCGTCTCAGCTCAGCCTCATTGATCTACACGTTCCCTCTGAGATCCCTGTCTAATTAAGGGATCGATAACAGCCGCCATGCTGCAGTCTTACTAAATCATATCCAGTTTGGCTGCTCCTTTCAACTCAGACACAATCCTTCCTGGAGGAACCTTAGTGCTAGCCCTCTGTCCCTGGCAGGTTTGATTGACTAAAATCATCTTGACTGACGGGCCTTGTTTCTTGACTGCATGGTCTGCATACCAAATGGCACCCTATTCCCTATATAGGGCACTTCTTTTGGCCACTGACTACTTTTTGATTGGGATTGTGCTACGGCCGGGAGAAGGAACGTGCATGCTGAATATTCAGCTCAGCCCCCCTCAGTTTTATCTGTTTGTACACTGACTTTGAGTGTAATTAATTAATCCTACAATATTGAATTTGGCTGTCAGGGCACCCTTGAATAAATTGCATGATGTCTCTGAATGCTGCCCTGCTTCAATCAGATCATCTCTTCATAGCAGGTTGGTTCCTTCCTCCTTGTTAGGTAAACCTCCTGTAGGCTTAGATGAAGGATATTAATTCTCTCTCTCGCTCTCTCTTTCTCTCTTTTAATTCTCTCTCTTTAAATTCTCTCTCTCGCTCTCTTTTAATTCTCTTTTAATTCTCTCTCTCTCTTTTAATTCTCTCTCTCTCTCTCTCATTTCTGCACCACAACCAGAAAGTGGTGTCCATGACAACTTTAACTTCCCAAATAATCTTCTAGTGTTGTGGTTTTTAAGATAAGAATATTACGTGAGTTAGTTCTGCATTTTGTAGTGTCAATGACAAATAAACTACTTTAACTTCCCAAATAAACTATGTTCTCTAGTGTTTTTCAGCTGTTGTTGGCAAGGCTGCTAAGAAGATAAAATAAATAATGATTTCAGCTTGCTCCTCCATTAGCTCCTTTAATTGAGTGGACTGGTATATTTCAGCGCTTTATTAAATTGGAGGGAAGCAGGCCGGAGGGTATTACCCACAGAGTAAGTAGATTTCTGCACTGAGCTCCATCCGTCTGGCTCTGCCTTCACCACCACACACAAGCTCATTCCTCACTTGATCATGGTTGTCATAGATACATAGACACAAAAAAAAGGAACATTTGGTTCCTTTGACTCATCATTGGGTCAGACCAAACAATTTTTCAGATTGAAAAGACTGTCCATCTGTGGAGGCCTAACCTTAAGACAACCAATCCAATCCCTCCCACAACTCCTTTGCTATTTTGGATTTTACTGCTTAAAACTTTCTTGGCTTTAACCACCTCTCAGTATCCAGTGGGTCCCTAGCGGGCTCATCCCGTCACTACCAGGTAGAAAAATAAAGCGCGAAATTTGAATTTCGATATTTGAATTATTAGACATCCACCAATATACAAGTGTTCCATACTCATCAAAAGCTCTGTTTCTTGGCAATATCACAGCGTTGTCAGATTTTCAGAAAGGCTTTACGGCGAAAGCAGCACATTCATTTGTTTGAGGCTATCACCTCACATATTTTCCAATAGCCATGTATCGATTAGCCATCATGGCAGACACATAACACATTTCACAGCAAAAACAAATCCATTACCTGTTGAAGAACTTATGCTGAGGTCATCCTAAGTGTCCAACAAAGACAATCCATGGTTCTTTTGTTAGAAAAAGTAACGTCTTTTATCCATAAATCCTCAATTTGGTTCAAGCGTTATAATCAGAAACGACAGCCCCACAGCTTAAAAGTTACAGAGCCAAATTCAAATTTCGATATTTGAATTATTAGACATGCACCAATATACAAGTGTTCCATACTCATCAAAAGCTCTGTTTCTTGGCAATATCACAGCGTTGTCAGATTTTCAGAAAGGCTTTACGGCGAAAGCAGCACATTCATTTGTTTGAGGGTAGCACCTCACATATTTTCCAATAGCCATGTATCGATTAGCAATCATGGCACACACATAACACATTTCACAGCGAAAACAAAGTAATTACCTGTTGAAGAACTTATGCTGAGGTCATCCTAAGTGTCCAACGAAGACAATCCATGGTTCTTTTGTTAGAAAAAGTAACGTCTTTTATCCATAAATCCTCCATTTGGTCCGCACTTTATAATCAGAAACGAAAGCTTCCACTACTCCGTTGAAACGCCAGCGCTAAAAGTCGTTAAAATTATACCTATAAACTTGTCCAAAAACAATCAAACATAGTTTTAAATGTAGCCTTAAAAACACTCTTACGTATATTTACTATTATAAATCAGCCGGAATATAAACTGATCAATAACGACGATAAAACAGACGCTCCGTGACTTCTCGTGCACGCGCATTATGAAACGTTCACATAAAGAACGCACGAGGGGTCCTCGTGGTAAAATGATTTTCTCTGGAATGACTCACCCAAAATGGAGGAAAACACCATCCAGAGGCTGGTGACATCACAAGGAAGCTTCCTGGATTGCAAACATATGCCTATATATAGTCATTTTCAATAGGGAGGGGTTCCAAAATGAGCAATGTGTCAAAATGACTTTTTCCAGGACAGAAATTCCTCTGGGTTTCGCCTGCTATATGCATTCTATTTTACTCACAGACAAATGGATGACAGTTTTGGAAAATTCAGAGTGTTTCCTATCCAATGGTACTAATATATGCATATCCCATTTTCTGAGCCTGAATGGGAGGCATTTTACTTTGGGCACGCCAGGCTCTCCAAAACAGTCAGTTCTGCTGCCGGAGCTTGACTAAGATGCCCAAATAATGCGATGCTTTCTCTGTGAATCAGGAGGTGTGAATCAGGAGGTGTGAAGAGAATTAATGAGTCAAGCTTGCTGTTGTGTTGTGGCTTTGCGCAATGGGGCTGTTTATTCTGAGCATTTTGGTTACAAAACACCCCCTAGTTCAACGGCTCCCCAGCTCAAACGCTAGACCTATCCTCCACACTGCCGTACCGCATCCATCCAAGCCTCGCATCAAGACACCGCCGCTATTTTCGCCCTCTCAGTAATTCAAAGTGCTGTGGTGGTTTCCTTTTTTGGCCTCCTCTCCTTACATCACAGTATTTCATCCCCCCACGCTTTATTAGACGATTGGCGCCTCGTCCTCGTCGCTACCGAGGAATGACTCAAACGCAGGAAAAGAGCTCTTCCCATTACCCGGAGGATTACTCTGATTCTCCACCGTGTGTCGAAGAAGAAATACAAGGAAAAACATTCTAACATGCCAAAGTCAGGGTCCAACAAAATCCACTCCCCGAGCTTAAGCCCTGCTGAAAGGGAGTGTGAAATAACAATGAGTACAGGTTTGGGGCAGAACAATGAGCAAAGAGGGAGAATAGGAATAGGCAGGGAGAAAGGATTAGAATACTATTAGTAGAAGCAGTTTGTTGTTGATAGGAAGGAAGTTGCTTCTCCTTGGAGTAGATTCTGCTTACTGTGCACCAATCCCTCGTCTGCTTTGATCTTTCTGTAGATTCTGCAGTGGGAAATGTGAAATGTCAGGCAAATAGCCATGTCAAGTGTCAATCATGGGGATTTTTGACTGCTTGAGCTCTTTGTGAAGTTTATCGATTGCGCGTGGGTCGGCGTCAGCATACCGCGAGAGACTGGTATTTCTTTGCCTTTATTATTGCAAGCCAGTGGATTTATGGGTAAAGACTCAATATGTCTTTGAGACTGCCTGCGTGTCTGAGTGCATGTTTTTATTATATGTATGGTGGTGTTTTAGAAGGTGTGTTTTTACGTATCCAGGGGCAACAGAGAGATCCAGGTCATGTGAGGGCCACATCATTTCTCTCTGTATGCTTCCACTAAGACTGCAATATGATTGTTTCTGGATTATGATGCTCAAATGCCACCTTTCAATATATGTACTTTACACATTTCATATTTTTCTCAGCTCAAGGGATTATGTATGTTACTTTATATTTTTGTCAAAGAATTACTCACACACGTTTATCTGTCTGATACCACAAAGACTGCTAGTGTAGATTACTTTCCCTGGATTTAGGATGCTTGGAATTACACCAAATGTCACCTTTCAATATATGGATGTTATGCTCTATTTTAACAAAATAAATCTGAAAATGGTAACTAACACTTTTGTTATTCATTTGTCTCTCACTGTTTCTCGTGTACAGTTTCTCTATCTGTCTATCTCAAGAGCTACAGCTGTAGCAGTAGATATTCACATTATAACACAAAAAGAACTGGAAACCACCACATTGTTTTGTGCTGATCAGAAGACTTAGAAAATAACTTTACCAACAAGCTAAAGACATGGATTCTCTCTCTGTCTCTCCTACAGGTCTCCAGTGATGGCTGGAGGTCTCTTTGCCGTCAACCGCCAGTGGTTCTGGGAGCTGGGTGGCTACGACACTGGCTTGGAAATATGGGGCGGAGAGCAGTACGAGATATCGTTCAAGGTGAGCAAAAATTTATAGAAAATAGCGTTTCCCAATCATTTCTCTTACCAATGTTTTCAAGACTGGAGCAAGTCTTATCATTCAAGCATCTCAGTGCAGCACTGTAGAGAAACTGGAATATGTTGTGAGACCAAGGTTGCTAGTCATACTTATGAGGGCTAAGTTCGTCTTTCAGTATACACCAGGGTTAGGCAACTAGATTCAGCCACAGGCCAATTTTCTTCGGAGCGGATGGTCAGGTGGCTTAAATCAAATCAAGCTTTATTTATACAGCTCATTTCAGACATGAAATGCAACACAATGTGCTTCACAGAAAGAAAGAAACCTGAATCAAAACAAATTAAAATAACTGAAATATTTACTACACAAAAAAACAGAAGAGGATAAAAAACGAAAGAATACCAATAAAAATGACAAAAAATCTAAGCTGAAGCAGTTTTGGCCCCCCTCAGGTTCTCTGGCAGGCTATTCCAGAGGCTGGGGGCATGATAAATTGAGTTCAGAATAACACCTAGGTTTTTTACCTGGTGTTTTATCTTTATTGCCTGTGAATTAAAATATTAGGCCAGATTCTCTCTCTGTGCTTTGGCTCCAACAATATGTAAATCAAATCAAATTGTACTGGTCACATGCGCTGAATACAACAGGTGTAGACCTTATAGTGAAATGCTTACTTACAAGCCCTTAACCAACAATGCAGTTTTAAGAAAAATAAGTGTTAAGAAAGTATTTACTAAAATAAACTGAAGAAAATAGAATAATAACTAATAATTAAAGAGTAAAAGCAAAATAACAGTAGCGAGGCTATATACAGGGAGTACCAGTACATAATCAATGTGCGGGGACACAGGTTAGTTGAGGTAATTTGAGGTAATATATACAGTTGAAGTTGGAAGTTTATATACACCTTAGCCAAATATATTTAAACTCAGTTTTTCACAATTCCTGACATTTAATCCTAGTAAAAATGCTCTGTCTTAGGTCAGTTAGGATCACCACTTTATTTTAAGAATGTGAAATGTCAGAATAATAGTAGAGAGAAGGATTTATTTCATCTTTTATTTCTTTCATCACATTCCCAGTGGGTCAGAAGTTTACATACACTCAATTAGTATTTGGTAGCATTGCCTTTAAATTGTTTAACTTGGGTCAAATGTTTAGGGTAGCCTTCCACAACCTTCCCACAATAAGTTGGGTGAATTTTGGCCCATTCCTTCTGACAGAGTTTGTGTAACTGAGTCAGGTTTGTAGGCCTCCTTGCTCGCACGTGCTTTTTCAGTTCTGCCCACAAATGTTCTATAGGATTGAGGTCAGTGCTTTGTGATGGCCACTCCAATACCTTGACTTTGTTGTCCATAAGCCATTTTGCCACAACTTTGGAAGTATGCTTGGGGTCATTGTCCATTTGGAAGACCCATTTGCGACCAAGCTTTAACTTCCTGACTGATGTCTTGAGATGTTGCTTCAATATATCCACATAACTTTCGTTCCTCATGATGCCATCTATTTTGTGAAGTGCACCAGTCTCTCCTGCAGCAAAGCACCCCCACAACATGATGCTGCCACCCCCGTGATTCACGGTTGGGATGGTGTTCTTCGTCTTGCAAGCCTCCCCCTTTTTCCTCCAAACATAATGATGGTCATTATGGCCAAACAGTTCTATTTTTGTTTCATCAGACCAGAGGACATTTCTCCAAAAAGTACGATATTGTCCCCATGTCCAGTTGCAAACCGTAGTTTGGCTTTTTTATGGCGGTTTTGGAGCAGTCGCTTCTTCCTTGCTGAGCAGCCTTTCAGGTTATGTCGATATAGGACTCGTTTTACTGTGGATATAGATACTTTTGTACCCGTTTCCTCCAGAATCTTCACAAGGTCCTTTGCTGTTGTTCTGGGATTGATTTACACTTTTTGCAACAAAGTACGTTGATCTCTAGGAGACAGAACGTGTCTCCTTCCTGAGTGGTATGACGGCTGCGTGGTCCCATGGTGTTAATACTTGCATACTATTGTTTGTACAGATTAATTTGGTACCTTCAGGCATTTGGAAATTGCTCCCAAGGATGAACCAGACTTGTGGAGGTCTACAATTTTTTTCTGAGGTCTTGGCTGATTTCTTTAGATTTTCCCATGATGTCAAGCAAAGAGGCACTGAGTTTGAAGGTAGGCCTTGAAATACATCCACAGGTACACCTCCAATTGACTCAAATGATGTAAATTAGCCTATCAGAAGCTTCTAAAGCCATGCAATCATTTTCTGGAATTTTCCAATCTGTTTAAAGGCACAGTCAACTTAGTATATGTAAACTTCTGACCCACTGGAATTGTGATACAGTGAGTTATAAGTGAAATAATCTGTCTGTAAACAATTGTTGGAAAAATGACTTGTGTCATGCACAAAGTAGATGTCCTGACTGACTATAGTTTGTTTTAACAAGTAATTTGTGGAGTGGTTGAAAAACGAGTTTTAATAACTCCAACCTAAGTGTATGTCATCTTCCGACTTCAACTGTACATGTAGGTAGAGGGAAAGTGACTATGCATAGATAATAAACAGAGAGTTGCAGCAGCGTAAAAATGGGGGTAAATGCAAATAGTCCAGGTAGCCATTTGATTAGCTGTTCAGGAGTCTTATGGCTTGGGGGTAGAAACTGTTAAGAAGCCTTTTGGACCTAGACTTGGCACTCCGGTACCACTTGCCGTGCGGTAGCAGAGGGAACAATCTATGACTAGGGTGGCTGGAGTCTTTGGCAATTTTTAGGGCCTTCCTCTGACCCTGCCTGATATAGAGGTCCTGGATGGCAGGAAGCTTGGCCCCAGTGATGTACTGGGCCTTACGCACTACTCTCTGTAGTGCCTTGCTATTGGAGGCCGAGCAGTTGCCATACCAGGCGGTGATGCAAACAGTCAGGATGCTCTCAATTGTGCAGCTGTATACGTTTTTGAGGATCTGAGTACCCATGCCAAATCTTCTTGTCAACCTGCTCCACTACAGCCCTGTCGATGAGAATGGGGGCGTGCTCAGTCCTCCTTTTCCTGTAGTCCATGATCATTCTCTTTGTCTTGATCATGTTGAGGGAGAGGTTGTTGTCCTGGCACCACACTGCCAGGTCTCTGACCTCCTCCCTATAGGCTGTCTCATCGTAGTCGGTGATCAGTCCTTCCACTGTTGTGTCGTCGGCAAACGTAATGATGGTGTTGGAATCGTGCTTGGCCATGCAGTCATGGGTGAACAGGAAGTACAGGAGGGGACTGAGCATGCACCCATGAGGGCCCCCGTGTTGAGGATCAGCCTGGTAGATGTGTTCTTACATACCCTTACCACCTTGGGGCGGCCCGTCAGGAAGTCCAGGATCCAGTTGCAGAGGTAGGTATTTAGTCCCAGGGTCTTTAGCTTAGTGATGAGCTTTGAGGGCACTATGGTGTTGAATGCTGAGCTGTAGTCAATGAATAGCATTCTCACGTAGGTGTTCCTTTTGTCCAGGTGGGAAACGTTAGTGTGGAGTGCAATAGAGATTGCGTCATCTGTGGATCTGTTGGGGCTGCATGCAAATTGGAGTGGGTCTAGGGTTTCTGGAATAATGGTGTTGATGTGAGCCATGACCAGCCTTTCAAAGCACTTCATGGCTACAGACATGAGTGCTATGGGTCTGTAGTCATTTAGGCAGGTTACCTTGGTGTTCTTGGCCACAGGGACTATGGTGGTCTGCTTGAAACATGTTGGTATTACAGACTCGGTCAGGAATAGATTGAAAATGTCAGTGAAGACACTTGCCAGTTGGTTAGCACATGCTCGGAGTACACATCCTGGTAATCCGTCTGGCCCTGCGGCCTTGTAATTTTTGACCTGTTTAAAGGTCTTACTCACATCGGCTACAGAGAGCATGATCACACATTCGTCCAGAACAGCTGCTGCTCTCAGACATGCTTCAGTGTTGCTTGCCTCGAAGCGAGCATAGAAGTAATTTAGCTCGTCTAGTAGGCTCGTGTCACTGGGCAGCTCACGGCTGCGCTTCCCTTTGTAGTCCATAATAGTTTGCAAGCCCTGCCACATTCGACGAGCGTCGGAGCCGGTGTAGTATAATTCAATCTATAAGGGCACAAGGTGAGACCCAAATGCAGACACAGGAGGCAGATGTTTGAGCTCCGATATTTATTATATCAAAAGGGGTAGGCAAAAGGCAGGTCAGGGACAGGCGAGAGTTCAATGATCAGGTCCGATTCCAAACAGTACAAGGGGATAGGCAGGCCCGAGGTCAGAACAGGCAGAGTGGTCAGGCAGGCAGATTCGGCGTCAGGACAGGCATGGGTCAAAAACCTGGTTGACTTGGAAATACAAGACAAACTGGCACAGAGAGACAGGAAACACAGGGATAAATACACTGGGAACTAATAGGGAAAACAGGTGACACCTGGAGGTGGGTGGAGACAATCACAAAGACAGGTGACACAGATCATGGCGTGACACAAGCTTAGTCCTGTATTGACGCTTTCCCTGTTTGATGGTTCGTAGAAGGGCATAGCCGGTTTTCTTATAAGCGTCCGGGTTAGTGTCCCGCTCCTTGAAAGCGCCAGCTCTGCCCTTTAGCTCAGTGCGGATGTTGCCTGTAATCAATGGCTTCTGGTTGGGATATGTACGTACGGTCACTGTGGGGACGACGTCATCGATGCACTTATTGATGAAGCCAGTGACTGATGTGGTGTACTCCTCAATGCTGTCGTAAGAATCCCGTAACATATTCCAGTCTTTTCTAGCAAAACAGTCCTGTAGCTTAGCATCTGCGTCATCTGACCACTTCCGTATTGAGTGAGTCACTGGTACTTCCTGCTTTAGTTTTTGCTTGTAAGCAGGATTCAGAAGGATAGAGTTATGGTCAGATTTGCCAAATGGAGGCTTAGGGAGAGCTTTGTACGCATCTCTGTGTGTGGAGCAAAAGTGGTCCAGAGTTGTATTTCATCTGGTTGCACATGTAACATTCTGGTAGAAATGAGGTAAAATGGGTTTGAGTTTACCTGCATTAAAGTACCCAGCCACAAGGACCACCGCTTCTGGATGAGCATTTTCTTGTTTGCTTATGGACTTATACAGCTCGTTGAGTGCGGTCTTAGTGCCAGCATCGGTTTGTCGTGGTAAATAGACAGCTACGAATAATATAGATGAGAACTCTCTCTGTAAATATTGTGGTCTACAGCTTATCATGAGATACTCTACCTAAGGCGAGCAAAACCTTGAGACTTCCTTAATATCAGATTTCGTGCACCATGTGTTATTTACAAATAGACACAGACCGCCACCCCTTGTCTTACTAAAGGCAGCTGTCCTATCTTGCCGATGCACGGAAAACCCAGTCAGCTGTATGTTATCCATGTCGTCGTTCAGCCACGACTCGGTGAAACATAAGATATTACAGTTTTTAGTGTCACATTGGTAGGATAGTCTTGATCGGAGCTCATCCAGTTTATTATCCAATGATTGCACGTTGACTAATAGGACTGATGGTGGAGGCGGATTACCCACTTGCCGTCGAATCCTTACAAGGCACCCCGACCTACGTCCTCGATATCTCTGTCTCTTCTTCATGCGATTGACAGGGATTTGGGCCTTGTCCGGTGTCTGAAGTAAATCTTCCGCGTCCGATTCGTTTAAAGAAAAAAATCTTTGTCCAGTACGAAGTACCTCGGTCTTGTCTTGATTTATCTGGAGGAAGTTGTGAGCCATTAAAGTATTTAAATCACTAATACAGTCTAATAAGGTATCTGTGGATCTAAAATCCTCTGGTGACACAGAAATGTAAAGTTGTGTATCGTCTCTGTAGCAGTTAAAATCAATGTTGTACTTTCTGATAACGCTGCCAATGGGTAACATATACTTTATAAACTTAACAGTACCGGACCCAAAATCGAACCTCGTGGACGCCACAGCACCTATTTTGACTCTCGACCGGTTAAATAGGTCCTTAACCAATTTAGAACTGGAGCGGAGAGGCCAACCCACCTCTCCAGTCTTTTCAGAAGGACATCATGGTCAACCGTGTCGAGTGCAGCACTTAAATCCAAGAGTACAAGGACAGAGAGCTGTTTGGCATCTGTGTTGGCTCTAAGATAATTTACCACTTTAACTATGGCTGTTTCTGTGCTGTGGTGGGCAAGAAAAACAGATTGGAATTTTTCAAAAACAGTTGGCACTTAAAAAAATTATATATTTGTTTGAAAACCAATTTCTCAAGAATTTTGCTTAAGAATGGAAGGTTGGAAAAAAATGGCTAAGAGCTGAAGAATCTAGATTACTTTTCTTCAGAAGGGGTTTCACCATAGCAGTTTTTAGTGCAGTTGGGAAAGTTCCTGTGAACAGTCAGTGATTAACAATAGCTTGCATAAATTCCACAAATGTACTTTTAGTAAGGCACACCTGTTAATTGAAATGCATTCCAGGTGACTACCTCATGAAGCTGGTTGAGAGAATGCCAAGAGTGTGCAAAGCTGTCATCAAGGCAAAGGGTGGCTACTTTGAAGAATCTCAAATATAAAATATATTTTGATTTGTTTAACACTGTTTTGGTTACTACATGTATCCATATGTGTTATTTCATAGTGTTGATGTCTTCACTATTATTCTGACAAGGTAAAAATCTGCCGTTCTGCCCCTGAACAAGGCAGTTAACCCACTGTTCCTAGGCCGTCATTGAAAATAAGAATTTGTTCTTAACTGATTGCCTAGTTAAATAAAGGTAAAATAAATTCTACAATGTAGAAAATAGGAAAAAATAAAGAAAAACCCTTGAATGAGTGTGTCCAAACTTTTGACTGTTACTGTACAGTATATGCCAAGTTGCTCTCTCAGAATATCATAATATCATTGGACCTGCAATTTTGATATAAGGTCCCATAGTTGACAGTGCATGTCAGAGCAAAAACAAGCCATGAGGTCGAAGGAATTGTCCGTAGAGCTCCGAGACAGGATTGTGTCACAGGTCTGGGGAAGGGTACCAAAAAATGTCTGCAGCATTGAAGTCCCCAAGAACACAGTGGCCTCCATCATTCTTAATTGGGAGAAGTTTGGAACCACCAAGACTCTTCCTAGAGCTGGCCGTCCGGCCAAACTGAGCAATCGTGGGAGAAGGGCCTTGGTCAGGGAGGCGACCAAGAACCTGATGGTCACTCTGAATGAGCTCCAGAGTTCCTCTGTGGAGATGGGAGAACCTTCCAGAAGGACAACCATCTCTGCAGCACTCCATCAATCAGGCCTTTATGGTAGGGGCCACACGGAAGCAACTCCTCAGTAAAAGGCACATGACAGCCCGCTTGGAGTTTGCCAAAAGGCACCTAAAGGACTCAGACCATGAGAAACAAGATTCTCTGGTCTGATGAAACCAAGATTGAATACTTATGTAAATGTGATATTTTTTTTAAACTGTTTTTGCCTTGTCATATTGTGTGGTATTGTGTGTAGATTGATGAGGACAAACAACAATTTAATCAATTTTAGAATAAGGCTGTAATGTAACAAAATCTGGAAAAAGTCAAGGGGTCTGAATACTTTTCCAAATGCACTGTACCTCTTTTTTTATTAATGGGAATAATTGGTGAACAGATTTTTGGTGAAGTAATTTCTAGCTGAATTCCTGGTGATTTTAGTATTTATTTTACCAAAAACTATAATCCCTCCCCCAAAATATATAATAATATATATATTTGTTTTGTTTTTTTGCAAAAAACTTTGGGGGGCCAAAGAAAATCACTTGAGGGCTGGTTTTGGCCCACAGCCACCTGTTGCTTATTGCCGACCCCTGGTCTATACTATCCACTTCTATCTATGCTGAGGTGCATATATTTAGTCCTTATCTGCACTGTGTGTAGCACGACATATAAATGCCACTAATCTTTTATTCAATATGATAGGATATGATACAATATAAATAATATTTACTGAATAGTTAATATTATACAATCATGGTCACATAGCAATGTGGCTCTTCCACCCTTTTCATCCAGTGACTGTGTCCCACCTTACCTTGAATTAATTTTATTGGACATATTTAAAATACATATAAAGTTGCGTTATTCATCTGAGCACAACAATACATCCCTTAAAATTTACAGATGACTTAAAACACACTAAAGTCTACCAACCTTGCAATTATAGTCTAGACAATCATGGACCCATAACAATGTGTTTCTTTCATCCATTCTCTTCCATCCTGTCCCACCATACCCCTGCCTCAGTCTCCAGACAGGTCAATCTGCTCCCAGACAACTTTATTAAACTGGAACGACTTTCACTCAGGAGAATTGCTCTCGCTCTGTTCTCCAGTGTTTTATTTCCCCTTCCTCTCCAGTACAATGCACTCCTCAGAACCCAGCATTCCAAAATAATGTTTGTGTGTGTGCCTGTGTGTGTGTGTGCCCGTGTGTGTGTGTGTGTTAGTGGGTTACAAGGAGTAGGTCAGGCTTTAGCCTCCTTCCCAAACTAATTACAGCCAGTGATGTTTGGCTTGTTTGCGGCTCAGAGGTTATTCCATTTTGATTTCCGGAGGAGAACACGGTATATGGATGTGAGGGAATATTGTGTTTATCGTGCCTGACATACCTGCCATCCAACCGGGTCTCAGTATACTCTCTCTCTCGCTTTCTCTCTCTCTCGCTCTCGTTCTGTCAGTGAGTGCACTTTGTAATTGGAATGCAGCCCTTTCTTCCTTGACTGGAAACCATGGCAACGATAAAAATAGTTCCCAGGCAAAATTGCAATAAGTCTTCTTACAGAGGTGGGAGGGGGTTCAGACATTTGTGTTAATCTGTGTGTTTTTGAGTCATTGGTGTTATATTGTATTGAGAATTCACAAGTGTACAATAAGCACACAAATGAAGCAAAAGTGTAAATATTACACAGTGGCGCCCCCATCTGTCTAAATGTTAGGGAGAGTGGGGTACGGAGAGACATTTTTTACATTCAGCATCACTCTGTGGATGAAATATAGTATTATTTCTAGCAAAGATATATACATATATTTCAGGATGTTGTGTATCCTTGGAAATAATCAGAATTCATGTAAACATTACAGTTTTGAAAACATAACCGTCTATGCCGTCTACAAATTTCTGTATTGATTGAAATATTAGCACTACATTTTTGAAACCGTCTTTATTCCCCAAACACAATTCATCATAATCACGATCGCTTTTTTGTCTTTTCATATTTTGAAGCATATTATAACACGCTTAACACCTAACAAACACTTAACATAGGCCAGGCCCTGTTGTTACCTCATATTACGCCTTGCATTACGCTTGGGAAGAAAACACTTCAATTTGCTAAACTTGCCATTGGCTCAACTTACCCCAAGACAAACATTTTGACTTTATTAGCCCACACAGCTACAAGGATGCACTTTCATGCTAGGTTTAGGACCTCATATTGAAGCTTATAGAGACCCCAACTGATAAATATATCTTTCTAAATATTTGGTCAAATTATCAATTGTGTGTATGGTTTCCTAGAAACAAGGGTGGCTCAACTGACCCCTTTAGCTCAACTTGCCCCAATCTCCCCTGCTGTCACGGAGTATGGATGTATGACAGTTTGCATACATATGGTAGCTGTTAGACTGACAATCTATTGTCACTGGTTGTATCTCACATTAAAGAGATATCATCAAAGCATCTCGAGGAATTTTACCTCGTCCTGTGAGTTGTACGCTAAAACAAATTGTTACTCATGAATGCATGGGAGTCATTCATAAACCCCTCATAGTTCTGCTGATGTGAGAGGTTAATGAACATCTACACTTGTCCTTTGAAGAGGCCATTTTCTGTAGACTGGAGAAATCTCTCCACATGTCAATGAAGCCTGTAAAGCCAGCTTGACCATTAACCTGAGGCCCCACAGGAAAGCACCCTGCCTCGTTTTGATATGGCAGAGCAGGGAGAGAGGTGGAGCGCTCACACACACAGCGGGAGAGAGGAGGAGAAGCGGAGGAGAGGGAAATGTCCCAGGATCCTTTCCAAACAGTCAGCATGACCACTCTAATTCTAATCAAAGCTGCCAAGTTTGAAAGAAGGAGGGGTGTGAGAGGGTGGGAAAGACAGGAGAGGAATGAGAAAGAATGGAGGGACATGAAGAGATAAAGAGAGGCATAGGGAGGAGGAGAGAGCAAGGGAGACAGTAAGGGAGAGGATAGCAGACTGAAGGGGTTCAGAGTAGCGCTACTGACGCCTGCCCTCTTCCTTCCTCTTCTTTCTAGCTCTTCCTTTGATGCAGGAAAAGAGGGGTATCGAGCGGAGTGCTCTGGAAATAGGATTCCTTTCAG
This sequence comes from Brachymystax lenok tsinlingensis, assembly GCA_030435695.1. NCBI lineage: Eukaryota > Metazoa > Chordata > Actinopteri > Salmoniformes > Salmonidae > Brachymystax > Brachymystax lenok. The sequence continues at coordinate 23,064,159 of CM059810.1, forward strand.
TCCCTCCGCTCAAAGAGGCTTATAATGTGGCCTTGCCAAGCAGACAAAGTGGGAATCCACTTCAAGTGTGGACAGGGTGACAATAGGTTGTCTGTATTAGGGTCTTGCAACAAACAGAACACAAACCCACCTACACAACCATTTCAACAGCAATATCCTCACTCTGAACTCAGTCCACAATAACTCAGGGCTTTGAAATCGAAAGATACCTGTGATTCCTTTCTGGAACAATAGGAAAAACAAAGTTTTTTTTTTTTTCTTTGCTTTGCTTTCTTTACTTCAATGCTTACAACTAGGGTTGCAGAATTCCGGGAACTTTCAATAAATTCTCTGATTTCTCCCGAAATCCCAGAATCAGGAGGGAATAAGCAGGAAATCCAGAATCATCCAACCAGGTATTCTGGAAAACCAGAAAATGTATTAAATGTTCCCGAAATTTTGCAACCCTACAACCCTCAACCAACACGCGGTTGGTTGAGTTACAAAGGTTTTGCGGCCTTGCTTAGAACACATAGCCAGCAGGCTGACAGAAAGCTTTTGAAGTAATGTATTGAGAATTTATTTGTGTTCCATCATTTGTGTTCCATTCAGGTATGGATGTGTGGGGGCAGTATGTATGACGTACCATGCTCCCGAGTAGGACATATCTACAGGAAATACGTCCCCTACAAAGTGCCGTCCGGAACAAGCCTAGCCAGAGTAAGTCAGACTGACCAGTCAATACACTGCTTCCATCAACTGGTTATGGCTAACATGTTGCCATTTTGACTGGTTGTCTATTAATTAATTGGCACATGGCTGATAGTCAAACTGAGGATGTAGGTTCAGCCATCTATCTGATTTAAGATGAGGTCTGACGAACTCGGCGCACTGTGACCTGTGCTGTGATAAGCTAAACAAACAGACAGTCCATCTCCTTACCCCATCTCTCCCTCCCTGTCTCTCTCCCTTATCTCAGAACCTGAAGAGGGTGGCTGAGACATGGATGGATGAGTACACAGAGTTCATCTACCAGCGCCGCCCAGAGTACCGCCACCTGTCCACCGGGGACCTGACGGCCCAGAAGGAGCTGAGGAGACACCTCAAGTGTAAAGACTTCAAGTGGTACATGAACGCTGTGGCTTGGGACCTGGCCAAGTACTACCCCGCTGTGGAGCCACTGCCTGCCGCCTGGGGAGAGGTAGGAAGTTAGGAATACACACAGAACGACCACACACACACACACACACACACACACACTACAACATACAAGACCACGTATGCACTCAGACAGAGCTAACGCACATACAGAACGAATGAGAACACTTGCAAGAGCCCGTACACACACACACAAACAGAAAGGCATACAAAGGCATATAAAAGCATATGTGATTACCTTAGAATCCAAAATGAAATGTCAGGTCATGTTTTCAAGGTCACTTGATACAAATAATAGGACTTCTCACAGTAAGCCCTACATAAACCCACTGTCTTACATGCCACCAATAACAGCTAAGTCTGAGCAGTATCCACAGGCTGATTTGGTTTCTTGCCTATTTTTAGCTGGTATTGTAATGGATGAATCTATTTCCAGACACCAATACATCAGCTAAGAGACGGTCCCTAAATGCCTCCACAAGTGTGTCACGGAAGGCTATTATTCTACCATAGCTATATCCCAAATGGCACCCTATTCCCTTTATAGTGCATTGCTTTTGACCATGGCCCAAAATAGTGCACTATATAGGGAATAGGTTGCCATTTGGGACTCTTACCATGTTCATTGATTTATGAAGGTCTGGTGCTCGCTGAAACGTAATGCGTTTCTCATATGGAACAGGCAGCCAGCAGCCTGCTAATGAAATGTTTTAGAGTAGACAGTGTCACAAAACGGACACAGCTGGACTGTCTGCTTCACTACCCTCACAAACCATAAGTAGCAGATTTTACTTTACATTGTCCATAAACATGACATGCAGTTTGCTGCATCGTATCCTGAGATGTATATCATGCTTCTCTGTGTACCTGTGAAGGGATGGGGCAAAGATGGCCTTGGCATTTTATCTCACGCTATCTGTTCTCTGGCACACACACACACACACTATCTCACTCTATCTGCGCTCTGTGAGGACGGGATCTAGCCTCAGGCAGTCATACCCGTAAATGCAGGAGCTGGAATCAGGTAGCCTGGAATCCACACTTGTATGCTCCGTTCACCATTTAAATAGTGGGGATTCTAGGCTAAGAATCAGGTATTCATGGAGATTGTTTCCCAACCAGTTTTTTTCCATTGGGTGCAGGAGTGGTTTTAATCATCACTGATAGATGGTTAGATGGACCTGGAATACATCATTCACTAATTAATTCATCCTATGTGCCAGAAGGAAACCACATCCTCTTCTCGAGCCACTGAAACATTTCAGAAACCTCACGGCGAACACGTTATACGTTAATATGAAAAAGGAAATACATTTTGCATTAGATATAATTGGATTCCTTGCTCTGCCTTCTTTTAGAAAATCTCACTTTCTATGTTTTTCTGACGTCCTGGCTCCTGGGTCAGGGTACTAATGATAATAGGTAGAACGTCAACAAGGCCATTAGCACAAATTGTACAAACACACACGTCCCAGCTTATTACCGTCCCTGCTGATTAACCACCCCTTCCAATTTAGCCAGTGTCACGCCTGCTCCCGCTCTTCCTCCCCCTGGCGCTCGAGGGCGCCAGGATCCCCGGCATTACGCACTCAAGCCACCATCAGTACGCACACCCGCCTTCCCCCCGTACGCGCATCAGCGATCATTGGACTCACGTGGACTCGATTACTTGTGTCATTACCTTCCCTATATCTGTCTGTTCCCAAGCTCTGTTCCCTGCTTCGGGATTCATTGTATTATGTCCGTGTTACGACGCTGTTCCTGTCTTGTTTCCTTGTCTGTTCCCGAATAAATGTCTGACTCCCGTACCTGCTTCTCCTGTCCGGCGTCGGCCCTTGCAGCCAGAGGTGAAAATGGATAGTAAATAAGAAGTGAAGCGAACATTTTCTTGATGAGAAAATGTTTGCACAGTAGGTAAATATCTCCTCTTTCCTGCCCCGGGTGAGGATGATAGTAATTTTAGCGTCAGGCTGACAGCTTCATGTGCCGTCTCTTCTCTGGCTCTCACCCTGCCTGTCACCCCGCCTGTCCCCGCTGTCACCCCACCTGATCTATGGAACTATAAAGATCTCTCATTGGGTATTCAAGCCGAGAGAGGGAGAGAAAGAGAGAGAGAGATTGTGAGACAGACATAGAGGAGAGAGAGCTCAGATTAAACTTCCTCTACATCTCTGGAAGATGACGATCAGGGGTCAGCCTTCTCGACACCTCGGCCTCGGAGCTGTGCAGACTGGGTAAATAGGGGGCTGTCGCTCTGACCCCCTCCCCACCATCCAATCTCCCTCCCTCCCCACAACTCCACACCACGGCTCCTTCAATAGGTCTAAATCACTTCAAGTGATGCAATCATCAGGCCTTTTGATTCAGCTCTAACTGTGTCTCCAGATCAGCGCTAGCATGTGGATAGGCATGGCATCAGGGATAAGCACTGTGTTTTGCTCCTGGGCCCATTTCAGACAGATGAGTCTTGGGAAAAGTGGAGAGTGAAGGCCCATTATGCAGTACAATTCGGGCACCATTATTGGTCTTTCAGAGCGATCAGCAGTTTAATGGCCCTGTGGTTAAATGCACTTTGTCGATGCGGGCGGCAGGCTGAGGGAGTTTGATTATTTGAAGTTTCTGAACTGCAATGCAGGTGGGTATTATTTAGCAAATCCGACTGCACTTCTGGCAAAACCTTTTGCTTTATTACACGGTAATGCTGCTCCACGGGTCCCTGATACGCACAAAAGTGCCAAGTTTGTTTGGAACATTTAAAGGACTAAACTCTTAATATTGTTTTCCATGTAAAATACTGTATAACTTTGCAACAAAGATTTGTATTATTGGATAGAATTAGGTCTATGTCAGGAAAACTGTGTTTTCCTTGTCTTTTCTCATTGGCTGCATCATAGAGAATATAAGTAATCTTATCTCAGAGTAGAACTATGTGTGGGTGACGATGGGGCTGCCTGTAGAAAATTGGTCACATCTGACCTGTACCTAATGGATGTTTCTTTTGTTGTTCAAGGGGAAAGGTGAAATCCCTTGTCCTGAATATTTCACTTCTTCATGATGGGAAAAGAGGAGAGCCTCTCTAGTTTATATGCAGGAGCAACCAAAGAGACAGAAAGCGCCGAGGCAAGAAATGTGTCGCCATTTTGTTGAGAATTTATCTGTCATTCCATTAGTTTAGTTTTTGTTGCTCCATTTTTCATAGCTCAAGAGTTTATCTCAAGTCCACAAAAGAAACAGGTTATCCCGACCCAAATAAAGTCCGTAATCTGTACTCTGTTATTAGAAAAACATGTACAACATTGAGGAGAGCTGACATTGAGTTTGTAAACATTTTATAATCAACATTTTCAGAGCCAACCATAGCGCTGTTGTCAGACATTCTCCACACTAACAGTCAAACAATCACCATTATTTGATACAGCCCTAGCTAATGTCTTTGGCCCCATCTAGTGGCGAGCAGGGGTAACACATTTTACAAGAGAGTCAACAATGTGCAAAACACCTCTGAGTATTCCATCCCTGGTCTCCTTCCTGTCAAATACAGTGTCTCACTCTGACCCTGCAGGACCTCCTCTCTCCAACCATTCCTCTCACTCTTTCTCCCTCCCTCTCTCTATCTATCTCTCACACACTAACTCACTCTCCCCCTCTCTCCTCTCCTCTGCCCTTGCCTCTCTCTCTCCTCTGAATGTGTTAGTGAGAGCCACAGAGACAGACAGAGACCAGGCTACTTTAGATGCAGTGTTACTGGATTCATGCATTATTGAGCCATACTGTGACACCAGCCAAGCTCACCTGAATGCTATAAAGAGAATTAGGCAAATGAGACAGTCAATCAAATGTGTCTGAAACCTTTATAGTTTTGTTTTCACAGTAGGGGCGCCTATTAACTCCAGCTTAGAGGGAGAAAGATGCTCCAGGTAACTATTAGCGTATCTCTTACAGTCACTGGTGAGAGTAGATCTTGTCAGCAAACTGTGAGAGCTTTGATACCATGTCAGATCATACGCTGTTACTTAAAACCACATACTGTGTATAGATAGTTGGCTGCTTGTACTAAGTTACTGTGTAGTGTGTTTTGCCATGGATTCCACTCACTATACTCTGGCGTCCTGTGATCAGAGCGTTGAGCATTAGAGAGAAGCCGGAGTATCTCATCCTGTGGTCTCTACATCTATAGATCTATATTGCATGGTGTTTGTGTGTGTGCGTCTGCGTGTGTGTGAGAGTGCAACTCTTCACCGAGGGCTCCCTTTCGCTGTTTTTTGGAGGCTTCAAAGTGTGTGTGTGTGTGTTTGGTTTTAACTGAGCCCTCTCTCTCTTTGTGTCCTTGTAGATTCGTAACGCTGCATCAGGACTGTGTATAGACTCCAAGCACGGCCCCACAGGGACAGAGCTGCGACTGGACGCCTGTCTGAAGGAGGGGGCTGAACGCACCTGGGCACACGAACAGGTAGGTACAACCAGAGCCGTGTACTGTATAGTAGGGTGTAGGTGTAGTCTAGGGGTAGTTCATACTATATTATACTGTATAGTAGGGTGTAGTCTATACTATATTATACTGTATAGTAGGGTGTAGTCTATACTATATTATACTGTATAGTAGAGTGTAGTCTATATTATACTGTATAGTAGGGTGTAGTCCATACTATATTGCACTGTATAGTAGGGTGTATTCTACACTATTATACTGTATAGTAGGGTGTAGTCTAGTATACTGTATAGTAGGGTGTAGGTGTAGTCTATACTATATTATACTCTATAGTAGGGTGTATTCTATACTATATTATACTGTATAGTAGGGTGTAGGTGTAGTCTATACTATATTATACTCTATAGTAGGGTGTATTCTATACTATATTATACTGTATAGTAGGGTGTAGTCTATTATATTATACTAGTAGGGTGTAGTCAATACTATATTATACTGTATAGTAGGGTGTAGTCTACACTATGATATACTGTATAGTAAGGTGTAGGTGTAGTCTACTATATTATACTGTATAGTAGGGTGTAGTCTATACAATATTATACTGTATGGTACAGTGTAGTCTATGCTATATTATACTGTATAGTAGGGTGTAGTCTATGCTGTATTATACTGTATAGTAGGGTGTATTCTATATTATATTGTGCTGTATAGTAGGGTGTAGGTTTAGTCTATACTATATTATACTGTATAGTCGGGTGTAGTGTATACTGTATGGTACAGTGTAGTCTATACTATATTATACTGTATAGGAAGGTGTAGTCTATACTATATTATACTGTATGGTACAGTGTAGTCTATACTATATTATACTGTTTAGCGGGGTGTAGTCTATACTATACTGCATAGTAGGGTGTAAGTGTAGTCTATAACATATTATACTGTATAGTAAGGTGTAGTCTATAATATATTATACTGTATGGTACAGTGTAGTCTATACTATATTATACTGTATAGTAGGGTGTAGTCAATACTATATTATACTGTATAGTAGGGTTTAGTCTATACTATGTTATACTGTATTGTAGGGTGTAGTCTATACAATATTATATTGCTCTAGGTACAGCACATCACTGGCCTGTTAATCATTCATTCAGTCAGTCAGTCAGTCAGTATCAGTCAGGAATGGCCCCTCCATGAGTCCGGCCTGTTAATCATTCAGCCAGTCAGTCAGTATCAGTCAGTAATAGTCGGGAATGAATGACCCCTCCATGAGTCCGGCCTGTTAATCATTCATTCAGTCAGTCAGTAATAGTCAGGAATGAAAACTTGATTGCTGACATGAAAAACATTTTAGTAGTATATCAACAATGCAGTAATGAAACACATACCAAAATATCATTTTTGGGTGGCATTTTCCTTTAAAATACAAAACAAGTTTAGGGTACTGTAGCCGGCGACTGCTTCATATGCAACTAATTTTCCTGCTGTTTACTGTTAAATCTGAACAGATCATCACTGAATTCTTGTTCTCATGTTCATCCGTCTCTACAATGTCATTTAGGGTATTCATACTGTGAATCTCATAACGGAACTTGGATGCCATGTTGTGCCTGTGTACTTGTTTGTACTCAGATATTTACATTTGGCTGGAGAGAGGACATCAGGCCAGGGGATCCTCTCCACACCAGGAAGTTCTGCTTTGACTCTATCTCCCAGAGTTCCCCTGTCACATTGTATGACTGCCACGGCATGAAGGGCAACCAGCACTGGAGCTATAGGAAGGTAACTTAACACAGAAGGAAATAGAACACGATTATATTGTGTCTGTATGGTACTTACTTTACTTCTGTTTTGGCTTTATATTCCATGTGGAACATAATCAGAAATCAATAATCAACAGAAAGCCTGGTAACTTACATACCGTATGATTAATGTTACAACACCGCATCAAACACCTCATCATTCATTTACTACCACAGCCACAGGACGGTAGCTAATACACACAAGTTGTGTGGTCATTCCACTGCCACAGCAAGGCGATCTAACTAAATTGCGTTGATAACAGTCCTACACACCAGGGAAATGTCCATATGTAGCCACGTAAAACACTGTAGTCAAGGAAAGTAGGCCTGATGTATTCAGTCACAACACAATATTAAAGTCATCGGATAGAAAAGATGTACACTGCGTTTTTACTGCTGCGTTCCAGGTAGAGGAAAGTAATAGGGGACTTATTTTATCGTCACACCACTCCTATTTCCTACACATCGTTTAGGGAGTAGAAAATAATGTTTACTCAGCACAAAATCAGAACGTCATTACAGTCCCATCTCTCTTAAGGTTCTGCCTAGAATGACTCAATGAGGTTCAGAGGTGCACAGATGCTAATGTAACAGTGTAGCTTCCGTCCCTTTCCTCACCCCTACCTGGTCTCGAACCAGGGACCCTCTGCACACATCAACAACTGCCTCCAATCGGTCCACAAAAGCCACGGCCCTTGCAGAGCAAGGGAAACAACTACTTCAAGGTCTCAGAGCAAGTGACGTGACCGATTGAGTCCCAGATCTGTTTGCCACCTCCATTACTGTGGCAAGACAACACAGGCAGGTCTTGAACTCAGGCTACACAGATGCAATAGCCGCTTATTAAAGGGCTGAGGTGGGCTTGCACATTGCATGGTGGCCTTGAGGCTGTGTAAAATCAGGAAGGCGGACGCATGTTACAAGAACTAAATTACTGCCAAGTACCTCTGAGGCATTCTCCACCTCCTCATCTTTCTCCACAACGTTATCCCTCCCCACAGAATCCTTTTTCAGTTTGAATCCATCACTGGCTATATTTAATAGTTTGCAATCACCATAGATAATCTTTTTATTGGAAGCCAGGGACGTATTTTTATTTTGTGTTGTCAGTTTTCAACGATTCGTACTTCCTTCAATTCATCTTTCTTTTGCAGCTGAATTATTTCCCTTTCCCTTTCTGTCATGCGAGGGAGGATGAACCCAAAGAATATACATGCAGAAAAGTAATGTAATGGTTCGTTGGAACTCTGGGTTTAAAAACTCTTGTGTGTTGAACTCATATTTATCAGCCTAGTTTAACTCCCAAATTCAGACCCCTCTCTCCATGAAATGAAGTAAACTCAGATTAGAATGAAGGGAGGAAAAACCTTGTTGCAGTCAGTTGCTCAGCTTTCCGTCTGTAATCTGTTTGAAGGGAGTGGGAGATGAGAGAGCAGGATTAAACAGCAGCCTGCCTGCCGGAGACAGGCTTACCTGTCTGTACTTTATTTGAATCATTTATCTCAATCCTTCTTTTCCTCCCTCTCTTCTCTCTCTCTGCCTCCTGCTCGCTCTCGCTCTCTCTCTCTCTCTCTCTTTCTGCCTCCTGCTCTCTCTGTCTCTCTTCTTTCTCGCTGTCTCCGTTGCTTTTTCTTTCGTACTCTGTGTGTCTGTCGCACGCTCTCACTCTCTCTCTCTCTCTGGGCCAACATATACAGGATAAATTGCTGTACCACCTGGTGAGCAGCGGTTGCATGGACTGCAGTCCCGGTGATAAGAGGATTTTCATGAATAAATGCGACCCTGGGTCGGAGACGCAGCAGTGGCTGTTCCAGAGAGTCAACGCCACTGTCCTGGACAAATTCAACAGCGCTGCGGCTGCCAGCTCTTAGGAACCAGGCGCCAACCCCACGAAACCCCCACCCCCACCCTCCCCAAACATGTGTGCATTGCAGCAGCCAGGCAGTTAGCTAGCGGTCCTGTCTCCCAGACCCCCCAGTTCATCATCAGAGGGGCTGCAAAAGGGAAGAGAAGGGGTTGGGGGGTGGGGGTGGCTGGGACTACGTTTCTGTTCTGTCGGACGGATCCTCTGCCCTATGGAATCAGATCCAAAATGGAGGATAAAGACTCCTTCCTGGCTGAAAGAGATTCTGGGATTCTGCCTGGTTCTGCCCAATGGGCTTATGGGACGTTCAAGGTTGCCTATCCTCAGAGAACCAACCAGACTAGACTAGACCCAAGCTAAGCTGCCACACAGGGGCACCTTGCTGGTGGAGGACACAGAAACCTCCAGAACACTCAAAGGTCAAACACAGCAGGTCTAGTAGACTGGATTTGTTTGTATCAGGTTGCAAAAAGGAATGTTCCAACTGTCACTCAAGATCGCATGGTGGATTTGTACTATATCGGAGGCTAATGAAATGATTTGCTCATTTTTGTATGGCCATTTATTTTCCATTATTATTTTATTAGTATTTATTTTGTATTAATTTATTTTGTCTTTTTTTTAAGAATAATAATTTATTAAGTGTATACTTGAATGGGTTTTTCAGATTTCTGGTCCCGTGATTGTACGATTTGAAGTTGTGAAGTTCAGCCAATGAAAATGATGTAGTAAACATGAATAAAATGTGAAAAAAGTACATTCATTATTGCAATTGTATGGCGTGTGTGAGCATTTATGATGACACATCTCACAATGATATTACATGTAGATAGCAGCCAAGAAGATGCCCATGGACATGATTATGCATGTGGGTGCTCATTCAAAAGTGATGATTGTGTGCCCTCTTTTGAAGAGCTTTCATAACTCATCTACATGTGCACTAATGGGACGATTCAGCCTTAGGAAATGTATGCCTTTTTTACACGTTTTGATTTAAGCACTTCTTAGTATTTGCTATTCAGACTTACCCTATGCACGGGCATAACAAGGTTTGCGGGTGTGGCTCCCTTGTGCACAGTGTATACATTTGATAAAATTCCAGAAAGCACACCCACTGGCACACCCACTGGGTGGCCAACCAATTTGATCAGGGAGTTGTTCTGATTGTTGATCTTAATCAATCTATTTAATCGCCCACACCAGAATAAATCCACTTTTTAGTTGAAAGATGATGATGGCCAGAGCTCACCCATGGTGTTGCCCAACGATTTAATTCAATAAGTCATCGTTTTTAAGCCCAAATATATCATATTTTGACTAAGTGACAGCCGAACTGCCCACTTTGTGCAAATCCATGTGAATGCAGTCTTTTCTTATGATATGACATACAGGTTATTTTCAGCCTACGTTTCGTTTCAGTGCTGGGTTTTATTTGAATGTTACCGCCCACCAGTATGGCATTGTTTATTAATCAGAAACAGCTGCAATGTTATTCCTCTTCGCAACTGAGATGACAGCCTTTGTTCCAGTTGGCCGCCTGCGCCATGGAGCAAATTAAAATAGGAGCAAATTAAGTGTTTTTGCACCTCCTTTTCTTACTAGAAAATTATCATAATCCATTGGAAAATGTGTACATTTTCAGATATTTTTTTTTATCCAGTCTGTATTAAAATATATACAGTATGTATATATATATATTATAAATTGTATAATTGCGTCATATAATAGCATTTTTACAAACCCACTCCCCGTCGCCCCAAGATTAATGATTTTGTCCACTAAAGTTTTGTTTCACTACACGCTCCACTGCTTTGATTGGTGTAACGTTAGCTAGAAACCACAAGTGTCTAACCATATAATGAAAAGGCAAAATAAAATTCAAGGAATTTATAGTTACATGTAGCCTATCATTTCACTTCCCCTTGTAAAGTTTTTTAGAAACACCCGTTTAAGGGAATACTTTATCTCCCCTAATCCTGATGTTTCTACTGAACATGAAGGTTGCTCACCTGCACATACTCCGACTCCTTTTAGAAGTAAGAGTTATTTTATACCTCCAGCCAATCGCAATCACTCTATTGAGACATATTGCAGACTTGTTGAAAAATATGTTGTTCATCTCCTTAAGAACAAACAGGAGTACATATCTTTCCATAATTTACCTAAGGATGAAAAACAAGCTTTGCTTCATTTACAATCCGATATGTCAGTCCTTACCCGCCCTGCTGATAAGGGTGGATCGGTTGTACTCATGGATAGGACCGTTTATGTAAATGAGTGTCATAGACAACTGTTTGACAACACCTTTTACAAGGAACTCAGAAGTGACCCCACTGCCCAATTTACGAACACGATCTTTACTGTCCTAGATGTGTATTTAAGTTCTGTTCAGATAACCAAAAAATAACTACTTTTTGGCGACACCCTAAAATTGCCACTTTCTATACTTTGCCTAAATTACACAATGTTACAAAACCTCCAAAACCTCTATTGTAGCGGGCATTGATGCAGTAACAGCCCCTCTATCTACTTTTGTTGATTCTTTTACTAGACCACTCGCAGAACAGTTCCCCTTCTTTGTAAAGGACACCAGCAGTATGATCTCTATCATTGAATCTCTTGATCCTCTCCCTGAGAATACTTTGTTAGTTACTTTTGATGTTGAGTCGTTATACACAAATATTCCACACGAGGGCGGTATTGATGCTATGGAACATTTTCTTCTGCAACGTGACCCTGATTAAATACCTTCCAGTGCCTGCATTATAACATTGGCTGAAATAGTACTCACAAACAACTACTTCATGTTTCTAAATTATTTCTTTATTCAGACGAAGGGTACTGCTATGGGATCCCCCATGGCTCCTAACTATGCTAATTTGTATGTGGGTTACATACATTTTCAATCCTCTCAAAAATGTTTTCTTGCCTAACATCATTATTTGGAAACGGTATATTGATGATATTTTTGTTCTATGGAGGGGTGATGCAAAACAGCTCCAGGCGTTCCATGCTTTCCTTAACTCCTGTTCTGAGCATCTGAGGTTTACTATGCAATCTGATCCACATCAAATCAGTTTTCTGGATCTTCTGATCTTGTGTGAAGATAATGTTCTATACACTGATCTTTACAGGAAACCTACTGATCCTAACAGTTTGTTGAGGGCTGACAGTTGTCACCCACTTCCCTTGAAAAACAGTTTGCCCTACAGCCATTTCTGTCGAATCAAAATAATTTGTAAAATACAATCAGATTTCGACAGAAATATGGCTGAGACGCAAAGAAAATTCAAGGAGAGGGGGTACAAAAATAGTCAGATTAATATTGCCATTCAGAAAATTCAAAACAAAACGAGACATTACCTTTTTCAAGGTCAGTCTCGCAAAAATAATCATTCTTGCATTCTAACTACCCGCTATTCAAAGTGCTCTGAACAAATTAAGGGAAACGTTCACAAACATTGGCACATTCTACCTTCCCTTGGTCGTATTCTCGCGGGCAGAAACCTCAGAAATCAATTGGTAAACCCTGATTTACCACCCCTAGATATCCCTACACCACGTGTATTTGCGCCCCTACTGGATGGAAACTACAAGTGAAATGGCTGTGCTCAATGCAATGGCACTTATAAATGTATATCCTTCAAACACCCCCAAACAGGGAAACAGATCCCAATCGAAGGTGTTATCATGTGCTCCACTAAGGCAGTTATTTATCTTATAACTTGTCCTTGTGGTAAAAATGATGTGGGTAAAACAAAGCGTGAGTTAAAAGTACGTATCTCGGAGCATCGTAGCACCATTAGGTGCAAAAACTCGACTTACCCAGTTGCGGCCCACTTTTTGGAAGCAAACCACTCGATTTCGTCTCTACGTTATATTGGCATCAACATGTCACCCTCCCTAGGAGAGGGGGTGACCTCGACACTTTATTGTTAAAACGAGAGGCTGCCTGGATCTTTAATTTAAAGACCCTTGCTCCCTTCGGTCTCAACATAGCCATTCTTGTGATTAGTGTGATTTTGCTATTGTAAATGTTTGTAGGCTTATGTAGCCAAATTGTATCTATGATCGTACGTTATCCATTTCTGTTTTTTGTATGCTATTTTAATACATGAGAATTAGCCAACGATATCAGGCCACACCCGGCCATGATTACAGACACCTGTGTGTGTCTTTTGACACTATATAAATGAGTCACCCCGCAGTGTTTGTCATTATACCCTGATGAAGACAGCTTGTCTGTTGAAACGTTGGACATAAACATTTTTGCATCTGAGCTCCTAGAGTGTGCGGCTCTCCTTTATTTTTTTAAAACTTCCCCTGTGAGAACCATGAGCATCGTCTGACTTTGCTGTACCGCATGTCAAGAAGCTGATTAAACAGCATGATCATTACACAGGTGCACCTTGTGCTGGGGACAAGAAAAGGCCATTCTAAAATGTGCAGTTTTGCCACACAACACAATGCCACAGATGTCTGAAGTTTTGAGGGAGCGTGCAATTGGCATGCTGACTGCAGGGATGTCCACCAGGGCTGTTGCCAGAAAATGTAATGTTAATTTCTCTACCATAAGCCACCTCCAACGTTGTTTTAGAGAATTTGGTAGTACATCCAACCGGCCTCACAACCGCAGACCACTTGTAACCACGCCAGCCCAAGACCTCCACATCTGTCTTCTTGCCCTGCTGGATCTTCTGGGGGGGTTATGTCTGTAATAAAGCCCTTTTGTGGGCAAAAACTCTGATTGGCTGGGCCTGGCTCCCCAGTGGGTGGACCTGGCTCCCAAGTGGGTGGGGATATGCCCTCCGAGACCCACTCATGGCTGTGACCCTGCCCAGTCATGTAAAATCCATAGATTAGGGCCTAATGAATTTATTTCAATTGATGGATTTCCTTCTATGAACTGTAACTCAGAAAAATCTTTGAAATTGTTGCATGTTGCGTTTATATTTTTGTTCAATATAGAAAAACATTGTTCTATAATTCCGGATCTTCATCTTATTCTTCAACTATTTATATGGCGGATTCGCAGCTGCAATTTACGGGCAATGTCAAAACTTTGGTGATAACAATAGATGGCAAAGTCAAAGATAGTCCAGTGGTTTCCATCTGTGGCGAAGTTGTCAGTGCCCCATTTGTTGATGTTTATCTCTAGGACAGGAAATTACATCAAGTAGTGGCGGAAACTTCCTCTGGGGGTGTCCTTTAAATGCTGTGTACTTCTCTTTTGATTTTTGAATGTAGCCTTAAGGAGAATGCTTTCAGAATGGAGATCAAAACATATGCATATTTATCTCAGTTTGAGAAGCCATGCATAGATTTCAAAACACTGTTGTTTCACAATATGTATGTTTAGGGACGTTTTCATGAATACTAAAGGTTAATGGAAAAATAGGGTTTCATTCATTCTGAAATTTGCCACATTCAGTTCATCAACCCAAGGTAATGTTGGAAGATTAGTGTAGAAAGATTAATAACAGGGAGAATAGTGTACAATAGTATACCCTAGCCTATTATAGTATACCCTAGCCATAATCATTTAATTAGCCTACATGTCCCCAAAAAACAAAGCAAATTAAGGTAACAAAACAATGATACATTGGCAGTTAAATATGTGTGGTTATTTCTGACAGTCGATGCTGATAGTGACTAATATTTAACATGATAGAAATAGTAAGAAACAGACAAAGTCGTTGGGGCACACAATGAAAACATTTGAGAGTGCCGGCAGGTAGCCTAGCGGTTAGAGCATTTGGCCAGAAACCAACCAAATGGTTGGTGGATCGAATCCTGAGCTGACAAGGTGTTAAAATCTGTCATTCTGCCCCTGAGCAAGGCAGTTAACCTACTGGGCGCTGATGAAGTGGATTAGGGCTGCCTCCCGGACGCCTCTCTGATTCAGAGGAGTTGGTTTAAATGTGGAAGACACATTTCAGTTGTACAGCTGAATAGGTATCCTCTTTCCCAAAGGTTCATTTGGCACAACTGTCGTTAGGCAAGGCATTGCCGCGTCATCAAATGCGCCAGGCTGTAGTAGCCTATCCATTTGGCTTGCGTCTCCAAGTTTCATCACTGCAAGTTAAAAGGCCATACAATTACAATTATGCATAAGGTCACAGCATTTTATACTTCACTGTAGGAAAGGGGTGGAAATGCCTGTCATGCTGATATGCTTTTTAAAAATGATATATTATAAGTCCCCACCCCTCACTCATTAACTTTACTCCCACTCATCTCCAGTTCTAAATTCCAACCCTTGATTTCGCTCAGGCCATCCCACCTGTCTCTGCTGGCCACCCTTTTCGGATTTCTACACGCCGTATACCTTTCAACTATGCTGTGGTGTTTAACATACAATTTGAATCTATCTAATCTAATAGAATCAAAGGATTTGCGAGAGTATTCATATATTATCGAGTGACTGACTGAACAGGTCTCTCCAAATCTCTCAGCAAGGGTTCATTTACAACATTGTTTTTGGTTGATAAAAATTGGGCTCAAAACAGGTGGGGCTTGCCCTGAATGACGGGTCACCACTGGATATGACTAATGAGTTCATCTAATTATATATATTTTTAAATGCTTTATAGTTTGCTTCCATGACTGGTATCACATTCATCTCCAGTGATCAGAAGAAAAAATCTTATAAAACAATTGCTATTATTATTTACAATTCCCTTCTCCAAGCAGATTACTAATTTACCTAGCTATTATCAATAGCTCCTATCAATGTATAAATTACAGTGCATGGAGAATGGTGTTATTTTTATCGGAAAATAGAAAGTATATGTTTTCCACTTGGAACCGATAGGTTCGCTCGACCTTATTCATGGTTTCTTCGTGTAAAAGTGGAGGAATTACAGTAAGTCAAAGTCAGAATACGTGTATCTGTAGACACACCTCTGCCACACCTCCATTTCTATGATCTCCACCCCAAACAAATACTTGGCTGGCACATGTGTTTCCCCATGCTTAATGCTGTGTTCGTAACCAAGTGGGAGTTAGGAATTTACCAGCTGTGAAGTCATAAATACCACTTGGATGCGTTCACATGCTTTGAACTTGTTGAGAAACCAGATTGGCTAATGACAAACAAACAAGCTGCATAAACTAGAAGTACAGCTATCATGCTTGTAAACAAATTAGTGTTCAAATAATGTTTTGTTTTGCATTTAACTGCCGAAAATGCTGTTATTGGGGTAATTTCCTTAGTAGGTATTTGTATTTGTATTTATTAGGGATCCCTTTGCTACTCTTTCTGGGGTCCAAACACATTAAGGTTCTTACATTACATATAAAACATAAATAAAACAGTACATCATATAACATTATTACACCACTACATATCTACAATACACAATATATAATACCACCATACAGCAATATTACATATGTGTAGAGTGTGTGTAGAGTGCGTGTGGTAGTGTTTGTGTGCGTATTTGTGTGTCTGTACCTGTGTGTGTGTCTCTTCACAGTCCCCGCTGTTCCATAAGGTCTATTTTTATCTGTTTTTTAAATCTGCATCAGTTACCTGTCTGTTCTGGACTTGGGGATTGTGAAGAGACCTCTGGTGGCATGTCTTGTGCGGTATGCATGGGTGTCCGAGCTGTGTGCCAGTAGTTTAAACAGACACCTCCGCGCATTCAGCATGTCAACACTTCTTACAGAAACATGTAGTGATGAAGTCAATCTCTCCTCCACTTTGAGCCATGAGAGATTTACATGCATATCATTAATGTTAGCTCTCCATGTACATTTAAGGGCCAGCCGTGCTGCCCTGTTCTGAGCCAATTGTATTTTCCTAAGTCCCTCTTTGTTGCACCCGACCACACGACTGAACAGTAGTCCAGGTGCGACAAAATTAGGGCCTGTAGGCACTGGCGGTTCTGGGGGGGCAGTGCCCCTGTGACAACAATTTTGGACCCTTGTGGCCCCCTAAATGTGGAGTATGAAATAATTTTTGCATAACTAATTTTTGCTATTGTTCTTTTTTTACATCGGTTATTAGACAGTGGCAACGCGGAACACTAATTAAACCCACACATTTACTAGAGGGACATGGTCTTTTGCCTACTAATGCCTGCAATGAAGTGAAGAAAACGATATGACAACAATAACGTCTAATGTAACTGGCCCCTCTAACAGTACAACTGGCCCCAGCTTGGCCCCCCCAGTTGAAAGGGTCTAGAACCTCCACTGCCTGTAGGACCTGCCTTGTTGATAGTGTTGTTAAGGCAGAGCAGCACTTTATTATGGACAGACTTCTCTCCATCTTAGCTACTGTTATATCAACATGTTTGGACCATGACAGTTTACAATCCAGGGTTACTCCAAGCAGTTTAGTCACCCCAACCTGCTCAATTTCCACATTATTGATTACAAGATTTAGTTGAGGTTTAGGGTTTAGTGAATGATTTGTCCCAAATACAATGCTTTTACTTATTCATTGCCACCCATTCTGAAACTAACTAACTGTAGCTTACTTGCATAGTGTTGAGTTATCCGCATACATAGACACACTGGATTTACTCAAAGCCCGTGGCATGTCGTTAGTAAAGATTGCCCTGGGGTTCTACCTGGATTATGTTGGCGAAGCTTCCATTATAGAACACCCTCTGTGGTCTGTTAGACAGGTAACTCTATATCCACTATACAGCAGGGGGTATAAAGCCATAACACATACATTTTTCCAGCAGCAGACTATGACTGATATGTCAAAAGCCCCACTGATGTCTAACAAAACAGCCCCCACAATCTTTTTATCATCAATTTCTCTCAGCCAATCATCAGTCATGTGTAAGTGCTGTGCTTGTTGAATGTCCTTCTCTATAAGCGTGCTGAAAGTTTGTTGTCAATTTGTTTACTGTAAAATAGCATTGTATCTGGTCAAACACCATTTTTTCAAAAGGTTTACCAATGGTTGGTAAAAGGCTGGTTGGTCAGCTATTTGAGACAGTAAAGGGGGCTTTACCATTCTTAGGTAGCGGAATGACTTTTGTTTCCCTCCAGGCCTGAGGGCACACACTTTCTAGTAGGCTTACATTTAAGATGTGGCAAATAGGAGTGGCAATATCGTCCGCTATTATCCTCAGGAATTTTCCATCCAAGTTGTCAGACCCCGGTGGCTTGTCATTGTTGATAGACAACAATACTATTTTCCACATTCACTTTACGGAATAAAAAATTACAATCCTTGTCTTTCATAAATTGGTCAATTATACTTGGATGTGTAGTGTTGGCGTTTGTTGCTGGCATGTCATGCCTATGTTTTCTAATCTTGCCAGTGAAAAAAGCATTAAAGCAGTTGGCAATATCAGTGAGTTTTGTGATGAATGAGCCATCTGATTCAATGAATAATGGAGCTGTTTGCCTTTTTGACCAAAATGTCATTTAATGTGCTCCAAAGCTTTTAACTATCATTCTTTATATCATTTGTCTGTGTCATAGTATAGCTTCTTCTTATTTTTAATCAGTTCAGTCTGATTTCTCGTTTTGCAGTACGTTTGCCAATCAGTTGTGCTGTCAGACTTAGTAGGTGACGTCAGAGGTCAGCATGTGGGAGAAGTGGGAACGCAGAATGATAGACGAGTTTCCCACTAGTAATTAATTAGTTCCATTTACTCGCCTTTAACTTGGGTCTTAATTCCTTTTTTATTAATCTAATCTATTGAAGGTATTCATAATTATTTTGAATTCAATCAGTCAGCTTTGGTCATTTGTTCTGTAGTTACCATAAATGGACATGAGGGGTCAGCTGTGTTCATGTATTCACCACTGCATCTTCTCTCAAGTCATTCTACCATTTTGCTCCATAACTGATATAAAACACAACATAGGGTATAATTTAGATATCTATTTTGATATTACCTAGATTGCTCGATCCGGAGACCTTGCTAAAAGTAAGAAAGCAATGAGATACTCTGTAAATGAGCAGTTATTCTACGGTCTCTCAAATCATGCCTCACATCACTATCCCACTTTACAAGTTTTGCTTCTTTGTAGGAGGCTGATGTGGAATGTCAAGACGTCACCTCAATGCTGTCTGCCACACACATTATGTTAATATAGAGCAGGGATGGGCAACTCATGGCCTCCCTTTTGTTGAGAGTTAGAATAATAGAATACACAAGGTACAATTTCGAAATTTGGTTGTGCCTCAGCAGCCAATTGTCAGCTAAATGTTTTTAGATTGGTAAGTTAGTCTAGCGGCCAGCTATCTAACTTTGTAGTAAGCATGGTGAATTACAGACCGGGGTGGGGCCCGTTGATCATCAATTACAATATTAAAAACCACAAACATTTTCCTCCACGTATTGGCAAAATGTGTAGAAATGCAGGAAATTAGCTGTAAACTTACTATGCGGTCATGTGGGAGGCCGCAGACCCACTGCGCTCCATGTGTTGTGTTTTTCGCGGCCCCCACCCCAATCAGTTGCCCATCTCTGATATAGGTTATTGCTATTAAGCACTGCCAAAAGGGCATATCCCATGGTTGGTATTAATAATACAGTCAGTAAAGTATTTGATGCACATGTAACATATTACTATAATTTCAATCCCCTCTAGTTTTAAGTTGTACGTACGGGATACTTGTGGTATACGTCGTCCAACGAAATGCTTAATTCCAGGGTCCTTCTCGACAATGCAGCAACAATAAGAATTATAAAAGATAAGAATACGAACAGGGGTAAATGGCAGTAGAATAGAATAATAGATTTTAACATTTAGCACACTCTCATGCCACGTGTTACGCGGAGTGGAACCCAAGAGCAGACCCAGATGAGGAGATCGGGATGAAGTAACCAAGGTATTTAAATGAAACACAAAGGGAAGATGGAGTGCAGGCCAGGGGAAGCTTGGGTGGGTTGCAGGAAACCAGGTGTGGATGCTGAGGCTGGAGCGAGAGGGGTTGGAACAGGGTAAGCAGATCCGGAGGGGAATCCAAGGGAGTAGTAGAATGGGGAATCCAGGACAGAGTAACAGGATGACGAGACGTGGGACTGGAGACATGGACCAGACTCAGAGCGGGCGGAACTGCAGCGGAGAGGAAAACAGCATCAGGCAAGGAAACCAGGCACAACAGGATCTAATCGTAACAAACTGCTAGAAGCGTAGACTGACTGAGCAGAGATTACAATCTGAGTATTTGTAGAGGTCTTGATTATGGAACCGATTGCAGCTGGTGGGGATCTGCTGGTGGGGATCTGCTCTGACTCCAGCACACCCACACACAGAGAGAGGGAGGGGGAGAGTACTGGGGGAGTGGCGGCAGGTCAAGGAGACACAGGATGAGCAGTAAAGGGCGTTGCAGGAGAAGATGTGACAATATGTAAGAGTATAGTATAGTGAACAAAAACATAAACGCAACATTAAATGATTTACAGTTATATAAACTGAGTTACAGTTCATATAAGGAAATCATTAAATTCAAGTACATTTGTTAGGCCCTAATCTATGGATTTCACTTGACTGGTAATACAGATATGCATCTGTTGGTCACATACCTTAATCAGAACTAATACCTTTGGATCAGAACCAGTCAGTTGTGTGTGTGTATATCTCTATCAAAGAAGGTTGGTGGCACCTTAATTGGAGAGGATGGGCTTGTGGTAATGGCTGGAGCAGAATTAGTGGAATGGTATCAAATAAATCAAAATGGTTTCCATGTGTTTTGATTTAAAAAATAATAATTTAAGTATTTAACTAGGCAAGTCATTTAAGAACAAATTCTTATTTACAATGACTGCCTACCCCGGCCAAACACTAACGTGCCTACCTTAAACCATAACCACAACCCTTACCAAACAACCCTGAACTTAACCATTGAAATGTTATCATCAATGGGGTGACGTAAGCGTTGGGTCGTCCCAGGATCCCGGATGCAAGGACCTATCTGTAATAGCAAAGACTTGTATCTGTGGTAATAGCCTACCGAAATGTGGCAATGTTTTATTGTTATGCAAATACGATCCGCTAATAAAACAAGCCTGCGGCTTCCTGGTTTTGATTGCTCCACATCCGTCTACTTTTTCAACCTGCGTTCCAATTGTTATCAGATTGCATCATTATAGAAATCATAGGCATGCCTTACATTCAGTGTTGATTTTAGCATTTGAATCTTGGTGGGGCAAAAAAAGAAAATGTGGGATGCATGCCACCAAAGCCACTACACAACACAACACAAAAAAATACATGAATTGCACTATAACGGTGACAAACTATCCCAACAGCAGTCCCAACACCTTACCACTGGTACACCTGTTTATCAGCGGAGCCTTGTCTGGCAACGAAACAGTTCATTCAGCCTCATTTACTGCCTTTTAAAAAAACATAGCTGATATGGCTGACTTGCTTTCTACTAAGTTTCTACTGACAATTGAGATGTACAAACTATGGCATAAGGGGTCGACAAGCGAATAAGAGGCCATCCGTCAATAAAACTATTTGTTTAGCCCTTTTGAAATGTACAGCAACAGAATTCAGAACATGGGCCGTTCTTACAGTGTTCTCTCTGTACACCAAGTCAGAAGCGTAGGATAAATAAAGGGGGCATATAAGCAGACAATGAAAGCTCTTACAATATTCAATGATTACATTTCTCAAAAACAGGTTATAGGCTACATGTTCACCACCAAGTCAGATCAGTAGGCGAAATTAAGAGGTGAAAATAGATCAAATTATTAAGGTGAGGCACATGGGCTACTAACAGCTCACTACACAATACTTATTACTTTCTTAGCAACAGTATACATATCTCCTTGGCATATTACATCATTTACGCAGCAGCATACAAGACATTTTTGGACTCACCTTGTTGTGCTGTGCTCACTTGAACAGGAAGGTGGTGAGTCTGTCTTTTGAGGGCAAGTCGCAGTTCTAGAAAGAGGCCCGAGTTCCGAATGTACAATTCCGAGTTAGATGAAAGTTCTAAACGTATTTTCCCAGTCGTAGCTTGTTTTTCTCGAGTTCCCAGTTGTCTTAAACTCACTAAAGTCAGATTTTGCAGTTCCGAGTTAACAGTTGTTTTATGCGTGGCACAAATCAAGCTTCTCTGACAGCATGGCCAATGTTGAATGTTTATCATTTTAAACTAGGAAAAGAGACCCTTAATCTTAGACTTGGGACCACACAGCCACTCCACTGAATAGCAGGCTAATGATTGCTTTGCAATGCTTGCAGTTAGCGACTGATTCCTTCCAAACCACTCATTGTTGAATTTGCGATTTCCAACTTGTTGTGTAATGTCCAATGGCGGATGAGCACCGATACGTTTTATCTATAACTTCTCTTAATTATTTATCTTTTTATGACAAGTATTAAAAAGGATTTGCCAGTAGATTGTCAACTTGACTCATGATCATGACTGCTAGCTAAGATTTTGAAAATATGATGTTGACATGATCAGTCCAATCAAAGGCCAGTGACCTTAAGCCTTCTTGGATGGGCACTTCTAATGTAACTCTATGGGAGCTATGCCTTACTCAAGAAAACAAAATTCTTAATTCAATGATATATGTTTTTTTTTACTTTGTTTGCAAACTGATATGTGACATATTAATGCCAAATAACATGCAAAAAAGGAATCCCCTCGGGTCGCCACTGCTTATATTACAAAGGAGAGAGAGAGAGAGATGCCAACGCCAACGAGGGGGAGAGAGAGAGAGAGAGAGAGAGAGAGAGAGAGAGAGAGAGAGAGAGAGAGAGAGAGAGAGAGAGAGAGAGAGAGAGAGAGAGAGAGAGAGAGAGAGAGAGATGCCAACGAGAGAGAGAGAGAGAGAGAGAGAGAGAGATGCCAACGAGGGAGAGAGGGAGAGAGAGAGAGAGAGAGAGAGAGAGAGAGAGAGAGAGAGAGAGAGAGAGAGAGAGAGAGAGAGAGAGAGAGAGAGAGAGAGAGAGAGAGAGAGAGAGAGAGAGAGAGATGCCAACGCCATCGAGAGGGATTCAATCAGGAGAGGCGCAGGGTTGGCTTATTTGGGATTCGAACTGGCTTTGGCAGTCAGGGGTGCCACGGAGTAACGAGGTTAGCTAGCACCTCGTAGATGGTCTTATTTTCAAAATGAGGTTAAGAGTTGGATTTATTCTTCGTAGTGTAATAGTTATTGTCACATTCTTAGGGCTTGTGGTGCTTTGGTCTTCCCTTTCGCCGAAAGAGAACGACGAAAATCCCTTTGCTAAACGGGTAAGTTTTCAATTACAACCAGCTTTCGATTTGTCAAATGTTACCATTTATATGTTTCATGTTTTGTTGTAGCTATGCATTCTATAACATTTTTGGCATATAATTCTGGCTAACGTTACCTAACCATGTTGCTAACGTTAGCCAGCTAGCAAGCAAATCTGAGTCGTTGTCATGGAGATTGTTAGCGTTTGGGTCTATTTTAGCTAGCGACTGTACGCGTAATAGAGTGCAAAAATGTCATTTGGACTTGATGACAGTTGCTAACTACCATGTGCTTATACATTTTGGTATCTAACGTTAACTAGTTAACCAGCCAGCTAACGTTAGCTAGCTAGCGTTCCTGCATTGAACCCCACTCATTCCTGAATGTCCGGTCATATTTCAATGCTTTGACGACAATATCAAACATACCCGGAAGGCTTTAGCTTGTTAGCGGCGTCTCGTTCAAATTGTCTCCCGTTGCTCACGAATTCGACAATAGCTATCATTGTATGAAAAGACACCACCAAGCTTGTGACAACGTTTGTGTTGAAATGACACGTAGCCAGCTGCCTGGAAATCTAGCCAACTACGTTAATGCATCCTGAAGCTAAACTCACACCTGTCAAGACTCGCACCGAAGCTGTAATTGCCTCTGTCGAATTAGTGATACTGTATTAAAACAAACAATGTCGTGTAATATGTCTTGGTTAGCTATGTTTACTGTGAACCTCATGAACATAAACGCATGTGCATACCGTAATGTGGCCAGAGAAGGAATTTGACTGTAAGCTAATTGCTGGGGGACTAGATAGCCAATTGAGATGTCAAGTAGGGTAGATTAAGACCTTTGCTGATCCTGCAAACCTAGGTGAAGAGCATGATCATCTGTTTAACCTATTTACACCTTGTAAAAGCTAGTAGCTACCGCTGTCAGCTAAACTTGCTTGATAATCTAAGTCTATCACACCCTCCATTTTAGGCATTGGAAAAGCAATAGGCCTAGCTAACCTCTTTCTGATTCTATGTAGGAGGGAGATGCCCCTAACCTCTTGCCTAAGAATGACATTGCTGACCAGTTCAAACCCGTGGTCCCCTGGCCCCACGTGGAAGGGGTTGAGGTGGACCTGGACTCCATCCGACAGAAGAACAGAGGAGATGACAAGCTGGTTCCTGGCAAACCAGCTGACGGTCCTCAGAACCAGCAGAATGTCATCCAGAAACAGTATATCACCTTCAAGCCCCACACCAACGTCTACTCTGCACCCGTCCTAAGGAAGGGGACCCTGGGGAACTTTGAGCTCAAGGAGCCGGAGCCCCACGGGGTGCAGGATGGGCCTGGGAAGGGGGCAAAGCCATTCGTCCTGGGAGCGGAGTACCACGAGGCCGCCCAGGCCAGCATTAAGGAATTTGGCTTCAACATGGTGGCCAGCGACATGATCTCCCTAGACAGGACCATCAGCGACATTCGCCATGAAGAGTAAGTAGTATTAAGGCGTGAGCCCAATCCAGGCAGATAGACAAGGTGCTGGGTCATACTATACCTTATTTTAGACATATGCCTATTGGAATGGTTTGTGTGTTATGGAACTGTCATCAGCTTCATGTTTTTTCTCTTCTAAATTTGTCTCACTGGGTGTTCCAGTTGAATGTTACTTCATCGTTCCTTTTACAAATGTATTTTTTAAAAGATCATAATGTATCCATGGCTTGACATTAAGGTCTGAAAGGCACCCATCAGGCAAGTCAGGAGTCTTTTTATTTTAATTATGATCACTTGCCTTAACGGGGAAACCAGAAAGATCAGTTAGGCTATTGGAATTCTTTTTACAGTTTTGTTTTCACCTACTCAATATGGCAACCTAAGAGGAGGCTCAACTTGCGTCGCTGTTCAGAGTTCACTTGCCCCAGGCAATAGGGCAACCCTTTATGTCAATCCCGGTACATGTCATTTAGCAGACACTTTTATCCAAAGCAACTTTGTCATGCGTGCATACATTGGAATCTAACCCACTATTCTTGTGTCGCAAGCGCAATTCTATACCTGAAGGGCTGGTATGACAAGGGTGTGGGTCAGGCTTTTTAAAGGTTGGATGTGCAATGTTAACAGAACGAAGGCCAGTTAGGCTATAGGGCTAGGTGTTCTATTGAAGATGTTTATCAAGTCATGTCTGTATCGGCCACATTCTACCCACTTAGGATGTGGAAATTTAATAATGGTAAGAATAATTTTATTTTATTTAACCTTTATTTAACTAGGCAAGTCAGTTCTTCTTACCAAACCACATGACCTTTGTTTTGGAGGTGTTCAGAACAAGGTTAAGGGTAGAGAAAGCTTGTTGGACACTAAGAAAGCTTTGTTGTAGAGTATTTAACACAAAATTCAGGGATGGGCCAGCTGCGTATAAGACTGTATCCTCTGTATTTAAATAGATGAGAGCTTCCTACTGCCTGAGCTAAGAATGATGCTAGGAAGAATGCTGGCTTTCTATGCAACACCTTGATTGAGTTACACACTGTACACACAGACGCATTGTCTGAAATGTGCTACTCAGTTTATGACGAGGTAGCCTACTATACGTCACAAATTATACGTGTGTTCTGATGGCTAGCAAGAAGGTTTGTTTCTACTAGTGTTAATTTAGGCAGCAAATGGTGACTGAAATATTCGTCAAACAACTATTTTTCAGTGGCAATTGATGAGACTATAACAGACCAAAAAATGTATTTCAGTTGACTAAATCGAGAATTCTCTGACTCCTAAGTGGACTGGGAAAGAGTTTTTGGAGTGATCGCTTCACCTTAGCTAACCTGCCTTTTTAGTAGCTACCCTTTGCCCGGTTGTGAAACACAAGCCTAAAAAACAGCATTGTTTAATAATAAAACGGTCTAGGTATGTTTTTAACTCCCTTGAGTAGGCTATAGAAGAGTAGGCCATCTTTGAATTTGTAGTCTCGCTCAGCCCTCCCACCCTGGGACTAGCCCCTCCCTCTGCAACTGGATCCTGGACTTCCTGACGTGTCGGCCCCAGGTGGTGAGGGTAGGCAACAACACCTCCGCCAGGCTGACCCTTAGCACGGGGCCCCTCAGGGGTGTGTGCTTCGTCCCCTCCTGTACTTCCTATTCACCAACGACTGCGTGGTTGTGCACGACTCCAACACTATCAAGTTTGCTGAAGACATAACAGTGGTCGGCCTGATCACTGACGGAGAGGAGTCAGCCTACAGGGAGGAAGTCAGACATAGCAGTGTGGTGCCAGGACAAAAACCTCACTCAACGTCAGTAAGACCAAGGAGCTGATTGTGGACTATAGGAGAAAGGGGAGAGCACGCCCCCATCCACATCAACAGAGCTGATGTGAAGTGGGTTGAGAGCGTCAAGTTCCTTGGCGTCCATATCACTAAGGACTTAACATGGTCCACACACCCGCACAGTCGTAAATCGCTTACCTTTGAAGATCTTCTTCTGATGGCAATCCGAAGGGTTCAAGCAAGACAATAAATGTTCCTTTTGTTAAAAAAATCTGGATGGATTTTCCTCTGGTTTTCGCCTGCCAAATCAGTTCAATTATACTCAGACATTATTTTAACAGTTTTAGAAACTTCAGAGTGTTTTCTATCCAATACTACTAATTATGTGCACATCCTAGTTTCTGGGCCTGACTCCCAGGCATTTTACTTTGGGTACGCCAGACTCTCCGAACACTGACCCGGGCCCCGAACAGGTTAACGTTACCAGTAGCCTATATGCAAACATTTTGGTGGCACAGAAAGAAAAAGTGATAGCAAACAACTTGACTACTTGCCACTACGCTATATCTGATTGGGTAAATAATTAATTTATTTTGAGTTCATGTGGACCCAGTGACCGAATTGATCACTGGGCCCCGCCGCACTTGAGCACAAGAGACTTGGGACTCAAGGTCTAGGGAATCTACTACATCTCTGGTCAAAACAGTCATTAGCTCCCGTTCTACTTTTAGACCTCAATGGGGCTGCAGTGTCTGTGGAACATTGATAACAATGGCAATGATGTGACTGTGATGGAGGTGTGTAACCCATACTACTTTGCCAAAAGCCTAATTTGCGGCACCATCTTGTGATTGTGCTTTGTGCTCTCAATTCAAAGGGCTTTATTGGCATTGCCAAAGCAAGTGAACTGGATAATGAACAGTTAACAATACACTTACAAAAGTTTCAAGAATATACATTTCAAATGTTATATTATGGCTATGTACGGTGTTACAATGTACAAAAGGGGAAAATAAATAAACAAATATGGGTTGTATTTACAATGGTGTTTGTTCACTGGTTGCCCTTGTGGCAACAGGTCACAAATCTTGCTGCTGTGATTGCACACTGGTATTTCACCCAATACATATGGGAATTATCAAAATTAGATTTGATTTCTAATTCTTTGTGCGTCTGTGTAATCTGAGGGGAAATATGTCTATGGTCATACATTGGGCAGGAGGGTAGGAAGTGCAGCACAGTTTCCACCTCCATTTTGTGGGCAGTGTGCACATACCCTGTCTTCTTGAGAGACAGGTCTGACTACGGCGGCGTCTCCCAACAGCAAGGCTATAGCTCTCGCTCTCTGCATCTTTCTGTTTTTGTATGTAATGTGCAACATCTATGCAGGCTGATTTGTGAATTTACATGGGCAGATAACTTGTATATAATATTATTCTTACTGTATATGTTTTTCATTTCTGCTGTTGGGAAGAGAATAGGAATTTATGCAGAAAAATGTTGGTAGGACAAAGCTATATGTTTGCACATGAAAGTCAGTGATTTGTTTGCTATAAGTTAGCTCATTTGTGCAAATATATTTGTTTTCAATAAACATGAACTATTTAGTCTCCAATCTAAGCCAATCCGGTCTGTTTTACCCCATTTAGTTGTGCACGTGGCGGTTTTGTTTCTAAACAACCAACCCATCTATAAAGAATGAGGGGAAAATATATCAAAGTTGCTAGGCGACATGGACAAAAATCCATATCACGATAAATTGACTGAATTATCACTAACGATGAGTTGAACGATAAATGTATAACATCATTTTTTTACATTTCCATTAACTACTTCTTTGAATGCTGTAGCTATCAATTGTCCCGTTTAGCAATCACCCGTGTTGGGGTAATGCGTTAACCTGTTACTCATAAACAGTCTGATTTACATATAAAAGTAACAAAGTGAAGTAACGCATTTTCAAATTGGGTAATATTGTTAGTTAATTTGTCAAACAATGCTAGCGTTACTTTCAGAATCATATCTCAACCGGGCGTGTTTCCATGAACCGATCTCGACTTGTTTCCTCAGTTAGTTCTTATGCGAGCTGAGAGGCTGTTTGGAGAAATGTCATGACAGCTGCTGTCCGTAGAATTGTATAGAGGGCGCACCTCTGTTCTTTGCCATTGATCGCTTCTGTGATAGCAAAGCCCATAGCGGGTTTTCCTGTCTAGTGGAAATGGTCCCCTCTATACAACTCTATTGGTCTGTGCATGTGCAGTCTATATCTAGAACTGGTGGCTCGTGAGATTTTGAATGTAAATACAGTGCATTGGGAAAGTATTCAGACCCCTTGACCTTTTCCACATTTTATTACAAATAAACTGAAGTATCATGTTTACATAAGTATTCAGACCCTTTACTCAGTGCTTTGTTGAAGCACCTTTGGCAGAGATTGCATCCTCAAGTCTTCTTGGGTATCACGCTACAAGCTTGACACACCTGTCTTTGGGGAGTTTCTCCCATTCTTCTCTGCAGATCCTCTCAAGCTCTGTCAGGTTGGATGTTGAGCATTGCTGCACAGCTATTTTCAGGTCTCTCCAGAGATGTTCGATTAGGTTCAAGTCTGGGCTCTGGCTGGGCCACTCAAGGACATTCAGAGACTTGTCCCGAAGCCACTCCTGCACTGCCTTGGCTGTGTGCTTAGGGTCGTTGTCCTGTTGGAATGGTAAACCTTTGCCCTGAGGTCCTGAGCACTCTGGAGCAATTTTTTTTTAAATCAAGGATCTCTCTATACTTTGCTCCGTTCATCTTTCCCTCAATCTTGACTAGTCTCCCAGTCCATGAAAAACACCCCCCCCCCCAACATGATGCTGCCACCACTATGCTTCACTGTAGGGATGGTGCCAGGTTTCCTCCAGACGTGACGCTTGGCATTCAGGCCAAAGAGTTCAATCTTGGTTTCATCAAACCAGAGAATCTTGTTTCTCATGGTCTGAGAGTCTTTAGGTGCCTTTTGGCAAACTCCAAGCGGGCTGTCGTGCATTTTACTGAGGAGTGGCTTCCGTCTGGCCACTCTACCATAAAGGCCTGTTTTGTGGAGTGCTGCAAAGATGGTTGTACTTCTGGAAGGTTCTCCCATCTCCACAGAGGAATTCTTGAGCTCTGTCAGTGACCATTGGGTTCTTGGTCACCTCCCTGACCACGGCCCTTCTCCCCATTTTGTCAGGGTGGCCTCAGGGGTATGTGCAATGCTGCTGGGGGTACGCCAAATAAAAATGTGATTCACATTTTCAAACCGTCCATTTAGATTTTCCAACAGGGCTATACATTTGGGTGATTTCTCACCTGAGTAGCCTCGTTTCACTGCCAAAAATAAATGTAACCATCTAGTGTTCAGCAAAATAACAACACAATGTCAAATACAGGTAGCCTAGTCAAATAATGAACATCCAATCACATTAACCATTACTATGTAGCCAAACAAAGCTGCTGCTCATTCAGTTTGCTCGAAAATTGTTAAAAAAGTAAGGCCCGCGTCCATAGAGACACGTACCAGCTCTACTGGTAGTACTGCTACTACCAGCAGTACTATACCTGCACCTGTCGACGACACAAGTTGTTCTGCTTCCACGAGCACATCCAATGCTAGCATCAGTAATTCTACATTTGTTGTTTGCCCAGCTAGCATTAACACTGACAGTTGTGAATCTGATGCAGCCGAAGAGCTACTGCCCCCTTACCCGAGAAAGCACCGAACAACAGACAGGGACGTTGGACCATCAAAGAGGCGCAAATATGATGAGAACTACATTGATTTGGGCTTCACTTATATTGGGAGTAGCGCCTTTCCTCAGCCACAGTGTGGTATATGTGCAGAAGTACTATCTCACAACTCGATGAAACCTTCACTCTTGCGCAGACATTTAGAAACAAAACATGCCAATTTGAAAAATAAACCACAAGAGTTTTGAGTGAGAATTAAGACTACTTTCGAGTAATAAGACATGTATAAAAGCAACAGATACCATTAATAAGAAGGGACTAAAAGTGTCTCATATGGTGAGCTACCGAGTGGCTAGGACAGGCAAGCCCCATACTATTGTGGACGACTTCATTCTTCCTGCTGCTGCTGATATGGCTGGGACAAGGCCCAAAAAAACTATACACACAATGCCTTCATCAAACAACACTTTTATGACGCATCAGTGACATGGCAGGATATGTTTTTGAAACAAATACTGCTTCGCATGCAAACCAGTGAATTATTTACGTTACAGCTGGATGAGTCAACAGACGTGACGGGGCCTGGCACAGCTCCTGGTATATGTCCGTTACGTCTATGGTGGGTGTCAATTAAGGAAGACATCCTCTTCTGGAAACCAGGACAACAGGAGAGGATATTTTTAAAGAACTTGACAGCTTTGTGACATCAAATGGACTTTGGTGGTCAAGATGTGTTGGTATCTGTACTGATGGCGCAAAAGCCATGACAGGGAGGCATAGTGGAGTGGTAACGCACGTGTGAGCAGTTGCTCCCGACGTCACTTGGGTACACTGCAGCATCCACCAAGAGGCTCTTGCTGCCAAGGGAATGCCTGACAGCTTTGTTAAAGCAAGGCCCCTGAACTCTCGTGTATTTTCTGCATTATACAATGATATGGGCAGTGACCATGTAACGCTTTTACAATGTACAGAAGTGCGCTGGTTCTCAAGGGTTAAAGTATTGACACGTTTCTTTTAAATTGAGAGACGAGCTTAAAGTTTTCTTTACTGACTATAATTTTCACTTGTCTGACCGTTTGCGTGATGACGAGTTTCTCACACGACTGGCCTATCTGTGTGATGTTTTTTCTCTCCTGAGTGATCTGAATGTAGGATTACAGGGACTATCCCCAACTATATTCAATGTGCGGGACAAACATGAGGCTATGATTAAGAAGTTGGAGCGCTTCTCTGTCTGCATTAACAAAGACAACACACAGGTCTTTCCATCATTGTATGATATTTCTTTTTGTGTGCAAAGGAACTCAAGCTTACGGACAATGTCAAATGTGATATAGCGAAGCACCTGAGTGAGCTGGGTGCGCAATTACGCAGGTACTTTCCCGAAACGAACGACACAACTGGATTCGTTATCCCTTTCATACCCTGCCTCCAGTCCACTTACCAATATCTGAACAAGTGCGCCTCATCAAAATTGCAACAAGCGGTTCTGTGAAAATTTTATTTAATCAGAAGCCACTGCCAGATTTCTGGATTGGGCTGCGCTCAGAGTATCCTGCCTTGGCAAATCGCGCTGTTAATACACTGATGCCATTTGCAACCAAATACCTATGTGAGAGTGGATTCTAGACTAACACTAGCATGAAAACGAAATACAGGCACAGACTGTTAAATGATTTAAGACTGAGACTCTCTCCAATCCAACAGAACATTTCAATTTCGAGTCTCCTAGCAAAGGGTCTGAATACTTATGTAAATAAGGTATTTCTGTAAAAAAAAATATATATATATATACATTTGCAAATAAATCTAAACCTGTTTTTGCTTTGTCATTATGGGGTATTGTGTGAAGATTCAGGAAAAAACATTTATTTAACCATTTTAGAATAAGGCTGTAACGTAACAGTGGAAAAAGTGAAGGGGTCTGAATACTTTCCGATTGCTCTGTAGGTAGGAGCAGCAGCTCATCTTTGGTAGAGCATTCTCCTTGCTCCCTATGACTGTCAAACAAATGGTGAGATTTTTTTTTTATGAAAGTAATGCAAAGTAGTATAGTAGTAATGCGTTACTTTCCACACAAAGCAATATTGTAAAGTAACTCATTAAACAAAAGTAATGTAATGAGTAATATTTTTTTTCAACTCATCCTATTAGCGGCATTATTTAACTTCACATTTCTCTACTTTAGTGTAATTATCAATATCTGTAAAATGCCCTCAATTAATTTCTTTCCAGCTCTATCACACTAGACCTATGTATACTGAGCAAAAATATAAGCGCAACATTTAATATTGGTCCCCGTGTTTCATGAGCTGAAATTAAGAATCCCAGAAATGTCCCATATGCACAAAAAGCGTATTTCTCTAAAATGTTGTGCACAAATTTGTTTCCATATCCATATAGTGAGCATTTCTCCTTTGACAAGATAATCCATCCACCTAACAGGTGTGGCATATCAAGAAGCTGATTTAAACATGATCATTACACAGGCTCACCTTGTGCTGGGGACAATAAAAGGCCACTCTAAAATGTGCAGTTTTGTCACACAACACAATGCCATAGATGTCTCCAAGTTTTGTGGGAGCATGCAATTGGAATGCTGACTACAGGAATGTCCACCAGAGCTGTTGCCAGAGAATTTAATGTTAATTTCTCTACCATAAGCCACCTCATGTCGTTTTGGAGAATTTGGCAGTATGTCCAATCAGTCTCACAACCGCAGGCCACGTGTAACCACGCCAGCTCAGGACCTCCATATCCAGCTTCTTCACCTGTGGTATCATCTGAGACCAGCCACCCGGACAGATGATGAAACTGTGGGTTTGTACAACCAAAGAATTTCTGTACAAACTGTCAGAAACCGTCTCAGGGAAGCTCATCTGCGTACCTGTTGTCCTCACCCGAGTTTTGACCTGACTGCAGTTCGGCATCGTAACCGACTAGAGTGGCAAAATGCTCACCTTTGATGGCCACTGGCACGTTGGAGAAGTATACTCCTCACAGATTAATCCTGGTTTCTACTGTACCGGGCAGATGGCAGACAGTATATGGCATCGTGTGGGAGAGTGGTTTGTTGATTTGTCAACGTTGTGAACAGCATGCCCCATGGTGGGGTTATGGTACGGGCAGGCATAAGCTACGGACAACTAACACAATAGCATTTTATTGATGGCAATTTGATTGCAGAGATACCGTGTCGAGATCCTGAGGCCCATTGTTGTGCCAATCATCCACCGCCATCATGTTTCAGCGTGATAATACACAGCCCCATGTCGCAAGGATTTCTACACAATTCCTTGAAGCTGAAAATGTCTGCATACTCACCTAACAAGTCACCCATTGAGCATGTTCAAGATTATCTTGATCGACGTGTACGACAGTGTGTTGCAGTTCCCACTAATATCCAGCAACTTCGCACAGCCATTGAGGGGTGGGACAACATTCCACAGGCCACGATCAACAGCCTAATCAACTCTACGTGAAGATGTCATGCATGAGGCAAAATCGTGTTCACACCAGATACTGACTAGTTTTCTGATCCACGCCCCTACCTTTTGTTAATTGATCTGTGACCAACAGATGCATATCTGTATTTCCAGTCGTGAAATACGTAGTTTAGGGCTTAATTTATTTCAATTAACTGATTTCCTTTTATATAAACTGTAACTCAGTAAAATCTTTTGAAATTGTTGCATTTGGCGTTTTTTATATTTTTGTTCAGAGTATATCATAGTTTTACCAATGCTATGCGCGAAGTGATGGGAATCCCTGTAACAACACTGGTTAGTATGCATTGATGGAACTCTTAAGATCCGGTGACGATGTAATAACACGAGGGGCAGTCTACGAGACCTCTGTGCCAGTGGGAGCCCTACCATAGAATATCAGCGTAGATACAGAAGTGCAGTCCAGCCAGCCAAAACACACGCAACAACATAAATCCAATTGACCTGCATTATGGCTTTAGTTTATATCAGAGCAGATTAGGGAACAGTCATAGCAGAACAAATGAGGAATGGAGGCTAGGCTGTCCCATGGCAAGGTCAACCCAAGGTTCTCAAGCTGAGGGGAAACCTTTTGGATCTCATTTGTGTGGAGTTGTTTTGGATTCAGTGTATAAACAAACGTATCAGATCGCCTTGTCCTCCTAACCCTAGAAGTAGAATGCAGCTACAGATTTCTTTAATTACTGGAGATGCGTGACTGATAGCCTATACTATTGGGATAGGGACGTGTTGCCAGTGGTCTGGTTCTTGATAAGACTGTTACGTAGGTTTTATTACTGTACACCCGAGAGGCTCGCAGTTAAAAACCAAGGCAGTGGCTTTTTCAGCTGCTACAGAATCGGTGTCCACAGAAGGTCATCAATACAGCAGTGAATACTCAGTGTCGTACCTCCAGTCTGGCGTCAATCACTATCAACAGATATGAGCACAATCCATAAGTCTAGTGACCAACCCCCAACTAGATCACTGGAAATGTGTGTTACAGAAATATGCGAAACCTTGTGTTAATCACTCTTAACTAAATATGATCTTTAGTCCTCTTTAATTTTCCAACTACATATGGCCAAACCAGGGGAGAACGACTGCACCCTCTCATTGAAGCCATGGAAGTTCAAGGCCAACAGTGGTATGGCAGGCATTGTTAGCAGAAAACAGGATTCCCCAATATAGTGAATGTATCTTTGTGTAAAAACAATCCTGGAAGACCATCATGGTACCAGTAATTGCTTCTAATACACCAAATGTATGTCCTTGAAATTATTTTTTCAATCGTACACAGAAGTATAAGGGTAATTGAGTTGCTAATGGCAGCCTGCAGTACCCCGGTCGGTCTTCAACTTGAGTTACTCGGTGAGGGAGCAGCGTCACTTCCTGGAGTAGCTCAAACGTTTCAGGTTATGTCTCCATGAGACGCCGTCTTAATAGCGCATTGAAGCCAATTGAAATCTGTTGTCTTCACGTAGGAATGAATGGTGTCACCTCATCGTTTTGTCTGTGTACACACATTGGGCCAAACACACTGTCACTGATTAACTCGCAATGGACTAATACTGTGTAGAGAACAAACAGGCAAAGGTGTATTTCTCCAGCCTTTCATCTGGCCGTGGGCCCAGTGGGAACACAAAGGGCACCTTTGAACAGTCAGCATGAGACCGTACAGGACAGGCATTCCTGGCTGGACGCTACAGTACAGGCTTTAGGTTAGGTGGCTGGGCTGCTGACATCCACGTGGACTTTACTATAGCCTAGGCAGTATGGCAGATAATGGATGATATTCTAAAGAACATAATGAGTGATTCTGTCTGGGCTAGGCCCTCTTTGGTTTGGTGCTTCCTTGGAATGTTGGCCAACATACTGTCGACTGATTACATTAACTGTAGTAGGTGTGAGACTGTTGCTTCACCCAGACCAGGGGTGTAGTGGAGGGTAAACGTCTCTTTCACAACTTTCTATTTGTGAAATGGCATTCACGCACTTTAACCACTACAGCACTGCCCCAGACTTAACTGTTGATATTAGCCAGCAGCATACCACCCTGCATCCCACTGCTGGCTTGCTTCTGAAGCTAAGCAGGGTTGGTCCTGGTCAGTCCCTGGATGGGAGACCAGATGCTGCTGGAAGTGGTGTTGGAGGGCCAGTAGAAGGCACTCTTTCCTCAGGTCTAAAGAAATATCCCAATGCTCCAGGGCAGTGATTGGGGACATTGCCCTTTGTAGGGTGCTGTCTTTCGGATGGGACGTTAAACGGGTGTCCTGACTTTCTGAGGTCATTAAAGATCCCATGGCACTTATTGTAAGAGTAGGGGTGTTAACCCTGGTGTCCTGGCTAAATTCCCAAGCTGTCCCTCATACCATCACGGTCACCTAATCATCTCCAGCTTAGAATTG
This sequence comes from Brachymystax lenok tsinlingensis, assembly GCA_030435695.1. Taxonomy (NCBI): domain Eukaryota; kingdom Metazoa; phylum Chordata; class Actinopteri; order Salmoniformes; family Salmonidae; genus Brachymystax; species Brachymystax lenok. Next base: position 23,100,401 of record CM059810.1, read on the forward strand.
GCTCATTCATCCCCCTCCAGCGTCGTCCTGGTTTGGACGGGGTAGGCCGTCATTGTAAATAAGAATTTGTTCTTAACTGACTTGCCCAGTAAAATAAAAATGTAAATAATGTAGAGGCTTTGACACACACATTTTGCAAACTGATTACCAAACATTGGAAGTTATTTATCTGGAATAGAAAGCTGTTTGGTCAATTTGAACATTACCCTTTTTAATAGATTTTCACAATCATTTATCAATATTTATTTAGCTTAATCTGTGATTACAGAAAACCCATGTGGCTGAGGTGGATTGATTGTACTTTAGTTGTGCAATCAGGATGTGAATCGTCTCAACACAGGATCTGTAGTTCCGGTTCTGGCCACAAGATGGCCCACTGCAGTCACTATTGAGCAGCCTTGTCCATTACACCTAATTTTATCACCGTTCAGGACATTGGGTAAGACTGCATTTCAGTGGCAGGAACTCTCTCTTTGGAGTTTTATGGCAGATAAAGTTAGACATTCTCACCTCTCTGCAGAGGGGCTGAGTTGTGTTGCCTATGTGCGTGTGCTTGGCCCCAGTCCCATAACACAGTGGGAAGAAGCCAAGGATGTTCAGTATTTTCACCACAGCTCTTGCTTAGCTGCCCCCCTCCATGGGCTGTATGAGTAAACAAAACAACTCTCTGATGAAGCGCGAGCCTATATCAATTAGACTAGTCCTGAGACCCGGCCGTAGGTCTACGGATAGGACTAGTCAGCCTGGTATAACTAGTAAACCGGTTAAGCGTTCAGACTTTTCCGCGCTGAACAGTTCATATCGTGTTTCTGCAAAATCTGAATGTATCCAATATCCACCCATGACACGAGCACTACAACACTGTTAAAAGTTATTCACGTCTAGAATTTGTGTAAGCCTTATGAAAACGTTACACCCTTAGCCTCCTCGTTAAATCACCACTTTAAACACTTAATAGTTTTTAGTGCTGTGATTTTCATAACTTTTCTGTTGACAGAGCATAGGCCTGCTTATTTAGGATGTGTGTGTGTGTCTGGTACTTTACATGTAACTTGGCCGTGGCCTACATGTTCCAGGCGTCGTGTGTGTGTGGTTGAGAGGTAGGTTAGTAGCTATCTGTCATACATTAGTGTTTCTCTGGGAGGGTGGCTGGGTTAGAGCTGCCTAGCCTGGAGGGATCCTGTCAGCAGAAATGTGGTGAAACAGTCTCAATTTAAGATTTCTGTGAGTTAAGGCACCGGTGTTATTCATCAGTGTTGCTCTTGTCTTCCCCTCCATAGAGCTCAGCACAGAGAGAACTGTTGTCTTTATAGACGCGTGATGAATGTTTCCACACACAACAATCACTCTTCAAGCCTCCAGTCTGCATCCTGACTGATATGTTGGCTAATAATCTTAGCAAAATTTTGCGTCATTTATGTTTACGTCGTCTGTCCACAAGATTAGTTAGCGAAATGCTTGCAAAATCCGTATGGAAGTTTTGCGATTGTAATGCCATGTGGAGAAATTCATGACCTTTTACCAAGAGTAGTGAGTTCAGGGTGTTGTCATGCTGAGAACTAAAGTCTTTGGAATAGACCATCCCTCTCTCACAACAACAGCAACCCAAACCATCCAACTGTCCCTGCTCCCTTGAGTTAGTTAGCATCAGGTCCAAGCACATCACTGGATATGTTCCTATTTGTGTCCTTTCAGATGGGAATGAGCGAGGCTTTCGTGGAAACTCTTGTAGGCTAACCGCTGTTCTGCAATGGATCCCTGTTGGACTTTTTTTCCAGAAAACACTCCACTGTCAGAGCAAATTACCCGTAGGCCTAGTGAATATTCATGAAATGAAGTGCAGCAACTTCAAAATTGTTCTCAAATGCAGTGGATTTGAATACAGCCATGGAGCTTACCCTATGTGTAGACTATTGCACAGTGTTTACAAGAAGCTGATATGACTAATGCTTTCCTCCCCTGCCCTTGTAACTCATCAACGCCTCAACTCAAAACACAAGCCAGCATACTGTAGCTGAAGGATAAGCCATTAGTTACACGGTTAAACACGGAGATGGGTTGGGGATGGTAAGAGCACTGAGTCCCAGTTCAGTAGAAGGTCCCCTCTAATCTTTTCTTTCACAACTTTCTATAAGCCTCTCCAGGAGATTTCTTAAGTGGCACCCTATTCCCTATATAGTGCACAACTTTTGGCCAGAGCCCAATGGGTCCTGTTTAAAAGTAGTGTACTATATAGGGAATAGGGTGCCATTTGAGACGCTGCCTGTCTGTCTATAGTGCCTCTTTTGGCCTTTCCTAGCCTTTATTTACTGTTGAAGCTTTTTTGTGCAGGTCATAATAAAGTGGCAGTGCAAAACCTCCCTGGCTGTAACAGTGAGTGATGTGAGGAGGTGCCTGAGGATCTTTATCTGTTTTGAGGCCTGGGGAGGCTGAAAGACACTTTCCCTTAATGGAGCTGTGAGCTCTCAGGTTATATTAAAGGTTTGGTCAAACAGGACTGTAATCTGAGGTGTATATCTGAGTGTTGTTGGGTGAGAACCAGGAGGACAGGCCAGAACAGGAGCTGTTCCGCATGTTACTTCAGGGGAGATGCGATGGGAGCAACACACACACACTAACACAAAGATTAACATTTGCAATGCAAAACGCATCCAAAACATACACACGTCACAATGCACACAAACCAGCCAGGCGTTTCTTAGAGAACATTTTAAATGCCTAATGTTATAAGCATCCTAAACAGGAAGGACGGGTAGGCAGGCCTGTGTGATTCACCATAAATGAAACCTCCCAGAGATGCTCTATAAACTGTTCTCAGTTCAGTCTCTGAGCCTTAACAACCCCTCCCAGATACTCTAGATCTGCTGTGCTGCAAACTGTTTTCAGTTCAGCCCAGACCTGACCAACCGCTTACTGCGCACTCCGTCCTGAATTCCGCACGGCACTGATGATAACGCTCAAAATTCTTGGGTCAAGTGACCTCAGACGCCTCGACGCTCCGTCTTTTCCTTTCAGGTCGTCCCCGAGGCAGATTGGTTTGCTAGCGCCAAGGGCTCAAACCAAGGCTAAAAATAGACCCTCAGTATGCCACGCCAGTGTCTGGCCCGGCCTCTCGCTCTCTCTCTCACACACACTCTCACACACTCAGCTGTATTAACAGGGCAGTTGGAAGGCTAGTTGCAGGGCAATTGGCTGGCTTGAAACCCATACGTAGGCATGGCATGTGACAATGGGAGGTAGTGAGTACTGTTGTTTCTGCAGTAGAAGATAAACAGAGCCCTATAATGAGTGAGTACGCTGAGAATGAGGAAGTGGAGTCCAGGACACACACACACACACACAGCACACTCTGCCAGAGGAAACCACACAAGCAGGGTTGCCTTCCTGCCTCACAGATGGCCTGCCTGTGGAGGAGGAAGGGGGAGGGGAGTGGGGGTTGTGACAGAGGCCTAGCAGAACTCTGGGTGGACAAAAGGAGAAAGAGCTAGCCCTAAGCTCAGCTGCCTATCATGTGTTGGAATGGCGCTAGCTAGCAGCAATTGCTGGTGAAGCTAAGCTAGCCAAGGCAGTGTCTATTCCCATGTCTTCAGATTGCATAATGGAATCTGTTTAGCCTTTTGGTCTCTTTTTTTTTTTTTTTTTTTGTATACAGTCTTATATCACTCCAAAGCAGTATTTTCTAAATGAATGAAATGCTATACAAACTTGGTCAAAAGATGTTACTTTCCAGCTCCTGAACATAGCCTAATCTATATAAATATTCCCTGTTATCCACGACATGTACAGTATGTATGCCTACAGCCATTTGAAATCTTCCTCTCCTACTGTAGGTGTAAGTACTGGCACTACGACGACAACCTGTTGACGTCCAGTGTCATCATCGTGTTCCACAACGAGGGCTGGTCCACCCTGATGAGGACGGTCCACAGCGTCATCAAGAGAACGCCCAGACGATACCTGGCCGAGATCGTCATGATCGACGACTTCAGCAACAAAGGTAGCATTGGTTTGAGTACAAGAAATTACAACACAGGGCTGATAGGGTTTTGTCTTTGTACCAATATTGTCTTTTGAACTAATGCTCGCCCCCTTTACTAGCTCTGACTTTGCTATTGATGTACTTACTGTGACATATGGTTGTCCCACCTAGCTACCTTAAGATCAATGCACTACGTTGCTCTGGATAAGAGTGTTTGCTAAATGACTTCCATGGAAATGTTTGTTCCAATTTGAATTTGCCGATCAGGTTAGACTAGAAGGCTTCATGACATTACTCTGCTGCAGTGTACCAACACTTCACTGCTGTACTTGTACATTTCCTCAGATACAAGCCTTAGTGCATAACATGTCTATTCTTGGTTTAAGGTTAAAAGCACCCTGCTTTGTTTCAGCTAGGCTAGTAGATAACTACAGTTGGCTGTAAGCAGGGGACCACCACTCCAATTACCAAGTAAAACGCCCAGCAATTGAACCAGCGCTCTGCAACAACACTGCCATTGTCTTGCTAAATTATCACTGGCTTTGAAAAGCAGTGTCTCCCTTAGTCTTGCATTTTGGGGCCCTGCCCAAGCAATGGAACACCATTCAGTAGAACTGTGAGAGCCTAGTCCACCATTCAGTAGTAGAACTGTGAGAGCCTAGTCCACCATTCAGATGTAGAACTGTGAGAGCCTAGTCCACCATTGTGAAAAGCTGGCTGAGTAATTCCCCTGAAGCGGGGGCACCACAACACCAAAAGATACGTAATGGACACTGACTTCATGAGGACATCAAGAGCTCAGAGAATTCATCTCATTAAGCATGCAGCCTGCCACTGATTGTTATTACCAAAGCCTGTTACAGTATTCTAAACCATCTGCATGCTATCACGAGCACTTCATTGCCAATAAAGCTATAGTCTGGCCATTGGAAACAGGGGTTTGAAGGAGAAAGATGCCATGTTATTTCTCAGGTTTCACATCAATTGTTGCACATTTTGTTCTACAGCAGGCAGCCACAGCCAAACATTACACAAGTAATTCTAAAGGTTGTGACTAGCTCACAGACCGCAAGCAATATATAGCTATGACAGGGGCTCATCGTCGTTACACTTCTGATGTTATGGAATTAAACTCAAGGTTATGGTTTATAAAATAGTATTCTAGGGTCGATACAGAACTAGCTCTGTGTAGTTAAAGCATGAAACGGTCTCACTGCTGATAGGTACTTATCGCAGTGGTAGGCCGTGCCTTTTCTTAATACAACAAAAGCGTACCTGCTGCGTGCCGACCCGGTAGCGACGAACCTGACGTTTTTTACTTGCAGTTCTCTTCAGTGGCCAACAACTTGGCTTTGAGCCAATCAGAGAGCATGAACCCCCATGTGGGAGAGCCGACAGGAGTGACAACAAGGTGGAAAGAGGGGGGATTTCTCCGTACATCCACGGTTCCATGTCATGAGCCAGTCACACTTCATGTGCAATGTAGGCTATGGGATGTTAGCTAGCTAAGTGCACAGACGCAATGCACACAACACTAAATACTTCCTGCAAGCTAGCTAACCACTAGAGCAAATATTGACATAAGAACATCACAATGGATTAGTTTGCATGAAACCACTGCCTGTGTTGGCTGCAGTGTCCTTAGCTAGCTACACTACAGTGCCAAAAGTATATGGACACCTGCTCGTCGAACGTCTCATTCCAAAAACATGGCCATTAATATGGAGTTGGTCCCCCATTGCTGCTATAACAGCCTCCACTCTTCTGGGAAGGCTTTCCACTTGGAACATTGCTGCAGGGACTTGCGCCCATTCAGCCACGAGCATTAGTTAGTTCGGGCACTGATGTTGGATAATTAGGCCTGGCTTGCAGTCGGCATTCCAATTCATCCCAAAGGTGTTCGATGGGCTTGAGGTCAGGGCTCTGTGCAGGCCAGTCAAGTTCTTCCACACCGATCTCGACAAACCATTTCTGTTTGGAACTCTGTAGTGAGTGTTGCAATTGAAGACAGACGATTTTTACTCACTTCAGCACTCTGCGGTCCCGTTCTGTGAGCTTGTGTGGCCTACCACATCGCATCTGAGCCGCTGTTGCTCCTAGACGTTTCCACTTCACAATAACAGCACCTACAGTTGACCAGGACAGCTCTAGCAAGGCAGAAATTGGATGAACTGACTTGTTGGAAAAGTGACATCCTATGATTGTGCCACGTTGAAAGTCACTGAGCTCTTCAGTAAGGCCATTCTACTGCCTATATTTTGTCTGTGGAGATTGCATGGCTTTATGCTACATTTTATACACCTGTTGCAGGTGTAAGTTGCGCTAGCTTGCAAATATTCTAACGTAAGCTAGCTAACAAAACAGAGCTAGCTAGCTATGTTGCATCATCTAGTGAATATGCTAACCTTAGCTAGCTAGTTAAACTTTTGGCCATGGGCTGGTACTGGCTGTATTGGATTATGGAGAATGAATTTTATTGTTTCTTTGTCATCTTGCTAGGTAGTAATCTAGCTCTGGCTAGTATCAAGAAGGGCTTTCTGCAAAATTACAACATTATCATAGATAGCTAGCTAACACTGGAATCTAGACCATAAACTAAGCAACACACTGACATGCAGTGTCAAAACAAAGCTACTGCCACCTTCTGGTTTAGAGTATTTTAACAAGGCTGACGACTTTAAGGTCTTTGCTGTGTGAACAGGAGATTGACTGAAGACACTCTGTTCAGAGGTGCTAAGTACTGTCGGCCGGCAAACGTTTGATAATCCTACTGGTGTATCTGGGCTATAAACCTCTAGTGACGATTGTAGTATATAATCTGCGCGACCAAGACACTACCCACTTTATATTTGTAAAGACAGTCATACTTTTCATAGCACAATAATGATCTAATACTGTAGGATATCCTATTGTGTACATATCAGGCTATTACTAGGAATACTCTCTCTTCTATTACTTGTTATTGAATTGAGTCTTATTGATTCATTGTACTGCGATGTTCTGGGGCCTAGCACACAACCGTTTCACTGCACCTTTTGTACCTCCTGGTAAACTGTGTACGTGACAAATAAAAGTAGGTTTAATCTCACTGTCCCTGTCGGTCTCCAGTGCACCTGAAGGAGAGACTAGAAGAGTACATTAAGCAGTGGAACGGCCTGGTCAAACTGCACCGCAATGAGAAGAGAGAGGGCCTCATCCAGGCTAGGAGTATAGGAGCCCATGTAGCCACCCTGGGACAGGTACGTTACAGCTACTCCATCACCTTTACACTTACTGTGTGTGTGGATGAGACAATGGGAAAAGGGGGAATGAATGGATTGATCTAGAGCCACTAATATAGATTGATATCCGTGTAGAGGGAAAGATATGGAATGGTATCAACTCTTTGGAATGGTAACAGCTCTTCTGTCAAGCAACTGTTCTCTCCAGTGTGTGACGTGTTTGTCCGCTGTGTGTCCTGTGGTCTATAGGTTCTTATCTATTTAGACGCTCACTGTGAAGTCGCTGCCAACTGGTACGCCCCTTTGGTGGCCCCCATATCCAAGGACAGGTATGAGTGGTCTGCGGCTGGGATTTTGAATATTTCTACTTCATATATGATGACTTGTTCTACTGGAATAATTAAATATATTCGGACCCATCCATCAATGAATGGTGCAGGTCATGAATCCGCTCAAGCAGAAACATCTCTGTATTATGTCACAGCATAACTAGTGATATACATTGACGTGTATATACAACCTAATTCATGTGCAGATGATTGTATTGAAAATGTATAGATGGGTGTATCCATCCATGCTGAATATGCAAAACTGTTTATCTATGCTAAATATTGATCAGTAATTAATGTCCATTTAGTGCAGTGGTCTGCCCCACTTTAACATCTTGTGTGTATTCTCATTGCCTGTTTCCAGAACGGTATGCACTGTACCTCTGATAGATTATATAGACGGCAGTGATTATACCATAGAGCCCCAGCAAGGTGGTGATGAGGACGGGCTGGCCCGGGGAGCCTGGGACTGGAGCCTGCTGTGGAAGAGAGTGCCTCTCTCCAGCAGGGAGAAGGCTAAGCGAAAGCATAAGACCGAGCCTTATCGGTAAACATCCTGCTATCATCCATGCCTTGCATGCCCATCTAAAACCCAGATGTATTGTTTGTTTCCCCCCTGTGTGTGTGTGTGTGTGTGTGTGTGTGTGTGTGTGTGTGTGTGTGTGTGTGTGTGTGTGGGGATGCATGAAACCCTCCCTCCATCTCCCCACCGGCTGTCCCTACCCAGAACGGTGTGCACGGTCCCTCTCATAGACTCCATAGAAGGCCAGACATTCCGAATTGAAACACAAGGGGGAGGGGACGAGGATGGCTTTGCCCGCGGAGCATGGGACTGGAGCATGCTCTGGAAGCGTGTGCCCCTCAGTAGCAGGGAGAAGGAGAAGAGATTAACTAAAACTGAGCCCTATCGGTAATTCATCAGCACTAAAACAAACCTCTACCCTGCTAGCAACATCAACCCCTAACTGAGGCACAAATGATGCACTAGAGTATACAATATGCTGTCTGCATGTACAGTACTATTTGCTTGGCCTTGGCATACTCACTACTGCTTGGCACTTCTCTATAGTGTGACCTGCTAGCCTGACCTGCTACTGATCTGCATACTTTAACTATGAAACACAAGTGCTACCTCTTATACTAGTCTTTAGATGTAACAATAATCAGAGAGCTATCTAATACCCATTAACTACCAACTGTAGCATTCAATGTGGTTTATTAATTGCTCTAACTTGCTCTAGTGCCAAATGTCATGATATTGAGGAAACGCCTATGGCCTGGACCAATTAAAGGTGTCAATTTGGCTGAACACTGACTGCTAGCAGTCTTTGATACCTGGAAGGAAGAATCCCACTTTTGACAGATGCATCTGCTTGTGCCTTAGAAATCAATGCATAAGTCTTTGAAATTAAACTCTTTGAAGTCTCTCACTAATGTCCTGCATTCTCATTCTCAGTTTTTCTTGGTGTGATTTCCTCACCAATAATCTCTTCTGTCTTCTCCACAACTCGGTATCCTACCACGTTATTCTATTGTTTGAGAAGATACGTCAGTAATGTTTCACCTTTGATGGCTAGCATGATATTTGGTCTTGACAGTAAGGATTGTTTGGGAGCACTCTTTGGGTCAATGTTCTTGTTCCCTCTTTTTGTCATAATGCTTATGTTTCTCCCTATTTCATCATGTATCCACCTTCTTCCCTGCTACATTTTAGCTCTTGTCCCTCTCTGGATGAGACTCCTGTGGATTGTGGGTAATGTAGTTTTGGGCCTTTCTCAGGTCTCCTGCCATGGCTGGGGGACTGTTTGCTATTGAGAGGGACTTCTTCTTTGAGCTGGGCCTCTACGACCCAGGTCTGCAGATCTGGGGAGGGGGAGAACTTTGAGATATCCTATAAGGTAAACACTAAGACCACCTTAAGCTCTCAATCATCTACCGAAAGATTTCACATCATAATAAAATACTTGGGCTATTGTTTGGTCCTGTATTGATACTGTTACTAATTTCAACTATGTTGTACTGGTATACTATCGTATTTTCAGCTTTGTATGTACCATCTGTTTAACTCGAGCATGTTCTATTGTGCTGATCTGATCCCAGATCTGGCAGTGTGGCGGCCAGCTGCTCTTTGTGCCGTGCTCCCGCGTGGGCCATATCTACCGCCTACAGGGCTGGCAGGGCAACCCACCCCCTGCCCACGTTGGCTCCTCGCCCACACTTAAGGTCAGTCTGCCAAGTCTGTCAAACTAAGCACCCAGGCTGCCCCTCTTAGCCTGTTCCCAGATCTGCGTTCAATCTCTTTCCAACTCATATGGTGATTGTCACAATGACCGTAAGAGTTGGCAGGACAACACAAACAGATCTGGGACCAGGCTAGCCCACTCTGGCAAATCCCTGGCAGCTTTTCTTGGCTCCTTTGAGCTGACCTGGCACCATCTGCTTATTTACTTGGCTTCATCCTTGTAAACTAATATGGTTCAGCCAGTTTCAAATGTCTACAAGGGTGACTAGATTGAATGATATATTGTGCTAAGCACAGTTCATGTAGGCCTACAGCCGTTTATCAAATGGTCAGTAGTGGATTCATTATATGGATATCATCATATGTATCGGTCATCTGTATTGTATCATAAAACATCAGCAATCTTATGGAAAAACACCATATGAGAAGTAGCATATGGATTGACTGACTGATGTCCTTCAAGAGGAGTTGTCCTTCATGGAAACTAATAATTGGTGTTTTATTCTGATCCTCCCTGCTCCAGAACTATGTGCGGGTGGTGGAGGTTTGGTGGGACGACTACAAGGACTACTTCTATGCAAGCCGGCCGGAGACCCTCACCCTGGCCTACGGGGACATCAGCCAGCTCAAGAAGTTCAGAGAGGAGCACCGCTGCAAGAGCTTCAAGTGGTTCATGGAAGAAATTGCCTATGACATCCCCATGAACTACCCACTGCCCCCCAAAAACGTGGAGTGGGGAGAGGTATGCTGAAGTATTGTCCGTATTTAGTTTTTAGTTTATTCATACTACACAATAGTAGCTAAAAGCTGAATTGCAGTCTTACTTCATTAAATATCAACATATGCATCTGTTGAAGAGTAGTGTGTTACTGTCCGCTACATGACCAAAAGTATGTGGACACCTGCTCATTGAACATCTCATTCCAAAATCATGGCCATTTAATGGAGTGGGTCCCCTCTTTGCTGCTATAACAGCCTCCACTCTTCTGGGAATGCTTTCCACTAGATTTTGGAACGTTGCTGCTGGGACTTGCTTCCATTCAGCCACGAGCATTAGTGAGGTTGGGTGATTAGGCCTGGCTTGCAGTCGGCGTTCCAATTCATCCCAAAGGTGTTCGATGAGGTTGAGGTTAGGGCTCTGTGCTGTGCTCGCTTTGTGCACGGGGGCATTGTCATGCTGAAACAGGAAAGGGCATTCCCAAAACTGTTGCCACAAAGTTGGAAGCACAGAATTGTCTAGAATGTTGTATGCTGTAGTGTTAAGATTTCCCTTTACTGGGACTAAGGGGCCTAGCCCAAACCATGAAAAACAGCCCCAGAACATTATACCTCCTCCACCAAACTTAACAGTTGGCACTATGCATTTAGGCAGGTAGTGTTCTCCTGGCATCTGTCAAACCTAGATTTGTCCTTTGGACTGCCAGATGGTGAAGCCTGATTTATCGCTCCAGAAAACGCGTTTCCACTGCTCCAGAGTCTAATGGCGGCGAGCTTTACACCACTCCAGCCGACACTTGGCATTGCGCATGGTGATCTTAGGCTTGTGTGTTGCTGCTCTGCCATGGAAACCCATTTCATGAAGCTCCCGACAAACCGTTATTGTGCTGATGTTACTTCCAGAGGCAGTTTGGAACTCAATAGCGTTGCAACTCGCCGGTCCCGTTCTGTGAGCTTGTTTGGCCTACCACTTTGCTGCTGAGGCGTTGTTGCTCCTAGACGTTTCCACTTCGAAATAACAGCACTTACAGTTTGCCTCCCGAGTGGCGCAGCGGCCTAAGGCGTCACTACAGACCCGGGTTCGATCCCAAGCTGTGTCACAGCCGGCCGTGACCGGGAGACCCATGAGGCAGCGCACAATTGGCCCAGCATCGTCCGGGTTAGGGGAGGGTTTGGCTGGCAGGATTTCCTTGTCCCATCGCGCTCTGATGAATCCTTGTGGCGGGCCAGGTGCCTGCAAGCTGACTTCGATCACCAGCTGGACAGTGTTTCCTCTGACACATTGGTGCGGCTGGATTCCGGGTTAAGCGAGCAGTGTGTCAAGAAGCAGTGTGGCTTGGCTGGGTCTTGTTTCGGAGGACGCATGGCTCTCGATCTTCGACTCTCCCGAGCCCATAGGGGAGTTGCAGCAATGGGACAATTTGGTTATCACGAAATTAGGGAGAAAAAGGGGTTAAAAGTACAACAAAAAAATCTATATAAATAAAAGCACTTAATTGACTGGAGAAGCTCTAGCAGGGCAGATATTTGACGAGCTGACTTGTTGAAAGTCAGTTGTTGGAACGTGGCACCATCCTATGACGGTGCCACGTTGAAAGTCACTGAGCTCTTCAGTAAGGCCATTCTACTGCCAATATTTGGCTATGGAGATTGCATGGCAGTGTGTACGATTTTTACACCTGTCAGCATCGGTTGTGGCTGAAATAGTAAAATCCACTCATTTAAAGGGGTGTTCACATACTTTTGTGTATATATAGTGTATGTGCATTTGGAATGTATAGTGAACATTATTGCTTTGTTCCAGGTCCGTGGATATGAGACCAGCTACTGCATTGACAGTATGGGCCACACCAACGGAGGCAACGTGGAGATTGGACCCTGTCACAGAATGGGTGGGAACCAGGTCAGAAAACCCTTTGTGTCATTTGGGATTATAGACTTTATTTATTCCTAAACATTATTCCTCATTTACTGATAAACCATCTCTTGTAGCTTTTCAGGATAAATGAAGCCAACCAGCTCATGCAGTATGACCAGTGCTTGACGAAAGGACCAGACGGGTCGGCGGTGATCGTTACACACTGTAACATGAACGAGAACACAGAATGGAGATACTTCAAGGTATGCAGCTGCATCTAACTTCATATACAAAGTGTGTAATCCTGAGCTAAGAACCTCCTTAGATTGGTGCCATTGTTTCTTTGTGATTGCTTCATAAGATGTGGTAAACAGTTGGAAAGAGAATCCATCCTTGTTACCAATCCAGTATTATGAGTTTTTCCTATCGCGCTACAGCTTGAGATGGTACTGCTGAACATGGCTTATTAGCATGTATGGGTGAGGGTATATGTAGTGTAAGTGAACTCACTGTTTGGTTTCCCTCCCAGGACCTCCACAGGTTCACCCACGTCCCCACGGGGAGGTGCCTGGACCGGTCGGACGTCCTCCACAAGGTCTTCATCGCAGACTGTGACATCAGCAAAAGCACACAAAAGTGGGAGATGAACAATATTGTAGCGGTTTAAAGCTACGGCCCCACAGAGGGTACTTTACTCCTACTGGAACTCACTTAACAGGATAGGGCATCGAACACTACACTTCAACTGTCTGCTGCATTGAGAGGTTGTGTACGTCCGAAATGGCACACTATTTCCCTATATAGTGCACTACTTCCAGAGCCCTATGGGCAGGGGCGTCAATTGTGTATGGCAGTCAACATACCCTAACTCAACACCAACCATTTTAAAATGGGCTACTAAAGTCATTCCAATCCCCATTAACTGGCAAATGCAGTTTTAAGCGGTAATAGCTGGCAGGCCTCCGAGCGGGTGGAAAGACTGTCTGGCTAGAGCACATTGAGCTGAGGCAGCTTTTGTCTTAAAACAGTGCAGAGGTGGAAGATTGGTGTAGATGGAAATGAAGCTGCACTTTTGTCTTCACATGAAACTAAACTTGTTTAATCCTGGTGCTGAGCTAGTGCTTAGCAGCTAATTGCTAGCTGTATGACATGTTTGTAGAAAGTTAAGTCCCTTATTGACTGAGGGGAATGAAGCTACAATGAAGGTGATAATGGCTGGAGTCAATTTTAGTTGTTTTCGCCGTCTCCAAATAGCTTTTTAGAGTGTAAATTGTGTAGGTTTAGCTGAAATGACACCCCTGGTCCAAAGCAATGCACTATATAGGGGATACTGTGCTCTCTCAACCATATCCCATGAAAGATACTCATCCGTACACACGCCTGGATAATGGACCTTTTTTCAGTTGTAGATGTTTACACGTTCTTGCTCTCTTTTCTCGATCTTTACGTCTTATTGGGGTCTTTGGGCTATTACTCAGGGGTCGGAGAACTTTTCTAACTTTAAAAAAACATTGGTGGAGGATTCATTAATCAATGTGCAGAATTGAACTTTCAACAATTCAAAACCACTTCTAGTAGTCGTGTAATAAACTGCCCACTAGCTAGGTTTTTAAGAGTCCTATGTTTTTGAAAACTGCAATGGATTATAACCTGGTCTCAGATCTGTTTGTTCAATGACCCATAGGTGTTTAATTGGCAAGAAAGCAAAAACAGATCTGGGACCAGGCTAGATGGATAAGTCCACTCATGAATCATGGTCAAGAATGAACACTGGATGTTTTGAAAGGACTTACTACTTCAATGATGTTGGTCTTAGGCACAGTGAAATTCCAAAACCTTGAATTTAACATGTTGGCTCTAACTGGTGGATTTCAAATGGCTATATAAAGAAAGGGTTTGTTTTTGTTTTATATATTTCCAGCTTGGTATGTAAATGTTGTTGAATGATGACTACAAAGCAACCAGAACCAGACACCAATTTGTTCAAAGGAAAATTAAGAATGTTTTCTTTGGGATATGTGATATGTATGCATTTTTTATAATGTAAATAGGCTTATTTCTAAAACAGAGCTATGCAGTGAGCCGTAGATGGTGTAAATATCTAACTTGTAAAAAAATATTGGCTCAACTGTACTCATGGCAATAAATTGAACCTTTTTACCAACTACTTTTGCCCATGAAATGTATTTCTCCAAATTGTAGAATCGTTTTTTTTATTGTGCTTAATTGCAGCTATGTTGTGATAGGCCTATTGTATTTATGCATCTTCAACCTTTGTGTTCAGGTCTGATTACACTAAATCCCCCAGATTTTGGGGTCCTCACCCCTGCCCCAGATAAACATGGCCTCATTTGTATGTTATCTAGCCAAAAGAAAATGCCTCAACCCTGTCTGGCCATATGTGGATTTGAGACATGCATTTCCCTCAGACCATCTGTACCCTATTGACTTGTTTGTAGACCTTGTTTGCCAGCTATGGTGTAAGTCAACCTTACAGCGAGCTAGTCTGACTTTACAGTTGAAATAAATGCATTGGTTGTTCAGACACTACCTTCAAATAAGGGCACGGATCAGGTCTTCGGAATGTTGGTGAGTACACAGGCCATGGAAGAATTGGGACATTCAGTTTACAGGAATTGTGTACAGATCCTTGCGACAATGGGCACGGTATCTGTGCATTCAAATTACCATTGATAAAATGCAATTGTTCATTGTAGCTTATACCATAACCCATCAGCAAACCCTTTCCCACACGGTATACAGCTGGACTTGGTGGCAGAGAAACATTGAGGGGTTGCCAGACTTGGTATGCTGACAGCAGGAATGTCCAATTGCACTCCAACGTGTGTTGACAGAACTGCATATTTGTGTGGCCTTTACATTAATCGGCTTAATATGCCACACTTGACAGGTGGATGGATTCTTGGCAAAGGAGAAATGCTCCGTAACTGGGTGGTAAACACAGCAAATGAGCTTTTATTTCAGCTAAATGACACCCAACATGTTGCATTTATTTTGTTCAGTATACTTCCTGAATTACCATTCCATTAAATGGCCTAAATACCAAGCTATATCATTGAAGTTTAGCGCAATTTAATAGGTCACTACCTTAAATAGTAGCTAACCAACATGGAGTCAATGTGGCTGCCTTTACACAGCCAATTCAGATTTTTCTACCAAGTGGGCTTTTAAATCAGAGCTGAAAAAGACCAGTTAGGAGTGTGAAGAAAAAATAAATTCTGAATTGGACTAGTTGTCTAATCACGTCCCTAATCTAACTTGTCATCAACAAGGCAAGGAAGTTAATCATAATATACAAAACAAAATTTTATTATAAAAAGAAATCATTCTACACTGAAACAATTGAAGCTCCACGTTAAAAATGGGTCGCAGACGTCTACACATTCTTGTATTTCTTAAAAACGGCAGTGGAAACGATATCAATATAGGGCGGAAAAGAACATGCCACCATCCAAAGACAAAACAAGCAGTGCTTTGAGAATAAGAGCTGTTAATTTACAAGACAGCACAATATGACCCCTGTATGCATTATTGCAGCCATTGCACATCACTGTACATGTTCTGAAAAATCCAAAATGCTATAAATGTTACATTGTAAGGTTCACATTGTTTTGCAAATACTCCAGCTCAAGTTTCCAGGCAGTTTAGTCGTCATCCTCGTCATCATCCTCTTCCTCATCATCATCCTCTTCGTCGTCATCATCATCATCATCGTCATCCATGGGCGCTGCCTTCTTGCCAACAGCTGGCCTGCCAGGGCCACTCTTAGCAGTTGCACCTGCACCTCCCTTAGCCTTGTAGGCAGCAACATCCTACAACAAACAATTCAGTTAACAAAAATGGACTTGGATTTTCATGAGAGTGTCCTACAATGGTTCTAGTCGGTCATGATAAGTGATAGTTGAAGTGGTTCTGGAGTGGACCTTACCTTCTCATACTTCTCCTTCAGCTTGGCAGCCTTTGCTTCGTGTGGCTGCTTGTCTTTGGGAGTCTGCTTGCCCCACAGCAGACCCAGCTGCTTGGCGATGTCGCCAATGCCCATGCCTGGGTTATCAGCCTTGATTCTTCCACGGTGTTCAGCACAGAACACGAAAAACGCAGAACTATTGGGGATAGAATGTTGAGAAAACCTTTAGTTCCAAAATCTGAACTCTACAGAAATCGATAGTTGTATAAGTGGAGTACTTACGGTGGCCTCTTGGGGGCGTTGGGGTCCTTCTTTCTCTTTCCTGCTGCCTTAGATCCCTTGGGGGGCACATAACCCTTCATGTCCTTGTCATAACGGACTTTGTCACCCTTGGCCATGTCCTCAAACTTCACCTTCTCTTTTGCAGACATGGTCTAGAAAAAGAAAAGTTGTATTAGTCACCACTCATTGCAGCATCCATGTTGTGCCAAATCCCCACCATTTGATACATTGATTTGCTAACTGTTTCGTAGGCACGCTTTGCCCCGCCCCCTGCCCCCCCGGAAAAAACAACTTTGCCATGGCGGCCGCTCAGTCACAACTTACCCTCCACCGCTCTGAGCATTTCTTGGAGAACTCCGAGAAGTTCACTGAAGTTCCTGGGTGTTTTTTCTTGTGTTCTTCCCGGCACGTCGCAACAAAGAAGGCATAGGAAGAAGTCTTTCCCTTCGGCTTATTAGGATCTTTACCCGGCATGGCTGCTATATTCTGAAAAAGGATTAAGCAAAAAATTTTTTTAAATCTCAAAATATATAAATATCGTAAAAAAAAAAAGGTATGTATTCGGATGGTACCACCGAGTAAACAAGGCGCAAGCCACTCCACGGACAGCCCAAGGACGCGAAACCGCGCTAATCCGACTGAGTTCCTGCTTCATTGTGGCTCTACGGCGAGGACAATAAGCGTCCCTCCATTTTGTTTCCCGCCTAAACAGAGTCCACCAACAAAATGTCCATAAGTAGGATCTAACCATTTAAAACATTGATAACTTGGTCATCAGAATGCTGAATGTTAGTCATAAATAAACCCCGGAAGGTTACCTAAACCATTTCTGCAAGGCTGATCTAAGTTAGTTTAGTAACGACGCTAGCTAGGCTAACTCGGTCAATGGCAGCAAGTATGGAATGCATCGTGCAACATCGCTAGCTAGCACGATGTTAGCATGTTATGTCTGAAAGAAGTATTTTCTGGACGGAAAACATGTTTAAACTGTTCCTTATCATACTGAACATTCTTGGCTACGACCACAACAATACATTCTTTAGAATGTGTTTAGTTGCTTAAAGTTAGCTAGCTAAATATCAACTGCATCACAGCGCGCGCTTCCCAACTTCGCTGGCTTAGTTGAGTAAAATAGTTCACCACAGATACCCTTCAGTAAGCATTTGAGGGTTTTGCCTTAAGTTCAAAAGCATTCCAAAAACAAACTTCAGAAAATCACGAAAGTTTTGATATGTGTAGAAGTTCCCTTACTCACCTATTATCCAGCCAAACAAGTACAATGAGTGCCAATGTAAAGTCCTTCGCACTGTTTTGTGAGTGGGAGACAGTTCACACAACCTTGATTAAATGTTTTTTAGAGCTCCTCCCGCTTGTCATACGGTTGGCTGAAATTACGCATTTAAATTTGAATCTGGGACGCAGGGCATGAACGGTGTTTGGATTGGCTGAAGGTCTATATTTTGAGACTAGCACGGTTGTCTGTGGCGGCATAATGGAAAACCCATGTGATTGGCCGGAGCGGGGATTTAAAATAGACGGCGCCAAAAGCCTGAACGCTTTGATGGGGGTTGTGTGCTGGATGCCCGTTCCCACTGGGTCAGTCCTATCCTAGATCATTGGGACGTCCCTACCCCAACCTTAACCCTTACTTTAACCATAACCCGTACCCAACCTTAACCCTTACTTTAACCATAACCCTTACCCAACCTTAACCCGTCGCCTACCGTAACCAGTTAAAATGTTAACTGCAATAGGGGTGGTAGTGACGTCCCAAGGGTCCATATTAACAGGATCCGTTGCCACTGCTAGCCCGTCCGATGATTTAGGAAACAATAGAAATGAACAGCTGTTATCTCGCAGCTCAAACATTTTATTGTGTTTTTATTTTCATCAATTACTGCCAGTAATGAAGGTTAATGGTCATGAAATGAAACTAAAACTTACCAAAAAATCACGAAAATTAAGCTAATCAGATTTGAGCAACAACATGCGCAGAAATTTGAGCTAGATTTCAACATGCAAAGCAAATAACATTTATGTATTCATGTAAAACGTTTTCAACATTTCAGACAGTGTTACACCGTTACTACAGATAGACCCCACACAGCCATTGATACATTTTGCCTGAGTTCTTATAAATGCTCAAATGTTTCCATGTGCAAGTGTCCATCTAGCCAGTCAGAAATGTAACAGCAAGCTCCACCATAACCGAGCACAAAGGCCAGCAGGGAACAGCTGTCAGCTGCGTGCGGATGCGACCCCAGTGTGCTCCCACGCTTTGTGTTGTACTACCGAGCCGCAGACATTGTAGCAATGTCTCTGCAAAATAAAGCCACGCCACGCGACAGAAGCTTTTGTTTTCAAGCAGTCTTAAATCAGGATATCATTGCAATATTGGCCTAGTAGTAGCTTTATATAGCCTAGTTAAGCCTATAGCCTAGCCTATTGTTGCAGCCTGGTCTCATAGACTAGACGTAACATAGTACATGTACATTTTGTCACTCAAATTAGTATGATATTACTTTTGGTATGCTTACATAAGACACATGTTTGCTTAAGACAAAAACGGGTAGGGTATAATGCGAAAGTCTAGCAACCCAAGGGTTGTGAGTTCGAATCTCATCATGGATAATTTCAGCATTTTAGCTAATTAGCAACTTTTCAACTACGTACTACTTTTTTTTTTTTTTGCATGTTAGCTAACCCTTCCCCTAAACCTAACCTTAACCCTTTTAGCTAACCCTAACTTTATCCCTTTAACTTAACTCCTAAACGTAACCCTAACCCCTAGCCTAGCTAACGTCAGCCAACTAGCTAACATTAGCCACCTTGCCACCTAGCTAGAATTCATAGCATAGCATACGTTTTGCTAATTCATAACATATTGTATGTTTTCGCGTACTCATTTCACAAATTCGTAACATAGTGTAACGACCCTGGGTTTATAACCGCAGATATCTACTCTGCCACATGAGCATGCTTTTGCGGCACAGTCGATAGTGCGCCAGACCTCGGGCTAGAAGGTTGAGGGTTTGAGACCTGCTCCCTGCCTATTTCATTACATTGGTGTCAGAAGTGATCGGACCTTGCATCCACGACAGTGTGTGTGGACCTTGCATCCACGACAGTGCGTGTGCTTGGCCGGTGAGCGCATTCCTGTAAGACGTAGAGTCGCAAGCTAGCGCGAGGGTGGGCTCTTTGAAAGGAGGGAGTAGTTTATAAGCGCAGATATCGACTCTGCCGCTCGAGCATGCTTTTGCATGCTTTTGCGGCACAGTCAATAGCGCGCCGGACCTCGGGCTAGAAGATCGAGGATTCAAGACCTGCTCCCTGCCTGTTTCATTACAATATTGTACGTTAGCATTAGTTAATATATAATATGAATTGTAACACGTAACATATCATACAAAATGAGTGATGAACATCCACAAATTAATACATACCCTACGAAAGTGAACATATCATACCAAATAGAGGGTACAGAACAATACGTAATGCTCTGAGACCAGGTTGCAGCCAGCATGATAATTTCCCCTAATCAATCAGTGCAGCAATCAATACTACAGACAAGTATGTATATTCTCACAAATTGATGTACATTATCGCAGCATCAATGTGTGTTTCCTAGCTACTGTCCCCATGTCCTTAGCTGCAATTTCAGATAGACCTACTAGGCAACATACCTGAGCTATTCTGATGCATCAGCAATAAATGTACCCAATTTATAACTAATTAGCCCAGGTGTGTGGCGAGCTCGAGCTTGGTGGTCTATTGTTGTGGTCAGCTTTCTAGATTTACTACATTAAAGTAGTAGTCCAATGTCTAAATCATTTATGGAAAACTTCTCCTTGCTCTACACTCTTAGAAAAAAGGTGCTATCTAGAGCCTAAACGGGTTCTTCGGCTGTCCCCATAGGAGAACCCTTTTTGGTTCCAGTTAGATCCCTTTTGAGTTCCATGTAGAACCCTTTACACAGAGGGTTCTACATAGAACCCAAAATAGTTATACTTGGAACCAAAAGGGGTTCTACCTGGAACCAGAAAGAGTTCTCCTATGGGGACAGCCGAAGAACCCTTTTGGAACTCTTTTTGTAAGAGTGTAAGCCCAAAAGAAACCTATGGCACTTCTATTGAAAAATGAAAAGGTCCTACTTTGTTTCTAGCATTAGCAATTTTCATCCGTCTCTTCGCTGTTGTTCTCTCAGTCAGGCTGCTTCATGGTAGAAACTAGGTGGTAGCCTAAACAGTTACAACCTGAAGTGACATTTTTCGTAGCAGGTTAGGATAATTTATGCAGCAGGTCAGGAGAATTAAGGTAGCAGTTTGGGGGTTTAGGAAAGGTTAGAAAAGGGGTTACAGTTAGCTATAATGCTCTCCTAACCGGTTATGCTTTTGAAAAGTAACTTCCGGTCGTAGCTGTACTCCATCAAGTCTCAACCCTGCTTCATTCCTCCTGTTCTGTTTTGCATTCTCACAGCCATGGCCTCAGTGGAACTGGAGCAGTTCAGCTCAAACCGGTTTAAGTGTGTCAGGAGGAGAAAAAAGTAAACAGTGTTGTTGGGGTTGTATGTCAAGATTTATTGTAAATGTCTTTTCTCCTGCAGGCCTCAGCTGCTCTAGTGTCAATGTGCCTGAGCATCAATGTTGCCACTATGTTGAATGCCACCATAGCAGCTGCACTTGGAGAGGAAGATTCCTAGAAGGTCCAAGGAGCTCCCAGTACAGTAAAATGTTTTATTCTCATTCCATAGCACCAAAATAGTAGTATGCTTATGTTATGACTTAGTAGGCCCTTGTTTACGCTTGCAAACAAGTGACTAATATTAATTATAATTAGGTTGGTCCTTACATTTGTCCTATTTTACACATGTAGAAGTGTGTATTATACACGTGTACATTGGAAATTTGCTTTTTGCATATCCCACTCCCCGAGTCACCCTTGGAGAGTGGGGTCACAGCCAAGGATAAGCCATTATTGACGGCAACCTTGGAGCAATTATGGTTAAGTGCCTTGCTCAAGGGCTCAGACAGATTTTTCATCTAGTCGGCACAGGGATTCAAACCAGTGACCTTTCGGTTACTGGCCCAACACTCTTAACCGATAGGCTACCTGCCACCCCAGAGGCCTACACCAGTAGCTGGGCAAATTGGAAAGTCAAAATTAAGCACTGTAAAAAATTGGCAGAGGTGAAGTTGTGGCTAACCTATAGTAAATGTGGACAAATAGCATACCAAATGGTTAAATATCAAATTAAAGATAAGGCCACAAGACAAAAGATGTAAATTAGATGCTCAAGGTTTCCTTTCTAGCCTCACCAACACAGCCGTTCTCACCCAGCACATAGCCTCACAAGCAAAAGGAGCTGACAAGACAATCAGCATTAGCATAAAACTGTAAGCCCCCCAGTTGTTTACCAATGGGCCCAACTGACAAAACACCCTTTCACATACTCACTGGACTCGAGATCCTATTCATACTGAATCCTCATTGTGGGAAACAGATGACTTTATCCACGGGGGTGTCAAACATAGGTATTAAAGGTGGCAGGAGAGTGCAGGCTCGATTCCTCTCAAATTACCATCCTCAGTACTACAGTTTTTCACACAAGCTACAATGCAAACAGTGGATTGATTTGTCTCAACTTGTATATGATTTTAGACATAGGGGAAAAACAGTATAGCAGTTTATGGGTGGTTTATGTGTGTTGACTTTGAACTGAGGGTTGAAGTACTGAAGTACTTTGGGCTCCCGAGTGGCGCAGCGGTCTAAGGCACTGCCTCTCAGTGCTTGAGGCGTCACTACAGACACCCTGGTTAGATTCCAGGCTATATCACAACCGGCCGTGATTGGGAGACCCATAGGGTGGCGCACAATAGGACCAGCGTCGTCCGGGTTTGGCCGGTGTAGACCGTCATTGTAAATAAGAATTTGTTGTTAACTGACTTTCCCAGTTAAATAAAGGTTAAAAAAAAAGAAATATATATATATATATAATTATGAGATGCATTGTACCCCTTGTGCGATTTGACATCCTACACTGTGGGCCTATTCTACAGTTACTGGAATCTATTATCAGTGACTGTATAGAATAGGAGAATAACAGTGAATCCGTGAATAAATATTACCCACTCAAGAGCCTTAATTCAGTTTGTTTACATAGAGCAGTAGAACAATCTATTCTAATTACAACCATATTAATCAGTGATGTTTTGTAACTGACTGACAAAAGCAAGTTTATCAAAAACAAACTGAAACATAGCAAGCTCACAAAGGAACATGAGCTACAAAGGTGGTTTCATAATACAACAAGTAAGGCCTGCAGGCAAAATAACACTCAAACCGATCTGTTTATTTCTATTCTCACATACAGTGTTGTAATCAATACAAAATCATTGGATAAGTACAGGGAGATGTCATGGAGCAGTAGAACAACTTGTTAAAACAGCTCCACCAGTCTAGGTTATCTGTAGTGCTAAGGTAATTACATTTAACATTTAGATTTGAGTCATTTAGCAGGCGCTCTGATCCAGAGCAACTTACATTTAGTTAGGCCTAGAAACACACACAATACTATAACCCTTTTGCAAGGACATTTACAATCCAGTTGTACAGCCTACTTGTTTCATCACAACATCACATTATGATCCTGCTGACATTTACGGCATTTAATAGCCTTGAATATAAAATGGAATGTCTCTCGTGAATGGCATACTATTAACTATTGAATCATATTTTGGGATGTGCAATAACTCATTATAAAGGCACACTCGTGGTATTACTGTACTACGATTATTGCCAAATAGTGAGATTTGTTTACGTTTGGGTGTAGATAATGGGGGAGTGTCACATCATTGTGAATGCCAAATGAAGGGTCTGCCAAGTCAGATATACAAGTGTTGAAATGTAGCCTTGGCAAAGGAGGGACACGGGCAATATACTGGGTGGGAAAGGAGGGACACAGTAATAAATATACTGGGTTCTGTATTTGAGACTGAAAATAACGCATTTTATTTGTAGGCCCAAGTATTGTGAAAGGGGGGCATCTTGTTTTTCAGCTTCAAAGCTTGTGCTTTTGTTTTAGTGGAGCCTTCTGACCTTGTCGTTGTTGTAGCTGTCGCGAAGTGAAGAATGAAATGCATGTAGTCCGGTAGTCCGGATTGGATGGGCCCACCCCCCTTGGCCCCATTTACTCTTTACTCTTGTTTTCAATTCAGAAGATTGTGTTCACTGTCCATTCAAACGACTGATGGCTCAGATGGTTCTGCATGGAATTATAAAGGAGATTTTGGGTCCAAAGAAGACATCCCTGGAACAACATAAAAATTTAAAACATGTGTTTAGTATATTTCCCTATTAGCCTGGAATCCAAGACTATGGTAAACTGTCCATGACTTTCTAGTGGATGGACCATGTGGTTCAGGAGAGATGGCCTAGCTAATGAAGGTAGCATCTAGTCAAGAATGGCGTTATTTTCAATTGATAAACTGATCAACTGTGATTGCAAACTGATAAGCTCTGTGTATCTGTTTGATTTCCAGGCTCATAGTGCCTCTTTAAAGGAAAAACACTTCTCTGTAGTCAACAGCTAACTAAAAACAGAGCCAAAATGTATAGGCCTAGCCATAGCATATTTGGATTACATGAGAAAGGCCATGATGTAAAAACAGCATGAATGACCTTTTAACTGACCACTGAAACAAAAGTCAACTCCAAACCACAGCTCACTGCAGGCAGCAGGCACATGTGCCTGGCTGTATTAATAAGTGACTTATGATAATCACAATGTAGGCAGTGTTCACTGGGCAGCCTGTGACTGGATCCAATTCGTCCCATCTATAACTGCCCGCCGGCCTCCATTCGGCCTCCAGTGCACATAACAGCAACACAGAGCCATCCACTGTTCCAGAACTGTATTAACAAAGACTGTATATGTGTGCTGAACATGGGCGCCGCCTCCTGGCGGGGAATGGAATTGCTGTACCTTGGGCAGCAGAGGAGCTCACTGAAGTTACAGTAGCACACCATGTCGCATTTGTTCCCCTCCCAGAAATGGTTCTGCAGGGAATCGATGGGTCGCATGGTCGCAACTCCGTTGGAGATGCCAACATTGCGACAGTCCCTTTTCTTCAAGACTTTCTTGTAGCAGGACCAGAGGTTTGATGGAATGGCCTCGCTGCACATTGTCAATAGTCCAACCAAGAGAATAGCAGCAATGAGTAGTGCCTTCATTTTGATCAAGCTGTAAATAGGACGACATAATGTATATAATTTGTTAGAATGTCTCCAAGGTAAACCCAGTCATTAATATATAAATACATTTTAACATTAACTACAAATCCAACCCACAAAAAATATATTCCCATCCGGGCTATAGGCAGGGTCTGAGTTTTAGTGAGGTCCAGAGGGGGTGGAGGGACATTTTTTGAAAGTTAAAGTTCATTTGTTGCATTTCTATCAAATAAAACAAATCTAAAATGCTATTTGGAGAAGAGCAAATACAGATAAATATGCCATTATCACATTGGTTGCTGTAGCTTCACTCACCTCAGTTGATTAACAAAACACAAAGCCTATTAGTTCTACAATTTGTCAGTACACATTAACTCGGCACCGAGATGAAAAACTTCAATATTTACAGAGGGATCTGTTAGAATATTTATTTATTAACAAAATGCAAACAAATGTTTGCTTTACATAACTTTTATTGCAATGTCCTGCAATTCTACACATTTTGCTATGGGCTGTGGAGAAATGTTTGCAGTTTAAAAGAAAATGTCCTGCAATTGTTAACATTTTGCATGACTTATTCCATGTTAAAGTCCCACATATAGAGGACCCGCGTGGTTCTGGAACCGGTTCCGACCGACACTTTCGCTTATACAATGAATCTGTGGACACCGTAAAAGAATTCCTTGCATCGAGCGGTAACGCGGGTTCTTACTGACTCATTAGTGTGTCTTTTCCGCCTGTGTGATTTAACACAGAGAGGGAGAGGAATAGAGAGGCCCAACTCGGCGGAAAGATGTCTCCTTTCAGTAGGTGGCGTTTTTTTTCGTTTATTCGCCCACCAAGCAAAGAGTTTTTGAATGGAGGTCAAACAGACAGTGTCGAATTAGGTCAACCAAAAACATGTATGGCTTATTTGCTACGGTAGGTTTATTTCATCCAATAATAGTTGCTTAATGCTTAAATTGTTACGAGGGCACTGATATAAGGACACGTGACATCCCGGCGATTTTGAGAAAAAACACTTTATATGGGTGTTGTCTCGAGATGGCTATGCATATATTAATTGCATGAGGCTAGTCGTGTAGCGTCTGTCTCCATTGAATACAGGCGGTTGAAGTCAACAACCCTCATCGAATTTTCAAAAGAGATTACAATAACGAGATGTTTCCACCAATCCAAAGAAAGAATAGGCGGGATCTAGACAGCCCACCGTGCCGCTTTGTGGACAACGACTTCCATTGTTAGGACAGCGAGACATGTATCTTGTTAGTATATCCATAATCGTTGTTTAAGATGTGAAATCTGACACCACTTGAAGCTGGGATGTCCCTCCTACCATTTCATTCGCTCTTCCGACTGTCTATCAACCCCTGGCTAAACCATACCTCACAGCCGCTGACAAAGCACATGCCTTAAAATCCTGACATCTTAGCATAACAGGCACTGGCGGTTCTGGGGGGCCAGTGCCCCTGTGACAACAATTTTGGACCCCCTTGTGGCCCCCCTAAATGTGGAGTATGAAATAATTTTTGCATAACTAATTTTTGCTATCGTTCTTTTTTTACATCCATTATTAGACAGTGGCAACGCGGAACACTAATTAAACCCACACATTTACTAGAGGGACATGGTCTTTTGCCTGCTAATGCCTGCAATGAAGTGAAGAAAACGATATGACAACAATAACGTCTAATGTAACTGGCCCCTCTAACAGTACAACTGGCCCCAGCTTGGCCCCCCCAGTTGAAAGGGTCTAGAACCTCCACTGATAACAGGACAGAGTGGTTTCGTCGCTCAATTCAGAGATTGATTTATAACCAACTTTATCACAGTAATCTAAAAAGATTTATAGTTTTTAAACAAAAAACACTTTTTGTTTGTCCTAGGCAGACAATAGTAAGATGAAAGGCGAGTTCAGGAAGCCAAGCTAGAGGCAGATGTTTTGAGCAAGACTGTAGTCAATGAATAGCATTCTCACATAGGTGTTCCTTTTGTCCAGGTGGGAAAGGGCAGTGCGGAGTGAAATAGAGATTGCGTCATCTGTGGATCTGTTGGGGCGGTATGCTTTAAAACATGTTGGTATTACAGACTCGGACAGGGAGCGGTTGAAAATGTCAGTGAAGACACTTGCCAGCGCATGCTAGCAGTACATGTCCTGGTAATCCATCTGGCCCTGCGGCCTTGTGAATGTTGACCTGTTTAAAGGTCTTACTCAAATCGGCTGCAGAGAGCGTGATCACACAGTCTTCCGGAACAGCTGGTGCTCTCATGCATGTTTCAGTGTTATTTGCCTCGAAGCGAGCGTAGAAGTAGTTTAGCTTGTCTGGTAGGCTCGTGTCACTGGGCAGCTCTCGGCTGTGCTTCCCTTTGTAGTCTGTAATGGTTTTCAAGCCCTGCCACAGCCGACGAGTGTCAGAGCCGGTGTAGTACGATTCGATCTTAGTCCTGTATTGACGCATTGCCTGTTTGATGGTTCATCGGAGGGCATAGCGGTATTTCTTATAAGCTTCCAGGTTAGAGTCACACTCCTTGAAAGCGGGAGCTCTAGCCTTTTAGCTCCGTGCGGATGTTGCCTGTAATCCATGACTTCTGGTTGGGGTATGTACGTACGGTCACTGTGGGGACGACGTCATCGATGGACTTATTGAAGAAGCCAATGACTGATGTGGTGTACTCCTCAATGCCATCGGAGGAATCCCGGAACATATTCCAGTCTGTGCTGCAGCTTAGCATCTGCTTCATCTGACCACTTTTTTATTGATCTAGTCACTGGTGCTTCCTGTTTTCATTTTTGCTTATAAGCAGGAATCAGGAGGATAGAATTATGGTCAGATTTGCCAAATGGAGGGTGAGGGAGAGCTTTGTATGCGTCTCTGTGTGGAGTAAAGGTGGTCCAGAGTTTTCCCCCTCTGGTTGCACATTTGTTAGCTTATTTGCATTGTTTGTAACTTATTAGCCACCACTATGCTTGAAAATATGGAGAGTGGTACACAGTAATGTGTTGTATTGGATTTGGCCCAAACATAACACTTTGTATTCAGGACAAAAAGTGAATTGCTTTGCCAATTGTTTTTGCAGTATTACTTTAGTGTGTTGTTGCAAACAGGATGCATGTTTTGGAATATTTTATTCTGTACAAGATTTCTTCTTTTCACTCTGTCAATTATGTTAGTATTGTAGAGTAATTACAATGTTGTTGATCCATCCTCAGTTTTCTCCTATACAGCCATTAAACCCTATAACTGTTTTAATGGTAAGGTCCCTGAGTGGTTTCCTAAGTTAGGAAGGACGCCTGTATCTTTGTAGTGACTGGGTGTATTGATACACTATTGAAAGTGTAATTAATAACTTCACCGTGCTCAAATGTATATTCAATATCTGTTTAAAAAAAAATAGGTGCCCTTCTTTGTGAGCCATTGGAAAACCTCCCTGGTCTTTGTGGAGGAATCTGTGTTTGAACTGAGGAACATAACAGATAATTGTATGTGTGGGTTACATAGATGTGGTAGTCATTCAAAAATCATGCTAAACACTATTATTGCACACAGAGTGAGTTCATGCAACTTATTATGTGACTTGTTAAGCACATTGTTACTCCTGAACTTGTTTTGGCTTGCCATAACAAAGGGGTTGAATAGTTATTGACTCAAGTCATTTCAACTTTAAATATTGTATTAATTTGTAAAATAAAAAATATATAATTCCACGTTGACATTATAGGGCATTGTGTGTAGGCTACTAACAAAAAAAATCTAAATGGTATAAATGTTAAAGTCAGGCTGTAACTCAACAGAATGTGGAAAAGGTCAAGGGGTGTAAATACCTTCTGAAGGCACTTTAAGTATGACCCTGATTCACATAGTGCTATGATGTTGTTGACTGTAGAATATGATACTAGCACAAGTTGGACATCCTCTGTAACATTTTTCAATTTGCAACAAGATTGATACTGGACATAAATAATTGCATTCATCTGTTATTTCAAAGATTGGTGGATATATACAGCCTAATTGCTATGTCGTTTATGCCACTAAATTAAACCTTGTGCTTGAAATAGATTCAATATTATTTGCATTTCAATTATATTACCATAACCCAACTACTGCAAAGATTTCCACTGTACAATGATTGTAGTCTTAGAAACTTAACTTCTGTACATTGCAGTTATAACTAGTGCTGAGCAATTAACCGACATTATGGTTCAATTATTTGGATTCCATTTCGTTCGTTTTTTTCTGTGAGGTCAATGCACAAATTGCAGTTTGTCTGTAGATATGTCAGATCCAGCCTGAACTGTGCGAGGTAGTAGGGAGTTGTAGGCAATATCCTACATATTTCAAAGCGTAAATCCATTGCGCATCTACTTGTCCTGTCTGCCTTTCTTTTATGCCTGCAACGGTAAGCGATAGAATAATGCGCGATCGTGAGGGGATTTAGAGCAACTGTTGATTGACAGGGTATCGCTACCTGAAAAACATTGATCTAAGTGTTTGATAGTTGGTATTCAGTCATGAAAGTATGCCTTATTTACTCTGAAGAGATACAAATTACTGATTTTGTCAGACAGAATATTCAGCAGCTCTATTGAGATGAGATGATGACTTGGAATTAAATAATACAATCATAAAATAAAACAAATGAAATATGTTATTAAAGTAATGTGAATATATTATGGTTAATAAGCAATGGGCAGTCACTACCATCATGGTAATTGTATTCATTGTTTTGTTCTGTGTCGTTACAGCATTCAACCCAAATAATCGAATCCGAAATCGAAAACCATGATAATTTTTTTTATTTTCGAACCGATCTCAAAAAAGCTCTATTCATTCAGTACTAGTTATAACTCGTGTTAATTTACTTATAACTCCCCATCATTATTCTATTTCCAATTACGTAACATTATTTGCGGATTAAATTAGCCCTTACCTTATTTAGTGCTCTCCTCAGGAACGGCAGTAGCTTCTGACCCGTTTTCATTGGGTACATTTAGTAAGTATAAAACAGAAAACAGAGTCTTTATCCCTACTCTACCCCATGCTAAGAGTATGACCATATCTCTCCTCTCAGCCTGTACACCAGAGAAATAACCAAGGGCATTGATTAAGTCCGCACTCTACACAAGCACGGAAATAACGTACGGTACGGTAGAGGGCTAAGAGAGGAGACCAGCATTGGGGAGTGATCCAAACCAAACCTCTCAGTCTCAGACAGATGTAGTTCATATATGCTGTGGAAAAGTACATGAATGGGGTCCGAATCATGGTTTTACAGTTTAGCGGACATCCAGAATAACGTATACTAGCAATTTAGCAGCCTTGAAGTAGTAGGCTACATTTTTAGTATGTGTTTTCAATGTATTTTTTTTTATTATTATTGGTTATTTTAATGCCATTTTGCATTTCAATAGAAAACCGTCCAAGAGCGAATGAATGAATGCCTGATACTGAATGTTGCCTTTCACTGAAACTCTCCAAGGCATCTGAATTGCTGTGAGTGTTGCAATCAGATGTGGTGGATGCTAGTACAGTTAAAATGGAGTGTCTGTCTGGGTAGAATGAAATGCAAGTGATGCATGCAGTAAATGAACCAGCTGGACGGGAAATGCAAGTTTCTCTATAGCTGTAACCTTTGGCTTGACTTGGCTCCTTCCCTTGTTGACACACAGAGGAGCTCCACTGACTGCTGATAGAGCTGGTTGGCTGTGAAAGTATCCGTCACAGCCAAACATAATAATCTACTTAGTGTGTTAAATCAATTGCTTCTTATTGTACGACAGCACAGTTTTATCCATTGCAGTTTACACTTTAAACAAATCAAGCTGTATTTACTTTGTGTTATACAGCTACCGAAAACTGAGAAATGCCCTTTCGCTGCTCTGAAAGTATATCAAACTCAATAGAAGATGGCATTTTGCGGTTGACGCTTAATGATGTAATTGGCACTGTAGTGGGTGTTTCATGCTCTTCTATGGATGGGCCTTGTTTCATTTGGAGGATCAGACGGGTTGATGTCAAGAATAGTTTATTAAGACAAATTGTATATTTTGATTGGCCTATAGTACCTCAATAAGTATGGGAGACCAGGGATAGTTGTAACATTCAATATCTCCAATGAGGAACAAGCTAGAGTCGTGTGACTCTCTGTGCACATGCTCAGTTTAGTCCTCAACCCTCATGAAGAAGCAAGAGGTAAGAAAGTACTTTTTTGTTCACCAAATTTGTTTTTGTGATGCCATCACCTGCTTTGTAGTTAGATTCACCAAACTTATATGAGTTTTATAACCAGTGTTTGTAAATATGTTTGATGTATAGTGAACAAAAATATAAACGCAACATGTAAAGTTTTGGTCTCATGTTTTATGAGCTGAAATAAAGATCCCAGAAGTTATCCATCTGCACAAAAATATTATTTCTCTCAAATTTTATGCACAAATTTGTTTACATCCCTGTTAGTAAGCATTTCTCATTTGCCAAGTTAATGCATCCACCTGACAGGTATAGCATACCAAGAAGCTGATTAAACAGCATGATCACTACACAGGTGCACCTTGTGCTTGGGACAATAAAAGGCCACTCTAAAATGTGCCGTTTTGCCACACAACACAATGACACAGATAATTCAAGTTTTGAGCGATCATCAGTTGGCATGCTGACTGCAGGAATGTCCACCGCAGCTGTTGATAGAAAATTTAATGTTATTTTCTCTACCATAAGCCGCCTCCAACGTCATTTTAGAGAATTTGGCAGTACATCCAACCGGCCTCACAGCTGCAGACCACGTATAACCGTGCAAGCCCAGGACCTCCACATCAGGCTTCTTCACCTGCGGGATCATCTGAGACCAGCCACCCGGACAGCTGATGAAACTGTGGGTTTGCACAACCGAAGAATTACTGCACAAATGGTCAGAAACGGTCTCAGGGAAGCTCATTTGCGTGCTTGTCGTCCTCACCAGGGTCTTGACTGTTCAGCATCGTTACCGACCAGTGGGAAAATGCTCACCTTCGATGGCCACTGGCACGCTGGAGAAGTGTGCTCTTCACAGATTAATACTGGTTTCTACTGTACCAGGTAGATGGCAGACAGCATGTATGGCGTCGTGTGGGTGATGTCAATGTTGTGAACAGAGTGCGTCGTGTTGGTGATGTCAACGTTGTGAACAGAGTGCCCCAAGGTGGCGGTGAGGTTATGGTATGGGCAGGCATAAGCTACGGACAACGAACACAATTGCTTTTTATCGTGTGTCATTCATCCGTCACCATCAACTCATGTTTCAGCATGATAATGCACAGCCCCATGTTGCAAGGATCTGTACATAATTCCTGGAAGCTGAAAATGCCCCAGTTCTTCCATGGCCTGCATTCTCACCAGACATGTCAACCATTGAGCATGTTTGGGATGCTCTGGGTCGACGTGTTCAACAGTGTTCCAGTTCCCGCTAATATCCAGCAACTTCGCACAGCCATTGAAAGGGAGTGGGACATCTTGCCACAGGCCACAATCAACACAATCACAGCCTGATCAACTCTATGAAATGCAGATGTGTTGCGCTGCATGAGGCAAATGGTGGTCATACCAGATACTGACTGGTTTTCTGATCCACGCCCCTACCGTTTGTGTTAAAGGTATCTGTGACCAACAGATCCATTTCTGTATTCCCAGTCATATGAAATCCATAGATTAGGGCCTAATGAGTTTATTTAAATTGACTGATTTCCTTATATAAACTGTACCTCAGTAAAATCTTACAAATTGTTGCATGTTGCGTTTATATTTTTGTTCAGTGTAAGTTAGCAATGCTAAAGTTTTAACATGTAGCTAAAATTGAAGTTACATACACACACCTCTCTCTCTCTCTCTCTCTCTCTCTCTCTCTCTCTCTCTCTCTCTCTCTTTCTCTTTCTCACACACACACCACAAACATGTAATTTTTTAGTTCAGATGTTGTTGTTTAGTTGTCAGATGTTGCTGTTTTGTTGAGAAGGGCCAGGTAATGGAAAGTATTTTTTTTTAAAGTATGATTTATATTATTATTTTATTCTTTCTGCAATCAGAATTTGGTTTTCCCCACAAACAGGCTTTATTACAGACAGAAATACTCCTCGGCACCCCCTCAGATGATCCTGGAGGTGGAGAACCCAGATGTGGAGGTCTTGGGCTTGTGTGGTTATACATCTGCATCTGTGTGGCAGGTTGGAAGTACTGCCAAATTCTCTAAAACTCCGTTGGCGGCAGCTTATGGTAGAGAAATTAACATTCAATTCTCTAGCAACAGCTCTGGTGGACATTCCTGCAGTCAGCATGCCAATTGCATGCTCCCTCAAAACTTGAGACATCTGTGTCATTGTGTTATGTGACAAAACTGCAAATTTTAAAGTGGCCTTTTATTGTCCCCAGCGCAAGGTGCACCTGTGTAATGATCATGTTGTTTAATCAGCTTCTTGATATGCCACACCTCTTAGGTGGATGGATGATCTTGGCAAAGGAAAAATGCTCACTAACAAGGATGGAAACAAATTTGTGCACAACATTTGAGAGAAATAAGCTTATTGTGCATATGGAAAATTTCAGAGATTTTTTATTTCAGCTCATGAAACATGGGACCAGGACTTTACATGTTGCATTTATATTTTTGTTCAGTGTAAATGGTATTGATTGAGGCTAACGGTACTCTTCAAGTGACTGTTAGTGATATAGCATCATCTTGTGGTACATTTTCACACTGGCGACTTCATAGAGTTTGTCATATTCATTAGGGAAAAGTTGAATGCCTTTATTATGTTGTTACCTTCTATAATTATTCATTATGCATGAAAATGCGTTATACGTTTAATGGGTAATCTGCAGTTGCTACAGATGTAGCATCTTAATTTGATCATTATTTTGTTGTGAGCATATTCATGCACAGCAGGAAACTTTAAACTTGAGTTTTAAATCAGCTTCTAAAGTTAGTCATTTCCACATAGAAATATCAGACTTGATTTGCCCTAAGAAAATCTATCAACCCCAAACAAAAATGTCTGCTAATTATAATCCACATAATTCACATTTCCTGTTGCAGCAGGATTATTTTCATGCTGTAGCAAACTGGCTCAAATAGAGATCCTACACCTGTACATGCATTTGTGGATTTATAAATGAATGATACAGTGCCGTCAGAAAGTTTTCACACCCCTTGACTTTTTCAACACTTTGTTGTGTTACAGCCTGAATTTAAAATGGATTCAATTTAGATTTTTTTGTCACTGATGTACGCACAATACACCACAATCTCAAGGTGGAATTACATTTTTAGAAATGTTTACAAATTAATTAAAAATAAGAAACTGAAGTGTCTTAGTCAATAAGTATTCAACCCTTTTGTTATGGCAAGCCTAAATTAGTTCAGGAGTTAAACTTTGCTTAACAAGTCACACAATAAGTTGCATGGACTCACTCTGTGTGCAATAATAGTGTTTAACATTACTTTTAAATAACTACCTCATCTCTGTACCCCACACATACAATTATCTGTAAGGCCCCTTAGTCGAGTAGTGAATGTTAAGCACAGATTCAACCACAAAGACTAGGGAGGTTTTCCAATGGTTTGCAAAAGGGCACTTATTGGTAGATGGGTAAAAATAAGAAGCAGACATTGAATATCCCTTTGAACATTGGGCAGTTATGAATTACACTTTAGATGGTGTATCAATACACCCAGTCACTACAAAGATTCAGGCGTCATTCCTAACTCAGTTGCCAGAGAGGAAAGAAACCACTCAAGGATTTCACCATGAGGCCAATGTTGACTTTAAAACAGTTACAGAGTTTAATGGCTGTGATAGGAGAAAACTGAGGATGGATCGACAACATTGTAGTTACTCCACAATACAAACCTAAATGATAAATGACAGTGAAAAGAAGGAAGCCTGTACATTATAAAAATATTCAAAAACATGCATCCTGTTTGCAATAAGGCACTAAAGTAATATTGAGAACAAATGTGGCAAAGAAATTAACCTTTGGTAATGAATACAAAGCATTACTGTATATTTGGTGCAAATCCAACACAACACATCACTGAGTACCACTCTTCCTATTTTCAAGCATGGTGGTGGCTCCATCATGTTGTTATTATTATTGCACACAGTGGTCAAAGGTTATTGACAGCTGTGTTATTGTGTTATTGACTGTATGTTTGTTTATTCCATGTGTAACTCTGTGTTGTTGTTTGTGTCGCACTGCTTTGCTTTATCTTGGCCAGGTCACAGTTGTAAACGAGAACTTGTTCTCAACTGGCCTACCTGGTTAAATAAAGATGAAATAATATATTTTTTTTTAAATAACGTGATGGAAACTACAAAATGGAAACTACAAATGTGGCTCATGCGCACAGTGTAATAGCACCAAAAAAAACATCCTCCTTTACACACCCACATACAGGTGGAAAGATCCCTGTGAGGGGTATCATCTCAAGGTTGAACCATTATTATATGTAACAAAAATGGAATACAAAATTGTGAAATTGAATGAAACCATGTATGTTAATGCCAATATGATGTACAATATTCCATTATGTTTCTATGTGATAACAATAGAATAATATATCTAATATGCCATATACTATATAATCTTTTTTTAACAGTGTCACTATTTAATTTTAATTAACTTTATCAATACGACACAACCCTCACTACTGTCATTGAGTACACTAATTGCACTGTTTGTCTATATAACCTGGTTCAAATATGTATGACATTACCCTGAGGAAGGCACAGTGATGCCGAAACGTTGGTAAATACCCATTAAACTGTTGGGAGAGTATATATGTAGTGTGCGACTTTCTTTATTTTGATAGTGTATAGTTTATTCGCCGTTAGTCAGCACCTCCACACAAACTTTGTTCTGGGTGTGCGCCAGCTCGTGTTATTTTAAATAACGTGATGCTAACATGTATTGACTCAGGGGGTTGAATACTTAGCTAATCAAGATAAATTAGGGTTTTATTTTCCATACATTTTTTCAACAAATGTTAAAGTATTTTGTGTAGATCGTTGACAAAAGAAATTACAATACATTTTGAATTTGAATCCCACTTTGTAACACAACAAAATGTGTAAAAAGTCAAGGGGTTTGAATACTTTCTGAAGGCACATCAAAATGTTTAAAAAGTCAAGGAGTGTGTGAATACCCATTGCCCATTGATTCTTGAAGAATAGAACTTATAAATGCCTCATAAGCTTAGTTCAACTGTCATACCCCATCAGAACCAAAATATAAGCTTGTTTTACTCCATGTTTGTAAACATTGCAAATGTAAACAAACAAACAAAATCAAATTGTATTGGTGGACACATATTTAGCTACAAAACGTGCTTAAAACTATTTTGATATCTTCGGTGGTCAGTCCTTGCATCCATTGCGCTATCTATGCATTTCAGAGTGGTTACATTTCTCCAGGCCCTTCCCTCAGCTTTATACCAGAACAGAGGCAGGGTGTCCACTTTGTAATTGTTTCAACTGCAGATTGCCCTTTAACTCACAAATTAATTTCTCAAACAATATTCAGTTTGACTGTTTCTCTTCTGACTGGTTGGTTGGTTGGTTGGCTGCTGCGAGAGGAGAAAATAAGAAATGCAAGATCCTTGTTGTTTTGTCTATGTGGGACATTTGATTTATTGATAGGTTTTGAGAAAACATTCAGACCTAGGGAAAAGTGCTATTCAATGTAATCCATCAAAAATGACAAGATAATAATTGTACTGCCAGTGCCAGTAGGTTTGTGTGTATTGAAGCCATTTCTTAACCACAAGAGGTCAGTATTTAGCTACATTTGCTTACACCTCATCCTGCATAAACAAATCTGAATCCTTCTTTGTGGAGAAGGAAATTACACCCCACGTTTGTGGTTAAAATCAATGTTATTCCAATAAGAATAATTTCCTCTATCCACAGGTGTGCCCTGTGGAGTCAGACAACATGGCTGCAACTTATATTACATTTTCTATAGGCGTCAATGTAACGTTTACTGCAGGCTTGTCTGTTATCAAGGGTCACAGCCTGTAATGGCACGTCTCCAAGATTTCACCCTCAGTTTCTAAATATGCGTTATGCTATTCAGGGCCTAAGCAGTCGCATATCACATTGACTAATATTACAAGTTCCATCAAGTGAGCCTGCCCTTGAAATGAGACCATTCGCATTGCCTTACAGCTCCAGTAAGCAGAGGAAATATAGGTATTGAACAGTAACAGAGAAAGAAAGAATCTTCCCAGAGGCTGTAGTGACTTTTATTTGTGTTCCACTGTTATCCTAAATTCTAAGGACTTTGACAGTTGTATCGTTGTGGTTTTCTTGGAAAATGTAATCTCTTTCCTGACTTTTGTTTCGTTTGTTTCAATCTGTTTTATTGAGTTTTGAACAGCCAACGCCAGGAAAACGGTGTAAATTATATTGAAAAAGCACAACATAGTGTGGTTTATTCTTTCTATAGACCAGAATTTGGATTATGCTTCTACATTTCAGAGTAAAATCATTGTATAAATATATACAGAATGAATACATTTTAATTTACACAAAACATAATTGTTGGCAAATGCAATTGATTACGATGATTTCTTACGTGTTGCATTGCGTGTGTAAACTAGTTTATACATCAGCAATCTATGGCAATGTATAGTTATTAATTACGACAGGGGCACTCTGGTTTCCATAGTGACAGCAAACACAGGAGTGGACTCATTGCTCTTAAATTTCCTAGAGCAGTAATTTCATTTACAACTGTAGCCGAACACAGCTGTAGGATTTGGGTGTACTTGAAAGTCCTAGCAAATCTTTGTTGACGCTTAATGACACCCGGCTGGGTGTGTATCGTGTGTTGGTTGATTTATGTGGATATCAACACCCAAAGTACTACATTATGACTGAGTCATACTGCAATATGAGACCAATATATGAGCAGTCCGCTCTCTCTCATTGGTCAATTTACCACTCAGAAACACATTAAAACGAACACAACAGACAGTAGGAGTACAGTTAGTTGAAATAGAGGAGCTGCTATTCGACATGGCGATCTAAAGTTGTCTTCCCGGGAGCACCTTTGCTATCAGCAGCACGTTGGAGTCAATGTCATAAAAACGATCCCCTGTTTATTACAGCTGCTATAATAGGTCTGCTGAAGGGAGGGAGAGTCTCTTAAACTTATTGGTTCAAATACTATTTGAAATCATTAAAAAAAACTAGCTGTGATTTATTGAGCTTGCCTGTTGCAACAAAACCAATAGAAAAGTCCCAAAAGTGCAAACCCAGCCCACCTGGCTCTCCAGATAGGCTTAGCCAAACACTCAAAGTATTGAAATATATGTGAACCCAGATATGGTCCCGTCCCATTTGAGCAGAGCTGACATGGAGCCCCTAGCTCCAGCGATAGTATAATCTAGTGGTGTAACCCAAGAACCTGTTGCTGGTGGTCTGGCAAGAGGCTTCATGGCTGCAACAGTCAGAAGAGAGGAGATTCCCTTTACAAGCAGGGCTTAGCTGTATACTTCCTCTCATTATGAGGCTGTGAGTGTATTTGGATGTGAGAGCAAAGGCTACTGTAGCTGAGAGAGAGAGAGAGAGAGAGAGAGAGAGAGAGAGAGAGAGAGAGCATGGGTGTGTGTAATACCAGCTCTATAGAATACTGTATAATGTATTTGTTTGTTACTGATTTGTGTACCTAGAAGGCAGATGTCAGACGGGAGAGGGGGTTCTAGCAGAGCAGACACATCAAATCAAAAATAGAAGTAGAGCAGGGTTACCCTCAACAGAAGAGTGTTTCATCTTTGAAAACAAGTCACCCCAACATTAGTGTTTTCACATGCAGACTCCCCTCTAACTCTCCCTTTTAAATGCACTCAGAAGAGAGAGCCAGAGAGAGAGAGAGAGAGAGAGAGAGAGAGAGAGAGAGCTGGCCAGTAACCAGGCCAGTGCTGCTGATAAATTGTCAGGAATCTTAAAACACTGGTTATCAGCGGTTCTGGGAGGGGATGGGGGTGGGATAGGGTTAGATGTGTCTGTGTGGGGGTTGAGCACTGGCTGGTCTATGGGAAGGAGTCGTAGTAAATCAAATCAAATCAAATGTTATTGGTCACATACACATGGTTAGCAGATGTTAATGCGAGTGTAGCGAAATGCTTGTGCTTCTAGTTCCGACCGTGCAGTAATATCTAACAAGTAAACTAACAAGTGTAAAGGAATGATTAAGAATATGTACATACAAATATATGGATGAGCGATGGTCGGACGGCATAGGCAAGATGCAGTAGATGGTATAGAGTACAGTATATACATATGAGATGAGTAATGTAAACATTATATGAAGTGGCATTGTTAAGTGACTAGTGATACATTTATTACATCCGATTATTAATTATTAAAGTGGCTAGAGATTGAGTCTGTATGTTGGCAGCAGCCACTCAATGTTAGTGATGGCTGTTTAACAGTCTGATGGCCTTGAGATAGAAGCTGTTTTTCAGTCTCTTGGTCCCAGCTTTGATGCACCTGTACTGACCTCGCCTTCTGGATGATAGCGGGGTGAACAGGCAGTGGCTTGGGTGGTTGTTGTCCTTGATGATCTTTTTGGCCTTCCTGTGACATCGGGTGGTGTAGGTGTCCTGGAGGGTAGGTAGTTTGCCCCCGGTGATGCGTTGTGCAGACCGCACTACCCTCTGGAGAGCCTTACGGTTGTGGGCGGAGCAGTTGCCATACCAGGCGGTGATACAGCCCGACAGGATGCTCTCGATTGTGCATCTGTAAAAGTTTGTGAGTGTTTTTGGTGACAAGCCGAATTTCTTCAGCCTCCTGAGGTTAAAGAGGCGCTGTTGCGCCTTCTTCACCACGCTGTCTGTGTGGGTGGACCATTTCAGGTTGTCCGTGATTTGTACGCCGAGGTACTTAAAACTTTCCACTCTTCTCTCTCTCTCCTTCTCCACTACTGTCCCGTCGATGTGGATAAGGGGCTGTTCCCTCTGCTGTTTCCTGAAGTCCACGATCATCTCATTTGTTTTGTTGACGTTGAGTGTGAGGTTATTTTCCTGACACCACACTCCGAGGGCCCTCACCTCCTCCCTGTAGGGCGTCTCGTCATTGTTGGTAATCAAGCCTACCACTGTAGTGTCGTCTGCAAACTTGATGATTGAGTTGGAGGCGTGCATGGCCACGCAGTCATGGGTGAACAGGGAATACAGGAGAGGGCTGAGAACGCACCCTTGTGGGGCCCCAGTGTTGTGGACTAGTGGGGTGGAGATGTTGTTGTTAGCAGATGTTTCCTACCCTCGCCACCTGGGGGCGGCCTGTCAGAAAGTCCAGGACCCAGTTGCATAGGGCGCGGTCGAGACCCAGGGTCTTGAGCTTAATGACAAGTTTGGAGGGTACTATGGTGTTAAATGCTGAGCTGTAATAGATGAACAGCATTCTTACATAGGTATTCCTCTTGTCCAGATGGGTTAGGGCAGTGTGCAGTGTTGTTGCGATTGCATCCTTTGTAGACCTATTGGGGCGGTAAGCAAATTGGAGTGGGTCTAGGTTGTCCGGTAGGGTGGAGGTGATATGATCCTTGACTAGTCTCTCAAAGCACTTCATGATGACAGAAGTGAGTGCTACGGGGCGATAGTCATTTAGTTAATCTTTGCCTTCTTGGGTACAGGAACAATGGAGGCCCTCTTGAAGCATGTGGGAACAGCAGACTGGGATAGGGATGGATTGAATATGTCCGTAAACTCACCAGCCAGCTGGTCTGCGCATGCTCTGAGGATGTGGCTAGGGATGCCGTCTGGGCCGGCAGCCTTGCGAGGGTTAACACGTTTAAAGTTGGCTGCGGTGAAGGAGAGCCTGCAGGTTTTGGTAGCGGGCCGTTGCACTGTACTGTCCTCAAAGCAGGCAAAGAAGTTGTTTAGTTTGTCTGGGAGCAAGACATCGATGTCCTCAACTGGGCTGGTTTTCTTTTTGTAGTCCGTGATTGACTGTAGACCCTGCCACATACGTCTTGTGTCTGAGCCGTTGAATTGCCACTCTACTTTGTCTCTATACTGACGCTTAGCTTGTTTGATTGCCTTGCGGAGGGAATAGCTACACTGTTTGTATTCGGTCATGTTTCCGGTTGCCATGATTAAAAGCAGTGGTTCGCGCTTTGAGTTTTGCGCGAATGCTTTGAGTTTTGCGCGAATTTTACCAGCTCGGGCTGTGCATTCGATATGCCGATAAAATTTAGGGAGCCTTGATTTCAGATTAGCCTTGTTAAAATCCCCAGCTACAATAAATGCAGCCTCAGGATATGTGGTTTACAGTTTACATAGAGTCCAATGAAGTTCTTTCAGGGCCGTCGAGGTATCTGATTGGCGGGGATATATACGGCTGTGATTATAATCGAAGACAATTCTCTTGGTAGATAATGTGGTCGGCATTTGATCGTAAGGAATTCTAGGTCAGGTGAACAAAAGGACTTGAGTTGAGTAGACCTGGTGTGTGTTTGTGGGAGTGGGGGTGGAGGTCTAGTCTGTATGTTTATGACTTCATGTCACTGCACCAAAACAAGGTGCTGTGCCAACACCTTCACCCTACACCACAATACTTACACAAACAGCATTTATTTTCCTACTGGAGATTGGAGTATAGCTACTGTCACGTTTGTATCCTATCCTATGATATCTTGTAATGCAGCTTACTGGCACATACAGGTAACTGCCAAAATAATGGAAACACTTGAGTAAATAAGGAGCACAAAGTATATTGAAAGCAGGTGCTTCTACACAGGTGTACTTTCTGAGTTAATTAAGCAATTAACATCCCATCATGCTTAGCTAATGTATAAAACGCAGGGCAGGCCTTTATTTTGGAAACCATGGCTATGCCCCCATTGGATGACAATGCCCCCATCCACATTTGATGAGCATGAAAACGATGTAAACCATATGCCATGGCCATCTCAGTACCCAGATCTCAACACAATTGAACATGTATGGGAGATGCCTGAGACAGTGTTTTCCACCACCATCAACAAAACAAACACTTATGGAATGTACCTAGAAGAATGATTTTGCATCCCTCCAATAGAGTTCCAGCAACTTGTAGAATCTATGCCAAGGTGCATTGAAGGTGTTCTGGCTGTTATGATACTTTATGTTGGTGTTTCCTTTATTTTGGTAGTTAACATTAACATTACATGTATTTTAGCAATGTCCTGCATGGAGTAACCTGATGAACCGTTCTGTACTTTCAGAGGATTTGGGTTAAATGCGGAAG
Organism: Brachymystax lenok tsinlingensis; assembly: GCA_030435695.1. Lineage (NCBI taxonomy): Eukaryota > Metazoa > Chordata > Actinopteri > Salmoniformes > Salmonidae > Brachymystax > Brachymystax lenok. The sequence goes on from CM059810.1 coordinate 23,142,446, forward strand.
ACGCATTTCAGTTGAATACATTCAGATGTACAACTGACTAGGTATCCCCCTTTCCTTGCCTTTCTGTGACATTTTTTTATTAGTCCAGTGCAACCTATTATAGCCTATACGTGACTAGTGCATAATGCATCAACTACACATAAGTGTAAAATTGGCACAAATTGTGGGGAGCTTCATGACTTCGTGAGCTCGGGAGACTAAATAGCCTAAGAACTTGTTACACAAGGGGGATACTAATTATGTATTTTCGGTATGACGTTTGGTAATCGAATTATGAAATACGACGTGGCAGGCAGACACAATATAATCTGTTATGTTCATGTCTGACAGTCTGAGGCGAAGGTGACCACCGGTCAACTTCTTGGTGTTCTTTCCCCCCTCTCCCTCTCCGGGCAGCGGAAAAATGTCCCTTTTTACCCAAAGGGCGCCAAAATGGTGTGGTTAGGGTTTATGTTAGCTGCAAACATGATCAAAACCATTCTGCAGCAAGTAATGAAAGCAGTGGGGTGTTGTGGAAGTGTAAGGGCACCTGGAATTTTGGCCACCCGGGAGAGACGTCAGGTTCTCAGCCCTGCGGACAAGACGACCAATAAACAAGGGGCCACTCCGTTGCAGATCAATCTGCCACCCACTCATTAAATCAATACGCTACGTAGTCTATGCGCGCTTAAAAGGAAACATTTTGGAAAGAAGTGGTGAGTTGCATGTAGGAGTTAGCTATCGAAATCATAAATGTTTCGAATTGCTGTTGTCCGTAAGATTGTAGTAGACTATAGCCCATATCTTAAACTATAGCTCATATCTTAAACTATAGCCCATATCTTAAACTCAATTATAAAAAAATAAAACATGAAATCGTCTTCTCAAGCGAATTTAAAAGTTGATTTAAAAGTTCTAACTTTGTCTCCAAAAATGATTAGTCTACATCTCTGTCCCAAAATAAAAACATAAAACACTAACCATTGTCAACCAAATTAGATAATAATATATAGGCCTAACCATACGGCCTATTTGCCCATCAAAAAAATGCGCTGTCGATACTCACAATGATTCCAAAATTAAATGTTTTTAAGCCCATCATTTCCATGTAGTTGATTAGCCTATAGACGTAGGCCTACGTGAACTATAGCCTAATCGAAATGAGAGCATTCAGTCTAATAAATTAAGCCTTGAAACACACTCAAGTTTGATCATTTATAACGAAATATCTACTAAATGTAAGTGAGGATGCAACAAACATGTAGCTAAGCACGTTAATTCATTCAAGGATGTATTTATTCATCCAACTGTATTGTGTATATAAAAACATTTGTATTTTCTATTGGTTAAAATGGTAGGCCTACTGTTGCAATCTGGGCATGTAATACAAATACCTGTATTAATCATGTCAACTCATAATACAGTATCTCCTTTCAACTTTATAAATATTGTAATAAATTGTATAATTACATGGCATTATCCATATTATTTGCAGTTCAACTTGTACTTTATTCAATTTAGCAAAAACACTTTTTGTGTCAAGCAGCACACTAGGGTACCATAGCATAGGCCTAATTCCAAGGAGCCAACTGCCAGGAAACCTATCGATGAACAATCACGGCATGCACAGACCATGGCATCTTAACTTGTTTCAAATGAGAGGAAATGTGGAAATTAGACTCATCAGTAGCACTTATAAATCAAATGACAACATGGACAGAAAGACTACTTAGAAAGGACCAGGGCCAGGTCATTGGACAGCTAGATCGCTCAAGTATGACTTCGAAATTGGAACTCTGTCCATGTTCTGAGGATGTTGGGAAATGCCTTCAAACCCAGCCACTAGGGGCAACAGTGAGCGCTATTACCATCAAGTAGTAGAGGTAATCCCATGACTCCGGATCCGAAAGTAGCGTGTTCAATCCCAGTGGAAGACAGGCACTTTTGTTTTAACCCTATCCCAAACCTTAACCCTTATCTTAGAAATGTGATGTTTGGAGCCACTTCAATATTTGACGTTTGTACAAATGTGGATTAACATCAGAATCTGAAGTCAAATTTGGTTCAACCGTGAGATCTTGTTGCAGCCCAGCATTTTGGAACAGTTCCTCAAGTTCTCCATCTCTTCAAACTTTGAGATCATTAATTAACTAGACAGGTTAAAATGGACACCTACTCTGCTGGGTTTCCACACATGTTTGAACATTTGCTAAACATTTGCTTAACAAGTCACATAATAAGTCACATGGACTCAATCTGTGTGCAATAATAGTGTTTAACATGATTTTTGAATGACTACCTCATCTCTATACCCCACACATACAGATATAGTATTCATACCCCTTGACTTATTCAACATTTTGTTGTCTTACAGCCTTAATTGAAAATGGGTAAAATATGTTTTTCTCTCACCCATCTGTGCACAATACCCCACAATGACAAAGTGAAAACATGTTTTTAGAAATGTTTGCAAATTTATTGAAAATGGAACACAGAAATATCTAATTTACGTACTGTAGGTATTCACACCTCTGAGTCAATTCATGTTAGAATCACCTTTGGCAGTGATTATAGCTGAGTCTTTCTGGGTACGTCTCTAAGAGCTTTGCACGCACCTGGATTGTACAATCTTTGCACATTATTATTTTTTTTATTCTTCAAGCTCTGTCAAGTTGGTTGTTGATCATTTCAAGACAGCCATTTTCAAGTCTTGCCATAGATTTTCAAGCCGATTTAAGTAACTAGGCCAATCAGGAACATTCAATGTCATCTTGGTAAAAAACTCCAGTGTATATATGGCTTTGTGTTTTAGGTTATTGTCCTGCTGAAAGGTGAATTTGTCTCCCGGTGTTTGTTGGAAAGCAGACTGAACCAGATTTTCCTCTTGGATTTTGCCTGTGCTTAGCTCCATTCCGTTTATTTTTTTATCCTGTAAAACTCCCCAGTCCTTAATGTTTACAAGCATACCCATGACATGATGAAGCCACCACTATGCTTGACAATATGGAGAGTGATACTCAGTAAAGTGTTGTATTGGATTTGCCCAAGACATAACACTTTGTATTCAGGACAATAAGTGAATTGATTTGCATGTTTTTGAATATTTTTGTTCTGTACAGGCTTCCTTCTTTTCACTCTGTCGATTAGCTTAGTATTATGGAGGACCTATAATGTTGTAATTGAATCTGTGTTTGAAATTCACTGCTCGACTGAGGGACCTTACAGATAATTGTATGAGTGGGGTACAGAGATGAGGTAGTCATTAAAAAAGCATGTTAAACACTGTTATTGCACACAGAATGAATCCATGCAACTTAGTCCAATAAACGTATTTAGGCTTGCCATAACAAAGGGGTTGAATACTTATTGACTCAAGACATTTAGCTTTAAATTATTTATTAATTAGTCAAAAAAAAATTGAAACAGAGTTCAACATTGACATTATGGGGGTATTGTGTGTAGGCCAGTGACACAAATTTTATACATTTTAAATTCAGGCTGAAAAAGTCAAGGGGTGTGAATACTTTCTGAAGGCACTGTAATTGTAAGGTCACTCAGTCAAGCAGTGAATTTCAAACACAGATTTAACCACAAAGACCAGGGAGGTTTTCTAATGTTTCGCAAAGAAGGGCACCTATTGGTAGATGGGTAAAAAAAAGCAGACATTGAATATCCCTCTGAGCATGGTTCCTAACTCAGTTGCCAGAGAGGAAGGGATCGTTCAGGGATTTCACCACAAAGCCAATCGTAACTTTAAAACAGTTTCAGTGTTTAATGGCTGTGATAGGAGAAAACTGAGGATGGATCAACAACATTGCAGTTACTCCACAATACTAACCTAAATGACAGAGTGAGAAGAAGGAATAAAAAGTGTTTGTTTGGGGCAAATCCAACACAACACTTTACTGAGTACCACTCCCCATATTTTCAAGCATGTTATGATTATGCTTGTAATCGTTAAGGACTGGGGAGTTTTTCAGGATAAAAAAGAAACAGAATGGAGCTAAGCACAGGCAAAATCCTAGAGGAAAACCTAGAACAGTCTGCTTTCCACCAGACACTGGGAGATGAATGCACCTTTCAGCAGGACAATAACCTAAAACACAAGGCCAAATATACACTGGAGTTGCTTACCAAGAAGACAATGAATGTTCCTGAGTGGCCGAGTTACAGTTTTGACTTAAACTTAAGACTTAAATGGTTGTCTAGCAATGATCAACAACCAATTTGACAGAGCTTGAAGAATTTTGAAAAGAATAATGGACAAATATTGTACAATCCAGGTGTGCAAAGCTCTTCGAGACTTACCCAGAAAGACTCACAGCTGTAATCGCTACCAAAGGTGATTCTAACATGTATTGACTTAGAGGTGTGAATACTTATGTAAATTGATATTTCTGCATTTAATTTTCAATAAATTTGCCCCAAAATATGCAAACATGTATTAATTTGTCATTATGGGGTATTGTGTGTAGATGGGTGAGACAAAACATAAATGTAATCAATTTTGAATTCAGGATGTAACACTACAAAATGTGGAATAAGTCAAGGGGTATGAATACTTTCTGATGGCACTGTATATGTGGATATCAGAGTTCAAGGTTTGACTCTGGGAGAGTCAAAATAACACGGGGATGTCGTCATCAGCCTAATTAAAACAAGGAAGCATTCATTGGCCTGCTTGCTCATTAATCAACCCGGGCCGTAGCCTGTTGACACATAGTGGGTGTCTGATGTGTGCGTTTGTGTACCCTCACCTCGAAAGCAGTTGTTTGGTTTCTCACTGGATCTGGACTGACGTGCCCAGAAAATAAAGGGTACTCATAGATCCAACTTAGTGCCCGTTCAATATGGCAGATTGCATATGGGTCCACCGTGGGGAATGCGGTGAACCCTTTCGGAAAGCTTAGCAACACATGTGGAGGGAGGGAGGGAGGGTGAGAGAGAGGGTGAGAGAGAGAGAGAGAGAGAGAGAGAGAGAGAGAGAGAGAGAGAGAGAGAGATGGCATGAGAGAGGGTAGAAAGTGGATGGTTGTCATCGCTGTGGTTTAACGCAGGCTAGACACAGACTTCTCCAGAAACTCTCCATTACTGCCCATGATGGATGACAGAGGAACCTGGCCCCGGATGCACCGTTCTCTTTTCTCATCACAGGGCCCTAGCTGACTGACTGACGGGGGCTGGAGGGACCCATCCAGGGGTTATACCCTCACCTTCACAACACCGCTCCACTCTGACCTGATTCTCATTAATGATCCAGGAGAGAGAGAAAGAGAGCGAAAGAGAAAATGAGAAAGTGTGTGTGAGAAAGTGTGTGTGCGTGTGCAACCGCTTTCTCACGTGAATTCGTGGGAGGCACAGCCTATGGTCCCATGCTGTGTCCTATGAAAACAATGTAATATTGCTGATGTTTTGGGAGACAATCTGGTGCGTAACAACACCAAAGTGTAGCCATTGAGGTCAGATATGGCACAGAACAATGGTGTTAGATTACAGAGATCTCATTTTCCATATCTTTAAGAGGACACAGCATGGCCTCTGTTGTTAGGCGTTGAACAAAATCAGTTGATTGACCTTATATTTTAATGTCTGGCATGGCAAAATGTCATGTGGGCCACTAAAAATAACCTACATTGATATGCAGAATTTTGGTCCTAAAAATGTTATCAGTCATGAAACTATTCTGCATTTTGAATTCAGTGTTTAGACTTTATGCCCCTGATCATAACACTTAGAGAGAAAGATAGGGGACATCTTTCTATTTTGCTGAATCCTTCCTAATCTTCAGAGGAAGGTGGCACAGCGTGTAAATATTTATTTTATTACATCACAGGCTGGAAACACGCTGTGACCTACACAGCGTGATGCCGTCATCTCGACCTAGTTATCCCGGCCACTTCCACCGGACAGATAAGGAAATAGCTGAACTCGCTCCCGGTCAGCAACGCACTGACATACCATGCATGGGAACTGGTCACAGAGGGACAGTGTATGACGTCAGTATCAGGGCGATAATATGCCCTATCACATTTTCAACAGGTCAAAACGATGAGGCCTTTGCCTGCATTCGATAGTGATGGCTGCAAGATTCATATTTACCAAATAATAAGTTGTATTGATTGCCATCAATTGTCGAGGCTACTCAGAAAGAGTTCAGGTTTTTGTACATTTTCATTTTTAATCCCAGGCGCATTAGTTGTCAACCAAATACTGACTCAATTATTTGTTCTCTGCTGTTGGCGAAACATCTGCGTTGCTGCAGCTGCGTCGGCAGATATACATGCTGAGAGTAATCGAACCATCTTTAAGAAGTCAATGAACCTCGTCCGAATAGGGATGACATCATATCCTCCAGGGGTAGTCTAATAATCTAGGTGTCTTTTGACCGCTGCTTCGCCATCACTCATACAGCAAGCAAGAGAAAATCCCCTTCAGTCTCTGGACCCAAAATGAAGAGCAATAGACCTGAAAAGCATTTGCAATATGATGTATTATCTCATGCATGTTGCATGTAATTTAACAGGATTTTGCAAATGCAATCATAGTCCTTTGGCTACAGATAGGTTTACACTTATACATTTTGTCTGCTTAATTTAAAAACTGGGTCATACTAGTGGTACGTTTTCTAAAATGCTTGACTGCTTTATAATGTCACATACAAAAATACAAATAAGCATGAAACGCGTCAAAAAGTATATTTGAAATCTAGTTTCCGTTTTCCATTTTAGTCCTAATTTTAGGAAGACATCTATAAAAACATTAACCGAAGAACATCTTTGACATTTTTATTGTTTTATTTTACCTCCTTGAAAGACTCCCGTATGAGGATCAAGTGGCAATAATCTTAACAGTTAGTAGGCTATAGTCCTACGAACGAGTCCCTGTCTCTCTTCTCAATGATGTGCCTAAAGCACCGTCATTACAACGTTATGCTATTAATTGGTTTGTGTTCAAAATATGTTTAACACTGTGAATGATGTAGGCTATATAATTCTAATGTAGGCTGGATTTGTATCTGTTTCTTGAAGTACAGTGATGTGAAGTGCATGGACATTGATTTGTAGGGTTGTTATGGATGATAAAATGTAGAGTTCAATAACTTGGGCCTATGAGGATTTCGGTCTATGAGCATTTTAGGTATTCAATTGTTCATGAGTGTTGTCACATCGAAATGACAATATTTTTTGTGATTTCAAAGGACTTCCAAAGTAGCCTTAAACACCACATTTTGGACAGTAATGCATGCATGCTGCATTTAATGGCGCGACAAAGCAAAAAGCCACTGATTTGCAGAGTAGCCTACAAAGCCTGTAATATAGTGATTTGTTAAATCATTAACCTGAACGAATAATATTTAACCGTTAGCCTAAAGTTAGGGTAATTTTAGCAAATTAGCAACTATGATATCGATTTGATGAAGGGTGTATACGCCTCCCATTCCATATGGGTCTGAATTTATATTCCAGCCAAGTTGACCAGACAAGCACCACCGCAAGTGCTGGCCATGGTTAGGCCTATCGAACAGCTTTTGGGCACTGTCTATTCCTTTGTTTAATTGGTTAGTTTAAAAGGTTAATACTGTGCGTAACTCGTGTCTGTGATGTCCCTGGTCTGTTTATTTCTCAGTGAAGAAATATTACACTACTACCGCGGCGGTTCATCATGCCGAGGCGACGCGCCTTCCACTTAAATAAATGGCATAAAATGTCTCGAATCTGGCCAAGGTCAGTCAGTGTCAATACACAGCGTTTAGCTAACAAAACATAACTATTATGGCTAATGGACGGTATCCAGTCTTAATTATTTGGACACCAATTATTTACAAACCCAACTGGGAACATTGAATTAGACCTAAGTAAGAAATGTAGTAATTTTAAAACGAAGACACAGTGCTCCAGACAATTTTGAAGCACGAATGCAACGCATATCGTCATAGCCTATAAGAAAGACAAACACGAGCACATTGTTTTAAATGACATCAACTTTAGCATAGCCCAACAAACTTTACGCAAAGCAACCGTTCTAAAACGCATCATTGAGCGCAGGTACACACACACACACCTTGATATGACAGGCCTACATTGCTCAATGCACTGTGAACAATCAATCGTGAATAATTCGTTTTACAAGCAGAGAGGTTGGGTAGATTTACATTTCAAACTCTCTCAATCCATGCAAATATATATGTTCCCTCTCTGAATCTTGTTCGTAGTAGTAGGCCTAGCCTATATATTTGTTTAAATGTAGGCTAATATATTGCACTGTACCCTATTGTGAAACACATAATAAGTGATACCTACATTTTTAAAAGGTTGCGGGTAGGGTTATGTATTGTTTGAAGGTGTATTTTGTTAAATCCACAAGGCCAGAATAACGATGTTGAGGCGAGGCGTACATGGTAGTGTGTGTAAACGCAGCCATTTTCCGGTCAATGTTTTTGCGTGCAGCATTCCCAACTGGATTTATGTTCTCTATTAACGGTTTTAAATGTTTATCACCGACAAAACAGAACAGTCGCCTCCTGCTCCCCGGGATGAATGGAGTGTTAGCCTTGTCCCCTACAATGACACGCATGCCCCCAGCCACTTGGGAGGTCTGCCTCTCCTCTCTTCTCACTTGATCTGATAGTGCCGCGCGCCACAGGCGAATAGAGGATGCAGTATGAGTCAGGGTGTTTCAGAACGATATTATCGGATAGTCATTTGCCTCATACACATTGGGTATATAGCAATGGGTGTAGCATGTCGTATATATAAAAAGAACCCATGTGAAAATACACATTTGTAATATGTATACCTTACATTGCACATCATTTAGATTACCCCTCTTCGATTATATTTAATATTTCATTGTCTGTCAAAACAATAACACGTTCTATGTTCACTTCCGCTCCGCCTCAAAAATACGTTAAAAAGGTCTATAGTAGTCTATTGAATGCCAACGTTGTTCATTTTGTGTAAGTCGAAAAATCTGCACCATCAACATATAGGCTATAGCTAGCACACACACATGGGCCTGTGTTACTGCATGATTTTCAGTAACCATACATTTCTGATTTGTCTTTTGAATATGTATTATAATCATCACGCATATAATGATAATGACATTGGCATTGTTATTATTATTCTGATTATTCGGGTTATTATTATGATGGTGATTATTATTAGGCTATTAGTATTACAGTGTTATAACGTGTCAAAGTGGTACTCCAGTGTAGCCTACTTAGCATTATAATAACAAGGTAACAGAGCGGCTTACCACGAGCAAATAAGCGCACAACGCTACACATGGTAGCCTAACTATGGAGTTACATCGTCGTAGTCAACTTCGACTGACTTCCGTCAACACCATTACTGAAAACTGTGCATCACATGTAGGCAAGACAGGAAATAGCCTCTATAACAAAAATAAAAAGTAAATATCACAATTAATTCAAGTGTCCCTTGAAATGTATTCAAAACAAATGATGAAATCCGCGTAGTTTAGGCTACTTACCATGGATTAGATAAGGTTCGTTATATCCACGACCTCTAATAGGAAGAAATACCATCAGTGTTCCAACAGCCCGTGTCGATTCCCCATCCCATGATAATGGTCTCGGCTATACAGAGACCCGGAGCGGTTCCTTTCGTGCGGAGTACTCAGGGTCTTTCGACAAGACAGCCTAGCCTCTGTCCTGGGAGCCGGCGCACCGACCTGTGCCTGGAGAAGGTTTTTGAGGACGGTTTGGATGGAGAGGGAGTTTTTTTGTGAGAAACTCAATCTCACATACAGTAGCAGGCCCCATCTGGGAACTGTCACAACTGACAGCAACACAGGGCACATGCCTGATCTTCCGCACAACATTGCGCGTAAAAGTAGGCATATAAGAGGTTTTGCATAAAGGTCGATTGTTGTCAGGTCCGTTGTCTGTTTTTGGGGATATATTTTACGTTTTATTCGCAATGGTTGGAGATGGCACACAGATAAGCGTCGCGGAATATTCTGGTCACACAAGTTCAGAGATGCTCCTGGACTCGAACTGATTTCATGATCTCTAAAAAGTTAGCATCATCTTTATGCGCGGCAAACGTGAAGCAAAAACAACCATTCTGCAATGTTGTTTCACACTGAAGGATGCAAATATCTATTTGTTTGTTAATTTAGTTGTTGCATGTAGGCCATGATTTTACTCATCCTTCATTGAATTATCATGGTGAATAAAATAATTCTGTTGACCTAGTAATATTTTCACTTGCAGCCTAGACATGCATCCTTCATCTTATTTACATTTGATATATTTATTTAACAGCGATGCATTGTTGAAAGTCAATTTGTTGTGCCAGTTGATGCTTTTGAAAACACTGATAACCCGTGACACTCAGACTTATGGAATTCAACTTGAGACATGAACATGATTTCATCTAACTCCCCACTGGGCAAAAACTGTTTGAATCCACGTTATTTTAAATTTCAACCAAAAAATCAATTTGATGAAGTTGATTCCCGTGGAAAACTGATTGGAAATGAAAAAGTAATCAACATAAGGGATTTTCGTATTTCTTTCACTCAACTTTTAACCTAAATGACCTGGTGACATTTTTTTGTAGATTTCACGTTGAATTCACGTTCATTAACAACTCAAACAGATGTAAATCAAATCTAGACGTTGAACTGATGTCTGTGCCCAGTGGGTTGTATTGTCGGAAAATGCTCTTGTTGTGCTGGCATATTATTCAACTTATTTGTTCAGTATATTCTGTTGGTCCTGTTACATACTTAATGTGTTTTTTAAATGATCAATAAAGATGTGGCCATATGTTTTTTTTTTTTTAGGTGTGGCCAAATTCTAGCTGAATGCGTAATAACTCTCATTATGTGTAAAACAAAAATGTACGCATGAATATGTCACTCGGTCTGTGCCCTGTAGATCATTCGTTGATTGTGCCCTATCCTCTTAATAATCACATATTTGTCCCAGCTATATTTAAATATATCCCCACTGCAGCGCAATATCTTATTTTTAATCAGATGTTGCACTGTTGGAATATATATTTTTTTACAATGATGCAACGTTTCATAGGCCGTTTTAGTGCTGGACCATGACAAATCATAGGCCTAGCTCAGTAGATAGTGGGCTCGTTCCTCTGCCCAGGCGCTGCTGATGCCTGCCTGATCTTACAACGCCTGGATAGGTATTTTACCTATCAGCTAACCAATAACATCATATGTTATTGCAATTTGTCAGTCGATGACGTAGCACGCAACCACTGATTTATGCATGCAACGTCTGAACAGAGGAAAGCGATCTAGAACTTCATCATAGAAAGATTTTGGCTCACGTGGGTTACATATACTAGGCCGTCATTGTAAATAAGAATTTGTTCTTAACTGACTTGCCTAGTTATATCAAGGTTAAATAAAATAAATAAAATACAAATATATAGTACGTTTGCAGTCTGTTTTGAGTGCATCGTGTGCACTTTTATAGTTCTGCAATATTTTTTTCTTCCAGCATTGAAATAGTCTAGGCCTGGCTCCCTTTAAAACACAAACACATGCATAACCCTACATACTGACATACTTCTTTGTCAATTAATTGATGCCATAGTTTTCCTATATGGGCTTGATAGAAAAAATGCACTAAGAATGATGCTCTTTCCAGATTGCGAGTGGAACGCACCGCGTCATTACGTTCAGTGTTGCAGCAGAATAGCTTCGAACGGTCTGATCCGACGTCAACATGTCTACCCGCCCTCGTTGAGACTGCAGGGAGAACAAAACTGGGTAGGAGGGTCTTATGAAGTAATCGTTCGCAGATGTTTGTAATACCAGGGAAAAATCTTATTCCACATTTAGAGAAGTCTATCATGTTGTAAATCCAGTCCACTGCCGTTATTAGAGGGAATTAAACAAGAGAACAAAGGACAGTTTTGACCCATACACACTCATTTTGATCGTATGCAGTGTGCAATTAAGGAAATTAAAAGCTTTGCTATTGTAGGCCTAGGCATACCAGCCAACCTGCAAACTATATTATTTTGGGATAGCACAGAGGATTAATCAAAACGTAGCACATTTGATTGGCACATTGGACCAGGTTATTGCTTCCTACTGCATTTACACTGATTTGAGGATGGTGAGCTCAACCGGCTGAAAACAAAGTGTGTAGCCTATAGGTCAATGAGTTGGCCTATGAGTTGGTCAATGAGTTGGCCTATGAGTTGTATCCTTCTATGAATAATACAGCAGCAGGTCAGTTTCAGCTCATCTCTTTATCACGATAGCCACTTGACACTATTTCGAACGCCATCTTGACACGGACAGACAACAAATGATTCATAATTATCATACTTCGGACTCGTGAAACAAGCCAATTTTATGTTACAATTATCTAATGGAATCGGATGGACTGTAAATCTTCGGCGTGTCCAATCCTCTTCTGATTTACGTTGCTGTAGATGTCACTTTAATTGCGTAGCTTCTCGTGAAGAATCCTTTGGTCTGTTGTAGCCTATTTGAGGTCTGTTTACTCACCAACCATGCATTCAAAGGACAAGTAACGATTCTTCTTAGGGCAAACCGTTTAAATCCAGTCTACTCTCTAATAAACATTTACCAAGCTGTGATGCAGTGGGCAAAAGTGTGAAATAGGCATGTGAAATACAAAATGTTATGTTGCAGGCTTTTATGTTGCAGGCCTAGTCTATAATTGCGCAGCTGACACACATTGATAAGTGAAGTAGGTGTGTTTGATTAGTGACGTGCATTTCAAAACAAAATTATCTAGCCTATTTATAGAACAATAGGCTATTATTTTCTATCAAAAGTGGGATATTAGTTACATCCTAAATGATTTTATGCAAAGGCTACAGGTTCCATCGTCTGCCCTCAACCCCCAACCCTAAAAAGGCACTTCAGCGCCGCATTTTGATAGGCACGCTATCAATCACACGAACATCCGATAGCTGGGCCCTCTCTCGAGCCTCGACAATCTACCTTCCTCGGACCAACCAGCTTTTAACGTCAAAATCCACATTTTTCCCGGCTCCGCTCTGTCTCGTCCTCTTGTGTTTTGGGCGAGAAGAGTGGAATGCCATAATTAACCAATGGAATTTCAAGCCTATATAGCCTATTTCTGCCATCATGTTTACATCTTTAGAAGGGTTGGTCATGGAGCCTAAAGAAATGCTAGTTTGTTACTTAGACCATCAAATTAGAATAGCCTATTGCTATTACGCAGTTTCTAGAAAAACATTTAAAATAGAAAATCACTTTATAACGTGTAATGTGGAGTCACTAGCAGCAATAAAAATACACATTGTTATTGTTGAGTATATAACAATTGTGGTTAATTCGGTGGTCTCAATGTTGAGTAATTATTCCACTATACTAGCCTATAGGTACCAATATTCAATATTACACTACTAGCAGGGCTGTTAATGAGGAATTAGCATGTAATAACAATCATCTAAATGATAGGACTAATAATAACAGTCTGTAACAACAGCCTACTACTAATATTATCCATCATAATACTCGTCATGATGATAATAAGATGCCTATAATCAAGGAGGAAAATTTGGGAAAATGACAATGAGCTGTGTTGCATGTTGTTGAAGCATGGATACATTTCCTGGTTATTCTGTAGAATTAATCATAGCCCCCATGAACATACGTTTGATGTAAACAATAATATCATTTACCCTTATGGCAGCTTATTGCTGACCGAAATTACCACAAAATAATTATTCGTCTGGCGCACTACACATATATCTTCTGTCCACCCAAATAGATATTTAGTGTCATTGTAAGCTATTTCTTAAACTATATTTATCTCCTACACGATCACCTATGTCAGAACCCGCATGTTCTAATAGGCTACAAACACCAAACAGACAGAAACATTCCCACGCGGAGGAGAAACTGTTTCTACTTGAGGAGCTGTTGTGGATGTATCGCGTGAGTGCTGTTTGACAGGACTCGGGAAGGGATAGCCCAGGCATGCCTATAGGCCTTAGTTTGAAATATTATTGAGGCCTAGGCTACCTCTAATCAAACAGAACATGCATCAGTTCATTTTTACTGTAGCTATATAATACTTTGTATTTCTATTCTAGGTAAAAAGCTAGTTGTCGACTAAGACGCAATTTCTTTTTGAAGGCTATGTCATACCTTGCAAACGATATTTGACATTGAATGAGTTTGGTATAGAATAAACCCTTTAAAGTCTGCCTAGTATTTTCACTTTAATTATGCAACAAGATGGTTGACTTTGTTTAAAAAAAAACAGTGGTTTATTGAATTAATTACATTGTTTACATCTCAAATAGTATTTAAATTCCACGTCTCTGGACGGAAGTGCAATTGAGTGGACTAAACAGTTGTTTAAAACACTATCAAATACTGTATAAGACCACAAAAATGACATCAGAACACTTCATTACTTTTTTTCAAATAAAACATTTGCTTGAACTGCAACCACGACATCAGCCAAACACCATTGATATTTATATCCAAAGAGAGATAGATGGAGATAGAAAGAGAGATAGGGATAGATTGAGAACGACTTCACATACACCATAGTGTCCAATATTTCTGTTTGGTTTACTCCTGGGACAACAACAAACATCCAACCAACAACATCAGACAATGACAAAGTCCCTTACCAAAGGGTGTTGTATCTCCTCCTCTTAAAAATGGAATGTTTTTTTCTTCAAATATCCACTCTCCGTAGCGGCAATTGCACATAAATATTCCATTAAATAACGTGAGAGTACAAATAAAAATCTAGAAGAAGACTTTTTCATCATTTCAAGTCTTTTTTTGAGAGGAGAAGAAGGATATTCACTGTTTGAGTTCCAAAGCCCAGACATGCTGCGGCCAACCAGTCCTTCCTTTGGTTTTCTTGTCATTGCTGCTCGCTGTGTTTTTCAAAACTTCATTCTGTTGGGAACAAGGACAAATCATATGTCTGTTATTGTTGTCGAGAAATACTACTTTCTTGCCACTTATCACCACTTCACTCCGGCATTCAAGGCTGTTATTCGGCCTACTGTGGTGTGGGAGCCTGAAGTTATTACTAAATTATTATGAACATTTTAATATATTTACAGTCTTTTATAACGCCAGTTTAGAACAGGTATCATTTAGCAACATTGTCTCCATAAAACCAGGATTATTGTCGCTTATGTCAAGATATTATAGGCCTTAAGGTTGTAGCCTATTGAGTGTCACAGCATAGGCTACTACAAACCTAGATAATAAGCAAATGTATGATCTATAAGGTCAAGCCTTGCAGGAGGCTACTCCATGTTTGCATAAGCATGTATAACTGAAATTATGAATTTGTCTTACCACTTCTTTCTTTCTCCTCTCCTCCTTTGCTTCTGTCTTTTTGAAGTCCGCTTTGAAGGCCTCTGCGTCGCCGTTCTGCTCGTCCTTGTCCAGAATGTCCATG
This sequence comes from Brachymystax lenok tsinlingensis, assembly GCA_030435695.1. Classification (NCBI taxonomy): domain Eukaryota; kingdom Metazoa; phylum Chordata; class Actinopteri; order Salmoniformes; family Salmonidae; genus Brachymystax; species Brachymystax lenok. Next base: position 23,157,864 of record CM059810.1, read on the forward strand.
AGGTAGGCGATGTAACTGGTAGCCAACCGGAGGGTCTTTATTTTGGACAGCTTAGTATCCGCAGGAACATTAGGAATGCAATCCCTGAGCTCAGAGAAGGCGCTGTTGATGCTCTGAGTCCTGCGCCTCTCCTTTCGGTTTGCCGTAGGTCTCCGTTTCACCGGCCGAGGTCCCATCCCGATCCCAGCGACGCCAGCCCCGGGGATACCACCTCCGTAGTGTGCGTGGTCTAACGCCGGGCCCCCGGTGGAGTAGTCGGGGCTGTACGAGGGTGCCATACTGTAGTCTGGGGGAGACATCTCCGGGTGGCTTATCAGCCAACCGTGGAAGTAGGGGTTCTCTTCGTGGCAGCGGCTTGCTGCTGCTGCTGCCGCGAAGGAGTAGCCGTCATGATGCATCACCGGATGGTGAGGGAATCCACCAACTAAACTCATGGCGACACAGCAGTAGACCAAAAACTGTGCTACTAACGAACCACGAAACGAATACGCGTTCGCGCTCTCCGATTAATGTCAGGTTCTCCAAAATATTTAAGGGAAATAGGCTATCCTCATAAAGTAACTTGATTCAGTTGGTCATTTGAAAAGCACTGCTTTTATATTTGTCCAATATAGGCACCTAAACGAAACTTCAGCAATGCATGAGTTTTTAGACGTATTTTTTCTGTTTTGCTGGTCTATGGTGTGGAATATAGAAGAATGTTGTCAGCTACTTACACGCGTTTCTCAATTTGTCCATTCCCAACGTGAGAAAGTTCCTTCTTTTCCATTACAGAGACAGACAGTGCATGTTTCGCCTGATGAACTGCGTCCTCAAGCACTTCGGGTCGAGCTTTTCCCCTCCAAACTCTTCATGGATTTCAGACCAAATTCATTAAATATGGCGTCAGATAACAAAAAGATCAAAATCCCAGCTGCTGTAGTGTGCACTGCACGCAATACACAGCCCTTCAGTTGAGCACACAACCAGAATTCATCCGTTTGATCTCCATGTCACAGCTTCATCTTTAGAACGACTTGGGTTAATATATGTCGTCAAGACCACTCTGAGCCAATCACGTCTTAGAGGAGGAGGGACATAACCTACATTGCTAGGCGTTTACGCTCCTAAATTTCAATGGCCCCTCTTAAGCATTGGCAGCCTCGACATATTTTATTAATGACATTAAGATTGTGAAAAATCCATACACCGCCTAATTAGACTATTGAAATTATAAAATCATCAACAAAATGAGAGGTATGGACGTTTTTTTGCCTTTAAATGTCAACGTTAGGGGCTGTTGTAGGCTAGTTTGAAGAATGATAGGCCTATGATTAGTGGTAGGCTATTACTATTTTTGGTTTGCACGTTTGATTGTACGCAACAACAAAAAAATACCTAGGCCTAAAAGTCAAACGCACGATTCGTTTAGTCATGAAACTCGTCTTGATGTAAAGTTTTAGCTTTCAAGGAAATAGGCCTACATAATTTTATTGGGATATGTCACTAGGGTCGATTATTTCGGTCATCAATGCAGCAATGCATTTTTTGTATGCGTATGGAAAGGCGATTCGATATCGTTAAACAGGAATATTATTCACAATAGCCTATTATTTTCACATCTGACACTTTTTCATATTCATATTAAAAGCCTATATTTGATCTGTCTCAAGTATGCCAAGTCCCTTATCAATAAACCAAGCGCATTATAGGCCTATTGGTCATATTCCATATTACTCGTGCAAAACAATTATTTACTCCATTGCATGATCCTACATTGTGTCACATAAACAACAAAATTATGCGAATAGCAAAAACAGAATAATTTAATATTTAACCTGTGTAGAAATAAATACTACACTTTTTCGACACATATTGGCTTTAACTGACATGCATTATTGCTAGATTTGCGATCATTGCACACTTGGCTAAACGTCCATCAATTTGATAGCAAACTATGCGTAAAGTCATTTTAAGAGTAAATGAGAGGCAAAACGTAATGGAATCATGTTGGTCCATCCTCACAATGTATCAAATATATATATATTTTAAATACAACATACTATTCTATGATATGCACAGCTTTGACATTTATTTTGCTTTTGTTATATAATATATTTCGCCCATCGAAACAACTGACTGCCTAGAGAATGTTGGCTGCGTTTGCTATATTAGCATACAAACACTATATCTATGTGAAATTAAATAGTAATTCTTCATTACATTGCAAATAAATAATGCCTATTTCATTATAGCATTATTTTGGTGCAAATATGAATATAATAGAGAGATTAACAGGCCTACACTTCATAGGACCTTCCTCCAGTACTTGAATAGGCCAATACATAAACCGATAGGCTTGAACGACCAGAGAGAATCCAGCCGATGACGCGATTTAAAGCAAAATAGGCCTGTTTCGCACAGATTGCTGATAAGGTAAACAATTCATTTAAATACTCGACTAATTTTGTTTCAGGGCTCATTTGAACCTTTATTTAGACTCGAGGCTGTTGATGGTCACGCCTATATTTATTTATGGTAATCTCATTGGAATAAGACCAAGTGTATCATTGCATGGTAACTCATAAGAAATTGACACAGTCTAGGCTATTGGCCTAAAAATGAACAATGCGTATTTTGATACAGTTCGGTACTCGGGGAAGGGTGTTCCATCATTAACGATGCCTTAGTAAATGCAACTGACTAAATTGCACAGAGAAACCATTACATTGAGGTAATGAGGTAAACCCCATTTATTCTGTAGAACAATACTACAGACCATATGGGGGTCAGAATAAACGAGTTGGCATACAAGAGCTGTTTTATTTGGACATTCCTCGGCATATCTTATTCAGCCCACACACCGCATGTTGAACGTGTGTGTGTATGTGTAGCCTAGATATGTGTGTCAGACTAGAGAAAAGGAGAGAGAATGTGTAAAAGAAAAAATCCCAAACTCAAAAAGGAAGGCAGAAGGGCCATGATTTATATTTGTTTAAGTGTTGTATGTGGGGGTGGTGGAGTGTAATTCATCTGGCTGAATGGAAGTTCTTTAAGTAATTTAGATACGTCCAGTCTCCAGTTAATGACATATAATTAGCCTATAGGTCACTTGTTCAGACCCCTGTTACAAACTCCTCCTCTCCTCTCTGATTTCCTTTGAAACTGAAACTGAGTTTCGTATAAATAAATACAAGCTATGCAGAGCCAAATATTTGAGCGTGAGAGAAGTGCTTGATGAACGTGATATACATTCGGTGGAACTAAACCGACGATTGGGGAGTGTCATTGCGAGTGCTATTTGCGTGACAATTAAATTCAATTAACAAAAACTCTCACTTTTTCCATGCAATTAAGCGAAATAGCCCTACAAATGTAGACATCTCAAAATAATACGACGTAAAATAATAATAGTTCTGTATTGCCTAATCATGGTAATAATAATATATTTATTTTACATAGCGATTTTCATTACAAAGATAATCAAAAATAATCTGTAAAAACAAATAAAACAAATGTAGAGATCTGACAGGTCTTGGTAATAACCCATAACCTTTATATGAAAATATTGAGACGTTATTCGGATATCCTGTACTCATACAATATGTCAGTTATTTGTATGATGGGCTATAAACCTTAATTTTTATTTTCTTTTGTGATAATTTCTTGACATCACAAAACAACCTCAAAATACAAACTAAAATGCATCCCTGGATGGCCACAATACTTAAGACCTACAACTAGCATACAATCCCATATAGGTCTACAACGTGCACAACATATAGGCCTATAGGCCCTAAAAATACGTGAAATAGGCTGAAAAGCGGGCACTTCTCCATTTCCCCTCCATACAAGCTCTCATGAGGTCTCATTAGCGAACCATTTGGCTATTTCCAAAAATTGCCCAATCCAGCAATGTCCCGTTGGTTGGATTTACAGCAGGGCTGGCCGTTATCGTTGTTGACCCCAGTAACAAGCTCACATCACGTCTCTCTCTCCGTCATGACCTATACAGCAGCAATGGTCTGAGCTATAGCCTAATGCAGGTAGGCCTAAGAAGCTGAGCGTAACAACCGCCTTAACTTAATTTATTTCAGCATTAAGCTCATCCGATATGTCGACTGATAGAGAACAGGCTAAAAGCTGGATTTAAGGGACTTTTTACGAGATTTTAATACAACTCACCTGCTCGTATGAATTACAGCCATTTAGAATCACCTTTTAAATCCCATAAATAGGCATTGAAATGCTTGGCGCTTGTTATTGCCAATGCTTGTCATGTCTAATATACAGGAGGACGGAGTGAGAAAGTTCATTTATTGGAACTAAAGGCTTGATGCGAAACCATGCAGAGATCCCTGGCATTGTGCGCATAGCATAGCTAGCCCAAATGAAATGTAATTGCATTTTTACTACAGGCCCTAATATAGGCCCTCTTATACATCATGCACATTCATTAATTAACTATGTATTATATATTAATTAGGCCATTTAAAATACGTGTTTTGTCTTTTCTGTTTTACATCTTTGATTAGGCTAAAGGGATATAACTGTTCTTGACCTATCCTCATAAAGCCCAGGGCCTGGATCGTGTTCACTGTGCAATTACTAATCAATTATAAATTATATATCAAAACATGAGTAATAGTTAAGTGGTTGTCGAAATATTAACGTTAGAAAGATTTTCAATACCACACACATCATGGCAACGTTTTGACAACATGAAATATAATGCAGGAATAAACTTTTAAAGTATTCATATTTTAAATCAAAGGAAAACAAGCAAGTAATTCAGAGAACCAATGATAATATTGAGAAGACTAAAAATCCAAACGTTTTTATTTATTCAAACCACTCAACTAAAAATGTATTAAATTAACCCTCTTTCAAAATGGCACACATAGGCATTCATAGAATCCCTCTTTTTTGTTCTACATTTTATTTGCGAAAGACATTGATCAAAGACCATGAACACTCAAATACATCTATAAAATCACCTTGTAATGTATAATGGCAAATTGTATATAGGATGCGATAAGTTCTCTCCTCATATTGTGAATGTGTAGAATCCAAATAGCGAGACAGAGCTGCGGAGGCAGCTATTCTCCCACACTCCAACACATTATCTCTGCTATAGTCAGTCAGTAGTGAGGCCAGTGCTGGTCAGGTAGCTCAAGGAGGTGAACATAGCTAGGGTAGCATTACGTGACTGGAAACCACTTAAGTTAGTGTTTAGCAATTTCTTATGATGTTAATTCTGCATTTCCTCAGTTTTATCTGTGAGTAAGGATCAATAAAGTCAAACTCGAAACACAACTCGATAACAACCCATAAGCAAAGTCTGTTTATCCCGTTCACACATTTGTACACATAATATGATACATCGTTTTTCCTTAAAAGTTGAAACATCATAAACAGTGACTGAAGTCAAACATATCTGTCGACCTACTTGTATTGGGTCAGACCTGTTTTGGGAACTTTCTCTTTTCCTTCAACAACTCCCTTCTCCTCTCCTCTGTCCTCCCTCCCTCCCTTTTCCATGCATCTCTCTCATCCATAATTGTTATCTGTAGTAATCATCACTTCCTTAGCCCCTGTCACTCAGCACCTGTTCTCCCCCATCACCTCATTGATCATGCCTACATACTACACACTACTGTCTGTGTGAATTGCTGTAGTTTGCCATATATCTTTCTCATATGTCTCTGTCTCTGTCTCTGTCTCTGTCTCTCTCTCTCTCTCTCTCTCTCTCTGTCTCTCTCTCTCTCTCTGATTATCTCTGTCTCTCTCTCTCTGATTATCTCTGTCTCTTTCACTCTCTCTCAATTAAATTTTAATATCAATTTATGGGCTTTATTGGCATTGGAAATATATGTTAACATTGCCAAAGCAAGTCAATTAGATAATAAACAAAAGTTAAATAAACAATAAAAATTAACAGTAAACATTACACTCACAAAAGTTCCAAAATAATGAAGACATTACAAATGTCATGTTATGTGCAAATAGTTAAAGTACAAAAGGGAAAATAAATAAACATAAATATGGGTTGTATTTACTCTCTATCTCTCAGGCCAAACCTTGCTGGAGAACCATGGAGAGGAGAGGGCAGGACTGTGTGATCCTCAGTCAGGGCCTGTTGTGTTACGGTACCTCTCCACCTCTTCCACCCCGCTCAACCCTTATCTATACCCCCTGTCCAGTGTTTGGATAGACTTTCCCACTCTTTTTTTCCTCTCTCTCCCCCTCCTCCTCTTCCTCCTCTTCTTCTTTCCATAACCACTCACGTCTGATCACTCAACCCTTTCTTCTCTCTCTTTTTTCCCCCCTCTCTCCAAGGGCCAGGTTCAAAGCCATACTCCTTACCTCTCCCACACCAACCTCCACCCCCTTCCCCCTCTCCCTCTCCTCCTCTCTTCCATTGTCCCTCCTATCGTCCTCTGGGTGTCTATCTCATTGTGTAATCCTGAGGTGTGGGAGACATGGTGACACCAAACACATAGTTAATCCACTGTGCTTACTGTGCTTTGCGGCCAGGCGTTTTCTCATTGTCCACCGCTAAGCACCGGAGATAGAAACCTTACAGAAACCCTACAGAGGGTAAAATGAGAGTACAGCTTCAACGTGTGGGAATTGGGGAAATCCAACATGAGTGATATTATCGTTCTTTGCTTTCAAAGTCCGGACAAACAAGCCCATACATGGTAATCCCCACAAACCGATCGAGGTATAAACTATCGGCTCACGTTCAAACCCTAACGGCCATTACCCAGAACCCCCCTTGTTTCTCATTTTTGTTTATCCAATATCCACAATCAATCTCCTGCAAAATGAAATGAAGGAAAAAATCATTATACTGATGTGGAAGACTAATTTACTAAGACTGTCTGTGAGTCTGGTTTCTCATCACTGTTTGTCTTATTGTGTTGATGTGCTATTACTGCTCACTAAAGCAATTTCACCCCCTCCCGTCTCCCTCTGACACACACACACACACACACAGACACGCACGCACGCACGCACGCACACACACACACACACACCAGACTCACTTCGGGCTCACCTTCTGTAGTTTCTGGTAGCCGGCTGTAACAGCAGCCATTTTGCAAGAGCACAGGGGTCATTTGAGAGACAAATGAGATTAATAACTCAGGATTCCCGGCTAACACTATACTACTAACCAGTTTATGCAAGACATTCCAAATCCAATCTGTTCTGTAATCAGAACCATATGTTTGTAGTGTTGTAGAAGTGTACCATTACTTGTCAGGACTCATGACAACATGAAGCCTCTTATATATCTACTCTAACTGTACTGGGGGGGGGAGTTAGCAAGGCAGTCTGGGACCAGGCTAGTTTAGCTGACCATGCCACAGACTGCAGTTGTTTTCCCTAAAACAATCCCTTTTTCTTATTTTGCCTGACAGACATTGAATATATGAATTCATACTGCACAGTACCTACATACATGAATAGCTGAGTTATGGATTTGCACTTATGATGACATTTAAATGAAGTCAAAATGTTGTGTCAAACATTGAGTTCATTGAGATTCATTGAGATCGTTTAACCGATTTCCGTATTTCACTCAATGTTTGACTTTGAAATGCTACATGATTAGAGTGTGTAGCTACACTCAACATCCACTGCTTCACTAGATGCTTGATGGGAAGCACCAACTAGGAGGGTGACCTCGTTTGCAATTCATCTCTCATTAAAGGCCTAACATGCCGCTGACGCCAAGCAAAGCTGGACCTCTGTGTTTTCCATTAGGTTTTTAGTTTTCTCTTCGTTTAAAAAAGAACTGGAGCACTGAGTGGTATACACCTGTAAGGCTGACAGACAGAACCAGCACTAAGACTCAATTGGCATGTTGGAATGGTGTGAAGTCACTGGCTGAGACCCTGTTAATCACACACACACTTATGCACACCACACACACACACACTCAGTTTCACCTCTCTCTCTCTCTCTCTCTCTCTCTCTCTCTCTCTCTCTCTCTCTCTCTCTCTAACCCACTCTCTCTTTCTCTCTCTCTCTCTGACCCTAGCCTACACGCTTAGAAAAAAAGGTGCTATCTAGAACCTTAAAGGGTTCTTTGGCTAGCCCTATAAGAGAACCCTTTGAAGAACCCTTTTTGGTTTCAGGTAGAACCCTTTTGGTTCCTTTCCACAAAGGGTTCTACATGGAACCCAAAAGGGTTCTACATGGAACCCAAAAGGGTTCTACCTGGAACCAAAACGGTTCTCCCTCTCTCTCTCTCCCGCTCTCCTGCTAAGATATTTTTGGGAACTCTCTCTTTTCCTTCAACAACTCCCTTCTCCTCACCTCTGTCCTCCCTTATCTCTCATCCATAATAGTTATCTTTAGTAATCATCACTTCCTTAGCCCCTGTCACTCAGCACCTGTTCTCCCCCATCACCTCATTGATCAACCCTACATACTACTGTCTGTGTGAATTGCTCTCTCTCTCTCTCTCTCTCTCTCTCTCTCTCTCTCTCTCTCTCTCTCTCTCTCTCTCTCTCTCTCTCTCTCTCTCTCTCTCTCTCTCTCTCTCTCTCTCTCTCTGTGTATGTCTCTCTCTCTCTCTCTCTCTCTCTCTCTCAATTTAATTCACTTCAAGGGGCTTTATTGGCATGGGAAACATATGTTTACATTGCCAAAGGAAGTGAAATGGATAAACAAAAGTGAAATAAACAATAAAAAGTGAACAGTAAATATTACACTCAAACAAGTTCCAAAAGAATAAAGACATTTCAAATGTTATATTGTGTCTATATACAGTGTCGTAATAATGTGCAAATAGTTTAAGTAAATTAAAAGGGAATATAAATAAACATAAATATGGGTTGTATTTTCAATGGTGTTTGTTATTCACTGGTTGTCCTTTTCTTGTGGCAACAGGTCACAAATCTTGCTGCTGTGATTGTACACTGTGGTATTTCACCCAGTAGATATGCGAGTTTATCAAAATTGGATTTGTTTTCTAATTCTTTGTGGGTCTGTGTAATCTGAGGGAAATATGTGTCTCTAATATGGTCATACATTTGGCAGGAGGTTAGGAAGTGCAGGTCAGTTTACACCTCGTTTTGTGGGCAGTGTGCACATAGTGTCAGGTGTCTCTGTGCAGCAGGTAGGCAGAGTCAGGCGCAGGACAACGGAGATGAGTAATCACGTAACTTTACTCAAAGTACAAACTACCAAAATAGTAGTAAAAATCCAAGCTCACATAACAAGAACATCTAACATAAAACAAACACGCACAAAACCATGAGGGAAACAGAGGGTTTAAATAAGGAACATATAATTATGGGATAGAAACCAGGTGTGTATAATGAAGACAAAAAAAATAGAAAATGAAAAGTAGATTGGCGGTAGCTAGAAAACCGGTGACGTCGACCGCCGAAAGCCGCCCGAACAAGGAGAGGGACCAACTTCGGCTGAAGTCGTGACACATAACCTGTCTTCTCTTGAGAACCAGATCTGCCTACGGTGACCTTTCTCAATAACAAGGCTATGCTCACTGAGTCTGTACATAGTCAAAGATTTCCTTAATTTTGGGTCAGTCAGTCACAGTGGTCAGGTATTCTGCCACTGTGTACATTATAGTTTGCTCTGTTTTTTGTTAATTCTTTCCAATGTGTCAAGTAATGATCTTTTTGTTTTCTCATGATTTGGTTGTGTCTAATTTTGTTGCTGTCCTGGGGCTCTGTGGGGTCTGTTTGTGTTTGTGAACAGAGCCCCAGGACCAGCTTGCTTAGGGGGCTCTTCTCCAGGTTCATCTCTCTGTAGGGGATGGCTTTGTTATGGAAGGTTTGGGCACGACTGACACGACTTCCGCCGAAGTCGGCCCCCTCTCCTTGTTCGGGCGGTGTTCGGTGGTCGACGTCACCTGTTTACTAGTCATCACCGCTCCTTTTTTCATTATCCATTGGATTTGCCTTGTTTCTCAGTTCACACCTGTTGCTCATTCCCCCTCATCAGTCTGCATGTATTTAATCCTCTGTTTTCCTTCTTGTCCTTGTGAGTGATTATTCGTTTGTTCAGTCTGTGTGTTTTTGACGGCTATGTTTATTATTCCGGATGTTTTGTTTATTCGCCCGAGTTTATATTTGTCGTGGACAGTTTTGCCTACACCTGTGTACTTTGTTTTGTGCTGGTGGCTTATTAAATACGTTGGTTTCCACGCATCTCAACTCTCCTGCGCCTGACTCCTTTTTGTCGTCAGTACACAGCTTAAAACTACTTAGGGAGCAGTGGGGCGCCCCACTCCCGACACAACCCGGTGAAATGTAAGGCGCCAAATTCAAAATCCAAAAGTTGAATTATTAAACATTCATCAATATACAAGTGTTGCATAGTCATCAAAAGCTCTGATTCTTGGCAATATCACAGTGTTGTGTCACGTCCTGGCCATAGATATCCCTTTTGGCTGCTCATTTGTGGTTTTGGTCAGGACGTGATCAGGGGTGTTTTTTGGTCTATGTTTGTATTTCTATGTTGGTTGGTTTGGGTTCCCAATTAGAGGCAGCTGTTAGTCGTTGTCTCTAATTGGGAATCCTATTTAGGTGGTTCAGTCCCCCACCTGTGTTGTGGGATATTTATGTTTGTAGTTGTGTGTGTACCTGTGTGTGCCACACCTGCGTTACGGTCGTTGTGTACTTTATTTTGTTTTGGTGAGTTCCAGAAATAAATATGTTTCACTCAACCCTGCACGCTGCGCCTTGGTCCACTTCCGTACAAGATCGTGACACGTTGTCAGATTTAAAAAAGGCTTTACGGTGAAAGCACAACATTTGATTGTTTGAGGATAGCCCCTCTCATATTTTATGCATTAGCATAAATCCATAACCAAAGCAGGTCTCATAAAACGCATAAAATCGCTAATATAAAATCCCTTACCTTTCGAAGAACTTCTGCTGAGGGCTTCCCAAGTGTCCAACGAAGACATCCAATGGTTCTTTTGTTAGAAAAAGTTATTTATTATATCCATAAATCTCGGTTTGGTTGGCGGGCGTTATGTTCATAAAATACAGCGTCCACTCGCCCATTGAACCGTGAAGAGAACACGTTCAACCTATACCTATACACTTGTCCAAGAACAATCAAACATCATTGATAATGTATCCTTAGGAACACTTTTTTTGTATATTTACTATAATATTTCAACAGGATTATAAACTGGACGATAGGAAATTAAAAAACCCCAGCGCGCGAGCCCGTGAATGCGCCTCCTCTTCTGTTTACATCCGATGACTAGTTCGAAATTCCTCTTCTATTAACATCCAGAGCAACCTAACATCACCAAACACTGTCTAGAGACTGTTGACATCCAGTGGAAGCAATAGGTACTGCAATCTTACTCCCAGATATGGCTGTTTTCAATAGGGAGGGGTTCAAAATGAGGCAATGTGTCAAAAACACTTTTTCCAGGACAGAAATTCCTCGGGATTTTGCTTGCTATATCAGTTCTGTTATTCTCACAGACAATATTTTAACACTCTTAGAAACAGAGTATTTCCTATCCAATAGTGCTAATTATGTGCATATCCTAGTTTCTGGGCCTGAGTGGCAGGCCTTTTACTTTGGGCACGCCAGACTCTCCAAAACCGACACCTCAGCTGCCGCTCCCTAAGAAGTTAACAATCACTTCCTTTTAGGTGGTTGTAGAATTTAACAGCTCTTTTCTGGATTTTGAATATTAGTGGGTATCAGCCTAATTCTGCTCCTCATGCATTATTTGGTGTTTTACGTTGTACACAGAGGATCTTTTTTGCAGAATTCTGCATGCAGAGTCTCAATTTGGTGTTTGTCCCATTTAGTGAATTCTTGGTTGGTGAGCGGACCCCAGACCTCACAACCATAAAGGGCAATGGGTTCTATAACTGATTCAAGTATTTTTTGGCAGATCCTAATTGGTATGTCAAATTGTATGTTCCTTTTGATGGCATATAAGACCCTTCTTGCCTTGTCTCTAAGAGCACTGATGTTTAGGCCGAAGTATGTATTGTTTTTTGTGGGCTCTAGGGCAACAGTGTCTAGATTGAATTTGTATTTGTGGTCCTGGCAGCCGGACCTTTTTTTGGAACACAATTTTTTTGTCTTACTGAGATTTACTGTCAGGGCCCAGGTTTGACCGAATCTGTGCAGAATATCTAGGTCTTGCTGTAGGCCCTCCTTGATTGGGGACAGAAACACCAGATCATCAGCAAACAGTAGACATTTGACTTCAGATTCTAGGGTGAGGCCGGGTGCTGCAGACTGTTCTAGTGCCCTCGCAAATTTGTTGATATATATGTTGAAGAGGGTGGGGCTTAAGCTGCATCCCTGTCTCACCCCCCCCGACCCGTGGAAAGAAATCGTTTTTTGCCAATTTTAACCTCACAAATGTTTGTGTACATGGATTTTATGTTGTATGTTTTTCCCCCAACACCACTTTCCATCAATTTGTATAGCAGGCCCTCATGCCAAATTGAAGTCAACAAAGCATGAGAAGACTTTGCCTTTGTTTTGGTTTGTTTGTTTGTCAATTAGGTGTGCAATACGTGGTCTGCCGTATGGTTATTTGGTAAAAAGGCAATTTGACAGGAAATGTACAAGTCTGGTGTTAATGATAATGCAGTAGTTATTGGGGTCATATTTGTCTCCACTTTTGAGGTTGGTCCTTGGTTCCAAATATTGGGGAAGATACCAGAGCTGAGGATGATGTTAAAGAGTTTAAGTATAGCCAATTAGAATTTGTGGTCTGTATAAGTATCATTTAATTTAGGATATCATCAACACCATTGTCCTGTAGTTCATTCAATGTAATTGGAGAATCCAGTGGGTTCTGGTAGTCTTTAATAGCTGATTCTAAGATTTGAAATTGATCATGTATATGTTTTTGCTGTATGTTCTTTGTCATAGAACCAAAAATATCTCAGTTTGGATGGATAACTCTTCGTGTTGTTCTTTGTTTAGTGTGTTCCAATTTTCCCAGAAGTGGTTAGATTCTATGGATTCTTCAATTACATTGAGCTGATTTCTGATATGCTGTTTGTTCTTTTTCCGTAGTGTATTTCTGTATTGTTTTAGTGATTCACTATAGTGAAGGCGTAGACTCAGGGTTTCTGGGTCTCTATGTTTTTGGTTGGATAGGTTTCTCAATTTCTTTCTTAGGTTTTTGCATTCTTCATCAAACCATTTGTCATTGTTGTTAATTTTCTTATGTTACACCTTCACTATTACAGTGAAATGTTTTGTCCAGGAAGTTGTCCAAAAGGCATTGAATTTGTTGTTGCATAATTGTTTTTTTAGTAGGTTTGTACACTACTTTCTTTACATCTATAGCATTTCTTAATATTGTGGAGTTCCTTTGGCTTTGATGCCTCATGATTGAGTATTGCTCTGTTCAGGTAGACTGTAATTTTGCTGTGGGGTCTCAGTGGACTGACTGTGAACACTGAGAGACTCTGGGTTGAGTTCAGTGATAAAGTAATCTACAGTCTCTCACTTTCTCTCTCTTTCTCTACCTGGAACCAAAAAGATGGTGCTCCTATGGGGATAGCCGAATAACTCTTTTGGAACCCTTTCTTCTAAGAGTGTACCCTTGACCAATAACACTGTGAGTCAGAGTTCACACAACCACAGCCTTTTTTACTCAGAGGCCTGAGAGCAAGACAGTGGAATTACTCTGAGATAAACCTTTGATACTAGTCAAACCACAGGTATCCCATGGACATTGCTACCCTGTTATTTGTCCAATATGTGTGTATTGTGTAAACGTTTGTGGTCAAGGAAGTTTATTAAGAGTGAACTCACAGTGAAAAACACTGCATATCATGTGTTTGTGTGTGTGTGTGTGTGTGTGTGTGTGCGCGCGTGTGTACACTGAACAAAAATGGAAACGCAACATGCAACAATTTCAAAGATTTTACTGAGTTACAGTTCATATAAGGAAATCAGTCAATTGAAATAATATCTTTAGGTCCTAATCTATGGATTTCACATGACTGGGAATACAGATATGCATCTGTTGGTGACAGATACCTTTTAAAACAGGGTAGGGGCGTGGATCAGAACACCAGTCAGTATCTGGTGTGACCATTTGCCTCATGCAGCGCGAACCATCTCCTTCACATAGAGTTGATCAGGCTGTTGATTGTGGCCTGTGGAATGTTGTCCCACCCCTCAATGGCTGTGCGAAGTTGCTGGATATTGGCGGGAACTGGAACACGCTGTCGTACATGTCAATCGAGAGCCTTCCAAACATTCTCAATGGCTGACATGGCTGGTGCGTATGCAGGGAATGGAATAAACTGTTTAAATGTGTGTATGTGTGTGTGTTTATATACGTGTGTGTGTGGTTCTGTGTGTGTATGTGCACGTGCCAGCCATCCAGACATTATCGCCCAGCCCAGAGCAGTGTAATCCGTGCACACAAAAGTGCCAGGCGTGAATTTACGACCACCTGATGGATTTACACCCGTCTCCCCACTATTGTGTACATTACCACGGCCCAAGTTATGTAACGGTGTTAGAGAGACTGAGCGAAAGGATAACAATACATAAAAACCACTTCCTCAGTGGTGAGAACCTCAGGGCTGCACGGGGGAGAGAATGGAAGAAGAGACCCTCCTCCCTTTGGTGTTAGTGAAGTTGAGGGAGAAACAGACCGTCCTTGTAAAACTAGCTTCTAGACGAGCTGGGATGTCTGCAGAGATCACAGACACTAGTGTAAAAATCATAGACACTAGCTACTCCGGGTTGTGTTTGTCTGTACAAGTCAAGGGGAAGATGAGCTGAAATGTTGTAAAGTTCTTCCCTTAAGTGCTAAATGGATAAACAGTAGTAAAATTTGTCATAAATAGTGGATCCATCGCTGTAACACCAATTATTTTGAGGAAGGAATCTCAATGGCTGGGATGTTGACATAAATACTGTATAATGTAACTGTCAATGATAAAGGTTTTGCAAGGTGTCGCGGCATAAAACATAGTAATTTAATTGAAAAACTTTGTTAAACTTAAAACTGTACGACAAAAATAGATACAGATAACATCCAACCTGAGACAAAGGTGGTCGCAGCTGTTGTACGTCAATGGCCCATTTGTTACTTCTTGTTTTGAAAGTGGAAAATTCTGTCTACCATGGCCTTCTATGTGCGTGGCTGACAGTGAAGTATTTCCCTGGTAATTGGCTGTTTTAAAGAGCGGTATTTTTCATTTGTTAACATCAGTAAATAGGTGGACAACAGAAAGAAGAAAGAGAGGGTCGTAGCAGAATCAGCCAAGCCATCGCAGGTCATAGTCGGCATAGGTCAACTACTGTTTTGGTACCAGGTTCTGTTCTCTGCCAGACATGCCAGCTGATAATACAAGTGCCGTATATTCTCTCATGATTTGTCACCACAGTTTAGTTAACCCATTTGACTCATAATCTTGATGCTGAAAAGACAGTGTGAGGAGAGAGGAGAGAGAACCTCAGGTCTGAGAAAAGTATTGTGCACCTGGAAACGGCGCCTGTTTTTAAGGTCAATCCCTCAGGACAACCTGGCTACTAGACTACTACTCTCTCTGCTCATTGTATACTCTTTCTGCCAACCGTAAGCCTTGCCAGTAGCAAGAGAAAACAATCCAGCAAGTTTTACCAAAGCACCATAAATCTGCATTAATCATATATAGGGAAAAAGCCAGTAGTCTGAGGTCTGGTATCATACAGTGATTAGTGCACAGGTCTAGTAGCTGCCACTGTGTAGAAAGAGAGACAGAGAGACAGAGAGAGACAGAGAGAGAGAGAGACAGATAGAGAGACAGAGGGAGACAGAGGGAGACAGAGAGAGACAGAGAGTGTGTGTCAGTAAAGTGGTAGAGTGCTGCCCTCACCTCAGCTGCTCCTGGCACTCTGTCTGGTTCCTAATGACACTGGGTCTATTCAGGGAACAACCAAGCCTCACACATCCCCTCAAGTGCTGCGGCATTAACACACACACACACTCGCACACACACGCGCAGGCAGGCAGGCACGTACACACACACCCACAGGCAGAAACACCCAAGCAGACACACACCCACAAGTCCCTCTTTCCCCTGAGTCAATAATATGACTGAAAAAGGTAAGATGGGGCCGGGAAGGGGGGTAAAGAGAGAGTGAGAGAGGAAGATGAAGATGTCTGAATATCCCATCCATCAATCCTCCGGCACATATCCCGTCAAATAAACACTAAAACAATTTACTGGAAATGTACACAGTGGAAGTGCCAACGTTAACACTTCTTAGAAGCTGGCCGGCCGCCAGATAATTTCTCAGCGGCAATATTTAATGTGAACTGAACTGAGATGTCCCCTTTCCATTTGAAGTCAGCCTGAAGGGAATAACACACAGCTTTTCTATATTAGGCAGCAGTCTGATGCCCAGCAATCTTCTCTATGAATGTTTCCAAAATGGCACCCTATTCCCTATATAGTGCACAACCTTTAAACAGACTCCCATGGGCCCTGGTCAACAGTAGTGCACTAAATAGGGAATAGGGTGCCATTTGGGACTCAGGCCTTTAGAGCACCTCAGATGATGGATTGGGCCTTCATTTGTATAAGCACCCTGTGGCAGTTTTAGTGTTCTTACTATAAATTTGCCATATACTTCCATTGGCATTTCATGTGATGTTGGGAAGAAACAAATTACACAACAGACTTTATTTCTATGCTTTAATAGTCAGAATCTGTCAGAAACACGATGAGTGTTGCCGGGGAGGGAGTTAGGCTAGCCCCTCACGGTAATGTGAGTCATGGCAAAGCTCCAGGTCTTCCCAAGACACTGAGTATGTGTAGGTGTGTAGGTGTGTGGACACAGTGTGTCTGTGTTGCTCTAAAGGTCTATACGAGAGGTTGAGAGTGACACCCCCATGAGTGATGAAACAATGTTCCTTCACACACACACTGCAGACCGCGCTACCGAAATCACACTCAAAAAGGCATTGCTCCTCCGACACCCTAAGCCCCCCCTCACCTCCTCCATACCCCTTAATGAATGATTCTAGGTTTAGAGGCAATTTGGCAAGGGGATGGGGTCGGAAAAAATATATTGTAAATGTACTCAGGATACACTTTGGCACAGCATCAATAACACATAGCTCATAAGAGTGCTTCCCTAAGCATTCCTCCCTCCCTCCCCAACAATGGATGGATGGTATTAAAGATAAAAAGTTTCCACAAGGCTTTCGACAGCGCAGTCCTGTCTCTCTCTCTGGACAATGGCGACGTACAGTCCAAGTCATCACTTAGACAACATCACTGAGGAAGTGGCAGTGAGGAAGTGTGCGTATTTATGTTGACATCTGAGAAAGAACAGAGGGAATTAAAAAGTAATCCATTCCGGTTTATCATATCGTAGTTTCCTCAGGATTATTAATGGGGACGCAGAATTGGAATGATGAATGGTGGAATTGAAACAAGTATCACAATGAAGCCAGTTGAAAGTGTAGTAACTTGAACACATGAATCAGAGAGTGTGGAGCAACACAACGCGCCATTAGTACATTATTTGAGCGAATGCTAAACATTCTTTCCTCAGGCCTTTGAACCCGCAAAGTTCTGGAGTCTGGCCTAAAAGCAGCACTTTTCAAGCTGTCAGAAAGAACCATGAGATCACGCGTGAATGTGATGCGAGAACTAACTAACGTGCCAGAGGAGAAGACGGATAAGATGTCTTGTACATACAGTAGATAACCGTTGAACCTTACTGTGGGAACCACCATCATTGACTTGATTCAGGTGTTAGTGACGTGTTGGCAGAGGAGTATCAGAAGTGTTTTATTTCAAATCTGACTTGTCAACTCCAACATTTGATGTAGTGTGTGAGTGTGTGTGTTTGTGTGTGGGGGGAAATGAATACACACCCATTTGCACGTCCATGTGTGTGTGTGTGGGCTATTTTAGAGTTTGATATCCACTCCCCTCCCCTTGCCAGGACACCAGCGATTCAAGAGGTCCAAACAGCTATGTGCAAGGATTGGTGCTGAAATATGAAACATTGTAATACCTTTTATTCATTATTATTATATATCTTTTTTGTACTTTTACCCATTTTTCTCCCCAATTTCATGATATCCAATTAGTAGTTACAGTCTTGTCCCATCGCTGCAACTCCCATACGAACTCGGGAGAGGCGAAGTTTGAGAGCCATGAGTCCTCCGAAACATGACCCACCAAGCAGCACTGCTTCTTGACACTCGCCCAAGTGTTGGAGGAAACACCGTACAGCTGGCGACCAAAGTCAGTGGGCATGCGCCCGGCCCGCCACAAGGAGTCGCTAGAGCGCGATGAGACAATGACATCCCAGCCGGCCAAACCTTACCCTAAACCGGACGACGCCTCATGGGTCTCTCGGTTGCGGCCAGCTGCGACACGGCCCGGGATCGAACCCGGATCTGTAGTGACGCCTCTAGCACTGCGATGCAATGCCTTAGACCGCTGCGCTACTCGGGAGGGCAACATTGTAATACCTAATCATATCTGGTATCATGTTCAACAGGGGCATTCCAATGTATTTCTGCCTCACACACATACAGTCCTCATGCATGCTAGTCATATACTTTGGCCTAAGGTAGACTGTGTGTGGATTACACATGCGGAAAGGAATGTAGGAAAAGTATGTTAACAGATACGTCTGTATGGATTGGATGCAAACTGTCCCATTTTAACTGTGCAACATAAAACTATGTTAAGATAGTGGAAACTCCCACCATAAACTACAGCAAACTGCAGCATAGGCTATTGTAGTCAACCTATCGATCCAAATACTCAAGTCCTGCATTGAAAGTGCCCAACCAATACCTTTACTTACAAAGACAACGCAGTCACCAGATATTAGACATCAGAGCTGTTTAAAAGCTCCTGTAGCATGAGGTCCCACAAAAGCCAAGGGATCGACAAAGAAACAGACGAAGCAAGACATCCATCATTCCTTAATGATTTATGAGAAGCTATTTAATATTATGACACAGTTTACAAAAACTACAAGCGTTTGATGTTTATTTTACGATCCCACTCATCTTCAGAATCGTCCCAAATTCCTTACACTTGCGGTGTTTATGTCTAAATGTCTTCATTCCCTTTTCCACATGTTATTCCAATAGAATAGCACAATAGATCCAAAGCGTTGCCTTCGTCATTTGTGAGGGGAAAGTTAAGATATATTTTGTTTTGAAACTCATCTGAAAAGTATTAAAAGTTCTCAGGATGTTGGAACTGGAAAGATAACAAGCGGACAGTTATTTTCTAGTTGTCATCACAGAAGGAGGTTGATGCAACGCGTCTTAAGAAGCAAAAGTTGCTCTATAAATAATTGCTGTTTTATGGGTTAGAATCATTTGTTGATTAAAATTAAACATTAAACAAAAGCAGACTCTGAGTTATTTTAGGCTGAGCTAGTGGCAGTCAAACCACTCAAAAACAGGTCTGCTGACCTGCAATTTTCCAAACGTGATGGTGGTTAACCACAATAACCTAATCAAAGAATTATAAAGGATACGTCAGCTTAAATCTCTCATTAAACAATTACATTGTTTATCATTACACATTGGAATGATAAAGTGCCTCCTCACTGACCCTATTGCCATACACATAAACCAAGCTTTTCTTCCCACAAAATATCTGTTTGTCCGTTTGTTTTTGTAATTTCAAAAGCACCTTTGATACTGTATGTTCTTCCAACTGCAGTTATTTTGCAATATTTAGCCACGTTTTCTCCCACACTCAGAAACACACAATAAATGGATTGATATTATCAGTGTTATTCCCATAAGGGGTCCTACTACTACGCATGGATAACAACTATTGTGGGTTAGCTACGGTCATTTAAGATGTAGGATCTTCATTTGAGCCAGTTTGCTAAAGCGGAAAAGGAATCCTGCAGCAACAGGAAATGTGAAATATTATGTGGATTATAATTACTGGATGTTTTTGTTGGGGTTGATACATTGATACATTTTGTAGGGGTTGATGAAAATTAAATCTGTAATCTAAAAGTGGAAATTACAAACTTTAGAAGGCTTTTTAAACTATAGTACACTATAAGTTTAAAATGCCATGCCAGGATGACCAAATTAAGATCCTACATCTGTAAGTATGTTGCACCATACCAAACCATCAAGCATGTTTTTGCATACCTGACGCTGTGTCATCTTGAACACATTACTGCTAGCTATAAGCTAAGGGGCAAAATGCCAAAGTATGTCACCATCATTGAACATAGCTTCCTTCTAGTATAGGGTGAATTCGGAATAAGTGGGACACTTTTGCATTTCCGTCTTCTGTAACCTCTTTCGACATCTCTCCAACATATTAGCCCAACACATAATACATTTTTGAAATCCTCAAGATGTTTCCTAATCACACAAAAAACAACAAATGTTATATTATGTTGACAGGAAGCATGACACCCATTTTGTACACTAAGACAAAACCATATTTTCAGTTTGCATTTGGTAGACTGGGACAGCAGAATAGATAAACTGGGACACCATTATTATAGTCCTACTTGTACCCAAATGACAATTAAATTACATTTTGTGTGACTAAGAAACATCTGAGGATTTAAGAAATGTATCATGTGTTGGGCTAATATGTTGGCTACATGTCTGAAGAGATTACAGAAGACAGAAATGCAAAAAGTGTCCCACTTCTTCTGAATTCACTCAAATAACATGGACATTGATACGGTGAAGTACCTTAAACTGTATAAGGCTGAGCCAGGCACAAGAGGAGCTTCCATTTACCCTAAGTAAGGCACCATTCCAGACTTCATCAGTGATCTCTCCACCAAGTTCCCTTTCCCACTCAGATCAGATTTTATTGAGTGACGGGTCATCAAGGGACATGATTATCAAAAATATCTCATATCTGGGAGTCCCTTTAGTTGAAAAGGTGTTTACAAAAGGGCATCCAGACCCGATCCGGGTGCTAGAATTGGAAAGGTTGGGCTTTGAGTGCGGATAAACTAGCGGATTTGGAAATACCGAAATAAACTTGAATGGGGTAGATAAAAATTTGATTGAGAGGTCTTCGAAATTGGCAAAGGTGCCATCTATATAAAGGTTGTTAAACTTAGTAAGGCCATTCCTCTGCCACAACCTGAAATCTGAATCCAGTTTGTCTGGAAGGGAGAGGTGAGTTTTACATATCGGACCTTGAATAGAGAAATCACAGAATTTAAAATGTTGACGGAATTGAGTCCACATTTTTTAAGTATTGACAACCATTGGATTGGATGTGTAGCGCGAAGCTGAAAGAGGGAGATTGGAGATGACTAAGGCTGACAAAGAGGAGGAGAAACAGGAGTTGGCTTCTGTTTGACACTAGTCAGTTTCTGGGGTGTGAAGCCATTAAACAATATTTTGTATATTTTCTGCCCAGTAATAATACATGAAGTTAGAAAGGGATAGTACTCTGTGTGTTCTATCTCTCTGGAGGAATGCTTTACGAATTCTTGGATTCCCACCTCCCATAGAAATAAAAGATATAAGCTTATCCACTAAAGTGAAAAAATACTTTGGTAAAAAAAGGAGGGAGATGTTGAAACAAGTACAGAAATCTGGGCAATACATTCATCTTGATACAATTCACTTTACCAGCTAAAGTAAAATGGAGAATACTCCATCTCTGAAAGTCCAGTTTAGGTTTGTTAATCAGGGGAGTAAAGTTCTCATCATCACCTAAATATTGAAAGCCAGACTTGGACATATGAAATGGAATAGTATCCCGTGGAATTTGTGATGCTAATTCATTAATTGGAAAGCATTCACTTTTTGAGAAATTCAATTTATAGCCCGAAAACACACCAAACCTACGCAGTTTGTCCACTACCTCAGGGATACACGCTTCGGGGTCTGAAATATATAAAAGCAAGTCATCTGCATACAAGGAAACTTTGTGTCCCAGTCCACATCTGTAGATACCATGTATTTTGGGTGTGGCCTTTAGCTTAATAGAAAGGGGTTCTATCGCCATGGTAAACAACATAGGGGACATTGGACATCCCTTGCGTGTGGCCCTTGATAATGGGAATTACTGTGAACAAAGTTTGTTTGCAAGTACTGATGCCTTGGGTGATGAGTACAACAGTCGGACCCAGGAAATTAAGTTTGCACCGAAGCCACATTTTCCCAGTACAGAGAATAAATATTCCCATTCTACCCTGTCAAATGCCTTCTCCGCATCTAAAGAGAGAACCACTTCAGGAACTTCCGAAGGTGCAGGAGAGTGTATGACATTAAGCAGACGTCAAATGTTAGAAAAGGAGTGGCGACCCTTAATAAACCCTGTTAATAAACCCTGTCTGATCCGTCTGTTATACTGGATTCTATTCGAGAGGCAAGCAATTTCGCAAATATTTTTACATCTGCATTTAAAAGTGAGATCGGTCTGTATGAGTCACACTTAGGTGCATCTTTGCCGGGATTTAGCAAAAGTGTGATTGAAGCCTGTGTCAAGGTTTGGGGTAAAACACCATGGTCCAGGGCATTTTCAAACATTTCAAGCAGGAGGGGGGCCAATTTGGCAGAAAACTTCTCTAGAATTTGATTGGGTAGCCATCTGGGCCTGGGGATATCCCATTTTGCTGTAATTGAATTAATAATCTCTTAATTGATCAACCTGCAAAGATTGATCAATTTCCTCTCTCTTCTCTGTACTAAATGGTAGGAGTTTCCAAATTGTCAAGAAAATTATTCAATGAATTGTCTTCAGGTGATTATGACGTGTAAATATCTGAATATAACTTTTTGAAGGTATTATTGATTTCAGTAGGACTAACTGTTAAGACACCCGGGGTGTTGTGAATTTGAGGGGATCATCTGTGAGTCAGATTTGCACTTCAGTTGATGAGCCTTTTCTCCATGTTCGGGAAACAAAATCGCGTGCGCGGAGTAGCTGCTGCTAAGCCTTATCTGTGGATAGTAAATTGTGCTGAGTTTGAAGACTCAGCCTTTCTTTGTAAAGTTCTAGTGATGGAGAAGCGGAGTATTTTTGGTCTAATTCCAGAATTGTGTCAATCGGCTGTTGTTGTTTAATTTTCTGTTGTTTATTGAGAAGAGAGGAATTGGACATTATTTTGCATCTAAGAACAACTTTAAGTGTTTCCCAAAGTGAGGATGGGGAGATAGATTCTGTTTAATTTGTCTCAATAAAGACACCAATTGCATTCGATAGAATGGTGCAGAATGAATTGTTTGAAAGTAAAGATGAGTTAAGTCTCCATGGGGGAGATCTGTATAGTTCAATGAGAATGAGAGGTTGAGTGACAGAGGAGCATGGTCACTAATAACAATGGCAGAGTATTCTACTTCTGTAACAGAGGGGAGAAGGGCTTTATCTACGAAAAGGTAGTCTATTCTAGAATAGGAGTGGTGTACAGTCGAGCCCATTCTTGCATAATCAATGCTTGGAGTTTGTCAAAATGTGTTGGTTTTTGTTTGTCCACCCGCCTCTTGAGGATAGACCACAAGTTCTCAATGGGATTAAGGTCTGGGGAGTTTCCTGGCCATGGACCCAAAATATCAATGTTTTGTTCCCAGAGCCACTTAGTTATCACTTTTGCCTTATGGCAAGGTGCTCCATCATGCTGGAAAAGGCATTGTTCGTCACCAAACTGTTCCTGGATGGTTGGGAGAAGTTGCATCGGAGGATGTGCTGGTACCATTCTAGTGGCTGAAACTTTATCCCCTTCTTGTAGAGACAAGTTTTGATGTCTTTGAATTCATCTCTTTTCTTCATGAGATTGGCACTCAGGTCCGGGTAGAATTGCATATCTTGGCCATGGAACTTTTCCTAGCATGTTGTTGTTGGTAGAGAGGTCTACTAGTTACTTTTCCTAGCATGTTGTTGTTGGTAGAGAGGTCTACTAGTTACTTTTCCTAG
Organism: Brachymystax lenok tsinlingensis; assembly: GCA_030435695.1. NCBI lineage: Eukaryota > Metazoa > Chordata > Actinopteri > Salmoniformes > Salmonidae > Brachymystax > Brachymystax lenok. The sequence continues at coordinate 23,181,737 of CM059810.1, forward strand.
CATGTTGTTGTTGGTAGAGAGGTCTACTAGTTACTTTTCCTAGCATGTTGTTGTTGGTAGAGAGGTCTACTAGTTACTTTTCCTAGCATGTTGTTGTTGGTAGAGAGGTCTACTAGTTACTTTTCCTAGCATGTTGTTGTTGGTAGAGAGGTCCACTATTTACTTTTCCTAGCATGTTGTTGTTGGTAGAGAGGTCCACTATTTACTTTTCCTAGCATGTTGTTGTTGGTAGAGAGGTCCACTATTTACTTTTCCTAGCATGTTGTTGTTGGTAGAGAGGTCCACTATTTTGTAGAACTGAACAAGGCCAGGCCTGTGCACTGTGAGTCAATGAGCGTACAAATGCTTTATTTAGCCTTCTTAGTAAAGCCGACACACATGTGCGTACACACACACACACACACACACACACACACACACACACACACACACACACACACACACACACACACACACACACACACACACATCTAGGCTTTTATTGATGACACATGTGGCTGGCAAATATTCAGGTGGTTGTGCTCAAATACAATTTTGTTTTTATTCGTTTCTTTCTTTTCGTCTGGAATTTAAGACTCACTCTCATTCAAAGATCAGGAGAAAGTGACTGGCCCTCGGAACAATGTACTAAAGTTTTAGTATGTCTTAAGGACCTCTCCACTTTCAAATTGACAATACCAATGTTTTTCCAAATGCTAACCCTTTCTTTTTGTTATCGAGTGTTACAACAAATACTTAGACATTAGGGCACCACACTATGTTGACAAAGAATCAACAACTTTACAAGTTGTTACATGTCCATAGGCTAAGCCTTTCATGACATAGAGAAGCTATATACCATTTAATTAAATCATATATTTTAATTTTAATTAATTGAATTAATGTAGCTAGACACCCAGAATAATACCATTAAAATGTTGTCTAAACCAGCTGTAAAGAAAACAGGAGAAACATAGAATATAAAATAAAATATTACAAAATTGTAGCAGTTAGAGGGGTAAACATAAAACCTGTCCTTTTCTTTTTGTTGTATGCAAAATCAGAGTCATTAATCAATAGATTCTTCATATGCCTATCGAGCGAGGCCTTGAAAACAATTCAGAAAACAAACATGGGTTTGCCATTGTTAGCCAGGCCACGTGTCACGTATATAGGACATTTCTTTGACAGAGATTCTTCTTTTACTAATCTGTTTTTTTGTCTTGTGAATCAGGGAACTTGTTAGGAAAATGCTATCTCTCTCTCTCTCTCTCTCTCTCTCTCTCTCTCTCTCTCTCTCTCTCTCTCTCTCTCTCTCTCTCTCTCTCTCTCTCTCTCTCGCTATTTCTCTCTCGCTCTTGCTCTAGCTCTCTCTCTCTCTCTCTCTCTCTCTCTCTCTCTCTCTTCAACTCCAGCTCTCTTATCACTGCGAGGCGCACAGAGAAATGTCTTTTTCCAATTACCGGCACTCTCTGTTTACATCCATATCTCAAGACCAGGAAGCCATTTTGAAAAGAAGTGCCACAGATAAACAAATGTGCGGAACTCTGGCATGGCCCTTTAGTCAACCTCTTATGATAAACAAGCCAGTACATCTCAGAACAGGAGGAACGTCTTCTCCTTCGTCTCGTCGTGAACTTTTCTACTCTTTCCTCTGAAACCAGGAGGGACATCATTTGTAATGGGACGGCGGAAGCGGGATAGAACGTTGGCCGGCTCTGAGAATAGTGTACCTCAGCCTCTTCCTTAATCTGCCTAGTCAAAGATGGATGATTGTGTCGTGCGTATGGCTTGTGAAATAAGCAATTTCTTTGGAAAACTACAAAACGTAAGATATAATGCAGAGATAATTGTTACTGTTGCTCCTGAAAGTCGTTTTCCTTTTCAGTCATATCCTCCTGAGACCCAGCATTTCATTTTTGTCCTCTCTAGTGAACATCAGTTCTTGGTCCGTATCTCTGAGGCCATACAAGCCACTGTATTAAGTCCTGTTGTCCCTGGTCCCTTTCTTCTGGGCTTTTCAATGATATGGGGAAGTGACCTTTACACCTTTATCTTTCTGGTTCTTAAAAAAATGTCTGCCGTCAAAATTATGGACGTTTTAAAAGAAGTGTGTGTAATTATTTGATATTCAAATCGTTTCTATTAAGTGAATATCTCAGGAATAGTTAAGTGAGTTGTCAGGACTGTGTAATATTTTTTTCACATTAATTGAGAACTAAATAAGAGCTTATGAAGAAATGTCGTCTCTAGTGGACAACTGGATGCCGCAACCTTATTTTTCACCTACTGTACCCATTGACTGTAATGTCATCTTTTTTTCATATTACGTCCTAATGACCACTAAAGAGGACAATTTTGCACTTAAAAAATAACAGTATATTTGTAAAACATGTTTTTTTCCCTACTCAAACACTTACTGTATGTTATAAAAGAATATTGTAAAGGGTAATAAAAGTGCACAGCCATGTCGGGTTATAAGAACCCATGCCAACAATTACAATAGCTAATTACAAATCTATGGACATGTACATACAGTTGAAGTCGGAAGTTTACATTCACTTGAGCCAAATACATTTAAACTCAGTTTTTCACAATTCCCGACATTTAATCCAAGTAAAAATTCCCTGTCTTAGGTCAGTTAGAATGACCACTTTATTTTAAGAATGTGAAATGTCAGAATAATAGTAGAGAGAATTATTTCTTTCAGCTTTTATTTCTTTCATCAAATTCCCAGTGGGTCAGAAGTTTACATACACTCAATTACTATTGGGTAGCATTGCCTTTAAATTGTTTAACTTGGGTCAAATGTTTCAGGTAGCCTTCCACAAGCTTCACACAATAGGTTGGGTGAATTTTGGCCCATTCCTCCTGACAGAGCTGGTGTAACTGAGTCAGGTTTGTAGGTCTCCTTGCTCGTATACGCTTTTTCAGTTCTGCCCACAAATTTTCTATAGGATTGAGGTCAGGGTTTTGTGATTGCCACTCCAATACCTTGACTTTGTTGTCCTTAAGCCATTTTGCCACAACTTTGGAAGTATGCTTGGGGTCATTGTCCATTTGGAAGACCCATTTGCAACCAAGCTTGAACTTCTCTACTGATGTCTTGAGATGTTGCTTCAATATATCCACATAATTTTCCTCTTCATGATGCCATCTATTTTGTGAAGTGCACCAGTCTTTCCTGCTGCAAAGCACCCCCACAACATGATGCTGCCACCCCCCGTGCTTCACGGTTGGAATGGTGTTCTTCGGCTTGCAAGCATCCCCCTTTTTCCTCCAAACATAATGATGGTCATTATGGCCAAACAGTTCTTTTTTTTGTTTCATCAGACAGAGGACATTTCTCCAAAAAGTATGATCTTTGTCCCCATGTGCAGTTGCAAACCGTAGTCTGGCTTTTTTATGGCGGTATTGGAGCAGTGGCTTCTTCCTTGCTGAGCGGCTTTTCAGGTTATGTCGATATAGGACTCGTTTTACTGTGGATATAGATGCTTTTGTACCTGTTTCCTCCAGCATCTTCACAAGGTCCTTTGCTGTTGTTCTGGGATTGATTTGCACTTTTCGCACCAAAGGACGTTCATCTCTAGGAGACAGAACGCGTCTCCTTCCTGAGAAGTATGACGGCTGCATGGTCCCATGGTGTTTATACTTGCGTACTATTGTTTGTACAGATGAACGTGGTACCTTCAGGCATTTATAAATTGCTCCCAAGGATGAACCAGACTTGTGGAGGTCTACACATTTTTTTTTGAGGTCTTGGCTGATTTCTTTTGATTTTCCCACGATGTCAAGCAAAGAGGCACTGAGTTTGAAGGTAGGCCTTGAAATACATCCACAGGTACACCTCCAATCAACTCAATTAGCCTATCAGAAGCTTCTAAAGCCATGACATCATTTTCTGGAATTTTCCAAGCTGTTTAAAGGCACAGTCAACTTAGTGTACGTAAACTTCTGACCCACTGGAATTGTGATACAGTGAATTAATCATCTGAAATGACTTGTGTCATGCACAAAGTAGATGTCCTAACTGACTTGCAAAAACTATAGTTTGTTAACAAGAAATTTGTGGAGCGGTTGAAAAACAAGTTTTAATGACTCCAACCTAAGTGTATGTAAACTTCCGACTTCAACTGTATACTTATTGAAATATCTCAACTGTTATGGATGAGTTTCGCACGTCGTAGCGTCATCTACTCCAGTTGACGCAGGTGTGTGTCCATGTCCCGTTCCTGTATCTACGCTTGACAACTCTCTCCTCGGTCATGGCCAATAGAAAAAGGACCAGACCAGACCTGTCATTCACAGACGAGTCGTTTCCTCCTGACAACCCCTTTAATCAGCTGCCAGAAAATGCAACTTTCAGAATATTGCATCTCTGACTTCCAGTCACTGAACATACTGAACATGTTTCATCTGTAGCCTGGAAAGAAGAAAGACAGAATGTGGCAGTGTTCCAAATTGATTCCCAAACTAAAACCACAGCCTGACTTGATTCATTAAAACCGCAAACCATCATCGAGAGGTCAACCTAAGATTCCTAAATTGAGGGAAATATTTAATAGAGATAAGAAGAGAGGAAATAGATTAAGACGAAGACGGACAGTGCATGCATGGGAAATGTCCAAGCTGGAGAGTCAATTCCAATATGGAAGCATTGTATTCTTCATTTCCCTATTTCCCATTACCTGACTATGGGGGCGTCCAAAATGTCACTGTAGTATATGGTGCACTACTTTTGACGGTCAAAAGTAGTGCACTATAAAGAGAATAGGGTGCCATTCAGATGCAGTCTAGGTTTTCGACATATGTTGTTGTGCCACAGCCCCTCAGACAGACCCCCTCTTAGTTTCCAAACTCATTATATTTTAGTACGCACTGCTGAACTTAGGGAACAGAGAATTAAAGGCCACAATAAGTGTTCATCTTGTGGAATGGTAAAGATTCTTCTGATGACTTATTTGGTCTGGGGTATTGAGGAGTTCAAGAGCGAGAGAGAGCGAGAGAGAGAGGCAAAGAGAGGGAGAGAGAGAGGGAGATGCAGAGACAGAGAGAGAGACAGAGAGAGAGGCAGAGAGAGGGAGCGAGAGAGAGAGAGAGAGAGAGAGAGAGAGAGAGAGAGAGAGAGAGAAAGAGAGAGAGAGAGAGGGACAGAGGCAGAGAGAGAAAAAGAGACAGAAAGAGAAAGGACAGAGAGAGGCAGAAAGAGACAGAAAGAGAAAGGACAGAGAGAGGCAGAGAGAGAGAGGCAGAGACAGAGGGAGGCAGCGAGAGAGAGATAGGCAGGGAGAGAGGCAGAGAGAGAGGCAGAGAAAGAGGCAGAGAGAGAGAGAGAGAGCGAGATGCAGAGACAGAGAGAGAGGAAATGAATTAGCCCAGCACACATGGCTTTTAAGGGCAGAGAGACTGCATGACAAATGTTCTCTACCCAGAGGCCTCCAATGTAATGTTCAATAGAACAAATAAAAAAACACCCACACCAGGACATGAACTTTACAGCGATATAGCATCGTGGATCCTACAAAACAACATAAATACATAAGGTTAAATAGGAATTCTTTCTATTTGACTTTGTCCCATGTTGTTTATTTTACTACATAAAAACATTTAAAAAGCACTGTAGCATAAAGGACACTTCGGGGAGGTTTCCCAAACACAGATTAAGCCTATTCCTTGATTATAAAATGCTTTTTAGTCCAGGACTCTACAGTGCCATTATGGCCCACAGTATATCTGCTGTCTTCCCTAGTGTGTTGTACAGTGTTTGAGGGGGCACAGACCGTGTCTTCTCTCTGCTGGCAGCCAGCCATCTCTCCTGGGTGACAGTGTGGATGAAGCTGGGTCCTTCATGCCCCGCTGTCCAGGAAGACAAACTGATAATTAGCCTTGATCTGTATGTGGCTGTCTGTGGCTGGTTATCTATTTGGGGGTAGAGAGAGGCAGCCTGGAGGCCTCGGGGGGCCTGGGTGGTGGTGGTGGGGGAAAGTGGGGTGACTTATCCTAACGACACAGCCTGTCCAAGGAGAGAGAAGGGGGGAGATGGAAATAGAGGGAGAGAGAGAGAGTGGTTAGAGAAAGGGTTTTGTGGGGGTAACATCCTAATGACAGAGACCCCCATCGCACCACCCCTCTCTGGCCTTGGAGAGGAGACCCTATGCCCCATGTGGGGGGACGGCAGGGAGGGATGGGAGGCTAAAACATGAAAGGGATTCACATCAAGTTACAGATGGCAAGGTCGCAGCAGAAAACTATGATACTTGTGTTTTATATTCCTCTCTCTGCTGGTTTAAGACACATTTTCTTACTTTTGGTCTCATGTTTCATATCCTGCTTTGGTCTTGATGGGTTAGCTTGTGGAGACTTAACTATCCTTCTCCTCTCCACTGCGTTCACTGCGTTCACACGGACCAACACAGTGAAATGTTTTAGTGAGGTAAACTAAACTGTGCTTACTCAGTGAGATGAATCATGTAGATTCAATGAATTGGATACTGTAGTGTATGGAAATTGGAGGGCTGTTAATAATTGTTTTCTTGGGTGGTTTTAGGAAATCATGGATTCCCCACATGCGTGCTAGAACACTGTGTACTTCCCTTTAATGTCACCTCCAGTAGGTCTACTTCAAGTTAATAGCAAAGTTGAACCAGATCTCTCATCTCTACTATAGTCTCCACACAAAATAATTCTAGATCTACAAAAACTTCCCCATCTCTCCACACACAGACATGCTTCTCTAGCTACAAAGTGGCACAACACCAAACAACACTATCTCCTCCAGGGTTGTGCATCAGGGCCTCACCACGGTTCCATCCTCCCTGGTTTGGCTGTTTGGAGTCCCCTCGCTGCTTACAGGGCATGCCTGGGTCACCCCATAAACACACCACAGCCCCTTCAAAGACCCCCTGGGCTGGGGGAGACAGGGGGACAGGACAGGAAGGGAGTGAGAAGATGGGAGAGAAGGGTAGGGAGAGATAGAAGGAGAGCGAGAGGGATGTGGGAGAGAGAGAAGGAGGTAGCATGGGGGGGACAGAGTCAGAACAGGGAGAGAGAGAGAGAAGAGAGAGAGGGACAGACAGACAGAGAAAGAGAGAGAAGAGAGAGAGAGAGACAGACAGAGAGAGGGAGAAAGAGAGAGAGAGAGAGAGAGAGAGAGAGAGAGAGAGAGAGAGAGAGAGAGAGAGAGAGAGAGAGAGAGAGAGAGAGAGAGAGGAGATGACAGGCAGGATAAGTGGAGAGAGAGCAGAGAGGAGCTACAGTATGGTCTAACAAGGTATCTGAATCAAATCAAATGCTTTGGCACCTTCTGACATCACGCAGTAGTAAATACGCCACTTACTCCTGCTAACTACAGGACAAACACACAGTGTAATTGTTAGCAACCTCGCTGTTAAATTAAGCTCAGTGTTAACATTAACACCTAGCGACTGGCTCGGCTGGCTTGGCTGCTCAGGGCTGTTAAGGAACGCATGGCTATAGGAGAAGCGGAAGCGGAAGCAAAGTGGAACGGCAAATGTAGTCTAGAACTAGGCAGTACACACAAACAATTTATACCTGGTCCACAAATACATTAGTATAATTGTGTCCAATTTTAATGGAACAACAACCAGCTATTGTTACCACCACCTATCATAAATAAAACAAATGCATTGACCAATGGAGTAAGGAGAGGCAGTTAGCTAGGATCCATTAGACAACCCATTAACGATGTATGGAGATAGGAACAGTACCTTATCGTCTGCCCTGGCCACTGGTCTGCATCCCAAATGGCACCCTATTCCCTAGGGCTCTGGTCAAAAGTAGTGCACTATGTAGGGAATAGGGTGCCATTTGGGATGCAGCCTGAGTAACAACCTAGGGACTCAGTCAGCCTGTAGTGAAACAAAGCTGGAGTCTCCAAGTCTAGAGAAGCCTGAAACAGGATGTTACCATTATTAATTGGAAATACAAATCATTGAGACGCACACACACACTCCTGAGTAGAAGGTAAGTGTGTGTGTGTGTGTGTGTGTGTGCAGGCATGGCGGCAGAGCGTGCGTCTGGGGTCAAATAGGTTTAATCATGGGGGTGATTATTAACTAACATCCCTGTCAGGTCTGACCATTAGGGCTTTAAATAGCTGCTTCTTCATTGGTGGCCTCTTTGACCAGGCAGCCCAGCCATGCAGTCTCTATAATTAAAACCTCTTCAGGTTAATGGAGAAAGAAGAGGTATGAGGGCAGTTTACAGACAGACAGACAGACAGACATGGTGGCCAGTATTACTTGAGTTACTTGAATAAATTATCTATTAAGATTTCACAATATGGTTATTAACATACAATAAGGTTTACTAATCAAACTGTTATTTCCTTCATAAAAATGAACATATTATGTGCAATACTTTAGAGGAAGTAAATGATTGTGTTTGTAAACAGGAAAACAAGTTGCATTATTCCCTGTCAAATATGTTTATCGATATGTTAGTATTTGACCCGTGATCTCCCTCTTACAGCCATATAAACAAATCAAATTGCAGCTCTTTGATGTTATGAAGGCGCCGGGTGAGTAAGCTAGATCTCACTGGTGGAATGTGGTACTGTATGATGTAGGTTTAGATTCATTCAATAGAAAACTGAAATATAACACCATCACATTCATTTCGGCGTTGCCTCTCTACTTGAGACTGTGTTTCTCACCCCTGATTGGCCCTTAAGGTGTCAAGTGGTTCCAGATGCTAATACCTTTTGAACTGGTAGTTCTGGAACAACAGAACCAGAAGGGCAGAAATTGTTGTATTTTATACAATGGGTGGGTCTAATCCTGAATACTGATTGGTTAAAATCGCATTCCAGTGTCTATTCCACATGTTACCACCGGCTAAATCTATGACGTTAAAATGTCTATTTAGTCTGTTCCATCTCACTGCGCAATCCACTGTCTCATCAGCCCAGGCAGGGAAGTTATAAAGTTGATCTCCACTATAAAAAAGCATCTAGACATTATCTCACATTTCTTTTAGACTGACATTGAGTTTTCAACAGTGGAGATTTGTATAAACCTTGCTGTCTCTCCGACATTTGCAACATTGTTTCAATATTTAAATTCGATCTCCAGCTGTCCCATAGTAATGAACGTGTCGGGAGTCGGGATGAGACAGACAGGAAGGCAGCGTTTCTAAGCCAGTCAAAATCAAGAATCAGCTGCATCACTTTCCAGCTTCAGTCTGAAGTGATTGTGTTAGCTGTGTTGTTGGCTAGCTCCTCTGAACAACAGTGTCCTGACAAAATCGCGCCTCATTAGCTCTTTGTTATGGATGTATCCAAATAAATGTTACTAGAAAACAGCTTAAACAAATGAAAATGCAGCTACTTTGCTGTTATTCTGGCTGCCGTAGTTGGCTAACTAGCCAGCAAGGGATAAGAACGTTGCCAGCCAGTATGGCAATGGAACATTTAGAACGAACAACTGGGTCCCGTCCCTAGCAACCCTAGATTTGTGTCGGGACTATGTTTTGTGGAAGGATGAAATAGTATGAATACATTCAATATTATTTGAATATGTTGGTAACCCGTAATGTCATATCATTGCCACAACAAAGAGACATATTTAAGTGATAATGCCAGAGAAGCCGGTGTTTGGAGGATATATTGGTACGGTTTTCAACAACACCCGTGCCAATATATCCTCCAAACACTGGCTTGTCTGGCATTATCACTTAAATATGTCTCTTTGTTGTGGCAACGGCATGACATTACTTGGTGATGTCACATCGAAATAGAATGTGCAAGGCTCCTCAGACCACTGGAATTCCACAGTGCAGTCAATATGGCTGCCGCTCTATCCATGAGGCACCGTTCAGTTGATTGGGAATGTCCGTTCTTGTAAATGTATTTCTATGGCTGTGAAACCCTGACCGCAACCAGACCACAACCAGAGTGTTGATACGAGGCCCTCTCCAGTAAAAGGGGTTGATCCTTACCTGTAGTATCCGCTACTGCAGTTGTGCAAAGCACCTTGAGGGGAGATGGTGTGTTTATTCTAGATGTTACCATGGTAATACAACTTGTGCTCCTCTGCCTGATGTCCATGGCTCAGTTGGTAGAGCATGGTGCTTGCACTGCTATGGTTGTGGGTTCGGTTCCCGTGGCCACCCATAAATAAAATGGATGCGAGCATGACTGTAAGGTGCTTCGGATTAAAGCGTCTGCTAAATGGTACATGTTATTATATTATACAGCTATAATCATATCAAAGGGGCCGGTAACCTTTGATCAGAAATCCAGGCTGTATCACAACCGGCAGTGATTGGGAGTCCCATAGAGCGGTGCACAGTTGGCCCAGCGTTGTCCGGGTTTGCCCTGTGTAGGCCGTCATTGTAAATAAGAATTTGTTCTTAACTGACTTGCCTAGTTAAATAAAGGTAAAAAAAAATTGTAAATAAAACAATTTTAAAAACTTTTCAAGAGTAGGCTAAATGGAGGTAGGGAGATTGTTACTGCTATAAGCATACAAGCAGAAGACAAATGGACCTGTACAGTATATCTTATAAGAATGACTATTCCTTTAGTAACTGCCGGTCTGACTATTTTAGAAGGGACATTCCACAGTCCTTTAATAAACCGACTAGATGATCCTCACTTGATGTTTCCTCATATACACGGATAAATCAACCTGTGGGGCTTGTAAACATTTCCCACTCGCTCTTTTTCCGCTGGTGGCAGCCTGCTGATTTCAGACAGACCGAACCTCTTCTTCTTCTCTCTGGATCAGGCTGATTTATCTGAGGTATTAAAACCCTGAGAGAGAACAAGGTTAGATTCTATCAACTCTGAGATGTATCTAGTTTACTATAAGGATGTACCCTGCCAGATTCTGAACAACTAAAGGCTGTGTGTGTGTGTGTGTGCACTTGTGTATATGTGTGTTTACATACAGACGTGTGTGTGTGTGTTTGTTTAAGTCATCTTTTACAGTTCTAATTGATCCCCAGGTCTCGCAGGGAGACTCTCTCCGACAGTCACAAGTTATTCCGAGTAATAGCTGGAAACTTTCCTATGTACAGTTTGGCGGATTATACCGGATTGATTTCTTGGAATTATTTATACGAGGATCTCCTGCGTTAAAGGTTCTGTGTAAATGAAAGAAGTATATATCATATAAACGGCCTGCAGCCCAAGACAAACTCAAAGCTTACAAATCCACCCTGAGCTTGCTTGGCTGTGACAGGACTCTCTTTTAGCAATGTCAAGAGTTTCTTTAACAGTGAAGAAAAGTGAGGGAGTTGCAAAGTGTGTGTGTGTGTGTGTGTGTGTGTGTGTGTGTGTGTGTGTGTGTGTATCATAGAGATAGACGCCTCTCCTAGTTGACGTGACTCAGAACAGAGTCATTTAGCCGTCATACGGTATGAGCAGGAAAGTCACTGACTGGTACCATGTAAGTTAAACTCCTCCTCCTCCTCCTCCTCCTACACAAACACACACAAGCGCACGGACACACACACGCACACAAACACACGAGCCATCGTTTAAAAAAAAAGGAGAAAATAATAATGCCTTACAAATTAGCATGTATGAAGTTGTTTTTTCCATTTCTAGTGGTCCTTTTGTTAAATCGAAGTGACAAACAGCTGCTTACACTTGGCAGGAGATGCAGGCACTTTACAGCTGTTTCAAAATAAACAGAAATTGAAGCCCTCGCAAAGTTTACATTCCTTCCCAAACTTTTCCCCTTTAATTATTTTGTGATCTGTCCGCCGAGGACTTTTTATCAATGGGATGTTTACGTGTCTGCTGAGATTATACTAAATACATGTTAAACACAGATAAGTAGTAGCACTTCTTACCGAACATGCTTTTAAAAAGAGAAACTCTTTGAGACTTTGAGGCAGTCCAAAGTTAGAAATGTAGCCAGCATAATGTTCTCACTATTTGACCACAGAGCCACACAAACGGATGGTGAAACTGGCACCGTTTGGCACATGTGCGATTCCATGCCAGACAACCAGAAAAAAAGCGTGAGCGATCTCATAAATACCAGGTGACGAATTATAAACAAACCCCCTAAGGTCTGAGGCAACATGTTCCTGTATGTTTATTGAATAGCAAAATGTTTGAATAAATGTAAGAATTGTGGGGTATAAACAATGTAAACCCTGCAGGAGAAATGATGGTGCGAACATGACAGTTGTTGGTGTACTGTTTATATGGAAGTCAATGCAGTATTTCAGAGGCTGCGTCACAAATGGCACTCTATTCCCTATATAGTGCATTACTTTAGACCAGGGCCCATAAAACTCTGGTCAAAAGTAGTGCGCGATGTAGGGTATAGGGTGCCATTTGAGACATAGACAGAGTGTGGATGGTTTTTTACCATCTAGGCCAAGTCGGCAGGCAGGCAGACCCATGTTTTACCCTTTAGGAGGCCCAGGAAAAGACACTGCTCTTGGGCTGTGGGCTGGAGACAGCTGGGTGATGCTAATGCCGCAGGTTTTTCGTGACCACATGACCTGACCATTAATAACTAGAGTGTGGAGTTTTTCACATTGTAAGGAAACACTCCCTGCCCTAGACCTGCTTCAATGTTAAACATTAAGTGAAGCAGGCCTCTGTTCTGGGGCTGGATGAACGATGGTGTTGCGGTGAGCGGCCATTATTCTCCCTGGCCTATCTGTCACAGTGTTGCACCATTACCGCTCCCTTCTCTCAGCAACCTGGTCTGCTCTTCACTCACTCACTGCATTCCTTCACAGCCCAGGATCTCTCTCTCTCTCTCTCTCTCTCTCTCTCTCTCTCTCTCTCTCTCTCTCTCTCTCTCTCTTTCTGTCATTACCTCCCTACACAACATACATATATTTTTCTCTCCCGTCTATTTAGCCGTTCTTTCTCTAAATAAACAGTCACATCATGCTACTGTACTGGGGACCTGGAGGTCACAGTAGAATGGGAGTTCTGATCTAGGATCAGTTTGGCCATTTAGATCATAATGAATAGCATTGTATGGAGACCAGGGGAGACCTGATCCTAGATCAACACTCCTACTCTGAGGCTCTTTGGGAATAGGGGCCCAGCAGTTGTTTAAGATTCAGGGGAAGCCTTGATCAGTTCCCAGACTCTGGCCAAAGGGAGCCCCTAGCTGCTCAGCCCTAAGCGGTGAACCCTTAGTGGGGCATAGTGAGGTCAGAGCAGAGCGGAGCCAGAGAGCCGCCCATCGATCAGCCCTTATCAGGACGCCCTGACAGTTCAGAAGCGCAGCTGGGGGAAGAGGACCGAAGAACCCCAGGGGACAGAGAGACACAGAGAGAGGAGAGAAGAGAGCGAGAGGGAGAGAGAAGATAGAGAGAGGAAGAGAGAAGAAAAGAGAGAGAGAGAGAGAGAGAGAGAGAGAGAGAGAGAGAGAGAGAGAGAGAGAGAGAGAGAGAGAGAGAGAGAGAGAGAGAGAGAGAGAGAGAGAGAGAGAGAGAGAGAGAGAATTGAGAAGAGAGAGAGGAGAGAAGAGAGAGGGAGAGGGGAGAGAGGGAGAGAGAAAAGAGAGAGAGAGAGGTGAAGAGAGGGAGAGGGTCTCCCTCCTCTGACATGTAACAGTTGATGATAATGCATTTGAGATCTTTAGTCAGGATCATTATGAGACCATAAGACATTACAGTACATTATAACAGCATCATAATGCATTATACCTGTTGCCTGGTGGTGTTACCAAGATGATTTATGGTAAACAATAGGAGAGACGCAGTACATACTGTTTGAGCCATAGCCTGGTAGGACAACAACATGACCTGAGAGAACATAGTACTGTAGTCAGTGATGCCCCACTGTGTTTCCTTGGTGGTCCTCACCATTAGCTGCCATTATGTACAAATGTACAGTCCTCAAACCAATCCAATTATCAGTCTGACCCTTCTGTGTGATTCACTGCCACCCTCCCCAATTACACTGTCCCACAATATACCACCACACAATGGCCGTCTCACAGTGGGCTTGAAGAGGAAGACTCTGTGGCAGAGCAGAGGATGAGAAGAGAATAAGTGATTTGTTTAAGCCGTGGACGGTTTGGAGGATAGGAGGATGCGTGGGTTGTGAGGAGGGCCGGGGGAGACATGGGGGGACAGTCTGATGGCTCCAGAATCATGAGGGCTGTCTGGTGGTGGTGGGTGGAATCCCATCTGTAGATAGCCTCCCTCTGAGAAGAGATAGAGACAGAGTTACCCCAGTCAGAGCCGTAGGTTAGTCTCTCCCTTCCCCCTCAGTGGCTCCAGGGTACAGCAGAGGAAACAGTGGCTGGCTGGCCCACAGAGGTGACCTGAGTCACTTATCCACTGCCCTGAGGTTGGCCCTCTAACCTAACCACACTGGCCTGGCCTACCCCACACAGACTAAATACTGACGGGCTGTTAGATTCTAGGCTAATTAGGTTGAAGGATTGTTCTGGTACCGGTGCAACAGATAAGTAAACTATAGCTGACAAGTAAACAAATGATTGAAATTATGGAATTTATGCATTCCATGCTAACCTATGCAAGCCATTCGTGCATGCAACTCCACCAGGCTTACTGGACACTCACACAAGTTTACTCACTTGCTAACTTACCCATACTATGACCCTGTGCTGTGAGTCACCCGGACCCAGCCACTGTCGGACATCTCCATTACCACTGCTATCTTTAGCCCATACAGGCCTTAGTATTGGAGATTCTTTCTGAAACCCCCGGTCCCTAGCTGTGTGGAGTCCCCAGTCCCATCCCTCCATGTCTCCAGGGCTGTTGTTCCTACTCCCATTAGCCCCATGAAAGACCACCAGTTACCAGACCCCACATTAGTTTGTCAGTTCCATGTCATCAGCCTCATAACGAAGCCCATTGTCCCTCACTGGAAGTTGTGTAGACCTAATTATCCACCGACAGGACCATTACCCTTTACATTTGGACATGGGAGTTCAACTTGATGGAAATATACTGGAATTGAAAACTCAACTCTTATGCGTGAGGCATGTTGGGATACAGAGGATGACTGGGGGAAGTAATTTTTATTTTCTATTAAAGACGAGAGGTGATGAGATAATTAATTAATTAATTCATTCATTCATTCATTCATTCATTCAGAAGTCCTGAGTAGTGGTGCCCCATTACACATTTTTATTGGTGTTTCAAACCGGTACTCTGTAGCTTTTGGTACTCTGTAGCCTTTGGTACTCTGTAGCCTTTGGTACTCTGTAGCTTTTGGTACTCTGTAGCCTTTGGTACTCTGTAGCCTTTGGCTATGATAGTTAAAGCCCTAGTTTTTCAGCCCTGACATATCAAGTCACTATTCGATGTTCATCCATGTCTGAGGACGTCAGGAGATGAGGTGAAAACAGTGAGCACTGTGAGCACTGTTACCTTCAAGTAGGGTTTCGGGTTTTGTTAGGGTGTTGTGGACGGGGCTGGCGAATGAGCGAAAGCATCTGCCTCTGGTGCCAAAAGTTGCATGTTTGAATCCAGCGATAGAAAATAGTTTTTAGGGTTTTTGTTTTACGCCTATCCCAAACCTTAACCTTTACCTTAACCATTCAGAGTTAATACCTAACCTTAAGATTTCTGAGTTATTCCTAAACTTAACCCTAACCTTAAAAATGTGGAGTTAATACCTAAACTTAACCACCCCGAAATTTGACGTTTGGAACAACTTTGAAATGTGATGTTTGAGAAACATGGATGAATGTCTAATTGTGACATGAGACTGTGAGAGCTAGGTGGACATGTGCCTGTCTGCACTTCAGAGACGTGAGCCTACTTCTCTCTGTAACCTCTGCAGGCACTACATGTGACAGGGGTCTTTGTGAGAGTTGTTGCGGGGAGTCAAGCGACATTTGACCTGTATTGATACCATCAAAGCTGTCCATTCAAAAGAAACAAGGCCTCTTTATGGTTTAAATTTCCAAATATTTGACTAATTGAAGAAAGCTCACTCCATGGGTAGAAACATTGGTGGATATAAAGAGTTCAAGCATAACCCCAATATGTTTCTCTCACAAATGTATCCTCAAAGAACAAACACAGAATAAAGTCACCAACTCTTTTTTTTTTTTTTGGGGGTTGTTGAAATACCTGTTGCTCTGTGGGTGTGTTTGTGTGAGTTCAATAGTGTATGAGGTAAGACTGGGGCCAAATTTCCCACACTGTCAGACAGTGACTTCAGGCATCTCTCTCTCTGTCCCAGACGCCTCAGAGCAAAACAAGGCAGAGACAAAGGCCTCAGTGGTGCCAGACTGATAAAGCTTTTCACATGTGTCAATCAACTCAGGGAGCGGCAGGGTGATATGGCATGACACACACACACGCACACACGCACACACACACACACACACACACACACACACACACACACACACACACACACACACACACACACACACACACACACACACACACACACACACACACACACACACACACACACACTGGAGCAGGCCACACTGCCTTTGTGGCTTCTCTCTCCTCTCCCTCTCCCCCTCTCTCTTTCTCCCCATCTCCCCCTTTCTCTCCCAATTCTCCCCATCCGTCTCACCCTCTGGTTGCCTCGTATTATAGCCAGGCATCAGATAGCAAAGGGAGAAATGACTTGTTAAAGAGCAGTGAGATTAGGAACATCATTATGGACTTAGCGGTGCTGGATCTAGTTGAGAGAGAGAAGGTCAAGACAAACCCTTTCAGTCATCAGACTACTGAACATCTGCCATGTTTTTGAATAAGACTGTTTGTTTACTGTTTGATCCTAAAGCATGTATCCAGATGTTATCAAGTTTTCTTTTCTGTCTTTTTTTACTTAGATCTGTTTTGCTGGTGGGATACACAAGGAGGACACTTCAATAGACTGCTAGTCTGGAGCATTTAAAGCATTTAAAACAACATTTAACAAACAACAGGAGTTAGTGTACCCGGCTTGTAAATGCAGCCCCCCCAAACTCACTGCAATATACTGTCTAGTTGACATTCATTCATGTCCAAAATAAAACCATTTAGCGCAGTATAAAGGCAATTTTTCCTATTTTCCTCCGGCCATAAAACAGATCTATTTTCATTTCAGTGATAATCTATTCATGCGGTAATTTCAGTCATTTCAGTGGTAACGATTTATGTAGTAATTAGATAACAAATCAAACGATCTGTAAAATGGGTCATGAGCCGCTCTCGTCTGATACGAGGCCTGATTGGATGATAAAGGGCTCGTCGGCTTGGCCCACCTCACAGACGCCACACCACTAACTTCCCTGTAGAAAGAGAGAGAGAGAGAGAGAGAGAGAGAGAGAGAGAGAGAGAGAGAGAGAGAGAGAGAGAGAGAGAGAGAGAGAGAGAGAGAGAGAGAGAGAGAGAGAGAGAGAACGAGAGGGAGGGAGGGAGAAAAAGGAAAAGTCTGAAAAGCCTCCTAATAGCTTAAAGCTGTTGATACTTTGACTTCAGAGCAGTGGGGGGACACTACATTCTTCAGAGAAGGAGCTGGCCAGTAGGAGCCTTGTGACTATTAGTGAAATTACGCTCATCACGATCGCTGGCGCTGCCAACTTCCCTGTGTGTCACCTGGGGGGCCGCCCCTGATATCTGACAGGACAAGAGCATATTTGGCCAGCCAATTAGCAAGCACTGAAATAACTTGGTTAGTGTCTGTTGATATTAGGCTGTTGTATAAAGTACATTGGACAAAAAGGAACACCCGTTGTGGCAAAGTTTCGAGATTCTGTCAGTTTGTTTTATTTTTTGGACGTAATAGATATGCACTATAAATGTGATGATCATGGAGATTTAGATAAAGTCAGGATTTAATGATACGTGATAAAATACCAAATCAACGTGTCAACTTGTTGGCAACAATGTTTGCGAACAAACATTTCCAAAGGAAAGTACATTCCCTCCTCCCACCTCTCTTTTATCTTGAATTTCAGTTTAAATCAAGACAAAGCATGAATCACCTTGTCACAGTTGTATCATAACTCACAGACACAGTTTAATAGTTAATAACCGATCCTCCCTGAGTACTTTATGTATTTTATGAAGCAGCACTAATGTGTGTGTATCACTGTAGAAACCAGACAGGGGGCCCTTCAGAAGACTCTTTCAGCCTTCCATCCCTTGCCTCCACTACACTCAAGTCTTTACAAAGCAGGCTGTTTTACTGCTTTCTCACCCAACCCTCACTCAGCCCAAACCCAGACTGCAAGCTGCACTACGCGTACAGAACCCACAAATGACAGAGTTTCTCCCCCTACATAGAGGAATGATGACATTTTGTAGTGAAATCACGGGGAGTTGATGAGTTGAATCTCAAAGAATGTGTTTTACTCCCTCCTTGCTCAATACATTATGACATCAATCAATTAGAATTTCTATTTCTTCATTTGGACATCCACAGTTTTGCAATAAGATAAAAAAATGGCACCTTTCAATTGGACTCATCTCTAGAGAATAGATAACTATGAACAATACAAAAAGAGAATAGATAACTATGAACAATACAAAAAAGCTCTTGAAATACTAACTTCCAAGTTTGGGTATGTACATGGTGCTTCCGGGATTGCCGTAGCAGCCCTTAATTGACGTTATAGGACTTGATCGCCTTATCTCTGACATCATTTCCTCTTTCACGCCCTTTAGCTAATTAAACATCAAATTAAAATGATATTGCTGCGAGTCACTTAAAAAACGTCTCCTGTCATTGTTACTCACAGTGCATGGAATCTATTCTATCTAACCATTGTGGATGAATTGTGTTTAGTCATCCCAACATACAGACAAAGATTTGCCGCTTGACTGGCTGACTGGTTGGGGACCTGTGATTTAGTACTACATTATCCTGTTTCCCTCAGACCTTTACCTCCGGAAATGTAATTGTGGGGAGGCCAGTCAAGGGCCCGGCCATCTTGAAGGGCCTCCCTCCCTCCGTACGGTCCTTTAAGGATGTAGTAAAGGGCTGTTTTTATGGAGAGGTAGCCGACTCAGCTCCTTCATCTCACTATTGGAGGAGACAGTATACCAATTCAAGGCAACATTAATTTTATATCTCAGTCTGACTGGCTGGGTAATCGACCCAGCAGCCATAACCCACCATGCCGCCGTAAAATAACGGCTACAATGTTTTAATACCTAACCCCCCATACGCCCTCACTGTCTGTGTGCCAGCACCAGGATTCATCTATCTACCCTACCTGGGTTGTCAGATTGTTTTACCAAAGGTCATAGAGTTATTTGGGGGACTATTGACTGGTCTGCGTATTTACCTGTGTGTGTGTGTGTCTGGGATTTGAAATGATTTCATTATTAGCCAGTTTATAACATAGTTCACTCCTTTTGTGATTGAGCAGATCAATTGGAGTGTAATCATTATGATCAGTTCTACAGTTATAACATTAATATGTGCCATGCTTAGAGTATGATGTCACTCTCGTTGGACTGCTGGACTCTTTCAGACTGGGTTTGTTTTTGCATAGAACCTTGATGAAACAATCGACATGATAGAAGTTATCTGAGTGATGTCATCATAGTTATTTATATATATATTAGTTCGAAAGAATATTTTTAGGCTGATGAAGTAGATCTGACATTCTGCCTTATATGTGTACAGTTCCAAAAGAGCTTTTTGGCTGTCCCCATAGGAGAACCCTTTTGGGTTCCAGGTAGAACCCTTTATGGTTCCAGGTAGAACCTTTTGGATTCCATGTAGAACCATCTGTGGAAAGGGTTCTACATGGAACCCAAAATGGTTCTTCAAAGGATCTCCAATGGGGACAGCCAAAGAACCCTTTTAGGTTCTAGATAGCACCTTTTTTTTGTCAGAGTGTAGAATGATCCTACATTTATTAGATATGTGCTAAATATTCAAGTTGATCTTTCATGTTATAACTCTCCCATCTCTTTTATGGATATATACATATATATATTTTTAATAGCACTAAAAACAACTTTTACCCTTCCTTGCTCTCATGTTTTCCTTTCTTTGCATCTTCCCCTCCCTCTTTCTTTCCTTCCTTCCCTCCCTCCTTCTCTCCTTCCTTCCCTCTCTGGAAGTGTCTCACATGTTGCTGTTTTTCATTGTTTCCAGTCCTTGGGAAAAGGGTGATTTTTAGAGCAAATTATATGGGTGCATTCCACCTCATATATATGTCAGACATTTCATCAGGAGAGCACTTTCAGGGGGAGGTGGTAAGCGGCCTTGACATCAGCTGCAGCCCGCCGCCTCACAGCACTAATCCATCCTCTCTGAGTGTGGCTGGTGAACACACACACATTCACACACCTGCACACATGCACGCACACACGCACACACGCACCCACGCACGCACGCACGCAAACACACACACACACCCACACACACCCACACACCCACACACACACACACACACACACACACACACACACACACACACACACACACACACACACACACACACACACACACACACACACACACACACACACACACACACACACACACACACACACACACATACAGAGGCACACACAGAGGCACACACACACACAGAGGCACACAGGCAGACACACTGTCTTTCTGAACCTGGATAACACACTTACACAGTGGGGTGCTCTGGGGAAAGGAAAAAAAGGACCTTAAAACGACCTGTTTCTTTATGACTTATGGATTGGGTGGGTGTGGGTGGTGGTGTTTCCCATTTTCCTAACATAACACTCCAGATAGTTGTACCACGTCTCCATTATGGAGTTGCCTTCACCTTTAGAACGTTTACAGGGAGTTTGTCATGACATGGAGGAGTTTGAGTTGTTGGGAATGTTGACTAGGTTAACGCTGGTGATTTATCATAGGAATAGCCAGGGTCGGTTCTCCAGTCAGGCAGTCAGTCAGGCAGTACTGTGCTGAGCTGGTTGAGAAATACCTGTTTTGTCTTGAGGAAACCATGTTTATTGGTTGATGAAACCTCAGAGAGCCAGCTGTTTCCCACCACATAGTGGATACCAGTACCATCACTCACCCCTACAGTTCTTTTTGGAGGGACAGTGTGTGTGTGTGTGTGTGTGTGTGTGTGTGTGTGTGTGTGTGTGTCTGTGTGTCTGTGTGCTTTAGAGAGAGAGGGAGAGAGCGTTGTTAACCTTTTTGACACAGGTGGTTGTGAATTGTGTTGCAGTTGTAAGTTGTGTTGAATTTGGATGTTAGTTGCTCAGGTTGGATTTGTAGGTAAGACTCTCCATCGCAGGACTCAGAAGATGGCATTTTAACAGTTAGTCAACCCCTGTTTATGGATTTTCTCACGCTTTTCGGCTGCCACAGAATACTTATTTTTAAGCAATCTTACGCTTACCGTATGCTTCCCAGTTGAAACAGTTTGCGCATATATTATGACTACATTTCGTGACGTTTTTGTTCGTTTTGTTCGGCACACTGGAGGCTGTCAGATTGCTGTCAAACATGTCAAATTGCGCAACTAAGTCCTCCTCTGCAAAAATTAAAAAAATCATGACATGATTTCTGGAGTTATCTTAGATCTATTTC
The DNA here is from genome assembly GCA_030435695.1 of Brachymystax lenok tsinlingensis. Lineage (NCBI taxonomy): Eukaryota > Metazoa > Chordata > Actinopteri > Salmoniformes > Salmonidae > Brachymystax > Brachymystax lenok. The sequence goes on from CM059810.1 coordinate 23,203,182, forward strand.
GAGGAAGTGTACTTCTTGCTACAGTGTCTCAAGAGGGGCAAACAGTAATATTGCCGCTTTTGTCTTGTTTTTGAAGCAAAGGTATTTTAAGGGAGCATGCTAGCGCGGACGTTCACTTCGCCTAGCTGAGTTCTGCTAGGGAAGCTTATGATGACAACCCTGTTTGGTGGCAGTACGATGATGTCATCTCACATCCACACATGAATGCGAATGATTACATACAAGAAGAAAACAAACTGATAAGGAGAGATAAAGACAATGAGCGAAGGGAGAGAACTACTCTCTGCTTCCATTCTCCCTAAAAGTCAAAGTGCTACTTTTAGATTCAACTGTTTGGGTGTTATCGTTTGAAAACATAGGTCTGCAACATCTGAGCAGACAAGCAATGATAGGACAGGAGAGCTCACTTTTTCCACTTGTAAACATCACTACGTCATTACGATGAAAATACAAACACTACTACTAATGGAAAAAGATTTTGTCTTTGCCACGTTGTTACTGTAAATGTGCAGTACTTTTCCGGTCACTGTCTGGTGTTACATAACATCTGTATCTGTATCTGAGCTAGGAACACAAGCACTTCGCTACACCCGCAATAACATTTGTGTATGTGACCAATAAAATTGTATTTTATTTGATATCTATTTTCTATTATGGGCTCATGAACTAATAGGTCAAATGTTCTGATCCGGCCTCCAAAGTAGATTTGAGTGGTCATTATAGCCTCAGATCCAGGAAATCTCTGCTCTGAGCCTCAGACTAAAACGGCAACAGTGTTTGGAATTCTGGGTATATATGACTAAGCAACTTGTACAGTGGCTTGCTAAAGTATTCACCCCACTTGGCATTTTTCAATTTTTTTAGCCTTACAACCTGGAATTAAAATAGATTTTTTGGGGGTTTGTATATTTGATTTACACAACATGTCTACCACTTTGAAGACGCAAAGTATTTTTTATTGTGAAACAAATAATAAATAAGACAAAAAACAGAAAACTTGAGCGTGCATAACTATTCAATACTTTGTAGAAAGTTGTTGAGAAACCTTTTGCAGCAATTACAGCTGCAAGTCTCTTGGGGTATGTCTCTATAAGCTTGGCACATCTAGCCACTGGGATTTTTGCCCATTCTTCAAGGCAAAACTGCTCCAGCTCCTTCAAGTTGGATGGGTTCCGCTGGTGTACAGCAATCTTTAAGTCATACCACAGATTCTCAATTGGAATGAGGTCTGGGCTTTGACTAGGCCATTCCAAGACATTTACATTTTTCCCCTTAAACCACGAGTGTTGCTTGTGCAGTATGCTTAGGGTCATTATCCTGCTGGAAGGTGAACCTATGTCCCAGTCTCAAATCTCTAGAAGACTGAAACAGGTTTCCCTCAATAATTTCCCTGTATTTAGCGCCAGCCATCATTCCTTCAATTCTGACCAGTTTCCCTGTCCCTGCCAATGAAAAACATCCCCACAGCATGATGCTGCCTCCACCATGCTTCACTGTGGGGATGGTGTCCTCGGGGGTGATGAGAGTTGTTGGGTTTGTGGCAGACATAGCGTTTTCCTTGATGAACAAAAAGCTACATTTTTGTCTAATCTGACCAGAGTACCTTCTTCCATATGTTTGGGGAGTCTCCCACATGCCTTTTGGAGAACACCAAACGTGGTTGCTTATTTTTTTCTTTGAGCAATGGCTTTTTTCTGTCCACTCTTCCGTAAAGCCCAGCTCTGTGGAGTGTATGGCTTAAAGTGGTCCTATGGACAGATACTACTTGCAGCTCCTTCAGGGTTATCTTTGGTCTCTTTGTTGCCTCTCTGATTAATACCCTCCATGCCTGGTCCGTGAGTTTTGGTGGATGGCCCTCTCTTGGCAGGTTTGTTGTGGTGCCATATTCTTTCAATTTTTTTATAATGTATTTAATGGTGCTCCATGGGATATTCAAAGTTTCAGGTATTTTTTAATAACCCAACCCTGATCTGTACTTCTCCACAACTTTGTCCCTGACCTGTTTAGAGAGCTCCTTGGTCTTCATGGTGCCACTTGCTTGGTGGTGCCTCTTGCTTAGTGGTGTTGCAGACTCTGGGCCTTTCAGAACAGGTGTATACATACTGAGATCATGTGACAGATCATGTGACACTTAGATTGCACATAGGTGGACTTTATTTAACTAATGATGTGACTTCTGAAGGTAATTGGTTGCACCAGATCTTATTTAGGGGCTTCATAGCAAAGGAAGGTGAATACATATGCACCCATCACTTTTCTGTATTTTTTGGTTTTTTGTTGTTTTTGAAACAAGTAATTTTTTTATTTCACTTCACCAATTTGGACTATTTTGTGTATGTCCATTACATGAAATCCAAATAAAGATCTATTTAAATTACAGGTTGTAATGCAACAAAATAGGAAAACGCGATGAATACTTTTGCAAGGCACTGTATTGAAGCATTTAACTCTGCATTGAAGCATTTATTTTTAATAGTATGGATTTGCTCTCTGAAAATAGTGTTGTATTTGATATGCATCATAATAAAATCAGAATAATGTCAAAGGTTGTTGTAGAATGCATTTTTACATCAACACTATCATTGTTATTCCCTCAGACCTAAGGTGTGTGAGTGCTGAGCTTTATAGTCAGCTGGACTACAGTGTTAACCCTCAGGCTTTCTGTCTCTGTCTGTCTTCTGTTAAACCAGTGGAAGTGCTACGGGCCATGGAGCCATTTAAGCCTCATAGCAGCAACAGCTTCCCCATCACGTGCATGTGCAGACACACACACACACACACGCACACACAAACACACACACACACACACACACACACACACCTGCCAACCGCAGGGCTTGGATCCATCATCCACAGTATCAGCTGCTTGGCTAGTGTCTCCCCAGTTGCCATGGCAACATGTGTGTGTGTGTGTGTGTGTGTGTGTGTTCACCAGGTGACGGAACACAACAGGTGCCTGAACAACAATCATGCTGAGACAATAACTGATGCTATCTGTCCTATCGCTTTCTGACCTTTGACTTTTGAGACATTCTCTTCACTATCTCTCCATCTCTGCTCTCCTCTCCTCTGTGTCTCCTAAAAGGTCCTTCTTCCTCCCTCCCTCCCTCCCTCCCTCTCTCCCTCCATCCCTCCCTCCCTCCGTTGTAGCTCTTAACCTTATCTCCAATCATGTTTGCATGTTATTTTAGGTAATGCAGTTTCTGGGTCCTCCACTCGCTGGACGACATGTGCAGTGACTACAGTACTTGTCCCGGTGCAGTCCTTTATGTGTTCTCACTGCCTCGGGGGAGGGTTCTGACTCAGTTAACTTATCATTAGTTACTCTTAAACCAGATTACCACAGAGAGAGAGAGAGAGAGAGAGAGAGAGAGAGAGAGAGAGAGAGAGAGAGAGAGAGAGAGAGAGAGAGAGAGAGAAGTCTTTATGGCCAGTGGGAAGCAGCCCAATGGTCTGTTAGAGGTCTTTGTTCATGGGGCATTAGCCCTGTGACACATTGACCATAACCACAGCTAATTGAGTGTACTTGAGTGAATGGCAGAGTAGCTCGACCCTATTAGCAAGTTAAGATGGTACCTATGTAGCATGAATGGCCCAGCAGCGACCCTATTAGCAAGTTGACACGGTCGGTTCCTATGTATCCTACAACTCAACTGTGACCTCAGTAACGTAGGCTGCATCCAAAATGGCACCCTATTCCCTATACAGTGCACTACGTGTGACCAGTGCCCTGGTCAAAAGCTGTAGTTAGTTAAACTGCTGAACAGCTTTGTAAAACATTGCCATGGGGATTCATGCTCTTTGGCTTTCCAAAGAAACTGCTAAGAAAATCTTGGCTGTGTTTATTGTTCATCTGATGTGTTCATAGACATACCATACACTACTTCAACTGATCCCCTCCAGCACATTAAACATCACTTATCTATTCATATCGACCTCAAACCCTGTGGTCGGTCTAGTTGGGGAAGGGGGGTTTAACATTTTTGGTTCAAGTGCAGAAAATTGAGGAAGTATGCTAGTGGAAAGAGAGAGAGAGAGGGAACCAAAAGAGCAAGAGAGAGAGAGAGAGAGAGAGAGAGAGAGAGAGAGAGAGAGAGAGAGAGAGAGAGAGAGAGAGAGAGAGAGAGAGAGATTTCCCTCAGATTACACAGATACACAAAGAATTAGAAAACAAACCCAATTTTGATAAGCTCCCATATCTACTGGGTGAAATACCACAGTGTGCCATCACAGCAGCAAGATTTGTGACTTGTTGCCACAAGAAAAGGGCAACCAGTGAAGAGCCAACAACATTGTAAATACAACCCATATTTATGTTTATTTATTGTCCCTTTTGTACTTTAACTATTTGCACATAATATGATGTCTTTATTCTTTTTTTAACTTTGTGAGTGTAATGTTTACTGTTAATTTGTATTGTTTATTTCACTTTTGTTTATTATCTAGTTCACTTACTTTGGCAATGTTAACATATGTTTCCTATGCCAATAAAGCCCTTAAATTGAATTGAGAAGGAGAAGGAGAAGGAGAAGGAGGAGAGAGAGAGAGAGAGAGAGAGAGAGAGAGAGAGAGAGAGAGAGAGAGAGAGAGAGAGAGAGAGAGAGAGAGAGAGAGACACACAGAGAGACAGAGAGACAGAACGAGATCACAGTATGAGAGAAGGAATTGAGAGAGCTTTATGCAGCAGCATGTCAGACAGACTTAGATGAGGGCTTTTAAGGGAGTGAACTGTGTTTGGGGGCAGCTGGCAGAATATCAGAGAAGTCTCTCCAGAATAGAGACTCAAATGTATTACCATGTCCTGGTTCAGCCCAGCGGACTTCATCAGAGCAACTAAATGGCCACTTTTATTAGATGTTCCAGGAACAACAGCATTGTCTTAATGGCCTTGTTTTCTAATGGTCTAGCTTAGAAGGCAGATACACACAGCCATCAATAACAGGGCCCATGGTTGAGGTCGGCCAAAAATGGCGAACTGGAGTCGGGGTGAGGGGCTGTGTATGTGTGTGTGTGTGTGTGTGTGTGTGTGTGTGTGTGTGTGTGTGTGTGTGTGTGTGTGTGTGTGTGTGTGTGTGTGTGTGTGTGTGTGTGTGTGTGTGTGTGTGTGTGTGTGTGTGTGTGTGTGTGTGTGTGTGTGTGTGTGTGTGTGTGTGCATGGATGCCGTTTTGGTTGGAGGTTCTTTTGCTACTCTGTTCTATCTCAATATGTCTGGCTATTTTCTTTATAGGTCCTTTAAGGTATTTGAATCTTTGTCAGAATTGGCATTTTTTTGTCTGCTATTTATATCCATCTGAGCAGACCGGCTGATGTGCTGCATCTTAAAATAGATGCCTGTCAGTGTTGTAATTACAGCCCACAGGAGGTATCGTTTGACATGGCACAAGGCAGGGGTTAGAGGTCGCGCCCTGTCTGCCTCCCTGTTTTCAGACCTCGCCACAAGGTCACTGACCCCTCTGAGCCCTTACACACTCCCTTTTAACCCACTAGGGTTAAAGACACAACAACAACAACATGTCAACAACCACAGTGACAGTCAAAACAAGCAACTAACAATAGGTTTTTATCACTTTTATTTAGAATAGTATGACGACTGATGTTTTACTCTTGTTTTAGTTTCATGTCTGTCCTCCCTTCCATGGAGGTGACTGATTGGTCATTGTGATAAAGTGGTTCTTGCCTCAAGCAAATTAAGCCACAGGAGACCAGAGTCCCACTCCTTCCATGTAATTGATCATTTGTCTCTCTGAGGGCCCATCTTCACGCTATGTGTGTATTTTTAAAACTGATGGATGGGTCTAACTGTCTAGGTGTGTGTGTGTGTGTTTCTGTCTGTCTGTGTGTGTGTGTGTGTGTGTGTGTGTGTGTGTGTGTGTGTGTGTGTGTGTGTGAGTGTGAGTGTGAGTGTGAGTGTGAGTGTGAGTGGGTGAGTGTGAGTGTGAGTGGGTGAGGGTGAGTGAGCAGTTAGTGTTTGTTTCTAGCTGGCCCAGACCGTAAAGACAAAACAGTGTCAGGGAAGCCGAAAACGTTTAAGTGTTAACCGTGCCTTTATTTACATTAGTGAGTAGTGTCTAAATGCGAGGGTTTGTTCCCCACGAGGGTTGGATCCCCACGAGGGTTGGATCCCCACAAGGGTTGGATCCCCACGAGGGTTTGATCCCATGGGTTCAAATGGTATGCAAAATCTTTAGTCTTTTGGACTATTTCATTACTTCCAGTGCCAAGCAAGTTCAATCAAGAACAGGTAAAGTATTTGAATGCTAAAAAAAAAAACAGCCAAAAGTTAGTTGAATGTTCTATGTGTATATTTTACTGTGCTTTCTACCATCTAAAAGCACAACCAAATTCCAATGGAAAAAATATTCAGATATTTTGTTATCACTGTACTTCATCTAATAGCAGAACCAAATGACCTGGATAGCAGTTGAGAATACATTACAAGTACATGGTGCCAGTGATCAATGCTGTTCGAGATTCTGCACAGATGATTACAGTATTTGTGAAGGTCTCCATAGACCTGCGACGACCTACGCATGCTATCTTTTCATCCACGCTTTATATTTGAATTACATAAGAAGACATTTATAGTTACAGTGACCTCAAAATGTGGCCATGGATGTGTTACTAATTTTAAGGTTGAATATTACATTAGGCTATTTACTGTACAGTATTACAAAAGTAATATTAAATTGTGTTTGGTTGACAACACAATCAAATATCAACATTTAAGGAGATGTATCTACTACTGCTTGGATAGTTCCATTTGAACCACTGGCTTAATCCCATTATTTAACTTTTATTTTTGGTTGAGTTTGAGAAGTGAATCCAACATATAATTTGTTAACTTGTCGACAAGATAATAGGCTATTTATTGTATTTCAGACCTGATATTGAATTGTGTTTTGTTTTCAGTGCAACTAAATTTCAACATTTAAAGGAGATGTATCTTCTGCTTAGATAGTTCCATCTGAGCCACTGACTTAGTCTGGCTTTAATTCCAGTTTCCAGTTTGTCTGCAAGTTAATAATTCAAATGTTGGATTCAAGCCTCCATCTCAACCAAAATTCTAAGTTAAAGAATGGGACTAAATCAAATCAAATCAAACTTTAAATGCACTTTAAATAAAGTTTGATTCTTTAAAGGCCCAGTGCAATCAAAAGCGTAGTTTTCCTATTTTTATATATATTTCCACACTATGAGGTTGGAATAATGCTGTGAACGTGTGAAAATGATGATAATGCCCTTTTAGTGTAAGAGCTGGTTGAAAAGACCACCTGGAATTTCAGCCTGTTTTGGTGGGAGTTTAAGCCTGCCTGGTGACGCCCACAGTCGTGAAGAAGACGCGACAGCGCCTCTTCCCCCTCAGGAAGTTGAAAAGGTTTGGCATCGCCCCCTCAAATCCTCAAAGTTATCCAGCTGCACTGTTGAGAGCATCTTGACTGTTTGCATCACTGCTTGGTATGGCAACAGCACCGCCCTCGATCGCATGGTGCTACAGAGGGTGGTGCGGACAGCCCAGTACATCGCTGGGACGAGCCCCCTGCCATCCAGGACCTCTATATCAGGCGGTGTGAGACTACAGCCAACCAAGCCATAGACTGTTCTCTCTGCTTCCACACGACAAGTGGTACTGGTCAATCAAGTCTGACACCAACAGGCTCCTGAACAGCTTCTATCTCCAAGCCATCAGACTACTGAATAGCTAACACAATGGCTACACCGACTATCTGAGTTGACCCTTGTATTTTATTTGAGATTTTTGTCTCATGCAAACTCACAGAACTCTACACACTCACGCACACTGACACTACAACACACACATAACATGCACACACATTTATACTGACTCTACTCACACACACACACACACACACACACACACACACACACACACACACACACACACACACACACACACACACACACACACACACACACACACACACACACACACACACACACACACACACACACACACACACACACACACACACACACACACACACACACATATAATCATAATTTATGCTGCTGCTACTCTATTTATCATATATCCTGAACCTTACCCCTATACCGACAGTATCTACCTCTATCACTACCTCTATCACTCCAGTATCCCTGCTCATTGTAAATATGGTATTGGAACTGACCCTGTATAGAGCTTCTATACTTTCTCTTGTTCTTATTTCATATTTTTATTTCAAATGTGTTTTTGTCCTCATGTTATTTTAGTGCTACATTGATATTGATTACTGCTTTATTGGGTTTGGAAACTTGCAAGAAAGGCATTTCAGTGTACTTGGCATTAAAACTTGAAACTTGAAACTTAGTTAATAGACCAATAAGACAGTTCCAAACCCCTCTGCCAATAACAGCTAGTTGTCAGTTTCACCCTCCCAACTCCCAGACAGTCCTAGCACAATTATTGCTTGAGAAATTGTTCTTTGCTAAGAAGCTATTTTGATTTATTTTTGACCATTTCAAAAATCACAGTAAGGTACTTAATTGTGACCCTGAAATGATTTGATATTGAGATAAAAATGGCTGTGACGGACCTTTAACTTTTGGTTGAGAGGGAGACGTGAATGCAACATATCAATTACTACTTTGCAGACAAACTGAAGTTCAAGCCAGACTAAATCAGTGGTTGGAGGAACTACCCAAGATACATCTCCTTCAAATGTTGACACAATTCAATATAACAAAATATAAATACATTTGAAATCAACCATCGCTTTAATTTGCTTTCATCAACCACATTTAATTTACTCTGTTAAACCTACCCTTTAGAATGACTTCAATAGCAACAGTGAATCTATTTCGTTGAAGAAGTGGAGATCTCTCAACAATCATTCTCACAATAGCACTATATAATAGTCAGGGATGAATAGCATAGCTAAGCAGGACTGGTTAAAACCCTGGATGGGAGACCAAATGGTAGCTGTTGATAGATACATTGTCCAGTAGGAGGTGCTACTCAGCCTATAATTTTTTCCTGATATATAACGTTGAAGAGCTTACGTTGTTTTAAAGGTTCTAATTCAACATATTTTCTACAATGTTTGTCTATGTTGACATTTGGTTACAATGATGACATAATCCTGGGGTTGAAATTTCACCCTCAAAACAACAGTTTACGTTGCTGTTTTTTTATCCAAACTATTTCCCATGTTGATTCCACTTCACCGTATGTTAACAAATTACTTTGAAACCACGTTGATTCAACCAGTTTGTGCCCAGTGGGTATTTGAACCTGTAGGGAGAATTCTGAAAGCAGTAAGGTGGAAGAAACATGGTAGTGAAAAAGCAGATAAAAACACAATTTAAACAAATGCCAACAACCATTCCCTTTCTGAGGTAAAGAGCCAGACGTCTATCACTGTCACAACTTGCAGTTGTATTATAATTGAGCGGTCCGGGAACATATGTTACCCAGCATGTCCCATGTCTGAGCTGACCTCTGACCCCTGGAGGCCTTGAAGAAGATAGCGGAGGTCACGGGAGCTGGAACTGCTGGGAGGTGGAGGGGGGGGAACAGGTGAAAGGGGTCTAACCTGTCATCACATCACAGTCCATTCCTCACGCACACACACACGCACACACACACACACACACACACACACACACACACACACACACACACACACACACACACACACACACACACACACACACACACACACACACACACACACACACACGCACACACACACACACACACACACTATATGGGACAGAGGGCCAGGCATGCATCCAGGCTCAGTGGTTCTGAGTGGGAGAGAGAGGAGAGGAGACTAGAGTTAACAGGGATCAGACTGACAACCATGTTGTGGTTTCCCATGTCATAGAGTCCATCTGGCTGTGCAGGAAAGGTGGGTATTCTACTTTTTATTTTGCTACGGTAATTATGATGATTTAGTGCCCAACAACAATTCATAGTATAGAATGAGGGGGATTGTAGTCTTATTTGACCCTGCTGGTCATCTATGAACATTTTAACATCTTGGCCATGTTCTGTTATAATCTCCACCCGGCACAGCCAGAAGAGGACTGGCCACCCCTCATAGCCTGGTTCCTCACTAGGTTTCTTCCTAGGTTCTGGCCTTTCTAGGGAGTTTTTCCTAGCCACCGTGCTTCTACACCTGCATTGCTTGCTGTTTGGGGTTTTAGGCTGGGTTTCAGTACAGCACTCTGTGACATCAGCTGATGTAAGAAGGGGTTTATAAATACATTTGATTGATAGGTTGATTCTGTTGTTGAAGGATTTGCATCCTTTCTTCTGTGGATTGAGAGAAGAGACTATGCAATAGTATAATTCAGTTCAGTTATAAATTGTTGGCATTGTTTCATCCGTTTCCCTTCATCGAGTCAATTGACCTTATAAATGTGTGTTCTGTTCACAATGTGTAGATATGAGTCCAGTTAAAACTAGGCCAAGTGGATTTAACACCAACATTAGCACTCAGCTACCAGGATGTTTTCATTAAACTAACTCCCTGCTCTGCTTCAGGATATCTTCAGGGATATTCAGCTGGATTCCTAAACAAGAAGTCAAAGATATAAATGGCTGTTATAAAGTCAAACAAGGCCAATATGGCTGGCACAAGCTTCTTATTAGAACCCCATAGATTGGACCATTCTTCTTCATCTTCGTCTTGTTCTTCTTCTTCTTCTTCTTCTTCTTCTTCTTCTTCTTCTTCTTCTTCTTCTTCTTCTTCTTCTTCTTCTTCTTCTTCTTCTTCACACTTCAAGAAACATCCCTTCATCACTCCCCAGATTAGCAACATAGCCAGCGTTCCTCCAGGCGGTTTATTGAGGCATGTGATGCTGAGGCAAATTTATTATAGCCGAGGATTGGGAGTAAATTAGTTCCAACTGGAGGGCAGACTGACCATTATAGATAAGGCATCTGGATCCAGAGGTTGTTCACCCAGGGAGGGGTAGGGAGGGCACCAGCTTGCCCACTGTCGTAGCCCCCTGCCTTCCTTTGATGTTACAGTGATTTAAGGTTTGGTGAGGAGGTCCTGGGTCCTGCAACATAACTTCATTGATCTCTGAGCGTATCCACAGACTTATAGCGTTATAGATATCTCAGGCCAGACCACACTTTGTTGTACACAGGCAATTGACCCTGTTTTTATCTTAACCACCCCATAACCCCAGCCCCATCCCCAGCCCCAGCTCTATGACCCAAGCCCAGTCAACGAAACAAACGGTGGATCCCCCTGACCCAGACATCTGGCCTGGCTGTAACCTGGCTGCTCCTCTGGCCCTCTGCCCCAAGCCCCTGAGCCTCCAGGAGTGAAATAGTGGGTGAGAAAAAAAGAATAGCCTTCTTTCATGTCCCGTAAGGGAATGTTGCAAATTTTAGCCCGGTACCCCCCCCCCCATTCACCCAAACAAGGATGCCATGCCATAGTGAGTCAGCTTAAATGGGGGGGATAATATAGCGGTGCACTTAGATGTTTTGATAACCTCAGGAATACCCTGACCGGCGCATGAGGATGAGTGTGTGTGTGTGTGTGTGTGTGTGTGGACGACTCCCCGCCTTATCGACCTCCGGGGTGTCTGGTTGCTCGTTATGTGGATCCAGTCTGGATGGCTCACACTAGCAATCTGTTTGATCACAGCAGTGAAAAGTATAATAATCACTGGAGGTTGTGGAGAAGGTCTGGTCCAGAAAGAGCTGGTTGGGGAAATCTAAAGCCCAAAACTACACACACACACACACACACACACTGTAACGCCCAGGCCTGGGTTTACAGGCTAGAGCATTTTGGGTTCATTTTGGTTTAGGGGTTTTCACAGTTCTATGGTGTCTAGTTCTATGTTGTTAATGGCTCCCACCAGAGGCAGCTGAGTCTCGTTGTCTCTGGTGGGAACCATTTATATGTTTGGGAATTGCACCTTAGTTTCTGTGGGTTATTGTATGTTCATGTCATGATTATGTTAGGTTCATCAGGTTCTTGTCTAGTTAGGTTTCTCCGTTCGAGGTTTAGTTAGGGTTCTTCCGTCGTTAGGTTTAGTTCTCTTTGTGTATAGTTTAGCGTTAGGGCTCTCGTCTTGTTCTTCGTTTTCTTGTTTTGTTCCGTCTCGTCTTTGAATAAATCATGTATTCTGGCTACATCGCTGCGTCTTGGTCTGTCCGTTCAGTAGAGAATCGTGACAGAATAACCCACCAACAAAAGACCAAGCAGCGAGAGACCCGGGAGCTTAGCTCTTGGGAAAAGGAGCAGCGCAGGTGTGCGAGGACTGAGCGTGGGAGCTATGAGGACTTATATGGCGTCTGGACCTCGGAGAGAGAAAAAGTTCGTTGAACTCGCCTGGCACGGAAGCCCGTGCAAGGCAGCCCCAAGAAACTTTGGGGGGCACACGAGGGGTTGGCCGGTTCAGGAGGACTCCTGAGCCAACTCCTCGTGCTTTATGGAGAGAGCGTAGAGAGCGTCGCAGCGAAGGGAGGCCGTGCTATGCAGTGTTGCGCACGGTTTCTATAGGATTCAGAGGCCGGTGCGAGTGATTCCCGCTCCACTCATCAGTCGGGGGAAAATAAGGGTGCAGCCAGAAAGAGTGGTGCCATCGCTGCGCACTAAGTCCCCGGTACGTCTCCTGGGACCCGGATATCCTGCTCCAGTTCCGTGTGCGGTGTCTCCGGTACGTGTCCGCAGCCCAGTGCGAGAGATCCCAGCGCCACTCATGGGTCGGGCCGAGGTCTGTGTGCTACCTGGGAGAGTGGTGCCAGCTCTGCGAGCCAGGCCTCCAGTGCGCCTTTGGGACCAAGCTATCCTGTGGTCCTCACGGGCAGAATCTCCGGCACGCATCCACAGCCCAGTCCGAGATTCCGGCCCACTCACCCGTAAGGCCAGGGTTAGTGAGCTAGCTGGAGGTATGTCGGGCTCTCCGATTATCAGGTCCCAGGTCCGGGTGGAGGTTTCTACATCGCCCAGTCCCGGTTCCACGCTCCAAGATCCTGTTCCACGCTCCAAGATCCCTGTTCCACGCCCAAGATCCCTGTTCCACGCTCCAAGATCCCTGTTCCACGCTCCAAGATCCCTGTTCCACGCTCCAAGATCCCTGTTCCACGTTCCCAAGATCCCTGTTCCACGCTCCAAGATCCCTGTTCCACGCCTCCAAGATTCCAGTTCCGTGTTCCAAGATCCCAGTCCGTGTAGTGGTTTCTACACGCCCAGTCCCTGCTCCGCTGCGACCCAGCTCCCTGCAGGCTCAGAGAGTCCAGCACGCCCTGCCCGGCTCCGCACCCAGCTCCCCTCGCCGGCGCTCAGAGAGTCCAGCACGCCCTGCCCGGCCCGACCCAGCTCCCCTGCGCTCAGAGAGTCCAGCACGCCCCTGTCCCGGCCCGCGCACCCAGCTCTCGTGCGCCAGAGAGTCCAGCACGCCCTGTCCCGGCCCGCGCACTCCAGCTCCCTGCGGCGCCAGAGAGTCCAGCACGCCCTGTCCTGTTCGCCCGCGCACCAAGCTCCCCGTGCGCCTGAGAGTCCAGCACGCCCCTGTTCACTGCTCCACGCATCAGAGTTCCAGTGAGCAGCACGAGTCCAGTACTGCCAGTTCCTGCTCCACGCACCAGAGTTCCAGTGAGCAGTACGCAGTCCAGTACTGCCAGTTCCTGCCCACGCACTGAGTTCCAGTGAGCATCACAAGTCCAGTACTGCCAGTTCCTGCTCCACGCACCAGAGTTCCAGTGAGCATCACGAGTCCGGTACGACCAGTTCCTGCCCACGCACCAGAGTCCCAGTGAGCATCACGAGTCCAGTACTGCCAGTTCCTGCTCCACGACCAGAGTCCCAGTGAGCATCACGAGTCCAGTACTGCCAGGTTCCTGCTCCACGCACCAGAGTCCCAGTGAGCATCACGAGTCCAGTACTGCCAGTTCCTGCTCCACGCACCAGAGTTCCAGTGAGCATCACGAGCCCAGTTCGGCCTGTTTCCGCTCCACACACCAGAGTCCCAGTGAGCATCACGAGTCCAGTACGACCAGTTCCCGCTCCACGCACTCAGAGTCCTGCAGTGAGCATCACGAGTCCAGTACTGCCAGGTCCTGCTCCACGCACCAGAGTTCCAGTGAGCATCACAAGTCCAGTACGACCAGTTCCTGCTCCACGCACCAGTGTTCCAGTGAGCATCACAAGTCTAGTACGACCAGTTCCTGCTCCACGCACCAGAGTTCCAGTGAGCATCACAAGTCCAGTACTGCCAGTTCCTGCCCACGCACCAGGAGTTCCAGTGAGCATCACAAGTCCAGTACTGCCAGTTCCTGCTCCACGCACCAGAGTTCCAGTGAGCATCACGAGTCCGATAGGGCCAGCTTCTGCTCCACGCACCAGAGTTCCTAGAAAGGGTCCAGGGCCTCCGTGCGTGACATCAGACCAGCACGGCCAGCACCGGAGCCACCTGGGACAAAGGAACCCACCTAGATCCCCCCACAACGTTAGCGCGTCCCGAGTCCGCGCTTTGGGTACTGTAACAGGCCTGGGCTTACAGGCTAGAGCATTTTGGGTTCATTTTGGTTTAGGGGTTTTCACAGTTCTATGGTGTCTAGTTCTATGTTGGGTTAATGGCTCCCAATTAGAGGCAGCTGAGTCTCGTTGTCTCTAATTGGGAACCATTTATATGTTTGGGAATTGCACCTTAGTTTCGTGGGTTATTGTATGTTCATGTCATGATTATGTTAGGTTCATCAGGTTCTTGTCTAGTTAGGTTTCTCCGCTCGAGGTTTAGTTAGGGTTCTTCCGCCGTGGTTAGGTTTAGTTCTCTTTGTGTATAGTTTAGCGTTAGGGCTCTCTGCCTTGTTCTTCGCTTTCTTGTTTTGTTCCGCCTCGCCTTTGAATAAATCATGTATTCTGGCTACATCGCTGCGTCTTGGTCTGTCCGTTCAGTAGAGAATCGTGACACACACACACACGTGAGTGTGGGCACGCACACACGCTTGCACACACTGCCAGCCCACTATATTTGTTCAGATGTGTAAAGTTATTCTTCTACATGAGGAGGAATAATACGGACCTGTTTAACCCCGGTCTGACACATTGCAGCTTTGCTTATAAATGTTTACCAGTAGGAGAATTATTGCTCTTGAATGGCTCATCAGTTTTCATCAGATCAGTGCAACAGAAGGAAAATGTAATCTACTATAAGAATATTTTTGACATGTTGAAAATTACAGCTATTAGAATTTACCACTTCCAAATTTGGCACAGTTCACTAAAAAGCACTCAATTGATATTATCAGTAGTACATTTATTTTCCAGATGAAACAGCTCTCAAATAATCTCAGAAAAGTGTTTGTTTATGTTATTTGTTGAATACAGAGATCCTCCAGCTGTCAAAACCACTTGTCTCAACTAGGCGCTCTTGAACATTAAAAACAATTTAACTCCCTCTACAGGTCAAGGAGGCCCTCCCATCGTGTTGTGACTCCGTCCATTAAGCTTTCAAGCCTTCACCACACGGCATTACCGTTATGCAATTATGTCTTCATAAAATAATTGAATTATAAACTCAGTTTGTGATGCAAAGTCCTCCTAATTCCCTTTGAACTTGGAATCCATCCCCCCTGTAATGACACCAACAGCGGCGGTGGTGGTTTGTCACAGACAAATTGAAACGGGTGGCTATTTCATCAAATTGGTTATAATTGTGGGAAAACATAAACTGGCCATGACCGGATGATCACAGAGAAAAAGGGGGTGTGCGTGTGTCAGAGTGTGTGTCACAGGAGGTTGGTGGCACCTTAATTGGGGAGGACGGGCTCGTGGTAATGGCTGGAGTGGAATAGGTGGAATGGTATCAAATAGAACAAACATTGGTTCCATGTGTTTGATGCCATTCCATTTGCTCCGTTCCAGCCATTATTATGAGCCGTCCTCCCCTCAGCAGCCGCCACTGGTGTGTGTGTTCGTGTATCTTGTGTGCATGCCTGTGTGTGTGCTCGCGTGCTCAAGTGTGTGTGGAAACATTTGCAGGCAGATGGAATTCGACGTGGAAACAACATGGTGCACTTCCTGTTGTTTTCTTTCTATGGGCAGAGAGAGACGTTGAGGAGGGCTGATGATGCTGACAGCGCTGTCACTACTACTGTCTATTAGCAGTGTTTTGTTGGTAACTCTAGAAGTCGGACAGCGTTATGTAGTTCAGGATGCCGGTGTGAGTGTGTGTGTATGCAATGTGACAGTCCAACAAGAGTGTATTTTCACTTCCCTACTCTGCACATTTTGATGGAGCCAAAGGTTTTTTCTAAAGGCATTGGTGAAGAAACAAGCTGCTTGAATGTTTCTTTACTCTCTTTCATACTTTCTTATTCTCTCTCTCTCTCTCTCTCTCTCTCTCTCTCTCTCTCTCTCTCTCTCTCTCTCTCTCTCTCTCTCTCTATTTCTAGCAGTGTTGATATTTGACTCTGCAGAGGCAATCCCTCATCTTACATGGGCTCCAGCTATAGCATAAGGGGTATTAGCCTTTAAGTGTGAAGGCAATCTGGCGTCTCATAGAGATTTGGTTGGATTTAGCAGGGCCACTTTCGGGCAAGCATCCTGGGGAGTCACCGTGACTGCTATTGAAACCAGGGTGCATTTAGTAAACGCTGTTGAATGTTTGAGATAGATATGTCATGAACAGTTATGTCACAGAGGCACAATTGTTCTGTCTACCATATTTGTATTGAACCATTTTACACCATTAGCCTATTGAACATGCCAGGTTGGTTATATATAACTAATACTGTAGGACATGATTTAGGCAACCAGTGCTTAGTGAACTAGCATAGGTCAATCTCTTGTTTCCGCCCCATATATTTAATTGAAAATAAGCACTTTTGTATCAATTACACTTGTAGGACTGCAGTTAGTAAACGACAATGGCTGCATAAAGATGTCCTCCCTCCTTCTGTCGTCTCTCCAGATCTAAGAACAAGATCAAAGCAACAGCGTGTTTTTAACCATTTCAAAATGGATTCTTTGATTTATCTGCCAAGTAGGAAAACTGTCCGTTTTTTGCAATTTCCCCCACAAAGATGATCTTATGAGCTGGGAATGATAGACTGGACTCCGAAGGGCATTTGGGAACAAGCCATTGCTTCTGTTTCAAACAATGGACCAGTGTATTCAAATCCAGCTTATTGGCACTGATTGCTTTTCCTCCATGTATTATCTCTAGAGGTTTTCCTCTGTAGCAGATATACTGTGAAATCCATGGATTAGATCTTTGGTTACTTTAGTAGCCAACTGGATTAACAACTCATGAAATAACACATTTTCATATTCTTGGAGATAACTAGATTCCCATATCAAAAATAAAATGGCAACCCTCTTTCTTCAGTTTATTCATTACATAATCATACTAGATTTTAGGCTATACCAAGAGATCCATAAGAGGCCATTTTGCTCCAATCTCTGATATAATACAACATTTGATACAATGTCATGGTTCATTTCCAGACAATACTCATATCATTGTTTACTCTTCATCCCCTAGCCAGGACTGCAGTGAGTGAGTGGTCAGTCATTAAATAATAGGGGCCAGTAGGCCTGCCTGGTTGGTAGAGCCCAGCTCTAACCCCAGCCAGAGAGAAATGGAAAGGATTTGGTCCAGATTGCAGATTAAACATGAGGGGGTAATTAGGCCCTAAAGAGAGGAGCTAAATTAACCTCCAAACCAAGACTCCTGTTGTTTTTAGTCCTTCTGGAAAATGTGGATTTTCTGAGGATAGCCATTTAAAGGTGTCAGTGCAGAACCCGGGGTGAATTAGAGAGTGGAGGCCACTACACACTACGCACACACACACACACACACACACACACACACACACACACACACACACACACACACACACACACACACACACACACACACACACACACACACACACACACACACACACACACACACACACACACACAGTGAATTAAGGGGAGCCACTACACAGTCTAAACAAGCAATCTTCTCCATTATCAACAGTCTGACAGCCTAATAGGGCCAGGACAACTAACCGGTCACATGACCAGGAAGCCTGACACCCTCGCCACAGTGACAAAAGACCGACGGCTATCATTGAGGGTGGTAGGAGGTCTGCGGTGCGTGGTGTGTGGTGCGTGGTGTGTGGTGCGTGGTGTGCGGTGCGTGGTTTGCGGTGCGTGGTGTGTGGTGCGTGGTTTGCGGTGCGTGGTGTGTTCACCGCCCTGGCGCCACCTCTTCAATTCCTTAAATACGTTACCATGGCGATACCAATACATGTCGTATGGGTCCAATTTGATATCCATTGATTTCATCACAAGGTTTCTGAGGTATGATACCTTGATAAAATACATAGCGAAACTAAATATCCATTCTTAGGAATAAATATATACTACATACCACATGAATGTTACATGTTTTCTTATTGTTGCATTATCAAAAGCTGTAGGCAAATTGTTTTGATATTGTCAAGAGATAAATGTTCAGCCTCCGTACAAAATTTTTTAACTTTTGGGGCTATGACAACTAAAGCAAAAACTACCATGAAGGTTCAAGAGGTTATGAAGGTAAATGATTTCATCTGCTGTGGCCAGAGACCAGGGTATGGCAGCAGACATGTAGACCAACCAATGGCGTCGTGATGAGTCCGGTCGGTCCATTTTCTCCCTCAGAGAGGTGGAAATGGCTAGTTAGAGTGCTTAATCTCCAGAGACGCCTCAACACTCCCCTCCCCTGCTTTTAAGTAGAACCTTCTGCCCTTCAGTCAGCCCTCAGAGCTTACATAGCCCTGGAAACACACACACACACACACACACACCGCCCTGGAAAGCGGGCAGCACCAGGGGCAGGCATAGGCAGCTGGAGTTTGTCAAGCATGGCCAGGGACATTCTTGTTAGTGTAGTGTAACCTTTTCTCCACTCACACAGATAACACTGGCACCTAGCTGGCCCTCTAATCTCCTACCACTGCCAGTGGGTTGGGACTTGGGAGCTGGGACTGGGAGCTCCATAACTCCAGGGGCAAGAGGGGGTTAACTTATTCCACCAGCCCAGCAGTGAGCCACTGTGGTTGGGATAGCAGGAGGTGGCAGAGGGTGGCCTGGGGGATGCGGGGGGGGTGCTGGAAGCCTGACGGACCCACGGTTCTGGTGACCTCACTAAGGATGGAAAGTGTCTGGCTGCTGGGATAGGGAGATTATTTATTGCTTATCTTGTGAGATCCTTAGCGTGGCTCTTTGGTGGAAGAACAACATCGGTCACTGTTCCTAGCTAGTTGACTTGACTCTTGTATCTCTGCTGTAGCCCTATGATTCATGGCTGTAGTGGGTTTCATAATGGGGACAGTGTTTGACCTCATTCTTTTTTGGGGTATCTTATCGGAAAAACAACTTGTTATTGAAAGAATTATGCATTCTGATGTCATTCTTAAGTTGAATTTCCTTTATTGTATTTAAAATAGAGTTTGATTGACTTTATTTGTGCATTGGCTGCTTATGGCATATGAATGTATGTCTGTTTAAATAAATGAATCAACATTTTCTGTACCTGATTTTGTAAATACTAAAGGTAATGAAGTCAAAGCTGAAAAGACTTCATTCCTGTCACAATCCCAAGAATATTCCTCCACCCTACTCTGGGTTCAAGGGCCTTACTGCCGTATGGGGAGAGAGGGTGGAAGGGGAAGGGTGTAGAGTGTAAAGGTAGTGGGGAACACAGGGAGGGTGGTAGTTTGGTGAGGGGGAAAGAGGGGTAGGACTGTAGGAGAGCCTAACATGTGTAGTCCAGATGCCCAGTGTAGCGGAGGTGGGCGTGAGGCGGTCTAGCACTAGCTGACAATGTCTGCGTCCCTATTCCCTACATAGTGCACTACTTTTGATCAGAGCCCTATTGGCCCAAGTGAATTATATAGGGATTAGGGTACCATTTGGGACTGGGACAATAATACAGGGGACAGCGGGTGTCAACCAGAGAGAGAGAGGCCTACTACACCTCATCACCCTGCGCTGCCGGCTAATTGATTTCACAATTATACCCCCTCCCTCCTCTCCTCCACCCCCCTCCCAGACAGTATTTCTGAATAGTAATCTTGAAAGGCGGCCGTAAAAATATCCGGGGATACAGGGTGTGCCAGGCTTTCATCCAACAAAATCTCCTCTCTCTCTTTCTCTTTTGTTCGTTCTCTCGCTCTCGTTTGTTCATTCTCTCTCTCGTTCGCCCTCTCTCTTTCTCGTTTGTTCATTCTCTCTCTCTCGTTTTGTTTTATGCGTTCAAAGCTGGCACACCTGAACTTTTGGAATGCGTAATCCTCTCTCACCCACCACCCCCAAACCCCATTTCATCCACCCTTCCTCACCAACCCACACCCTTCTAAAAAAAAATAAAGAAGCGAAAAGGAAAAACTCTAAATGGGAACCATATTGTTACTTCCCTTCCCTCAGTCCCTATTCTCAGTCCACATAAGGATTCCAACCTTAACCGTAACTGAACACGGATCGAAGAATTCCGACATTCTGCATCATCATAATCAAATGTGGTGCTATGTTCCGTGATCACGTGGGTCCTGACCGGCGAGGATAAATCACGGGTTGTGCCGGGCGCCGTGACACGTCCGATCGCTCTGCGCCCCCTCCGCCTCTCAGGGTCTTCCTTCTCCCAGGGCCCCAGAGTGGAAATCAAAGCCAGGGGGAAAGAGATGGAGATGACCAGAGAGTCTGGCTGTCTCTGACTACTCAATCGCCTCTCCTCTCCTCCACCTTTTGAACCCTAAGGCAGAGTGCAGACTAGAGCCCCTCTAACTGCCGGGAGTCTGGGGCCTGGCTGGCTGGCTGACTTCTGTGTGAGCGAGGACTTACTGACTGGGAAAGAGGAGAGATAAAAGTAATCTGTCATGAATATGAATGGGTTTGGATGGAATGAAGTTATTCTCAGGATAGAAATAGAGTCACAGTGGTCAACGTTTTTTCAACTGTTCTAGTGATGATATTTCTATGGTTCTCAGTGTGTTTGTGGTGACTAGTGAGTTGAATGTGGAGGCCGTGGTCTGCTCCAGCGTGATTGCCTATCTATCTCTGAGAAGGCAGGAAGTATTTATCAGTACTGTGTGGAAACAAGACAAACAACCCCAAAAGGACTGATGATGGTACACAAGCCTTTCCATTGATGTCATTCATGAGAGCAGAGAGGCTTATGATGCTGATTAGCAATCTTTCTTTAATCTTCACATTTTGTGTCATCTGACATTTTAGTGTCTGCTTTTTGATATAGAGATACAGAACAGCACAGTCTGAAACAGATAAGTAAAATTGAAGGGAAAATATGAATTGGTTATATAGCTTTGAGCTAAAAGTTCAAATATGGAGCTTGCTTACCACCAGCTGTAGTGTTGAATGCAGCAACAGAGCACTTGCCATTGCAGTGGTAGGAACTATCTATCATGATTAGCTAGTGACACATTTTTCTCGCTCCCCGTGGCTAATGCAGGGAAAATGGGCAGGGGCACCTGGCAGAGATGAGCCCCCCCACACACACACACACAAATACACACAGATGAGCGCCATTTGACCTTGGCACACTAGATTGGCACAATGCCCCTCTCCATATTAGCCTGGTCCATGTGTAAATATTTCCCCTGGTTACACAGTCTGTTGATCTTTCCGATCTTTCCATATTTATATTGTATTCAAAACATTTATTATCAGGTCAGGAGCAAATTGTGAATGGAAAGCAATGTGATGTGGAATAAAAGTGTCGCACCGTTCCATTATCCATGAAATGTCGTCATGATTTATCGACATTCTGTGAATCTAAAAATAAACAGTAACAATATTAATCTTTCCACAGTGTGCAGGAGTGACTGAATCATTTTAATCGAAGACGTGTGCCCTGGCGCTGTGCATTTCCTATTTTGTGTGTGTGTGTCCCCGTGTGTGTGTGTGACAGGGACGTACACAGTCCAGGCCAGCCCTATGCAGACACTATTAATAATACGGAGCTCTCTGACACTCTGGGAGAAACCTCATCAAACAACTCCACCGTAAAAAGACGAGAGGAAGAAAAGAAACAAGAAGAAGAAAAAACCCAGAGAATTAGATGAATTAACCGTCAGAGCAGAATCACTGTGCTGTACAAAACAGAGGAAGTATAACCCGTGTACAGCCATATGAGTGGGAGACTCATTCATCTACCGCGGTTAACTCTCCTTCTGATTTATGGCCTGTTCGCCTTGATTAAAAGTCATTTAAAAGATCGATTGCAACAGAGCTATTTATTAAATCAATGAAATAATAGCGGTTGCGTGATAGCGTCATAGAGCTCATCACTATAAACCATATTCTTTAACCCTTTAGTTGCTTAATGAGCTAATAGCACAACTATTCTGACGCTATTATAACTCATTGCAGAGAAGTCTGTCGGTGGCTGTTGCCGGTGGTGACCCTGTTGCTAAGGCAATCATCACCTTAAAACCACAAAATGGCCCATGCCCTTTCTGCTCCCTTCCCTACACAGAGCAGAGGCCTAAACTCAGATACCCCACACCACCAACTTTAATGGAGGCTTCTCTTTCTATCAGTAAAATAATACATGCCAGAGAAATATTTTCTTAGTAATATATTAGCTAATCAAAATAGTTTGACAGCCGATATGAAAGTAAGACATGACAGGCCAAAAGTGTCAGAGTGTGCGCCATATATTTTGACATTGCAATGCCGTGATGCAACTGTTTTTATTTTGAGTAATGGTTCTGTAAAAAGACATGCAATATACCGGGTGATCGAATATATTTATCATCTACCAGTGACTCATTCCCAGTCAAACTCACGTCGTCGAACGTCAGCTAAATAAATCACAGCGTTAGCTACGACAGCGGATCTGTTTCATGTTAGAATATAAATCAACGATATAACCCGACATTATAATCCGGATATAACCACGTTATCAAACCCTTCTCCCCATCTCCATGTCCACTTCCAAGAACAACCATGCACACACACACACACACACACACGTGCATTAAGCATCAATTACACATTGCCCAAATCCAGTTAACCCTATGGTAATAAACCCAAACCCTTGCCCAGGGGCTAGTCAGGTCCCAGAACCACATAGGGGACAGGGTTAAGTGAATTAAAGCAGGGCCAGCAAGGTATCTGGTGAGTGTCAGAGGGCCAGGGGGCCGTCTGGTCCGGCAGTGCTGATTTCACAACACAGTGATTTGGCCCCCTCTCTAGTGTTGCTGATAGTGATGGTGATAGTCCACCTTCACTGATATCCTATCCCGTTCCTGTGTTCTCCCGCCGTTGGCTGGTTGGGGTCAGTTCCATATCAATTCAGTCAATTTAGGGAGTACACTGATATTCCGATTCTAATTTCAATTTTCCTCAATGTGTCTCTATTAGAAAAATGTGGAATTTCAATTTGAATTAAAAAGGAACTGACCCCAACCCTGCTGGACACAGACGACAGACGGACATACAATGGTCAAATGAGGGTTTGTGTGTTTTTGGCCGGGGTGGAAATGGGGTTTGAGAGCCGACTGCACTGAGCAGCACTCTGATTCAATTAACAGTACACAGCAACCAGTCGTCGGCTCTTTTCTGATTTATAGTTTCCTGTTTCCCCCTTCTCTCTCTTTCTTTCTTTCTGTCTCTCTCTCTCTGTGCCGTCTCTTTCTGTCCTTCACTCTCTCTCTGTGCCCTCTCTCTTTCTGTGCCCTTTCTGTCTCTCTCTCTTTCTCTGCCCTGCCCGCTGCCCTCTCTGATACTGTGTAAAGAGGTTTCAGAGTCCAACTGACCAAAACAGTCCTAACCCTCCTTATCAGTCAGCGGCCCAGGGCCTTTAGGCTGCTAACCTGCGGGTCATTACTAACTGTATTTATTTAAACATGAGAAACGCTTCCTTCAGGGCAATTAGGGAAATCCTCAATGGCTCGTTGAAGAGGACTAAGGCTTTAGAACTCTTTGCAGGAAAAAGAAAAGGGGATATTTTGCATTTGAAGATGATGAGGGTATATGATACCACACACTCTTGGTGGACAAGAAAATCATTTATAACCGAGCAGGCGGGAGACTGGGCAGCATAATGGGGGCCTTTGAGCGGCGGCAGTGCCACCCGCAGTCACAGAGGTTTGCCGTGGCCGCCGACATGAAAGCTGGCACGCGGGTAACCTCTGGGTTACAGAGAGATGCTTCCTCTAATGGCTAATGACTGGTGTATGACCCATATAGAAAAACACAAAGGGGATTTAGAAATAAGTACGGATATATATGGTGTCTTTTCAATTTCTCTACTGTAGGGACATTATCTCTCTCACACACACACACACACACACACACACACACACACACACACACACACACACACACACACACACACACACACACACACACACACACACACACACACACTGTAATGGTTCACCAGTCAAATGAAACCTAGAAAGGAGACACAAAGATAACGAGATGGCAAACGAAGTTGTAGTTATCAGTGTGTTTCAGTGGGTGTGTGTTGTTTTTGTGGGAGTCTGCGCTCATTGGAGTGTGTGTGTGTGTGTGTTGTTTTGTGGTAGTGTGCGCTCGTTGGAGTGAGTCGACCAAACTATCCACAACCTGGATATCCAGCAAGCATCCTCTTGCAGTGTTCTGGCAAACCTCACTTTACCGTAACCTTTATCTTTAAAACAATATTTAAAATCTTTAAATCTTTAAAACAGCTGATGGTAAATTGCTAAATTGTGCTTTTCATTAATGGGAATATTCAGAATGTAATATCACTGTGGAAACTATATTATTTGCAACATAATATATATATTATTTTTCATTCTCTCCTTAGGATATATGCAGATGATTTTCCAGAAAAATAAATGGAATGCAGTAGAAATGATTTAATATGAAGTAATGCATATGCAAAAAACAGTGTGATATTTTAATATGCATTTAACTATATATTATCTAGCTGATTATCTTGTGCTTTAGTGAAATCTGAGTTGAACCCTTCTCAAGTAACGCTTCATGCATTTACAGCAACATTTACAGTATGTTCATTACATGACTCCAATTATGAAATGACATCGGCCTGTTAAGAAACAGTCATTTCAGACCTCCCTATCAGGAACAGGAACAAGTGCCGGCCAGTCGGTGGTCCAGCTGTGACCCCCTGGGGGCCAGGTCATCCTGACAGTCTTGTTAATGTCCCCCCATCAGGCTGGTCAGGCGTCTAGCAGCTGGTCTATACAGCCACCGGCCCCTGCCCGGACTAGTCCACTAAAGCAGCTGATTTAGGGCCGTTTGTGACATCAAGGCTGCTGCAGTGGCCATTCAGGCTCCTAATCATGTTAGCCTCCCTCAACGACCAGACGCCCCTCCATCCTCCTTTCTCTCTGATGACTAATCAAAGGCCAAAGGGGTGACTGGGACCGCGTTCTGCGCATGGTTGGCCTGGTCCACGTACTGTCGACTCAGGGATGACCGACCGACCGGCTGGTGTGATCACAGTGATCAGATAAGGGAGCAGAGCTTCTGATAGCTGCCGGCTCAACGAGCCACAACCTCACAGAACCCAGCCAGCCCAACGGTCACTAAATAGGGCCTGGGTTCAATCAATCAGCCACAAGTGGTGGCTCTTAGTTTTCTGCTATCTTGATATTATCTAGAAATCTCCCCTGTGCGTAATGGTGAAACGATTGGACACTTCACTAATGCTGTAAACTGAGTGAAAGTGAAACCCCTAGTATATCTTGAGATAAAAAGTCTGAGGAGATTTTATTGTGTTCTAAAACACCAGTAAATAATCTAGCCTTTGATGGCTAATCATATAAACATAGTTTGTAGCCTTGTATATCCATCCTGGTAAACAATGTGCATAATTACAATGAAATGTAACCTTGGGAGATATGCTACATAATTATTACATTTACACATGTATAACAGACTTATGTCCCAATAATAACGCCCGAATATAATACAGCAATTTATGCTGAACATTTCAAAATGTTATATAAGACACAACAAACTATAGAGTTCACGTCCTGTATATGTTTAAACCACTGACAGTAAATGTATTTTGTTATTATGGAGTTATCCCATCACATAAAATTATAACACAATCAACAGAATGGATGTGTGTATACCTTAAACATGGCATCGCAGCCATATTATTAACCTTTGCGAGTATAATAAATAAATAAATTACAAAAACACACCTCTCTCTGAGAGAGACAGTGTCAGAGAAGGAGGGCCAGAGAAGGATGATCAGAGAAGTTAAAAGGCCTTCCCTCCCATCTCTCCATGGGGAAATCCGCCACTGCAGATTCTAGCGTCACACACACACACACACACACACACACACACACACACACACACACACACACACACACACACACACACACACACACACACACACACACACACACACACACACACACACACACACACACACTCACACACACACACACTCACACATGCATTCACCTGGTACACATGCGCACATGCTCCTGCGCATGCAATGGAACAGGCGCACAAACGGGCATGCACGGCACACACACACACACACACACTGGCCTTTGACATTATAATGACAAGGCGTCATCGAATTCCATCGTAGATCCCTTTAAATAGCAACGTTCTGATGATATGGGAGTAATGGGGGATTGGACAACACTTTGATATTTAAATATATGAAAAGAATCTCAGGTGAGATGTCTGTTTCCCTGTAAGCTGCTCTGTTCTAGGTTGAATTAAAAGCCTGTCAGACAGACATGGCTGCTTCCTCTCCTTTGGTAGAGAGGATGTTCTACATACAAATAAAATTACTAGAACGGATATTCTCATCCAAATCAAATCAAATCAAACTGTATTTGCCACATGCGCCGAATACATCAAGTGTAGACCTTACAGTGAAATGCAAGTCAATATTCCTGAGATGAGGGCCTTTTCTCTGTTCTAGTAGTTCTATTTCTACAGTGGGCTTAGCTTCGTCCCCTCTGCCTGCCTAGTCTGCCTGCCTGTCTGTCTGTCTGCCTGTTGGTTGGTCTGTCGGCCTGCCTGTCTGTCTGCCTGCCTGTTGGTTGGTCTGTCGACCTGTCTGTCTGCATGTCTGCCTGGCTGCCTATAGCAGGGGTCTCCAACAGGTCTATCGCTAGATACCAGATGCTCAGCTCGCCAAACAATTTTCTAAAGTATGTGCAATTTTCCACGTGTTCCATCGCAAACTGTCATGAACAAATTTCACAAGTATCAGACACAAGCTCTCAGCTACAATCTAATGAATGCAACATTGACATTATCCCACCCCTGGTTAGCCACTATTGGCTTAAAAAGCCAAACCTAACACAATATCTGCCAATTAATTTACAGCAATATTGTCCGTGTCTGTCTGAGTGGTGCAGGCATTTGTCTATTACTCCATGTGTAGCCAGTTGATGTGATAGCCATCTTGTGGGTTGACAGAAATACTTGTCAATTAAATGTTAACTGCAAAGTAGGATTACCTGGCAGAAGTATATCTTGAGTCAGTATATCATTTGTATCTATTACTGTATCTATTACTTGTTATTAGCGAACTTGACCAAGAAATGAGGAGCAGCAGTACAGAGCCATCGCTAGACGTGCGCGTTAGACGGCACATTCCTCACTCACTAGATGCACAATTAAAGAGCCAGATGCGCAATGAATTGGGAGTTACACCAAGAAATGAATGTGTTCGTTTTCTTCCAGACCTAAACAAGATGGTCTTCTGATGTGATTTAACCATTGACATGGACTCAGAACATCCAATTTAGTTGTTTCTCTATAAAATAATGTAATTTTAAGAGTGGAAAAACAAAAAAATATCTAAAACCAGGAGAAATCTAACTGAGAAAACATAATTTGTGAAAATTAAGAACATATTTTTTTTATCAGATTTTTAAGGGCCCGCCTTATTAACCGTTATTTTACCAGGTATATTGACAGAAAACATAGTGCACTACTTTCTCTTCTACACTAAGGACCCGGGAAGAGTTGCAAGGGAGAAGAGAAGAATATGCCTATTTGAAAGCTAGAAAATGTTAAATGTTTTAAAAGTAGCTCTCATGCTAGAAAAGGTCTATAGCCTGCTGATATGAATGTAATACTAGAGACACCAGACCTCAGACACACAAATGGGAGAGGTTGGAATCAGCCCCACAGCGGGGAAGAAATGCTGAATAGAGAAAGAACATTTGACTTTAAATGGTAAAAAAATATAGTAAAAATTAAACACAGGAGGATGGGAAGCAGATACGGTCACAGGAAATTACAAACTCTTAGTTTACACACATGCAGAGGTGAGGTAAAAAAAGGGTCTATTTTGCCATTTTAACAGGCCTGTAAAAGTTGTCTTTCGACTAACAAGGTAGGTTAACCCGCAAAGTACACTCACTCTGTCATGAAGTTCTCTTTATAAGACAGCTCTGTCACTTAGCCACTCAGCAAAGAACCAAAGTAAAGTCTGAATTACATTGTATACCAACATACAGTAGTGTCCGTTAACCCTCATCTTAATGAATGTTTCAGTGAAGGGATACTGTACCACCAAAACACAAGGCCCTCTCTATATATAGAAACAATATATACTGTATATATATATATATATATATATATATATATATATATATATATATATATATATATATATATATATATATATAGAAACAATATAAACATAGGTTTACAGATGTATAAACCTCAGGATGTTTTCCGATGCATGAGAGAGATTCATTTAGATGATGAGCCATAATGGCAGGGTTGCCGGGAGAACAAATGAACAGAAAAAGAAAACAGTGTTCCATTGTTTCCTCTTGGCCTCCGACCTCCAAAACAAGGTGCCTTAAAGATATACAGCTAATGAATGAAGTGTGAACTATGAGCCCCATGAGCTATGAGCCCATAATGCATGCTGTGTGTGTGTGTGTGTGTGTGTGTGTGTGTGTGTGTGTGTGTGTGTGTGTGTGTGTGTGTGTGTGTGTGTGTGTGTGTGTGTGTGTGTGTGTGTGTGTGTGTGTGTGTGTGTGTGTGTGTGTGTGTGTGTGTGTGTGTGTGTGTGTGTGTGTGTGTGTGTGTGTGTGTGTGTGTGTGTGTGTGTGTGTGTGTGTGTGTGTGTGTGTAGTGGCCTCCCCTCTTTAATTCACCCCGGGGGGGGAAGCATTTTCGTTGCAATAACAGCTATCTCTACCAGGCTGCAACAGGACTAGTTTCACCTTATTTTGAATTTCTCCATCTTCATTTTTGTTTGTTTTCGTCCTACCCTTTCGTCCTGCCCTCATCATAATTAATCATTTTCCAAATGACTAATGGTCGTTATGTAACTAGAACATAAAGAAATGCTTATGCTTTACTTCAATCAACAGATTTTTTTTTTATTTTATTTTTATTATTTTGCTCTGAGGTAACTTTAGGTGATGTCAGTCACATCAATCAACCTTCGGTTGAGCAGCCATTTTGGAATAGCCAGCCACAACAGTCCCTGGGCCTCAACAGTAAGAGACCCTGGGCCTCACATCACTTAGCAGGTGCTATCCTCTAGTCTAAGAGGCACTGCCACTGTCCCTACTTTCAGCAATAGGTGATTTGTTGTCCTGACTTGTTTGCTCTGCTTGTGTCTCAGACATGGGGCCCCTGTAGCAGTGTGTGGTGGTCTGGGGTTTACACAATAAGGTCTACCCCAGCATTTCTCACAAATCACAACACAACATCTTATGAATGGGTGTCTCTGCCTGTCTTCAGTAATGACACTGATTCTTAACAGCAAGTATATACACTATATATACAAAAGTATGTGGACACCCTTTCAAATTAGTGGATTCGGCTATTTCAGCCACACCCATTGCTGACGAACACACAGCCATACAATGTCCATAGGAAAACATTGGCAGTAGAATGGCCTTATTGAAGAGCTCAGTGACTTTCAACGTGGCACCGTCATAGGATGCCACATTTCCAACAAGTCAGTTCGTCAAATGTCTGCCCTGCTAGAGCTGCCCTGGTCAACTGTAAGTGATGTTATTGTGAAGTGGAAACGTCTAGGAGCAACAACGGTTCAGCCGCAAAGTGGTAGGTCATAAGCTCACAGAACGGGACCGCTGAGTGCTGAAGCACGTAACATGTAAAAATCGTCTATCCTCGATTGTAACACTCACTACAGAGTTCCAAACTGCCTCTGCAAGCACAAGAACTGTTCGTCGGGAGCTTTGTTAAATGGATTTCAAATGCCAAGCGTTGGCTGGAGTGGTGTAAAGCTCGCCGCCATTGGAGTCTGGAGCAGTGGAAACACTGCTCTGGAGTGATGAATCATGCATCACCATTTGGCAGTCTGACGGACTAATCTGGGTTTGGCGGATGCCAGGAGAATGCTACCTGCCCTAATGTATAGTGCCAACTGTAAAGTCTGGTGGAGGAGGAATAATGATCTGGGACTGTTTTTCATGATTCAGCTAGGCCCCTTAGTTTCAGTGAAGGGAAATCTTAACACTACAGCAAACAAAGACATTCTAGATGATTCTGTGCTTCCAACTTTGTGGCAACAGTTTTGTGGAAGGCCCTTTCCTGTTTCAACATGACAATGCCCCTGTGCCCAAAGCGAGGTTCATACAGAAATGGTTTGTTGAGATTGGTGTGGAAGAACTTGACTGGCCTGCACAGAGCCCTGACCTCAACCCCAAAGAACACCTTTGGGATGAATTGGAACTCCGACTGTGAGCCAGGCCTAATCACCCAACATCAGTGTCCATCCTCACAAATGCTGTTGTGGCTGAATGGAAGCAAGTCCCCGCAGCAATGTTCCAACATCTAGTGGAAAGCCTTCCCAGAAGAGTGGAGGCTGTTATAGCAGCAAAGTGGGGACCAACTCCATGTTAATGGACATTATTTTGGAATGAAAAGTTCAACAAGCAGGTGAACACAACAAGCAGGTGTTTACTTCAGGCTCATTCAGAATGGTTTAGCAAGTGGGTTGAATTCTGCTGTGTGTGACTGATTTCCATGATTTCATCATGTCCAAACAGGGCACCAGGATAATGTTTAAACGCCTGGGAAAACATCCTTTCCGCAGGCCGTTGAGTAAAGTTGTGTTGTTGTTATGAAGTGGCACCACCTACTTGTCCCTGTCACGTAGGCATCACTCCACAACACACTGACATGAACGCAAACCCCGGCTATCGCAGAACAGTCAAGCTCATTCACATATTCTCACTGATGCGACACTATTTCAAGTATTTTACAGGGCGTGTAATCGCTGTCACAGGAATGGCGAGGGCCGCCGTGACATGGGAAAGTTGCCTGCCCACCCGGGTGCTAACACCATGGGACCGGCTCTGTTTAGTACTGGCGGCTCCTCCACAGCTTTCAACAATGTTGTTAGGCTACTCTGACCATCACGGTTTATGATGAAGCCACTACAGAGGATCATGGGAGGTGTAGTTTCATCAAGATTTTGTAATTGGAAACTCAATCAGGGTTGATTTGTAGTCTGACAAGTAAAAATCAACAACTTCATTTTCCTTATTTGATTTGATTCCGTGAATGTTAGTATATGTGTTGTTCTAATGGTCAAACAATGCATGTTTTGTGGCCAACATTTGTTTGTTTTTAAATGCAAGACTGCCCTACTCTCAAGACGGTTGTGGCTTATGCTTCTATTGGATTTTGCGATTGGAGCTGTGAAGAAGGATGATGAAATGCTAGGCTCTCCCTTGCTGTGGCTGAGTGGTGAAGGAGAGCAAGCATCTGTTACGTCTCACGCTATGCCACCGCTAACCCAGAGGGACGTGAGGGAGGCCCGTGATTGGCCGCTGGCATCCTGTTGCTCTGAGGTCATACCGGGTCTGACCCCTGTATCTATGGTAATGACCCGTTTCTATGGTAGCCAGCTCGGAGGAAGGGGTGTGTGGTAGTGGTACATGGGCGGCCATTTTGGAGAGAGTAACTGATCAGGATGGGTGGAGATAAAGGGTTCTTTAGGCTCTCTGTTTTACTTCAACATCTCTCTCTCTCTCTCTCTCTCTCTCTCTCTCTCTCTCTCTCTCTCTCTCTCTCTCTTTCTTTCTCTCTCTCTCTCTGGTACAGACAGGGCAACCCAAGCCGATTGTTTCAGAAAAAAAACTAATTAACAACTGGAAATGTGGATTAAGATCTCCCCTTCTATGTCGCTTTGAAGCCTTTGTCTTTGCAGAGAACGAAAAACAAGACTTCTGCCTTATAAGTGCCCTTTTTCAGTCTCATTTCTACTATTTCTAACTTAAATTGAAAGGGGATACTCACTCATCCATTCACATCAGCAGGCAAGGCAAGCACCGTAGTAAAAATGGAGTATGGGACTCGGGACTCCTAGGATTTACAACGCATCGAGCCACCCCTGAGGGAAGAAGGCCATTATCCAACTCTTCACTTCCATTGCTGAAATGGATTCCCAGCAAGCTACTAGCCTGCCTCGGCCCCTCAACCCCCTCAGCCCAGCCCCAACCTAGGCCATAAAAGCAGGCCCCAGCCCTGGCTCTCCTTGGCTGTTGGTGGTCCCACTCTAGTCCCTTTAAACTGGGAAGGGGGCCCAATTTGATTGTGTCTTTTCACTGAAGGGCCCATCTGAGAGGGAGAAACTTCAAACGGCTACATAATCCAGGTACAGGCCCTCCACTTTTAGCTTCTCCGGCCCCGCACGTCTGTAGCAGCCGTAAAACTGTGGCCACTGAAACCGGAGGATGATTGATTTTACACAGAGCTTGATTAGAATGGGGCTTCTAGTTCTCCAGCTGACTGTATCAATATAATTTAATGATAAAAAATCAAGATCTTCAATGAGGGAAATATCTAACTAATAGATTACTCCATGGAGTGTAATCAAAATGCTCATGTTGTAGTATCCTTCCGTCGGCTTATAATTGAATGAATCTTTTGCAAGATTACCTTCTTCCCCCCATTGTTTTGTGTATCTAACGTTACTTTGACTACACCATCTGTAGTGTTCAATGGACAGTGTTTTCCATGCAACCCTCTTACCGTGCATCTCCCTTGCCAGTCAGTCAGGCAACAAATATCCACACATGTCTCTGTCTGGCACGGACTAGGTTGTCCAGGCTGGCTTTGGGGTTGACTAGATGTCAGTCAGTTTGGGGTTGAGGAGGAACAACGTGTGGAGGAATGTGAGGAAAGTGCACAGTGTGCCTGGACGGTCTGAGCCAGAGGGCTGAGTGTATGCCAACAGCTGGGAGTAAGGCCTGGAGCCGGGGGCATTCCTGTGGCGGTCCAGGCCAGCCTTACGACCCGCAGACGCCCACAGGGCCAAGCAGGCGGTCAGAGCGGGTGAGAGGGGCACCCTGGGTCACCTCGGGCCCCATGGGGAGAGAGAGAGAGAGAGAGAGAGAGAGAGAGAGAGAGAGAGAGAGAGAGAGAGAGAGAGAGAGAGAGTGGGTGGGTGGTGAGGCTGCAGGTATACAGAGACTAAATAAAATAGAGAACTAGAGAGAGATTGATTGATGTGACTGGCTGCACTCACCATTCTAGAGAAAAGAGGTGTGGAGAGATGGGGAGAGTGAAAGACAGATGAGAGACTGATAGAGCAGCCAAGAGAGGCATAGAGAGAGAGAGACTCAAGAGCACAACAGTGGGGATTAGAACTCTTTCCCTCACTGTTCAGCCTGTTGCGGCCATGTCTAGATGGGATACAGTTTATGTCAAATTGACGTCAAAAGTAGCTAACCCTAACCTAATTATCCTAACCTGCTACGTAAATTCTCCTAACCTGCTAAGTAAATTCTCCTAACCTGCTACAAAAAGTCAACTTTGACATGAACTGTAACCTTTCTAGTCACTCGCCCAAGGTGTTGATGGGATTGATGGATGGTTGATATCCGACTGGGCACAGACATCTATTCAACGTCTATTCCACGTTTGTTCAACGTAATTTCATTGAAACGACATGGAAACAACGTTGATTCAACTAGTGTGTTCCCAGTGGGATCTGATTGGAGGAGCAGCTGGAATAGGCTTGCATGGTAAGCAAGTTAACTACAGAGCATGAACTCGTGTTCTAGAGGAAAACAGTAATTGATGTTGTTTATTAGGGAGGTTGTGTTCTTTCTGAATGCTGCTTACACTTGGACATGCTTTTGTTTTGGTTGTTTCGACTGATGCGAAAGGATGGCAGGTTTCTCTGAAACCACGTTGTGTTTTAGTGGGGGTTTCTATCGCCACCTAGTGATCCTGGACAATGCCTTCTTGGTGCAGAGAGAGAGAGAGTGTCTACCTTGCGGGTAGCAATGTTGGTTTTTCCACATTCGATGAGAAGATTGTCGACTTCAGAAGAACAAAGTCCCAGTAGTGCTTGTATCATGTTCGCATAAACGAAACATATTCACTCTTAGAAAAAAAAAAATCCGGATGGAACCAAAAAGGGAACTATTGCTTGCTTCATACATGGCACCATATAGAACCCTTAAGGGGTGCCATATATGAAGCAACCTCAGAAGCCTTTTTCGATCTATCCGAAACCTTTTTTTCTAAGAGTGTATATGGTTCGTTTATGCTAAAATGATGCAATCACTACTGGGACTTTTTTCTAATAGTGTAGATGCCAATTCTACGTGAATGGATTTCTTATTTTACTTATTATTTGGTCTAAAATCGTTGCAACGGTTCCTTGACGCATCGAAAGATAGAACAGCAGATAACATAGAGCATCAATATTGTCTGAAGATTTGCTGTTCATGAATTGAATTCATATGTCAGGCAAGTGTATAATGAAAACATCTGAAAACGAAACACAAAAACTATTGGAGAGAAATTCATGCTCTCATTGAAGAAAGGCCTTTTATGCAATACCAAATGTGATCAGGAATTAATTAAGTAATTTTTCCTGCCTGTTTTGTGTCAAAATGCCTTGCTCATGGTGTGTAGGATTTCCCTTCGCATGCAAATATGAGATATATAGAGTAAAGTATACTACAATCCATTATTTTCTAAATGAATCAGCCTACCTTTCGTTTTTATTTTACCCTAGTTAAAAATGTGTCGTTCATTTATAAAAAATAATAACATGATTCATTATTAGGGCTATAACATAATTTAAACAGCGATGTGGCATGCATACGTCATCTTATACAAGCACAACTGAAGCAATTTATATAGTTCTAGGAATGTTATTGTGTATGATGTATTCTAAGCGTATGTAGTGCCTTTGCTTTGTCTGGACGTATTGCCAAGTTAAATAAGGGAATAGAAATAGCCTAAACTGCATACAGTTCGCTCACTAACCCTGAATGCAACTGTAAAACATGTTAATCTAATTGTTGAACCCATCATTGTCGTCTATGTGAATTTATTCTTCATTGTCGTTATTTTGAATGCGTGATTTTTTTCACTTTAAATTCTTAATGGACCTATCCAATATTGAATGATTATGAATCATTTAATATTCATTTAAATAGTTTATTCGTTGGTTTCGTGGCGATGCAATCCTTGTTTGGAAAGAATGCCATTTGACTCATGGTCACTTTGAATCAAATAATTTGCATTTTCTGGCTATGTAAAGTGGATGCTTGACTGGCCTATATAGCCGATTACTCCTCTTCCAACAACGGAGGAAGAGTCTGCATTGCACTGATGATTGCGAAGGGACACTTCAATATTCTATAGACTATAGGCCTATAGATTTTCTATTATAGGAAAAGTACAGCATATACATTACACACACACACACACACACACACACACACACACACACACACACACACACACACACACACACACACACACACACACACACACACACACACACACACACACACACACACACACACGGAAACGGATACATTCATTCAATCTCAAATAAGCTGTATCTAAAAAAACGTCAATGTCTTCATTCCAACGTTTGTTACCCACATTTTCTTTTACGAAAACAGTGATCGCCCATCACCCATTATCTTTTTTTCTAACAGTCGACCCAAATATATAACGTCCTTGATTTTGACCCACTCAACATGCAAGAGAAATTTGGCTAAATCTACTTAAGTAGGCCTAGCCCAGGTAAATTAATATGTTTGCTTTGAAATGAAACGAAATAAGGCTATATTAATATTGTATATATATACATATGTATATATATATATATATATATATATATATATATATATATATATATATATATATATATATATATATATATATACATATGTATATATATATACGTATCGCATTAAACATTACGAAGAATAACTGGATAAATGTCACCTTGTTTAAAAAAAATCTGGCCTAGATTTAGTTCCAATGTAGTCTACAATATCAATATAGCATTATTGCATTGCATTTCAAAGCAAACATTCATTTACCTGGGCTAGGCCTACTTAAGTAGAGTTTGCTATATTTTTCTTGCATGTTGAGTGGGTCAAAATCAAGGATGTTTTCATTTCTATGTAATGGACATAATGATAAACCAGGCGGTAAAATGTTCCTCTAGGCTTTCTTAAAGCACTAATTCATCCCCTCAGTGTGATTATTTACCTCTGATTAAGATAATTATGATTAAACGAATCGATTACAAATCAAAACCCGTTACAAATCAGTCTGAAAAACAAACATAATCGGTTGTCATAGTAATTATAATTATGTCTCGCCGCTTTGATGGCTCGGGATTACAAATGTGTGTGTTTTATAATTACACAGCGCGCACCTCTGCCTTTTATTAACGCACCTTGACTTTTTACAATGTAGTAATGTGTGAAAACAAGGACAGCCCAGTCAATAAAGCAAATCACTCTGCAGTCCGGCGCCGATAAGAGGGAAAATTACCCTGGTAATTGCACGATTAATCACGCGCCTTTTTATGTATTTCAGTAGGCAGACACCGAGGCACTATACCACCAGTGCTCATAGGCACAGCAGCAAAACATGGTACATAGACGACGCTGGACTTGTACAAATAACAAACAAGCAAAACATCCATTCTTCATTAAGCTATACAATGAAGAGGCAGCATGCAGGCACAACACAGTGCAGCTTTAGGCCTACAGAAATGAGATCATTTGAATGATCTTAAAACCCTACATAAATAACGGATAGCTTACATCTAAAAACTAGAGTTGATTCATTATTTGACATATATAAAAAAAAATGTCAGATTGATTTATAAGCAACACATCTTGAACACATTTCTTACTAAACGTGTATAAGCATAATGTGTGCGCAATGCTGAATGCATGCTTATCTGTGTGTGTGTGTGTGTCTCTATATGTGTAAACGTGCACCGTTGTGTGTGTAGTATGCCTCACATGTCCCAGTCTGTGATGAAGGTGGATACCTCCAAACAATAGGAGCTAGGTAGAAGACAAAAATACATCTCTTTGGCCTCTCCCCTCTCCGCTCTCCTCTCTCGTTTCTCTCAGCAATACTACCCTCAGAGATCAAACAGCTTGACATTGGCGAAATGTGCGCTGTTTAGAAGCCTATAGAAGCCCTGCCCTGATTGGTTGGCTGGCGGCTGGGGTAATGTTATGACCAGGTAATTGCAGGCCTTGGACAGATGCATTAACCAGGCTCAGTGACTGGAGCCACTGGATATTATTTTAGCCAGAGGGCCAAAGAAACCTGGAAGAACTGGGCCCTTAGAGAGGCTGAGGGCTGGACCTCAGAGGCCCCAGGAGGGCCTGTACCCTGGCTCTGGTGCCGTCCATACCCATAGTTGGCTGCTCTCAACCGAGGTCTCGTTGGATCTCTGGGTCGCCCTCCTGGTGCTTTGAAGCAGGGGGCATTGGAGTTGATGAGCTCTTGTGGAGAGTGGGGACATTGGCACCCACCCACCCAATTATAACTAACGCCATTCACAACAACTCTCACAACATGTGGTTGACCACTCTGTTGGTCTGTGTTTGTCTGTGCCATCCCATCGGTGTATTTGATGTACACACCTTATGGTAGCTTTCCCATCCTTGCTTTAATATGCCAGGGTATTCTGTCTTTATACTGCATACTTTGAACGATTCACTGAAAGTCATATCCCCCCTTTCCCCCCAACCTATTGCCTCTTCATTCAGTGCAGAAACTAGCCACTTGCAGGGCCAGAAAACAACTTTAACCGAAGATTGTGTTTCAGTGGTTTCCATCACATTTCCTGTCTGATCTTTTAGGAACCCCTAGCTGGAAACCAGCCCAGCAGATCCTGTTTAGATTTGACGCTTGATACAATGTAACTCTTATGGAATTCACTGGTTTGCGTCCCAAATGTCACCCTATTCCCTACATAGTGTGCTACTTTTATCCAGAGCCCTATGGGTCCTGGTCAAAAGTAGTGCACTATGTAAGGAATAGGATGCCTTTAAGACATGGACACTGAGGTGAGAAATAAGCGGGCTTTCTGTAAATGAAACCTTCATGGGTTATTATATAGATTACTACGCCTTGTGGGCTTTTAACGTTCAATAGCATAGCCAGTAAAGCCTGGGCCACACTTCCTGCGATGTACTCAGGATCTAATAACACTGTCATAGTGCTGCTGAATGGCCTGGTGATGTACAGCAGTATGTCAGAAGAGAGCCCTTGAATAAGTTGACCCTCGCCATCCGGAAAGAACTGCCTACTTCCATAAAAGCTTATTGACAAATTTACAGCAGAGTTCATTTCCAAATGTTGGAAATGTACTCCAGTGTGTTATAATGTGTGGTCTGTGTTTGACAAATGGGTGAATATTTGGGTGAATTATTTCCTATCCCATTCTATCCAATTCCATTCCATTCCATTCCAGCCCATTCTATTCTATTCTCCATCTCTCAGTGCCAATCTAGTAACAGTAGCAGCGTAGCGATGTGATACGATGGGGATGTATAAGCAGATAGATTAGAGCAGTAGTTCCATCCAACAGCTCAACAGCCTATAGAGTGATCACTGATCTCCCCTCCTTGTAATCCGACAAGTGTCAGACACCCCAGACTGTCACGTCTAGGCAGGGCGGTTCTCCCTAGTATATCTTTATGTGGTTTGGGGAAGGGGAGGCAGTAATGTAATGTCAGATGTCAGAGAGATATGGTCTCATGAAAAAAACATCCCATAAAACATATCCCCACCACTTACATCACCTAACGGCTTATTCAGAACTCGCCTTAGAATCAGGAACTCACCTTCAGGTATTCGACTCAGAAACAAGAACCATAAAGAGAGAGAACGGACTGCAACAGTCAACTAGGTTATGTACATGGCTATGACACTACTGTCCTGGTGCTGAAAATGTTTGTCATGTCATATTCACAGCCATATTCCTTCCCAATCTGAATTCAAAATAAATCAAATACAAACTATTATACCGTACCGTCGAGCCCCAGACCGAAAAGTACCCTTTCCAATAGGATATGAAGTCTCCTTCCTTCTTCCCTTTATGAAACAGAAGACAACTGTTCCCTAACTCCCCTTCATCAGAGCATAGCCATGACAGGACAGGTATAGAGAATCAGCCTATGGGCCGTGTCTGTGATGGGATGTCTATGATAGGTATAGAGACTTGGTCACTGATCGCTCCCCACAGCTGGACAACAGCTGGCCAGAGCTGTTGCATGTCCAGAAGACTCTCTGTCCACTCCAGAAAATAAGGGACACTTTAGGCTGCAGGATAGGAGGCAGAGTGTGTGTGTGTGTGTGTGTGTGTGTGTGTGTGTGTGTGTGTGTGTGTGTGTGTGTGTGTGTGTGTGTGTGTGTGTGTGTGTGTGTGTGTGTGTGTGTGTGTGTGTGTGTGTGTGTGTGTGTGTGTGTGTGTGTGTGTGTGTGTGTGTGTGTGTGTGTGTGTGTGTATATATATGTACAGGACTTATATTATATAATTAGTTGCTTCACTGGCTTGGCTTCATAGCCAGTATACTGTACAGAGGCTATACCTGGACATATTGTAATTCATTATGAGAACATACATTTACATTATCATTAGAATATTTCAGATTTTTGCTAACTTTTTATACCATTTAGTTTTTAGGATGGACTGTGACATTAGTATCAATTGCAACTAACTGACCTGCTCTGTCAGGTCAGAAAAAGGGTAGGATATTGTTTTAATCTTCCCCACCCAACAACAATATGTATCCATGTTACCCTATAGTAAATGTAGGATTCATTCATTTATATAAATAAACATTCAGTGGACTACAATACTCATCCATCTTCCTTGAAAGGACTTCCCCATGCATGACATAACGGCCATAAAAATCAAGTCCTCTTGCGTCTTTCATTTGTTACCTTAAGTACAAAATAAGGCAGCCCATTTTCAATTAGAAGGCCATCTGGAGATTACAAAACCTCTGACAAAAGTCCGTTATCTCTTGTACAGTTTCTTTATCAAATCAAATGTGACATTTCAGCGGACTAACAAGCAATTATATCAGGTAATCATATCAGTATAAAATCGTATCATGATTATTTATGATATGGCCAATAACGCGACTTGATAGGTGTTAGGGGAAATATTGTTTGTGATAATGTTTCTGCTTTAAATTTATTTACGTGAACTGACGTATTTCATAAGGATAATAGAATGTATTTCTGAAATATTTTCATCATAGAAAATCATGTTGAAAGAATTATCATAAGGACATCTCGTTATATATCACGTACATTGCTTTATTCCCTACAAGCGATATACTTTGTATAAGTATTGAGAACCTGATGAATTGTCACACCTCCATGTCTTAGTCATTAGACACATCTTATAACGATGCTATTGCAAATAATTGTATTATTATTAGGCCATGTAACTCCCTAAAATAATCGCAATTCGATGCTTTTTCGATAGGAAATAAGAGTTCTCAAGAGCACTAAAGAAGACCCGAGAAACAGAGGGCAGCTACAAGCACCATCATTGCGGGACTGACGATGGGTAATTCATTTATTTCGAAGGACTACCCCTAGTTAACATGTTTTCTTGAAATTATGTTCACCATAATTTTCAGTTTCATTAATACGCTTTTAAAACCTTATTGAAACATCCCCTTGTGCACAGGGGTGTTATGGGGCCTAGTGGATCCAACCCAAACTTCCTGAAACGTAATCAGTGCACGTTTGCAATCAGATTCAGTTATTGGCATCCTTTTGAAACCAACTGCAGACAATATAGGCCTATACTCATGGATCAAATTGGTAAACAAAACAAACACTCAAAACTCCTGCCTTTCTATAACTGCTGTCTGCTGACAAACTCCTGCCTTTCTATAACTGCTGTCTGCTGACAAACTCCTGCCTTTCTATAACTGCTGTCTGCTGACAAACTCCTGCCTTTCTATAACTGCTGTCTGCTGACAATATTTCAATGTCACATTGATTGAGATCTATTTTAGGACTTAAAAATAGCAGAAAATCATTAAAAACCCAATAATCCTAAACCATAAATTGTAATATTACACCAAAAAAAGAATAAAGGCTATGGGAACCGAATTTCCAATTACCTTTGAAGAGCCAGTTGGGTTTGGGCTTTGAATTGGAGGGAAGGAGGTGCGGTTTCAGATTGTTAAGAACATCCCCAACTTTGGCATCTGCTTGACATTTGGACCAGATGAAGCCTTGCGTGAGAGTAACACCAATAAAGATGCCGAAGCACATTTAAAACATTGGGCAGAAAACATTATTGGTGGTTCCATACCAAAATAATGAAAGGAGATGCATGCGGTGCCATTTCCCCCCTCTTGCTTCTTTTCAAACTGTGGTGTCATGGATAGTTTTGCAAAAATGCTGGTTGCTGTGTTTCGGGTGAACAGAATTAGTCCAGCATGATCACGGTTAGAGTTTGATGGTCAGTTTGCCAAAGTGTACGAGACCAGTGAAGGTAGGCATATCATGCTGGCGTCAACTAGACGAAATAGTAGATAGGCCTATTTATAGAATCGAAAGAATAGAAATATTCTTATCTATCCATATCCTTCTTCTTTTAATTTTTTGGGGGCTATTAGACTATAATAATGACAATGATATTTGTATTACATTTACTACACCTGTGCAGTATAAGCCTGGCTCTTACAGATGATCATCCGTTGTTGACATGGAACTCAACATTCGCCGTAACCTATCCAGAAAGAAATTATACGTTTGCTACAAAACTGTATTTTGTATATGGCCTATTTTGAGGGTTAATTTTAAGCAAAGGCCTACTATTCCCCAATAATATACAATATGAATGTTGATAAATGTTAAATTACATTTATTATTGTTGTTATTATTATTGTTATTATTAGTAAAAGCACAGCGTATAGTTTTATAATATAGGCTAGGCTATGGGTTCGAAGCCTACCCAAATTTCCCCTGCTCTCATCCAGAGACCGCGCGCCTCAGCAGCGACAGCGTGGCGTCCCGCTCCCTCAGCGGGTAGTTGTGTTGACAAAGTGCAGAATATGGAGAACCGTAAGGACTTCATCAATCATTCCAAATTAAAGGCAACCTCGGTGTCAGCCACCCC
Source organism: Brachymystax lenok tsinlingensis (assembly GCA_030435695.1). Lineage (NCBI taxonomy): Eukaryota > Metazoa > Chordata > Actinopteri > Salmoniformes > Salmonidae > Brachymystax > Brachymystax lenok. The sequence goes on from CM059810.1 coordinate 23,245,561, forward strand.
GATTTTTTTTTTACCTGTATAAACAACAGCATCAACTGTCGGAAACCCTGATTAGTCTATGGGAACAGAACATAATCAAATATAGCCTATTCATTGGAAGGTAGAAAAGAAATCTAATTTCATCATACATTTCAGTTTCAGATACACCCGGACTAAATTAAATGAACGGTATGGCCCAATAAATGAACATGTATGAGCTAGGCTAATAAGTTATGTGTAATTTAAAAAAAAATAGTGCAGAATAATAAACAATCACAATTTCCATTTAATGTTGCAAATTACTACAAAGTGCATAAAGAATAATATTAAGACACCTACATGTAACTAGATTAATGTTGCATGTACAATTTTATGGTCAGTGTGGTGAACTAACTGTAATCCTTATTTGTATATCTTATGTCCCATCCTTCCTCCTTATGCGCGTAAGTCAATTGTATGGCACAAATCTTCATCGACTGATTTACAGGGTCAACTCGTGCGTAATCGCCTTACTCAAGTTAAGAATCTGCCTTATCAGAAAGTAATTTATGTCAGGTCAATTAAACACGACGATTCCTATGAACTAATGTAACTTGCATGTCGGATTTTCTTTTATATATTAAGAGAAACGGAATGCGCTTGGAGCTCCTTTTGGCACAGTTGTAGATATAGGTCCTCAATGTAGAATAACACTATGGTTGTTGCAACAACGATAGGTAGGCTATTAATCCTATCTTAATTAGCACGAACATGTGTTTTACTGAAAAAGCTGGTAGTAAATAAATCATTAAGCCAATGGATCGTATCATCTAAAGTAGGGGACCAAACATTCAATCATGAACCATTTCAGTTCTCCATCCAATATAGCCTAGTATTTGGCATTGCTATGTTTTTTTTGTAGGCCCTGAAATGAGTCGTTGAGGAAGACAGATAAAGTGGAGTTATATATTCTCTCTCCTTGACATGGTCCCTTGTGTCCCCCTGGGCTAGGGAGAGCTAAAAAGGGTCAGGGTACGCATTGCATCACCACCCTCTAAACCTTCTCAGATTGACCCTCTCCCATGCAGCTCTAAGGGCCCTGTATCTCTCTGCTAGACGGCCCCTGTGATGCTCTCTCTTTTCATTTACAGCACATAAAGCACACTCTGCTAGAGGTCGAGGGTCATGTTATGTCTGGAGTCGATTTACTCCTGTCCATCTATACACTGACAGGCTCAGAGGAACTCTATGGTTAATATATACACTATGGATCGGGCTTTGAAATTAGGTTTGGTCATTTTGGTAGTTTTCAGAGCCGTGTTTGTGACTTAATTTCTTGAATATCACGATCTTGAATATCAAAACTTTGGAATATAAAAACATTATGATCACTGTAGAAATAGTCACAGCTCAACAAGGGGAATATTTTCTCAGAGTTTTATTTGTATACAATCTAGACATGTTTTATATCCAGTGTGGTCATTCAGCAACCTATCTCAGATGTAAAATGGTTTTGTTAGGCTGTTGAAATGAAATTGTCTATAAAAATCACAATCCATAAATCCACACCAGAAACTAAATGTACATGGAATTGAAGAAAAGGAAAAACGTCTGTACTGTCATTTGCTGCTGTTAAACTAAGATGTAATTAACATTTCATAAATATTACAATAATAATCTCAAATCACTTAAATTGTTCATGGTAGTGGAGCACATTAACTGCCAAAGACTCAGTTCTCTGCATGCAGTCCAGAGCTCATACAAAATGTCAGTGCAAAAACAGGCCTACTTATGAGGAAAAAAACCTTTGTTAAAATACTTCAAAATAAAATGTATTTATTTTTATAAATCTCTATACTTAAATATATACATGTGCAAATAAAATAACATCTGTGTTTTAATCAATTGTATGCAAACATTTACCACAGTAGTTATTCTGCTCATGCTCACATGTCAGTTTGGTTGTCATTTTTCAACATTTTGTCTATTGGCACTAGAACTAATAATAAAGACTGCATGGCTAAGACAACAGATAGAAAACAAAACAGTCCTTTAGATATGTGAGAACTAAATAGTGTGATATATATATATGGGATTCAGAAGACAGCAGTGTGGAGAGAAAACACCCCCTGGTTAAAGTGCTCACTAGTTAGTAATCATTAAAAGAAACAATCTTGTAGTCCTGGGTCACGTGCAATCTACTGAACACTGCAGATAGAAATGTCACGAATAGAGCAGACATGATTCCTTATTCTACATGTCAGAGAGGTATGTCTGATCTAGATTACATATTTCTGGACATTTGTAGCAAATAGTATCAAGCTCTTATAGAGTCACTGGGGAGAGGAAGGGAGAGAAAGAGTGAGAGGTTGCAGTCATAGAATAGAGATTGACAGGAAGATTTAAACATGAGAGATATCAGTCCAGAGTCACACACATAAAACAAATCACAAGGTAAATGTAGTCCACAAAGGATGGTGGGAAAGATTAACGTTCATATCTGTGGTGTCACTAAGGCTGTTTACACAGGCAGCCCAATTCTGATCTTTTTCCTTCACTAATTTGTCTTTTGACCAATCAGATCTGGATGTGAAAAGATCAGATTTGATTGGTCAAAAGACCAATGAGAGAAAAAATATATAATCAGAATTGGGCTGCCTGTGTAAACGCAGGCATCGATGCTAGAGTCAGTGCTGGAATGTGTCCCAAATGGCACCCTATTCCCTATATAGCACACTACTTATGACCCGAGTTCTATGGGCCCTGTTCAAATGTAGTGCAACACATAGGGAATAGGATGCCATTTGGGATCCAGCCTGTTTCAAAGGGGTAGAATGCTTGTCAACACAAAAGGATAAAGTAACATAGATACACTAACACATACCTTCATTTACCAACATTACCTATCCCAGTTTGGGCCGAGGTAAAAACTCACTGAACAATTGTCCTCAACTTCAACACTTATTTTTCCATCAACAATCAAGAGCTGTATTACCAGTGTTGTGTTCATTAGGTGCCAAATATAAGAAAATGGATTACAACATGGAGAAACTAAATTGGACTTGTCCAATAAGAAACATTTATTTTCGTTTTCCGTAGGCGAAAAACGTTTTCAATTTTGTACACTAATTAATACGACCCAGCTGAGATGCATGCAGATGAGAGTTCACATTACAAACTCAAAATTGGACACTGAGATTCCCATGGATATTCAAGTCATCCACAAACATATCAATTTAGAGTATGACCCATGGCGATTTCTTTACAACTCATCAAATACTTTGGAATGGATGCAAATAGTCCTTTGAAGTTCTCTGCTAAAAATAGGATTTCATGTTGGAAATGTGGTTGGATTAAACTATTGTTGTGCCTTTTGGAAATTCATATTAATTTCATCCAATTTAATCCAGCTCACAAAGTTAAGGACAAAAATGCAGTAGAGTTTCTACCAGCCCATTAGTCATTCTTTTAAGTTCTTCTAATCGTAAAAAACATTCCAACAAAAACAACATTCATTTAAAAAAAGAAAACCAGAATATTAAACTCAAAACTCATAGTTAGGGTAATTCACAAAACAAAACAGACTATAATGTGAACCACAACTGCTAATTGTTGCTGTAATAATATTCAGTCCTTGTTCATAGCATATGTTTAACTTCTTCTTGACTTCGTTAACATACTGTAGCTACACTTCTGCGTGGTTAAGCTGGAAGTAGTTGGTTATATTGTTGTATGCTACTTGTGTGCCGGATATATGTCTAGCCTGTCTGAGGCCTCGCCCCTTAAGATGTCACTTCATGTGGGTGGGCCAAATCTCTACGCTACCTGGTCTCCATTGGCTCTACAGCTGGAGAACAGATCGCCTCACACCCAGTATGGAAACAAGGATCCTTGCTAGCAGTACAGAACCCTATATTTAGAATGACCAGCAACAACTATTGTCCAAAGTAGTATCCTGCATCAGTGCAATCACTGGTTTATGTATTCATCGACTTCCACTCCTCGTCACTTCCCGGTTAGGCCGCCACGTGGCCGATGAGATAGATGTTGTCGTAAAGATGGCCGACAAAGTCCTCGCTGATGTTCTGGGCAGCGCGGCGTGTGTTGCGGATGAACTCGCGTTTGGACATCTTGTTCTTGACGTGCGGGCTGGTCAAGTCTATAGACAGCAGGATGAGCGAGTAGCAGAGCACATACACCGCATCTGGGGAGGAGAGGAGAGATGGACAGAAATGTGAGAGAGTGAGAGAACTGGGAGTGGTCAAACAAGTCCCAGCACCAAGCATCCAATGAAGATACAGTTGTATATGGAGCTGTGGGGTGGCAGCTAGCCCAGCGGTTAAGAGCGTTGGGCCAGTAACCGAAAGGTCGCTGGTTCAAATCCTGGGCCGACAATGTGAAAAATCTGCCGATGTGACCTTGAGCAAGGCACTTAGTCGCTCTGGATAATAGCGTCTGCTAAATGACAAAACATTTATAATATATATATAAAAGTGATGGTGTTTACCTAAAAAAGTGTTTTAGACTGAAGATCAATATTGGAGATGGGGAACACACGCCAACAAAATACATATATTTTATCTTGCTTAGTAATATACATGTATTCAATTCAATATATTAGCCAGCCCCAATGTTTAAGTTGATGTCTTTCTCAGTCCAGCAATACTTTCTCTGTTCATTGTGTGGTCATCACTTGGCTGAGAGGGTGGGTGGGAGTTTAAGAATAAACGACAGGGAGACAGAGTGAAGGGAAGACCAGAAAACAAGAGAAGGGCAGAGTGAAGGGAAGACCAGAAAACAAGAGAAGGGCAGAGTGAAGGGAAGACCAGAAAACAAGAGAAGGGCAGAGTGAAGGGAAGACCAGAAAACAAGAGAACGGCAGATAAAGAAAAATAGTTTCATAATGACACGTCTACAAAGAAATGCACATTCTGAAGTGTGAATAATAGTCCTCTAAAACAGGACACATAACAGGGAAGAAAAGAGATGCGTCTACTCATATTCTCAGACCTTACAGTGTGGGTATCAGCCCTGGTTCTGGGCAGACTAAGAGGGGTTGAACAGGGGGTCTCTTTAGAGTGGGAGAGAGCGAGAGACAGTGTGAGAGCGTACATCTCCGCTCCTCCTTTACTGCTCTGCCAATTCTTTCGCCAGTAAGTTTATAATAAATCAGCCGACTTCTCCTCCAGGACGACGCAGAACGGCCGAGAACCGCGCCAGATGTTATTACAACGCCATCCTGTGATTGGCTGGAGCACTGCCCTCACTCTCCTAACACTTTAAGCCCGTGGGATTATTGTGGTTTTAGGGACCAATGACAGTGTTAGTACAATGTTTTCTCACACATTTGATTCATGCAACAAGGACAGGACACAACTTGGGTCAAGTGCAACACCAGAGCCCTTAGTAAATTACAGAGGCATTGTGGGGAGATCAGACGAGAGAAGACCTAAAGCCTGTAGGATTTGTTGAGATCGTGGACCCAGAGTTAGGAGTTGTTCGATTGTGGCAGAAACTGGCAGGAGGTTGCAGGCGCTGCCATCAGGACAGGCCAGACAGACAGACGCATGATGTCAGGTGTTTACAGTGACATCACCTATTCATTTTAGCTCCTAGTGGTGTAAAGGGCCTTTTACAGTACTTGGGTCTTCTAGAGCTTGGTCCTCTTAAGCAGACCCACATCTAGACTGGTTGAATCCATCTGTTGCCAGTACTACAACATCCATTTACCATAGCCGCCGGAATTATCAAGTGCTGAAGCACCCCCTGAAAAATCAGAATGAATATATAGTACCAGTAAAAAGTTGACACACCTTCTTATTCAAGGGTTTTTCTTTGTTTTTACAATTTTCTACATTGAGAATGATAGTGAAGACATCAAAACTATGAAATAACATATGGAATTATGTAGTAACCCCAAAAAAATCCAAATATATTTTAGATTCTTCAAAGTAGCCACCCTTTGCCTTGATGACAGCTTTGCATTCTCGACCAGCTTCATGAGGTAGTCACCTGGAATGCTTTTCCAACATACTTGAATAAGTTCCCACATATGCTGAGCACTTGTTGGCTGCTTTTCCTTCACTCTACGGTCCAACTCATCCTAAACCATCTCAATTGGGTTGGGGTCGGGTGATTGTGGAGGCCAGGTCATCTGATGCAGCACTACCATCACTTTCCTTCTTGGTCAAATAGCCCTTACACAGCTTGGAGGTGTGTTTTGGGTCATGGTCCTGTTGAAAAGCAAATGATAGTCCCACTAAGCACAAACCAGATGGGATGGCGTATCACTGCAGAATGCTCTGGTAGCCATGCTGGTTAAGTGTGCCTTGAATTAAAAAAAAATTAAAAAAATAAATCAGCAACAGTGTCACAAGCAAAGCACGCCCACACCATCACACCTCCTCCTCCATGCTTCACGGTGGGAACCACACATGCAGAGATCATCCGTTCACCTACTCTGCGTCTCACAAAGACACGGCGGTTGTAACCAAAAATCTCAAATTTGGACTCATCAGACCAAAGGACAGTTTTCCACCGGTCTAATGTCCATTGCTTGTGTTTCTTGGCCCAAGAATGTCTTGTCTTCCTATTGGTGTCCTTTAGTAGTGGTTTCTTTGCAGCAATTTGACCATGAAGGCCTGATTGACGCAGTCTCCTCTGAACAGTTGATGTTGAGATGTGTCTGTTACTTGAACTCTGTGAAGCATTTATTTGGGCTACAATTTCTGAGGCTGGTAACTCTAATGAACTTATCCTCTGCAGCAGAGGTAATTCTGGGTCTTCTTTTCCTGTGGCGGTCCTCATGAGAGCCAGTTTCATCATTGCGCTTGATGGTTTTTGCGACTGCACTTGAAGAAACTTGAAAAGTTCTTAACATTTTCCAGATTGACTGACCTTCAGGTCTTAAAATTCTTGCCATAATATGGACTTGGTCTTTTACCAAATAGGGCCATCTTCTGTATACCACCCCTATCTTGTCACAACACAACTGATTGGCTCGAACGCATTAAGGAAAGAAAGAAATTCCACAAATTAACAAGGCACATCTGTTCATTGAAATGCATTCCAGGTGACTACCTCATGTAGCTGGTTGAGAGAATGACAAGCGTGTGCAAAGCTGTCATCAAGGCAAAGGGCGGCTATTTTGAAGAATCTCAAGTATATTTTGATTTGTTTAACACTTTTTTGGTTACTACATGATTCCATGTGCTATTTCATAGTTTTGATGTCTTCACTACTTTTCTAATGTAGAAAATAGTAAAAATAACAATCAAGATGTGCTTTAAGTGTAGATTTATCTTTAATTTAACGGTTTTGTCAAAATTGATGTATGAACCATTTAGGAATTCATTTTTTTTTTTTTTTTATACATACCCCCAATTTTAGGGGCTCAAAAGTAAATTGGACAAACTAACAAAATGAAACTAGTTAATACTTGGTTTCAAATCCTTTGCAGTCAATGACTGCCTGAAGTCTGGAACCCATAGACGTCACCAGATGCTGGGTTTCTTCGCTGGTGATGCTCTGCCAGGCCTTTACTGCAGCAGTCTTCAGTTCCTGCTTGTTCTTGGGGCGTTTTGCCTTCAGCAAGTGAAATGCATGCTCAATTGGATTCAGGTCAAGTGATTGACTTGGTCATTGCAGCATATTCCACTTCTTTGCCTTAAAAAAAGTATTGGGTTGCTTTCGAAATATGCTTTGGGTCAATGTCCCTCTCCACTGTGAAGCGCCGTCCAATGAGTTCTGAAGCATTTGGCTGAATCTGAGCAGATAATATACCCCTAAACACTTCAGAATTCATCCTGCTGCTTTTGTCAGCAGTCACATCAAGAAATACAAGGGAACCAGTTCCATTGGCAGCCATACACGCCATAACACGACCTCCACCATGCTTCACAGATGAGGTGGTATACTTCCCTTCACCATATGCTTCTAATCATTCTGGTACAAGTTGATCTTTGTCTCATCTGTCCATAGGATGTTGTTCCAGAAATGTACAGGCTTTTTAGATGCTTTTTTGGCAAACTCTAATATGGTCTTCCTGTTTGAGGCTTACCAATGGTTTACATTTTGTGATAAACCCTCTGTATTTAATCTGATGAAGTCTTCTCTTGATTGTTGACTGACACAGATACGCTTGATCTGGCCAACTGTTGTGAAGGGGTTTTTCTTCACCAGGGATATTCTTCTGTCATCCACCACAGTTGTTTTTGGTAGTCTACCGGGCGTTTTGGTGTTCCTGAGCTCACCAGTGCGTTCTTTCTTTTTAAGAATGTACCAAATAGATTTGGTCACACCTAATGTTTCTCTCAGATGGGTTTGTTTTGATTTTTCAGCCTTTCAGAGGTCTTCCTTCACTGGCAGTGACAGCTCTTTGGACTTCATATTGAGGGTTAACAGCAACAGATTCCAAATGCAAAAGCCACACTTGAAATCAACTCTAGACCTTTTATCTGCTTACCTGTAAATGAACTAAAAAGGAATAACCCACACCTGGCCATGGAACAGCTGAGCAGCCAATTGTCCAATTACCTTTGGTCCCTTAAAAAGGGGGACCACATATAAAAAGTGCTGTAATTCCTACACTGTTCACCCGATTTGGATGTAAATACCCTCAAATTAAAGCTCATATTTATTCTTTAATTTCAACTCCAATATGCTGTGACAGATAGCAAAAATAATAATAACATGGTCAATGTCCAAATATTTATGGACCTGACTGTATATATATATATATATATATTTTTGTATTTTACCCCCTTTTTCTCCCCAATGACAATCTTGTCTCATCACTGCAACTCCCCGGGCTCGGGAGGCAAAGGTCGAGTCATGCGTCCTCTGAAACATGACCCACCTAACCGCACTTCTTAACACACTCCCCTTTAACCTGGAAGCCAGCCGCACCAATGTGTCGGAGGAAACACCATTTAACTGACGACCGAGGTCAGCCTGCAAGCGCCTGGCCTGCCACAAGGAGTCGCTAGAGCGCGATGAGCCAATTAAAGCCCCCTCCCCAGCCAAACACTCCCTAACCCGAGCGACACTGGGCCAATTGTGTGCCGCCCTATGGGACTCCCGATCACGGCCGGTTGTGATACAGCCCGGGATCAAACCCGGGTCTGTAGTGACATCTCTAGCACTGCGATGCAGTGCCTTAGACCGCTGTGCCACTCGGGAGGCCCATATATTTTTTTTTACATTTCTCTAACAAAAGTAGTGTGCTGGGCCTTTACTAGTCCTGTATTAGCAGACCGATATAGAAGTCTGTAGCGTGGGCATATGGCTAGAAAAATGAAAAACAAACATTGCAGCACCACCACAGATCTTGCCTCTTACTCAACACCTGCCAGGACTACAATTCCCATGGATTAATTTATTACTACAATTCCCTCCACTAAACTAAACATCCTGTAGAACTACAACTCCCTCCACTCACATGGGCTGAACTATCATAACGTGCACCAGAACTACAATCCCCTCATCTGACTTCCCTCAACACCCTGCAGATTAGAACTACAACTCCCTGCAGTGCACTGACCTGGGCTGAGACCCACCTCCCGGACCAGGGCGGGGTTGCAGGCACAGAAGCGGTGGGAGAACTTGGTGATGAGCGTCTCCAGATATTCGCCCCTCTCCTCTGGGGCGTGGATGTGCCTGAAGAAGTCCCTCAGTGCGTTAGGCAGGAACTGGTTACTGAAGTTGTGCAGCGTGACCAGCTCGTCCAACACATCTCTCCTGCAATTAGAGGCAATCCAATAAGAATTTGAAAAAAAGCCCATTGAGAATTTGAGAAAAGCCCAGTGAGAATTCGATGAAGAAAACCCACCTCTCATCTAGGTATACCCTCAGCATCTTCCAGTTGAGCGTGCGAGTGCAGAAGATGAACTTGGCCAGTTCCTTGGGGTGGTCCACCAGTATGCCTTTGGACATGAAGTAACTGATACCCTATTGGAAAGAGAGAGAGAGTGGATCAACATGAAACACACACAGAGAAAGAGGGATTAGAGGGGGAGAGTAGAGAGAAGAGACCCAGACAGCACCATCTCAGTCCATCACACAGTGGGGCTATCACATGCCCTTTAAGTGGCTGGCCATAGTGAGCCTAATCCACTAAGCGATACAGACAGACCAAATAACGTCATTAGAATGTTCCACAGACTCTAGTGAACCAGGCTTTGACCTGCAGTGACCTCCAAGGCTGTGATGTCTTTCAGAATGTATGCATCAGCAGTAAACAAGTAATTTAGCTGGTAGTCATTTGTCTTCAAGGTGGGCTGAAGTGTGGTGGGTTCGATGTGTACTTACTATTTCTAAATCATATTTTTGGGGGGGATTTCATATAGTGAGGAAGGCTGATCTATGCAGAATCAATAACATATATTGAAAAAAGCTAATTGGCCCATATACATCTAGCCAAATCTTATATATAAGGAACAATTTCCCGGAAACAGATTAAGCCCGGCTTTATCCATGTCCGGGAAACCGGAGTGTTTCAGTTGGGGAAGTGGTGCTTTATAAAGGAGAACGAGGAATTGGGGAAAAGGTGAAAAAGAGATGACTTACCTCCTGATGGTTAGCGTTGAATGTCAGACTGCCTTCATCTAGCATCATGTAGAGTCTTCTATATGAGATGCCATAGGGAAGCCTTCTATTGTAGATGGAACAGTGACCCCATGTGGACTTACACAAACTAGGGCACAGCCAGAGAGAGACAGAGAGCGAGCAAAAGTGAACAAGCAAGCGACAGAGAAAAAGGGAGGACTGCAATTAGAAACATGATCACCCAATCAACTCTTTGAACCATTAGAAAAGCACATTGTCACACAGAACCTGGTAAATGTTATACCTACTTGTGGCAAGCACCATTTCAATGATTTGTGGACAATTAAAAACATAGATGAATCTGTAACGGTATATCAGGTCAGATCCTGTCCTGCAGAACACTTCTCATTGGCTGCGTTCACACAGGGAGCTCAATTCTGATATTTTGTCCAATAATTGGTCTTTTGACCAATAACATCAGAACTTTTAGTTTTTTTTTAAAGCTCATCTTATTTGGTCAAAATACCAATTAGTGACATTTTTAAATAATTCATTCTGAACGACCTCTAACTGTACTCACCCCTGCCTCCCTTCCACAGACCCTGTCAGTCTACTACTCACCCCTGCCAGAGGTACTCGTCGTGGCCCAGGTCCTGCCACACGCAGGATGCCAGACAGAGGTCTGTAGCGTTCAGGTAGGACAGGATGGTGATGCTGAGCTCTGGAGGAAGCATCTCCAAGTCTATGAAACACTGCTGCTCCTTCCCCGGGGCACGCAGCAGCTGGTAGATGTCTGCCCCTTGGCAGTGCTGGTGGTGGCGCCGCGGGTGGGGGTGAGGTGGCAGGGGACCTCCACTCAGGTCGCCCACCCCGGGGGATGGGGGAGCCTGGCCTGGGTTAGCCCCCATCTCCATCCCCAAATATTGGGGATCTCCGTCAAGGCCAGGTCCAGCGTCCCACTGCTCTCCGTACTCCTGCTGCAGCTGCTGGTTCCTGGCCACCCTCCACAGCCCCTGACCCATCTGCAGGATCTGGTGTGTAGACAAGACAACACAGGCAGCACAGTCTGCATGCATCACATAGGGAATAGGTTCTCTCAGGAGGAATATCAAACAGAAGTAGCTCAGTGGTCTAGTTACTAGGCATTAAATTGGGAATTTCCTGGCCATCCAATCTGGCCTTATATAGCCATGTACTCTTATAATCTCCACCTGGCACAGCCAGAAGAGGACTGGCCACCCCTCAGAGCCTGGTTCTTCTCTAGGTTTCTTCCTAGGTTCCTGCCTTTCTAGGGAGTTTTTCCTAGCCACCGTGCTTCTACATCTGCATTGCTTACTGTTTGGGGTTTTAGGCTGGGTTTCTGTATAGCACTTTGTGACATCTGCTGATGTAAAAAGGGCTTTATAAATTACATTTGATTTATCCAAAGTCCTATTTTAACAATCCAATATAAAGACAGAGGCCATCGTGCTACATTGCTTAAATGTTTGGGCAACTGGATTACTTCCTGGTTACTTTAGTCACTGGCATGGCAACAGCTGATGGTAGGCATATCTATCTTGGAGTTATCCTGCTATGCTAAGTCACTGAAGGGCTCAGCGGTTGTCACAAAATAGAGAAACATCTGTGACGGGTCAATTTAATCTGGATTCAGACCCTAGCTGTTTGTCCGCAAAAACATTTCAATGATTGCCTCTGCTTTCATGTGTCATCTTGCATACATTAGCCTAATCAAATCAAAGCAATTGCTTCCTGAAAGTGCACTCTGGAACAGTGTCTGTAAGGGTTCGAGGCAGATTATAATGTGGTTCGGGGCAGAGGGTTCGAGACAGATTCTCACCCACTGGGAAGCCAGGCCAATCAGAATATGTTTTTCCCCACAAAAGGGCTTTATTACAGACAGAAATACTCCTAAGTTTCGATCCTGCAGGTGAAGAAGCCTGGATGTGGAGGTCCTGGGCTGGCGTGGTTACACGGTCTGCGGTTGTGAGGCCGGATGGACATACTGCCAAATTCTCTAAAAACGTTGGAGGCGGCTTATGGTATTGAAATTAACAAATTCTCTGACAACAACTCTGGTGGATATTCCTGCAGTCAGCATGCCAATTGCACGCTCCCTCAAAAAATCTGTGGTATTGTGTTGTGACAAAACTGCACATTTTAGAATGACTTTTTATGGTCCCCAGCACAAGTGCACCTGTGTAATGATCATGCTGTTTAATCATCTTCTTGACATGCCACACCTGGATTATCTTGGCAAAGGATAAATGCTCACTAACAGGGATGTAAACAAATTTGTGCACAACATTTAAGAGAAATAAGCTTTTTGTGCATATGGAAAATGTCTGGGATCTTTTATTTCAGCTCATGAAACATGGGACCAACAATTTACATGTTGCGTTTATATTTTTATAGTTACTATATGCATCAAGCCTGCCATCTCAATCTTTACCCTTTTAATCCTTTGGCCAGGAACGACTATCTTACCCCTTCCATTTATAGCCATCTAAACAGTTACCCCATCAGACAGGAGACAGTGCAACTGAGGCAAGGCCTAAACCATTTAGCCTGCTATCATTTACCCTCTATCATGCCAGCTATGGCCCCAGTTTTCCTCCATAAAAAAACCCATCCACAACACAGATTGACATGGTATTATATTATAAACCAGAAGTAGACTCAGTTAACCCACTGACATGCATTCAACTCTCTCCGACTCCTGTCAGTCAGTCTCAGTGGGTGGGTTTGTAGCTTAATTTCTAATTCTTGTGTTTTTGTCACAAGTTTTTTCCCCTTTTTTCTTATTTAACTTGCATCGTTCAGAAAGAGCTTGTAATTAAGCATTTCACAGTAAAGACTACACCTGTTGTAGTTGGCACGTGACAAATAAAATGTCAGACAGTTTTCACTACAGGCACTCTCTTCTCTCTTGTAATAGCGTCTTAGAATGGTTCAGAGCTGAATCATAGCCTGGTCCCAGATGTGTTTGTGCCATCTTGCCAACTGCTGTGGTGATTGTTAAGACAACACAAACACATCTGGGATCAGGCTAGAATCTTCCAACCCTGTCACTACAGCTGAATCTCAATTCCAGCCTATTTAACCTACCCACTCCTCGGAATTCCTCACATGTTCTCAATTCTCTGTTTCCCATGTGATGTGGACATGCTCCTAGGCTGCTTGCCGCTACATTGCTACAATGCCATTGCACTTGTTATTCAGCATTCCCCTTCTTGCTGCTGGAGCACTAAGACTGTAGGCGGCTCAAAAAACACACTGGGGAATGTCTTAAAGCTACAATATGTACAGTGAGGGAAAAAAGTATTTGATCCCCTGTTGATTTTGTACGTTTGCCCAATGACAAAGAAATGATCAGTCTGTAATTTGAATGGTAGGTTTATTTGAACAGTGCAAGACAGAATAACAACAAAAAAAAATCCAGAAAAACACGTGAACATTTTTATAAATGGAATTGCATTTTAATGAGGAAAATAAGTATTTGACCCCTCTGCAAAACATGACTTAGTACTTGGTGGCAAAACCCTTGTTGGCAATCACAGAGGTCAGACGTTTCTTGTAGTTGGCCACCAGGTTAGCACACATCTCAGGAGGGATTTTGTCCCACTCCTCTTTGCAGATCTTCTCCAAGTCATTAAGGTTTCGAGGCTGACATTTGGCAACTCGAACCTTCAGCTCCCTCCACAGATTTTCTATGGGATTAAGGTCTGGAGACTGGCTAGGCCACTCCACGACCTTAATGTGCTTAATGAGCCACTCCTTTGTTGCCTTGGCAGTGTGTTTTGAGTCATTGTCATGCCCATCCACAACCCATTTTCAATGCCCTGGCTGAGGGAAGGAGGTTCTCACCCAAGATTTGACGGTACATGGCCCCGTCCATCGTCCCTTTGATGCGGTGAAGTTGTCCTGTCCTCTTAGCAGAAAAACACCCATAATGTTTCCAGCTCCATGTTTGACGGTGGGGATGGTGTTCTTGGGGTCATAGGCAGCATTCCTCCTCCTCCAAACACAGAGAGTTGAGTTGATGCCAAAGAGCTCCATTTTGGTCTCATCTGACCACAACACCTTCACCCAGTTGTCCTCTGAATCATTCAGATGTTCATTGGCAAACTTCAGACGGGCATGTATATGTGCTTTCTTGAGCAGGGGGACCTTGCGAGCGCTGCAGGATTTCAGTCCTTCACGGTGGAGTGGGTTACCAATTGTTTTCTTGGTGACTATGGTCCCAGCTGCCTTGAGATCATTGACAAGATCCTCCCGTGTAGTTCTGGGCTGATTCCTCACCTTTCTCATGATCATTGCAACTCCACAAGGTGAGATCTTGCATGGAGCCCCAGGCCGAGGGAGATTGACAGTTCTTTTGTGTTTCTTCCATTTGCGAATAATCGCACCAACTGTTGTCACCTTCTCACCAAGCTGCTTGGCGATGGTCTTGTAGCCCATTCCAGCCTTGTGTAGGTCTACAATCTTGTCCCTGACATCCTTGGAGAGCTCTTTGGTCTTGGCCATGGTGGAGAGTTTGGAATCTGGTTGATTGATTGCTTCTGTGGACCGATGTCTTTTATACAGGTAACAAGGTGAGATTAGGAGCACTCCCTTTAAGAGTGTGCTCCTAATCTCAGCTCGTTACCTGTATAAAAGACACCTGGGAGCCAGAAATCTTTGATTGAGAGGGGGTCAAATACTTATTTCCCTCATTAAAATGCAAATCAATTTCTAACATTTTTCACATGCGTTTTTTCTGGATTTTTTTGATGTTATTCTGTCTCTCACTGTTCAAATAAACCGACCATTAAAATTATAGACTGAATTTCTTTGTCAGAGGGCAAACGTACAAAATCAGCAGGGGATCAAATACTTTTTTCCCCTCACTGTAACTTTTTGGGCAAGCTAACCAAATTCAAAGAAATGTGTGTTCTAGATGTCAGTCTCATTAAAAAAAGTGGTAGTTATGTTCTTTGTACGCTATGTCCATGATTCCCGTTATGTGTATTTTGTGCATCTTTACCTTTTGTACACAAGCTTCAAAAGAAAATACACTATTTTTGGATATGGAAAACATATTTCACAGCGGTTTAGATGGTACAATGATTCGCTACACTAACTGATTATTTTGTCACAAACTGAAATTAGGCAAACTATTAGAATTTTAGCAACCAGGAAAAGGCAGAGCTATTTCTGCATATTGCATCTTTAAAGTTGACATGAGTGTACTGGTTATATGGTGAGAGGGTTACTGTAGGTCATAGATGTTTCTAGACATGTAGGCCTAGACTAGGTCTAGATACATAGCCTAAACTGTTTGGATTAGGTCAACTGACCTAAGGGTGTATTTGTTCAAAAGTGGATTGATGTCTTACTGTCATACTTATGACGGCCTAGCTTGCTAGTAAATTATTTTAAGCATTTTCTGAACAAATAATTTAGTAGAAAAAGCAAACTTGAACTCATTTAAAAGAGAGAAAGCACAGTGCATGGTGTGATCACATTGGCTGAACTGATGTATTGCGAATGCACAGGCATATGGTTGGTCTAAATTGGTAGTTGGTTCATGGGGTGGGGCATTCAAATTAGTTGGGTTTGGGGGTGTTATAACTGAATCTGGTGGTTGCAAACATATCATTTGAGTTGAAAATTAGCAACTATCTACAGTGGGGTTTGACTTATTCGTGATGGAAAAACAGGTGGTAGCCTACCTGTACATGTGTGTATGGAGAATGTTGTACCCAATGGTCTGTGTACAGTCAATAAAGTGAGGCAGCATACAGATTCGGAGAAATCATTCCTGATCAGCTGCCTACTGAATGTACAATCTTTAACAAACTAACGCCAACTTTAGGCTAGTGAGAAGGACATTCATGCATAGCTGCAGTCATGTAATAAGAACTGTCTCTTGGTAAACAGAGGGACCATACTCTGTCAAGCACTACAGTTATGTGCCCCATCGTCTGTTGACGTTTGCCTAATTCAGTAATTGGATAAACTGTCATACAAAGTCAGACAGTAGTGGGCTGGAAACATGCTCAGTGTCTTGCTGTAAACAACATCAAAATTGAAGTTATGCTCAGCAGCTGATAGATAACAATTTCTCTATCAAGCTAGATTGACCTAAAGCCCCTGCCTTTCTTCAATATAATTATACAAGCCAACCAGCCACTGGGGAGGCTCGTCTTGTCAACGACAGACCATTGTAACCAGCGCCACCTACCTGAATTGTATGGAAGACTTTACCGCCGCCGCGACGTATACACAGTCCAGAACGTAAACAACTTCGGTGGGAATAGTTTTGGGTCTTCTACCGGTAACCAGATGCTCCCATCTCCGTTGAATGCTGGCCAAAAGACCCTCTCGTCGCTGTTGTAGAGAAAAACTGCTCACAAAGTGACAACAGGCCTAATCAGCCCCATCACTCAATACAGGTCTTCCTAAACTCCTCCTTTCGCCCTCCTCTTTCCACACGCACTGTTGTCAGGTTTGACGTTTTGCTTGTTATTGGTGGAAATGACGTAGCCGTAACTGAGTAAATCCATCTAACGATTGTGAATGGTACTTATTATGATATATACAATATTTATATTTTTTTGTTAAAAAAAAATATTATTCTAGTAAAAATGTCGGCCTACATAGAGCAGTCTAACGAATCTAATGAAATCCATTGGACTTTTTACAAAACAAATCTGCAGTGCATTGCTTTGTTTCTGTTAAAGGTAGCTAACCAGAATAATTATGTTTTCCTTTCAACTACAGACAGTAAATACGACGTTTTTACATGGATTTAGATATTTCAGCTTGTTTCATTAGTCGTCGTCACAAAACTTTTAGCGCCATCTAGCTACGAATGTGCTCTTATGAATCTTCCTTCTAGTTTTTCTGATTCACATATCATGGCAACCAATCGCGGCAATTATGTTATTTAACCTGGCAAAACTAAATACATGTCCAGCTAGCTAGCTAATTTGGCGAGCACTTCTACTCAAATATAAGGTAATTTATTATATTTTGTGTTATGGCATGTTTCAGTAGCTGCAACAACGTGTCACCTCAACAAAATCTAACGTTAACCTATAACATAGCAAGTAACTTGCTGGCAAGCTGTGTCGGTAGCTAGCCAACATGTACATAGCTATATTGTTTATGTTAGTTATCCATTCGTTGCAAAAGAGTTCATGGAAGAATTGTTGTTGTAACGTTACCTGTCTGTCATATGCAAGGCCCACAATGATGTCAACCGGTGATTTGAAAGGATGTCTTCGGAAGCTGGATGCTCAACTACGGGCATTGAAGTACCCAAGCGAGGTCGACTATAATGGGTATGTTAGCTAGGTCATGGATAAAAATAGTGCCAGTGCCCCACGTTCCCAAACTTTTTGAGGGATGGAGCCAGTTTATACAAGCTGTCGGCACCTGTGTTGTGGCTGTTCAGTTGATGGCCACATGATGGCTCCACTATTCAGTCTCTTAGTTTCAGTGCAGGAGATGTATGAACATTTGTCATTTTTACTTGCTTACATTGGAGAAATAAATCCACCATATATTCATCCATTCTGATATATAGTGAGCTCCAATCGTATTGGGGTAGTGACCAAAGTTAGATGCTCAAATATTATACCCCCTGTTATAATGGGAGAGTATAGTATGTCTTTGTGTACGATATTTGTGAGTCTAACTTTCTTACTCATCATTATTTACGATTCATTCAGGACTATCTGTAATCATGATAGCATCCACATGCATGTATAAGTGTTTAGAAGCATATTATATTCTTACTTACAATAAAAGTGACTCAAATGACACGTTACGTTATTTACCATTAATTTCTATTGGGCACAAAATAATCTGAAACACAACCAAAACAAACAGCAAATGCATCCAACCAGTTTGTAGAGTCACAAGCTTGATGTAATCATTGCGTGCTAGGAATAAGGGATCAAATACTAAACTTTTGACTACTTTAATACACAAGTTCATTTGTCTCTACTTTTGGTCCCCTAAAATGTGGGTCTATATGAAAATACCCTCAAATTAAAGCTGTCAGTCTGCATTTTAACTTCATAGTCAAATCCTATGTATTGGAGTACAGAGCCAAAATAACACACGTGTCACTGTCCCAATACCTTTGGAGCTCACTGTATACAGTATACATGGAGTATACCAAACATTAAGAACACCTTCCTAATGAGTTGCCCTCAAAGCCTCAATTCATTGTGGCATGACTCTACAAGGTGTCAAGTGTTTCACATGGATGCTGGCCTATGTTGACACCAATTCTTCCCACAGTTTTTTCAAGTTGGCTGGATGTCTTTTGGGTGGAGGACCTGTCTTGATACACACAGGAAACTGCTGAGTGTGAAAAACCCAGCAGTGTTGCAGCCCTTAACAAAACTGGTGCGCCTGGCACCTACTAACATACCCCATTAAAAGGAACTGAAATTTGTTGTGTTGTCCATTCACCCTCTGACTGGCACAAATGCACAATCCATGACTCAATTGTCTCGGCTTAAAAATCCTTCTTTAACCTGTCTCATCCCCTTCATCTACACTGATTGAAGTTGATTTAACAAGTGACATCAATAAGGGATCATAGCTTTCACCTGGATTCATCTGTTCAATCTGTGTCATGGAAAGAGCAGGTGTTCTGTTTTGTATACTCACTGTGTGTGTATATACATACAGTGCCTTCGGAAAGTATTCAGACCCCTTGACTTTACAGCCTTATTCTAAAATTGATTAAATTGTTTCCCCCCCTCCTCAATCTACACACAATACCCCATAATGACAAAGCATTTTTGTTGCTAATTTATATAAAAAAAAAAAATGAAATATTACGTTTACATAAGTATTCAGACCTTTTACTTAGTACTTTGTTGAAGCACCTTTGGCAGCAATTACAGCCTCAAGTCTTCTTGGGTATGACGCTACAAGCTTGGCACACCTGGATTTGGGGAGTTTCTCCCATTCTTCTCTGCAGATCCTCTCAAGTTCTGTCAGGTTGGATGGGGAGCGTTGCTACACAGCTATTTTCAGGTCTCTCCAGAGATGTTCGATCGGGTTCAAGTCTGGGCTCTGGCTGGGCCATTCAAGGACATTCAGAGACTTGTCCCAAGCCACTCCTGCTTTGTCTTGGCTGTGTGCTTAGGGTCGTTCTCCTGTTGGAAGATGAACCCTCGCCCCAGTCTGAGGTCCTGAGCGCTCTGGAGCAGGTTTTCAATAAGGATCTTTCTGTACTTTGCTTCATTCATCTATCCCTCGATCCTGACTAGTCTCCCAGTCCTTGCCGCTGAAAAACATCCCCACAGCAGGATGCTGCCACTACCATACTTCACCGTAGGGATGGTGCCAGGTTTCCTCCAGACGTGACACTTGGCATTCAGACCAAAGAGTTCAATCTTGGTTTCATCAGACCAGAGAATCTTGTTTCTCATGGTCTGAGACTCTTTAGGTGCCTTTTGGCAAACTCCAAGCGGGCTGTCATGTCTTTTACAGAGGATTGGCTTCCATCTGGCCACTCTAACATAAAGGCCTGATTGGTGGAATGCTGCAGAGATGGTTGTCCTTCTGGAAGGTTCTCCCATCTCCACAGAGGAACTCTGGAGCTCTGTCAGAGTGACCATCGGATTCTTGGTCACCTCCCTGACCAAGGCCCTTCTCCACAGTTTGGCCTGGCGGCTTGCTTTAGGAAGAGTCTTGGTGGTTCCAAACTTCTTCCATTCAATAATGATTGAGGCCACTGTGTTCTTGGACCTTCAACGCTGCAGAAATTTTTTGGTACCCTTCCACAGATCTGTGCCTCAACACAATCCTGTCTCGGAGCTCTATGGACAATTCCTCCAACTTCATAGCTTGGTTTTTGCTCTGACATGAACTGTCAACGGTGGGACCGTATATAGACAGGTGTATGTGTCTTTCCAAATCATGTCCATTCAATTGAATTTACCACAGGTGGACTCCAATCAAGTTGTAGAAACATCAAGGATGATCAATGGAAACAGGATGCACCTGAGCTCAAGTTCAAGTCTCATAGCAAAAGGTCTGAAACTTACAGTATGTAAATAAGGTATTTCTGTCTTCGCTTTGTCTTTATGGGGTATTGTGTGTAGATTGCTGAGGAAAATGTTTTATTTAATACATTTTGGAATAAGGCTGTAAGGTAACAATGTGGAAAAAGTCAAGGGGTCTGAATACTTTCCAAAGGCACTGTACATACTCACTGGACAGTTTATTAGCTACACCCGTCTAGTACCGGGGTCGACCTCCCCTTTGCCTCCAGAATACCCGGAATTCTTCGGGGAATGGATTCTACAAGTCGGAAATTCCACATTGATGTTGGTTCATGCTGACGCGACGGCGTCATGCAGTTGCTGCCAATTGGACAGTGGTACACCACTGCAACCAGCCTGTACTGTTGACACCAGGCAGGGTCCATAGACTCTGCCATCAGCATGACGCAACATCCCATCTAGTTTGGGCTTAGTGGGATCATTTGTTTTTCAACAGGACAATGACCCAACACACCTCCAGGCTGTGTAAGGGCTATTTGACCAAGAAGGAGAGTGATGGACTGCTGCATCTGATGACCTGGCCTCCACAATCACCTGACCTCAACCCAATTGAGATGGTTTGGGATGAGTTGGACCGCAGAGTGAAGGAAAAGCAGCCAACGAGTGCTCAGCATATGTGGGAACTCTCAAGACTGTTGGAAAAGCATTCAAGGTGAAGCTGGTTGAGAGAATGCCAAGAGTGTGCAAAGCTGTCATCAAGGCAAATGGTAGCTACTTTGAAGAATCTCAAATATATTTAGATTTAACACTTTTTTTGGTTACTACATGATTCCATGTGTTATTTCATAGTTTTGATGTCTTCTATTATGCTACAACTATTCTAAATACTAACTGTCCATGCAGTATCTAAGAATATTTTGGGCAGACGAGACCTTGAAGGAGAGGCAGGTGTGCATATGGTAGCATTTCTCATGATTTAACATTTTGTTCCACCATGAGCCTAATTTCCGATGATCCCGTTGTTATGATGAGCATATCTGACCAGCTCTTTATCCAGGTTGTGGGGTCACTGATTTCTATGGCCTTTGTCCATTACACTCAGTATTTGGCTTGAAAGTGCCAACACATTGCAAGTGTGATGACATTTGGAACTTGTGATGAATTAAGAATGAACATTTAGGCTAGAATGGATGTAATCAACAGTCTGTATGATGGTCTTGCATGCTATAGGCAAACCTGCTCTGTAGTGTAGGATAAAGTCACGAGACTGGATGTGTCCCATATGGGACCCTATTCCCCAGATAGTGCACTACTTTTGACTACGGGCCCATAAGGCTCTGTTAAAAAATTGTGCACTATATAGGGTGCTATTTGCAACAAAGATTAAATGATTTGGCTGGAAGACAGACTAAACAGACATCTGTAGTCCTATAAACATCCAGATTGGGGCTGTAGCCACAGTAACAGTTCATGGTCTGGGTTTGTTTTGAAGTCCCGGCGGGCGGCAGAGGGGGTTGTACGGAGCCCTGCCCGACTATACCTCGGTTTGTAAACATGCTTTACATTAACCAGCCGTGGGTCCCCCTCTGACGAGGACCCCAGTCTGCACATCTGATAAGCAGGGATTCCTTTTGAAGTGAAGAGCATGAAACACAATATGCTTATGGGGTTTTTAAAAAATTATGTGGCTCAAATACAATTTTCTGTGGATGAGAGACAATTTAATCAGGAGACAAAGGTTGTTTTTTTTTCTAGTTTTTATCAAACTCATTTGGGTTCCATTGATGTCAAAATGTGTGTTGGGCAGTGTTTTAGACACGCATCTCAATTCTTATATTTTTCCACTAATTGTTTTTTGACCATTCACATCAGATCTTTTCACATCCGCTCATTATCAGAGCTGATCTGATTGGTCAAAAGATGTCATAGAAATTTTTAGGTCTAAATGATACTAATACATATGAAAACAGTAGTACACATTGTAAAACACAATCTATGCTTTCTCTACAGCTTGGCCAAAGGGGATCCTTCTGCCTTTCTCCCCATAGTGAGTTATGCATTCATCTCCTATTCACCACACCTTGCTGAACACCTGGTGGGCTTCGGAGTGGAACTCACTGGGAAGAACGACCTACGTTTTATCGAATGCATCTACAAGGTAAATCCACACTGATTCTATTGTGTTCTTTAAAAAAAAAATATTCTATGGGTAATAGTGTACAGTACCTGTCAAAAGTTTGGACACACCTACTCATTCAAGGGTGTTTATTTATTTGGACTATTTTCTACATTGTAGAATAATAGTGAAGACATCAAAACTATGAAATAACACACCTGTAGTAACCCCAAAAAAGTGTTAAACAAATATATTTTATATTCTTCAAAGTAGCCCCCTTAGCCTTCATGACAGCTTTGCACACTCTTGACATTCTCTCAACCAGCTTCATGAGGAATGCTTTTCCAACCGTCTTAAAGGAGTTCCCACATATGCTGAGCACTTGTTGGCTGCTTTTACTTCACTCTGCGGTCCAACTCTTCCCAAACCATCTCAATTGGATTGAGGTTGGGTGATTGTGGAGGCCAGGTCATCTGATGCAGCACTACCATTACTTTCCTTCTTGGTCAAATAGCGCTTACACAGCCTGGAGGTGTGTTTTGGGTCATTGTCCTGTTGAAAAACAAATGATAGTCCTACTAAGCGCAAACCAGATGGGGATGGCGTATCGCTGCAGAATGCTGTTGTAGCCATGCTGGTGAAGCGTGCCTTGAATTCTAAATAAATCACTGACCGTGTTCCCAGCAAAGCACCATCACACCTCCTCATCCATGCTTCACGGTGGGAACCCAGAATCTCTAGCGGCACAGCTAGCACTGCGATGCAGTGCCATAGACCACTGCGCCACTCGGGAGGCCCATGGCTGGTAACTCTAATGAACTTATCCTCTGCAGCTTATGTAATTATGGTTCTTCCTTTTCTATGGCAGTCCTCATGAGAGACAGTTTCATCATAGCGCTTGATGGTTTTTGGGACTGCACTTGAAGAAACGTTCAAAGTTCTTCAAATTTTCCAGATTGACTGACCTTCATGTCTTAAAGTAATGATGGACTGTCATTTCTCTTTGCTTATTTGAGCTGTTCTTGCCATAATATGGACTTGGCCTTTTAGCCCTATTTGATATCTTCTGTATACCAACCCTACCTTGTCACAACACTACTGATTGGCTCAAACGCATGCCAAGAGTGTGTAAAGCTGTCAAGGCCAAGGGTAGCTACTTTGAAAAACTTTTGGTTACTACATGATTCCATATGTGTCATTTCATAGTTTTGATGTCTTCACTATTATTTTAAGATGTAGAAAATAGTAAAAATAAAGAAAAACCCTTCAATGAGTAGGTGTGTCCAAACTTTTGACTGGTACTGTAGGTTAACATGTTTCTGTTACATAGCCTTAGTATTCAAGTATCATCATGCACAGTGTAGGGATTTTACTACATAGGTCTCCATTAGCATGGTAGGAAGAAGATGCAGAACGTAATACTAGAACACTGTGTTTTAATGACTAACATGATGCCATCTATTTTTGAATGTATCCCCCCTGCAGCAATTCCACATCCAGACCTAGACCTACCCGTTTGAGAAACACAATGGTACCACTCCCCAGTTGGCTGCATATCTCCCAGCCTCGTTCCTTCATCTCCCTATGATTAATGCTCTGTTCATTCCCTGCATGCTGGGCTCTTTCCTGGCCCAACTTTTTCAGTAGGCTCCCCACCACCGCTCTCCCCATGTGGCCCTATGCAGTGTCCCAATAGCAGGGACTCCCCTCTAGATCCTCTCTCGCATACCTCAGTTGTCACCGTAATGGTTCAAAATGGCAGTGTTTCCAGTTGTTTCCTCACAGGCAGACTCGCACACTGTGACTTCAGTTTATTCCTTGGGGTCTCCTGAGGCCAACGACCATCTACCCAGACACTCTGCTGGGGTTTAACCCCTTCAAGCTTGCGCTAAACTGCAATATTTTCCCCTAATATATACACACACATACATGGAAGACATTGGTATTGCATCACTCACTACCAATAAAGTCCTTTTGAAACAGTGCAGGATTTCTCCTGTAGAAGTAAAGGGTATGGGATTCCTTTTCATTCCTGTGGTACTCAAATTACATGAATGGAGTCTTCAAGTTCTCTAGGAATTCCGTAGGGGGTTTTCAGTCTTTTTGCTGAGGCTGTACTGTAGCCTCTGTTAACCCTGCTATCAGAACCAGGAGGGTTTTCACTGAGCGGGTCCTGATCTGCAGCATCTGTATTTAACACACAGGCTCCACAATGGTGGTGTTTTCTTCCAGCTGGCAACCGGTGGTCGGAAGCACAGCGTCCTTGAGCAATTATGTTTTATAAAGGCTCACGTGAAATCCTGATTCCTGCGGTGAACACAGGAACTCCATGTTGGTCCATGTTCTCATCTCGGATCAGAATCCCCTCTATTTTGTTCTCTAAGTGCTGAGGCAGCAAGCGAGCTATCTGCCTGTCACAGCATCGGTTCCTTTTGGCGAGAGAGGAGAGGGAGAAGGAAGAGCGAGACCCTCTGTGCGATGGCTGGCGCCCAGTCACTGCTTCGCCTGGCTGGCACGCACACAAAGAAAACTATGGGAGACAGATTGGGCCGACACACCAGCAGCATTTCATACAGAAGACCGTGCAGAGGAGACAAGCCATTTGCTCTGCATTGTAGTCGGTATAACAGGAAAGCGCTCATTTAGCCCTCCTGTCATACCTACTGGAATCTTTCCCTGAACTCATGTTAACTATAGTGAGTTTTTTTACAATTATCAATAGAATGTTTAGACTTTGTCTCGTGTTCCAGCTCCAGACTTTAAAACCCCTGTACTAGATTTTCAGTGATCTTCAAAACAATATTCATTGAATTGTCTTTGATCTTTGCATTTTTTACTGTTTGAATGAAAAAAAAACATGGTGTCATACTGTCTATTGTTTACCCACCTCTAGGTACTGCGGGATCTCTTCCACTACAAACCCGTCCTGACCAAGCAGCAGTTCCTCCAGTTTGGCTTTGCAGAAAGAAAGACCTGCATCCTCTGTGATGTCATTGCCTTCGCCCTGCAGAAACACAAAGAGCTCAGCAAAGGTAACAAGGTCAGTCTGTCTCCCTCAGCTTTGACGAGCCTAGAGCAAAGAGTATCATCAACAACATGTGTGGTTTGACATAATGATGACACGGTATTCACGGTTCAATTAACTATTGCACCCTCTTGATCAGACCATGTCTGTATTGTAATAGAGAATGTGTTCTCAACAGCCTGCCTGGTAAACGAAAAGGTCCATGTATTGCATCTGTGTGTGCTGCAGCCAAAGCCGAGACCTCGTTTTCAGGCCTCGAGTTCAGACTCCAAAAGTGAGGCTCTCCCATTTCAGGCTGACGCAATGAACCCCACGGCCACCACAGTAAGTCTTTGCCAAAGACATGACAGTGTAGACCGACAGATCTCAACTCTACACTTTATCAAAGAGGCCTGAGATAGCCTAGTTAAATAAAACATTTAAAAATAGTCCATTGTAATGCTGCATGAGTACATGGCCCGGCCTTAACATGACTAGCTGAGATGGTTCTTTCCCACAGTTGTCCCTAAGCAGGCCACTAGTGGAGAGACACATTGGTGGGGACTCCTGGGTCTCCTCTAGTAGAACCTCAGATAATGAAGAGTCTGAGGAGGAGGGGCTGGGACTGGAGGAGGTCCAGAACCAAACACTTACAGTCCCTCAAACAGTGAGTACCAGCATACTTCTCCACTATATAAGCACACACACACACACACACACACACACACACACACACACACACACAGCCCTTATCTCTGTAACACACAGCACTAAAGTGATACACACACACAGCCCTTATCTCTGTAACACACAGCACTAAAGTGACACACACACACACACACACTGACTGGATTGTGACCACCCCTCCAGGACCCGGCGGTAGAGGGGAGGTTGGCAGCGCTGGAGGCCCAGCTGCTGCAGGTCCAGACCAGGCTGGGGAGGCTCTCGGCCCTGGAGCTTCTAGAGAAGGCCTCGGCTGAGATCACTATAGACAAGCACCAGTGGGAGAACCTGGAGAGCAGAGTGCTACTGTTGGAGACCAGACTGACCCTGTCCACAGCCACGGCCCATGTAGGCTCTCGTGTGTGTGTGTGTGTGTGTGTGTGTGTGTGTGTGTGTGTCCCTATCCACTGCAAAGGGATTCTTGGATACTGTGTGTCTGCATGTGTCAACCATGGCCCAGGTAGGAAGTCTACATCACATCTGTCCGATCTGGAGACGCTTCTAAAGAACTCTCTGTACCTCTATCCGATGATAAGTAGAAGCAGATGTTGAACTAATGATGTCAGTCCATTCCAGAATGTCTACTGTATCTCTGTCTGCTGGTTAAAGATGGAAAAATTTACCGATTTCAAGGTTGTTTTTTCCCACTAGGAGTCGTCGTCACTTATCAATGGAGGTTGGAGTCATCACATGGCTGATAATGCAACAGAAGCCACAGGTTGGAACTGATTTTGACAATAAAAGTATCTTAGAGTATTGACGAGGCCATCATATACAACATATACAGTAATAGAAAGATACAATTCCCAGTGTGATATAAAAGTTCAACTGATGCTCACATACGCTTACAGAGTCAAGACCCAGTCCTCCAGAGAGCCTCCTACACAACTCTGGCTGTGAGCGTCCTCAGTCTTCCACCCCTTCCGCTAGCTATCCCATCAGCCTCTGTGTGACAACGGCACCTCCAGAGGTAATGGCAGATATTACAAGTAAATATATATACAGTTGAAGTCGGAAGTTTACGTACACTTTAGCCAAATACATTTAAACTCAGTTTTTCACAATTCCTGACATTTAATCCTAGTAAAAATTCCCTGTCTTAGGTCAGTTAGGATCACCACTTTATTTTAAGAATGTGAAATGTCAGAATAATAGTACTGTATAGAATTATTTACTTCAGCTTTAATTTCTATCATTACATTCCCAGTTGGTCAGAAGTTTAAAATACACTTAATTAGTATTTGGTAGCATTGCCTCTAAATTGTTTAACTTGGGTAAAATGTTTTGGGTAGGCTTCCACAAGCTTCCCAAAATAAGTTGGGTGAATTTTGTCCCATTCCTCCTGACAGAGCTGGTGTAACTGAGTCAGGTTTGTAGGCCTCCTTGCTCGCACACGCTTTTTCAGTTCTGCCCACAAATGTTCTATAGGATCGAGGTCAGGGCTTTGTGATGGCCACTCTAATACCTTGACTTCGTTGTCCCTAAGCCATTTTGCCACAACTTTGGAAGAATGCTTGGGGTCATTGTCCATTTGGAAGACCCATTTGCGACCAAGCTTTAACTTCCTGAATGATGTCTTGAGATGTTGCTTCAATAAATCCACATAATTTTCCTCCCTCATGATGCCATCTATTTTGTGAAGTGCACCAGTCCCTCCTGCAGCAAAGCACCCCCACAACATGATGCTGCCACCCCCGTGCTTCACGGTTGGGATGGTGTTCTTCGGCTTGCAAGCCTCCCCCTTTTTCCTCCAAACATAACGATGGTCATAAAGGCCAAACAGTTCTATTTTTGTTTCATCAGACGAGAGGACATTTCTCCAAAAAGTACGATCTTCGTCCCCATGTGCAGTTGCAAACCGCAGTCTGGCTTTTTAATGGCGGATTTGGAGCAGTGGCTTCTTCCTTTCTGAGCGGCCTTTCAGGTTATTTCGATATATGACTCGCTTTACTGTGGATATAGATCCTTTCGTACCCGTTTCCTCCAGCATCTTCACAAGGTCCTTTGCTGTTGTTCTGGGATTGATGTGCACTTTTCACACCAAAGTACGTTCATCTCTAGGAGAAAGACAGCTGCATGGTCCCGTGGTGTTTATACTTGCGTACTATTGTTTGTACAGATGAAATTGCTCCCCAGGATGAACCAGACTTGTGGAGGTCTTGGCTGATTTCTTTTGATTTTCCCATGATGTCAAGCAAATAGGCACTGAGTTTGAAGGTAGGCCTTGAAATACATCCACAGGTACACCTCCAATTGACTCAAATGATGTCAATTAGCCTACCAGAAGCTTCTAACGCCATGACATTTTCTGGAATTTTCCAAGCTGTTTAAAAGGCACAGTCAACTTAGTGTATGTAAACTTCTGACCCACTGGAATTGTGATACAGTGAAATAATCTGTCTGTAAACAATTGTTGGAAAATTGTGTCATGCACAAAGTAGATATCCTAACCGACATGCCAAAACTATAGTTTGTTAACAAGAAATTTGTGGAGTGGTTGAAAAAACGAGTTTTAATGACTTCAACCTAAGTGTATGTAAACTTCCGACTTCAACTGTATATATGTAATGGAAACATTAGAAGACTATTGTTGCTAGATTCAATCTAGAAATGACCTTAGAATTTTTACACCGATCTTCCGCAATACGGATTGAATCAAGCCCTTTGTTTTTAATTAATTCTTGACTCATTTTCTATAGGAGAATATGAAAGAAATTGGAAAGGATAGCTAACATGTAAGTACTGTAGATCTGTTCCCTCTGAGGTTAACCAAGGCTAATATACCATCTATTGTATATAAAATAATACTGAATTTATGTTTAACTTCATTATGTTTTGTTCTTCTCCCTTGTTTTAGGATGAAAGACACTTTCAGCATTTTAAGAAGTATAGAACCCTCAATGTAAATATCAACTTGTGTTCACAATCCATTAAATACAGTACCAGTCAAAAGTTTGGACACACCTACTACACCTATCATTCAAGGGTTCTTCTTAGTTTTTACTATTTTCTACATTGTAGAATAATAGTGAAGACATCAAAACTATGAAATAACACATGAAATCATGTAACAAAAAGTGTTAAACAAATCAAAATATATTTGTGATTCCTTAAAGTAGCCACCCTTTGGCATTCTCTCAACCAGCTTCACCTGGAATCACCTTTTGTCATTGTCCTGGTGAAAAACAAAAGATAGTCCCACTAAGCACAAACCAGATGGGATGGCAGATCGCTGCAGAATGCTGTGGTAGCCACGCTGGTTAAGTATGCCTTGAATTCTAAATAAATCACTGACAGTGTCACCAGCAAAGCACCATCACACCACCTCCATGCTTCACGGTGCGAACCACACAAGCTGAGATCATCCGTTCACCTACTCTGCGTCTCACAAAGACATGGCGGTTGGACCTAAAAATCTCAAATTTGAGCTCATCAGACCAAAAGACAGATTTCCACTGGTCTAATGTCCATTGGTTTTGATTCTTGGCCAAAACAAGTCTTCTTCTTATTGGTGTCCTTTTTAGTAGGGGTTTCTTTGCAGCACTTCGACCATGATGTTGAGATGTGTCTGTTACTTGAACTCTGAAGCATTTATTTGGGCTGCAATTTCTGAGGCTGGTAACTCTCTAAATCAACTTATCCTCTGCAGCAGAGGTAACTCTGGGTCTTCCTTTCCTCTGGCGGTCCTCATGAGAGCCATTTTCATCATAGCGCTTGATGGTTTTTGCGACTGCACTTTTCCGGATTGACTGACCTTAATGTCTTAAAGTAATGATGGACTTTCTCTTATTTGAGCTGTTCTGCCATAATATGTACTTCTGTATACTACCCCTACCTTGTCACAACACAACTGATTGGCTCATGCATTAAGAATGCAAAAAAAGAAATTCCACAACTTAATTTTTAACAAGGCACACTTGTTATTTGAACTGCATTCCAGGTGACTACCTCATGAAGCTGGTTGAGAGAATGCCAAATGTTTGCAAAGCTGTCATCAAGGCAAAGGGTGGCTACTTTGAAGAATCTCAAATATAAAATATTTAGATTTGTTAAACTTTTTTTGGTTACAACATGTTTCCATGTTTCCGTGTTATTCTATCACTCTTATTCTATAATGTAGAAAATTGTAAAAATATAGAAAAACCCTTTAATGAGTGTGTCAACTTCTGACTGGTACTGTAATTCTGTATTTTATTTGCACAAACAATTTACGTAGTGTCCGGTCTTGTGTAACCTTACTTACGCCACCCTGATTGAGTCTGAATACCCGTCAACTGAGGGCTCTATTCAATCCGTATCGCAGAAGTTCAGCATGTGAAATTTATAAGCAGTGTTCCCGCGTAAGCGGACACTACATTCACGGTAAACGCTGCATGTCAGATTAATTGGAAATTACCTTTTACATTTCTATCATGCAATCTGTAATTCTTCAGCGACGCAAATTGAATAGAGCCTTACGGTGTGTTGATGTCTAGTCTGCAGTTGCGCCTAAGCTGACATCCACTTGCTTGTATTTCCCTGGCCACTGAACTATGGATCTGACCAGTAGAGGTCACTAACAGACCTCTCTCTCTGAGATGTCTTCTTTGGCTATACTGGGCTGTACTCCAGCTCCCATTCAATCATCCTTCCTCCTCACAGTGGAGCTCTCCCAGGCCCTGTATGAACTGCAATGTATGAAGAAGGCTAGGAGAAAGGACACAAGGAATTCATAATTGAGTCTAATTCTGCTTCAAGTTTTCCTCATTCAGGCTGAGATTCAATTCAAGGCATGTTAAAAAGCAGTAGTTTCTCAAACCTCTCCTTGAGATCCCCAGACCTTTCATGTACTTGATCTATTCCAAAGCTAGCACACCTGAATCAGTTTGTCAAATATACTGAACAAAAATATAAATGCAACATGCAACAATTTCAGGGATTTTTACTGAGTTTAACACTTCATACAAGGAAATCAGTTAATTGAAATAAATTCATTAAGCCCTAATCTATGGATTTCAAATGACTGGGCCGGAACGGAGCCATGGGTGGGCCTGGGAGGGAATAGGCCCACCCACTGGGGAGCCAGGCCCAGCCAATCAGAATGAGTTTTTCCTCACATAAGGGCTTTATTACAGAACGAAGTACCCCTCAGTTTCATCAGCTGTCCGGTTGACTCGTCTCAGAGGATCCCGCAGGTGAAGAAGCCGGATGTGAAGGTCCTGGGATGGCATGGTTACATGTGGTCTGCGGTTGTGAGGCTGGTTGGGCGTACTGCCAAATTCTCTAAAACGACGTTGGAGGCGGCTTATGGTAGAGAAATAAACATTAAATTATGGCAACAGCTCTTTTGGGCATTCCTGCAGTCAGCATGCCAGTTGCACAATCCCTCAACTTGAGAGCTGCACATTTTAGTGGCCTTTTCTTGTCCCCAGCACAATGTGCACCTGTGTAATGGTCATGCTATTTAATCAGCTTCTTGATATGCTTATTTCCATATGCAGCAATGTACTGTGAATGTGGTCTTTGCTGACAAAGTCTCTTTAATTGAATCCTGGCCTAAATATAATAAAAAAACTATGACCAACGAGAGTTGTGGATCTAAAGAAATGGACGACGAAGTGTGCTGGAGCATGGTGCTTGCAACACCAGAGATTTGGCTTTGATTCCTATAAGCGCCATATAAGCTGTGGTGTAATCGAGGATTGGCCACAGTACAAACACTCAAGAGGCTGGTTAAAGGCAAAATATTGACTTTTAATGACAAACGTAGAAATACATGATCAAACTCTAAATCAAAAAGGTCTAGCTCTGTCAGAGCATAACATAGTCAATCAAACTGAACCAAAGACCTTCCTTCAAACAAAGGTCCATGCAGCTTGGACAGTCTTCAGCAGCTCCTGCTGCTCTCTAAGTGGCAAACCCCCAATCAGTGGTGTAAAGTACTGAAGTGTGTATATATATACACACACTGCTCAAAAAAAATAAAGGGAACACTAAAATAACACATCATAGATCTGAATGAATGAAATAATCTTATTCAATACTTTTCTTTACATAGTTGAATGTGCTGACAAAATCACACAAAAATTATCAATGGAAATCAAATTTATCAACCCATGGAGGTCTGGATTTGGAGTCACACTCAAAATTAAAAGTGGAAAACCACACTACAGCCTGATCCAACTTTGATGTAATGTCCTTAAAACAAGTCAAAATGAGGCTCAGTAGTGTGTGTGGCCTCCACGTGCCTGAATGACCTCCCTACAACGCCTGGGCATGCTCCTGATGAGGTGGCGGATGGTCTCCTGAGGGATCTCCTCCCAGACCTGGACTAAAGCATCCGCCAACTCCTGGACAGTCTGTGGTGCAACGTGGCGTTGGTGGATGGAGCGAGACATGATGTCCCAGATGTGCTCAATTGGATTCAGGTCTGGGGAACGGGCGGGCCAGTCCTTAGCATCAATGCCTTCCTCTTGCAGGAACTGCTGACACACTCCAGCCACATGAGGTCTAGCATTGTCTTGCATTAGGAAGAACCCAGGGCCAACCGCACCAGCATATGGTCTCACAAGGGGTCTGAGGATCTCATCTTGGTACCTAATTGCAGTCAGGCTACCTCTGGCGAGCACATGGAGGGCTGTGCGGCCCCCCAAAGAAATGCCACCCCACACCATGACTGACCCACCGCCAAACCGGTCATGCTGGAGGATGTTGCAGGCAGCAGAACGTTCTCCACGGCATCTCCAGACTCTGTCACGTGCTCAGTGTGAACCTGCTTTCATCTGTGAAGAGCACAGGGCGCCAGTGGCGAATTTGCCAATCTTGGTGTTCTCTGGCAAATGCCAAACGTCCTGCACGCTGTTGGGCTGTAAGCACAACCCCCACCTGTGGACGTTGGGCCCTCATACCACCCTCATGGAGTCTGTTTCTGACCGTTTGAGCAGACACATGCACATTTGTGGCCTGCTGGAGGTCATTTTGCAGGGCTCTGGCAGTGCTCCTCCTTGCACAAAGGCGGAGGTAGTGGTCCTGCTGCTGGGTTGTTGCCCTCCTACGGCCTCCACGTCTCCTGATGTACTGGCCTGTCTCCTGGTAGCGCCTCCATGCTCTGGACACTACGCTGACAGACACAGCAAACCTTCTTGCCACAGCTCGCATTGATGTGCCATCCTGGATGAGCTGCACTACCTGAGCCACTTGTGTGGGTTGTAGACTCCGTCTCATGCTACCACTAGAGTGAAAGCACCGCCAGCATTCAAAAGTGACCAAAACATCAGCCAGGAAGCATAGGAACTGAGAAGTGGTCTGTGGTCACCACCTGCAGAACCACTCCTTTATTGGGGGTGTCTTGCTAATTGCCTATCATTTCCACCTGTTGTCTATTCCATTTGCACAACAGCATGTGAAATTTATTGTCAATCAGTGTTGCTTCCTAAGTGGACAGTTTGATTTCACAGAAGTGTGATTGACTTGGAGTTACATTGTGTTGTTTAAGTGTTCCCTTTATTTTTTTTGAGCAGTGTATATTTTTTATAGTACTACTAAAGTCGTTTTTTGGGGTATCTGTACTTTACTATTTATATTTTTGACAACTTTTACTTCACTACATTCCTAAAGAAAATAATGTACTTTTTACTCCATACATTTTCCCTGACACCCAAAAATACTCGTTACATTTTGAATGCTTAGCAGGACCGGAAAATGGTCCAATTCACGCACTTATCAAGAGAACATCCCCTGGTCATCCCTACTGCCTCTGATCTGGCAGACTCATTAAACACACATGCTTTGTTTGTAAATGATGTCTGAGTGTTGGAGTGTGCCCCTGGCTATTAGTAAAACAATTAAATACATGTAATGGTGCTGTCTGGTTTGCTTAATATAAGTCATTTGAAATTATTTATACTTTTACTTTTGATACTTAAGTATATTTTAGCAATTACATTTACTGTTGATACTTAATTATATTTAAACTTTAGACTTTTACTCAAGTAGTATTTTACTGGATGACTTTTACTTGAGTCATTTTCTATGAAGGTATCTTTACAATTGGGTACTTTTTCCACCACTGCATTACTGAATTTATTAACGGAGTCAAAAAACAAAAGTGTTCAAATGTGTCTTGATTTACATGTTTGTATATTTCACATACAAAATCTTTATATTTCACACATTAAGCACATACAAACATGCAGTGCTTTATTTCCCTGACCACAGTGTGATGTATGGACTTGACCACTAGAGTTCACTAACAGACAGCTATACAGTATATTCTAGCTGACATTATTAATTCATGTTTCATTGTTGTCCTCTAGTGGTCATTCTATGTATAAGAGAACAATACATCTGTCTTATCCTTCACTGCTACTTTGAATATTTGCAAAGTGCTCTGTGAGATGGAATGTTTTCAGAGCAAATTGCCACTCTAAGTCTGAATGGTCACCCCTTGTTCTAGAGACAGCAAGTTAGAAGAGAGCTAGCCTAACCTCTCAGACCTTTCTCTCTCTGTCTCTCCTTCCCTCTTACCTGTTGTTTAGCTCAGCTCCCAGGCCTCTAGCTGGCTGAAGGTGTTGGAGAGGTGAAACATCCAGGTCATGTGGGGACCTGTCTGGAAGGATGTACACATTAGTATTTTGGAACAGAGCCTGCTATTGCAAATCCAAGGCACTGTTCCTGAACATTGTTATTGACTTTCAGTGTGAGTCAGGAGTAAGTGTGTGACGCAGCTCAGCAAAAACATGGGTAGATCAGAGGTGAGCCCTGACAGTGGAGGTGGTCTGTGTGTCTGTCTCTAGTTTGTTTGTGTGCGTGTGTCTGCTTGTTTGTGTGTGTGTGTGTGTGTGTGTGTGGAGCAGCTTACCGTGATGCTGGGAGCTCAGCAGGGGGTGCCAGCTGGCAGAGTGAGACCACACAGTCTCTGTGGTAAAGTCTGATCATAGACCTATAGAGCGAGAACCAAAAGTAGCAGATACACACATTCCTCCTTTAGACTCAACAAACAGCATGTAGCTGCTTTAAAAACACCCCCACGTCCCTCCTTTCCTCCCCCAAATCCAACAGGAGACCCTGGACCACCCCTAGCAATCCCCCATACTGAAACACCCAGTCTGGGTTACTACAGGACTGCTGCGGCCTGACTGACACCTGCCCTACCCAGATGTGGCTAAGCCGGGGGAGAAGTCCTTAATCACTTCTCCACTGGTATGTTTCCTCAAGATTGTTCCCTAAACCCTGCTTGTTTTTACTGGCTATGTGTGAGGGTTTTAATTTTATGTTCTGTACTGTGCATCCTGTGTTTTCTGTGTGTGTTGACTGTTATTGGGATTATGTGGTTATGTCTTGCTGTATCAAGAGAAATTCCTCTCCCAAGAAAAAGAAAGTTCTATGAATTGAATACAACACATGACTAAAGAGTACAATGAAGCACTGTTGTGATCTCCTGCCTGAACAAACACATCTCTTGCATTGTGTAGAGTTGAAGAGAGCCGCTCCATTTCAGCTTAAAGTAATTACCCGGAGCTGTAGGGCTTTTGGAAGGGGAGGAAGTGTATTCACTAGAAACATACACCATCCCTCCTTAATGTCGATATTTATTGAATAAAGGGAAGCGCTCCAAGGCTAATGCATGTTGAATGAAGCCCATTGATTCCATCAATCATTTTCTTTGCAATTGTCTTCTCAGTCATCAGTTTAGCTCAATATGAATTGCAGTTAAACGGTCAATCCTCCAAGGCATTAGGTTGGATTATTATTAAGAAAACATTTTGCTGTCATAATTTGAATGTTTTCTTGTTTTATGGACTTGACTGTGAACCAATATGCTTCTTCAACCCTAAAGGAATGTGTCTTTTACAGCAGAAAGGCCTACTCCTGTCCAACAAGGAATAAACAAACTATGCCATCTGTTCACTCCAAAGTGTATTACTGATAAAAGGCTCTAATATTATGTCTGTGTTGTCGTATTGCTACAACATACCTACTGTACTGTAAGTCCAACACCATCTGCTCAAGTCAAATCAAAGTTTATTTGTCACGTGCGTCGAATACAACAGGTGTAGACCTTACAGTGAAATACTTACTCACAGGCTCTAACCAACAGTGCAAAAAAGGTATTATGTGAACAATAGGTAAGTAAATAAATAAAAACAACAGTAAAAAGACAGTGAGAAAAAAAAAACAGTAGCGAGGCTGCCTACAGGCACTGGTTAGTCGGGCTGATTGAGATAGTATGTAGATGTGGTTAAAGTGACTGCATATATGATGAACAGAGAGTAGCAGTAGCGTAAAAGAGGGGGTGGCGGGACACAATGCAGATAGCCCGGTTAGCCAATGTGCGGGGGCACTGGTTGGTCGGGCCAATTGAGGTAGTATGTACATGCATGTATAGTTAAAGTGACTATGCATATATGATAAACAGAGAGTAACAGCAGCGTAAAAGAGGGGTTGGGGGGCACACAAAGCAAATAGTCCAGGTAGCCATTTGATGACCTGTTCAGGAGTCTTATGGCTTGGGGGTAAAAACTGTGAGAAGCCTTTTTGTCTTAGACTTGGCACTCCGGTACCGCTTGACATGCGGTAGTAGAGAGAACAGTCCATGACTGGGGTGGCTGTGGTCTTTGACCATTTTTAGGGCCTTCTTTCGACACCGCCTGGTGTAGAGGTCCTGGATGGCTGGGAGCTTAGCCCCAGTGATGTACTGGGCCGTACGCACTACCCTCTTGCGGTCGGCGGCCGAGCAATTGCCAGACCAGTCAGGATGCTCTCGATGTTGCAGCTGTAGAACCTTTTGAGGATCTGAGGACCCATGCCAAATCCTTTTAGTTTCCTGAGGGGGAATAGGCTTTGTCGTGCCCTCTTCACGACTGTCTTGGTGTGTTTGGACCATTCTAGTTTGTTGGTGATGTGGACACCAAGGAACTTGAAGCTCTCAACCTGCTCCACTACAGCCCCGTCGGTGAGAATGGGGGCGTGCTCTGTCCTCGTTTTCCTGTAGTCCACAATCATCTCCTTAGTCTTGGTTACGTTGAGGGATAGGGTGTTATTCTGGCACCACCCGGTCAGGTCTCTGACCTCCTCCCTATAGGCTGTCTCGTCGTTGTCGGTGATCAGGCCTACCACTGTTGTGTCGTCTTCAAACTTAACGATGGTGTTGGAGTCGTGCCTAGCCATGAAGTCGTGGGTGAACAGGGAGTACAGGAGGGGACTGAGCACGCACCCTTGGGGGGCTCCAGTGTTGAGGATCAGCGTGGCAGATGTGTTGCTACCTACCCTCACCACCTGGGGGTGGCCCGTCAGGAAGTCCAGGATCCAGTTGCAGAGTGAGGTGTTTAGTCCCAGGATCCTTAGCTTAGTGATGAGCTTTGAGGGTACTATGGTGTTGAACGCTGAGCTGTAGTCAATGAATAGCATTCTCACATAGGTGTTCCTTTTGTCCAGGTGGGAAAGGGCAGTGTGGAGTGCAATAGAGATTGCATCATCTGTAGATCTGTTTGGGCGGTATGCAAATTCAATTGGAGTGGGTCTAGGGTTTCTGGGATAATGGTGTTGATTTGAGCCATTACCAGCCTTTCAAAGCACTTCATGGCTACGGACGTGAGTGCTACGGGTCTGTAGTCATTTAGGCAGGTTGCCTTGGTGTTCTTGGGCACAGGGACTATGGTGGTCTCCTTGGAACATGTTGGTATTACAGACTCAGTCAGGGACATGTTGAAAATGTCAGTCAAGACACCTGCCAGTTATTCAGCACATGCCCGGAGCACACATCCTGGTAATCCATCTGGCCCCGCAGCCTTGTAGCTGTTTCAATAGCAAATCCCTTCCCTCCATATATACAAAAATATAAACACAACATGCAACAATTTCAATGATTTTAATGAGTTGCAGTTCACATAAGGAAATCAGTCAATTGAAATAAATTCATTAGGCCCTAATCTATGGATTTCACATGACTGGGAATACAGATATGCATCTGTTTTTCACTTTCACTGTACCTTAAAAAAAGGTAGGGCGTGGATCAGAAAACCAGTCAGTATCTGGTGTGATAACCATTTGCCTCATGCAGCGCGACACCTCTCCTTCGCATAGAGTTGATCAGGCTGTTGATTGTGGCCTGTAGAATGTTGTCCCACTCCTCTTCAATGGCTTTGCAAAATTGCTGGTTATTGGCGGGAACTGGAACACGCTGTCGTACACGTCGATCCAGAGCATCCCAGACATGCTCAATGGGTGACATGTCTGGTGAGTCAGCAGGCCATGGAAGACATTTTTAGCTTTCAGGAATTGTGTACAGATCCTTGAGATGTGGGGCCGTGCATTATCAGGCTGAAACATGAGGAGATGGTGGTGGATGAATGGCACGAAAATGGGCCTCAGGATCTCATCACAGTATCTCTGTGCATTCAAATTTCCATCGATAAAATTTGAATGTGTTCGTTGTCTGTAGCTTCTTCAGTTGTGAAAACCCACAGTTTCATCAGCTCTGGTGGACATTCCTGCAGTCAGCATGCCTATTGCACACGCCCTCAAAGCTTGAGACATCTGTGGCATTGTGTAGTGTGACAAAACTGCACATTTTAGAGTGGCCTTTTATTGTCTCCAGCACAAGGTGCACCTGTGTAATGATCATGCTGTTTAATCAGTTTCTTGATATGCCACACCTGTCAGGTGGATGGATTATCTTGGCAAAGGAGAAAAGCTCACTAACAGGGATGCTAACAAATTTGAGAGAAATAAGCTTTTTGTACGTATTAAACATTTCTTGGATCTTTTATTTCAGCTCATGAAACACAGGACTAACACTTTACATGTTGCGTTTATATTTTTGTTCAGTATCTATGCCATTCAGCTTATCCAAAGCAACTTACAGTCATACATTTTATATATGGGTGGTCCTGGGAATCAAACCCACTATGCTGGCTTTGTTAGCACCATGCTCTACCAATTGAGCTACAGTTTTTAACTGAAAGCCAGATACCATCAGAGTCCCAATTCACTCTGCTCTAAAACAAATACACTTGCCACTGCTATGATTCATGATGTAATCACAATGTGTCTCAAGACTAAGAGCCCCAGAGGATGATATTAAGACCGAGTGAGAGAGAGGGAAAGAAGTTCATAGTGAATGTGTCATTATCTTTTGTTGATTAGGCTTGGCTGGAACACATGGCTCTGTCTGTCACTCCCCACATCTACCTTAATCTGCATCTCCACTCCAGCCTTCATCAGTCACAGCAGTACTGAGAAAACAGACCGAACGAGAGAAAGAACGAGAGAGGGAAGAAGGAGAGATAATCTAAGAGGGAGCTGGCACTCGGCACATTCATTCAGGGTCCTGAGTGTGTGTGTGTGTGTGTGTGAGGGTGCTATATGCCTCTGTGTGCGCCCCGCCAATCCTACCTCCTCTCACACCAGTCCACATTCAAGTTCATTTCCCCCCACTAATTAGCTGGATCTCAAGCGTGCCCATGAACTCTTTACCTTTCTGATTGGTTAGCCCCATAGCAGACAGACATGGCAGGCACCGGTGCTGCTTGGGCAACTGCTCCGCCCACAACCGTAAGGCTCTCCAGAGGGTAGTGAGGTCCGCACAACGCATCACCGGGGGTAAACTACCTGCCCTCCATGACACCTACAGCACCTGATGTCACAGGAAGGCCAAAAAGATCATCAAGGACAACAACCATCCGAGCCACTGCCTGTTCACCCCGCTATCATCCAGAAGGCAAGGTCAGTACAGGTGCATCAAAGCTGGGACAGAGAGACTGAAAAACAGCTTCTATCTCAAGGCCATCAGACTGTTAAACAGCAATCACTAACATTGAGTGGCTGCTGCCAACATACTGACTCAAATCTCTAGCCACTTTAATAATAAAAAATTGGATGTAATAAATGTATCACTAGCCACTTTAAACGATGCCACTTTATATAATGTTTACACATCCTACATTACTCATCTCATATGTATATACTGTACTCTATACCATCTACTGCATCTTGCCTATGCCGTTCGGCCATTGCTCATCCATATATTTATATGTACATACTCGTATTCATTCCTTTACACTTGTGTGTATAAGGTAGTTGTTGTGAAATTGTTAGATTACTTGTTAGATACTACTGCATGGTCGGAACTAGAAGCACAAGGATTTCCCTACACTCACATTAACATCTGCTAACCATGCGTATGTGACAAATACAATTTGATTTGGTTAGGTAGGGCCCCGCGGCCACTAGGGGGACTTCATTGGAGGGGGGACCTCAGTCGTGGGTTCTCAACTTACTGTTGAAATTTAGCATGGAAGAATACACCACGTGCAATTTCGAAATTTGGTAACTAGTGCATCAGCAGTTTTTCTTGTGTTATGTCAGTCACTGAAAGTCACTCATGTCGATAAGATTGCTAGGTAAGTTAGTCTAGCCATCTGTCTTAACCTTCATGGCTGAACCATATCCCGCTTTGGACCCCTGTGTAAGAACATCCAGTCATTGTTGATTTGATTCACATTAAGATTCCGTTATTATCTTGCCTAACATTTGTCTCGGTTCCAAGCCGGTCATCCTGCGGACGATTTACCTACTTCACGCCGAGGATTGTTTTTCTAACACTCCAATTTAACTCCACCGTTTCTCCTCATTGTTTTGTTCCAAAAAGAATTTCCTCTGCTCGATCTAATGATTGATTGCAAATTTACTCTTATTTCTCACTCTCTCGGCCAATAGAAGCCAAGTTGTTATAGTTGGACCTGGGCCAAAAGCCCCTTGGGTTGCCAATCAAAACAGTTTCCACAGGGCTATGGGAAGTCCTACAATAACATCTTATCATTGTGAGCGAGCACACTAGGCGAGCTGTGGAGGTCACTCGGACATGGAGTTGAAAAATAAACACTGCCACTCTATCTCACACTGTGAATGTGCTGCTGAGGTCACTGCCCGAGCAGACACTACAAACGACAGTGGACTGTTGGCAGTACCTTCATCAGAGTCTGGGTAAATAAGACTATAGAAAGGAAAGAGGCACATTCGCCCACTACACACCACAAATCAGTGGTGAAAACATATTTGTCCAGGAAAAACAAATCAAATATATCTGTTCTATCATGACCGTTGTGAAACAGAAACAGCATCTGCTGCAAAGGCCAGCCGGATTGTCAGACCTTGTGGCAACAGGCCAGTCATCATGGTTGAAAAACATGGCTGGGATAAAGGCTGTTTAGAGAATAAATAACACAAGACTATCTCGCCGAGCAGAGGGTTTGTAGAGTTTTTATAGAATGCTGAACCAATGTAAGCCCTTCTGCCTCTGTTTACATTGAAGATATCTCAGCCCCGAGCAACGCTGGGAGTTGGCAGGGAGTTGTACGCTCTCTTTCGTTCCCACCATAGTTTGTAAAGAACATGTTAACTTACCTCTTGTAGTTCTTATCTTAAATCGGTTCCGAACCCCTCCAAAACAATAACTACATCCTGTGGTCGATAACCATTCAACCACGGCGGAGGATAGGACAAGGTCACACACGTTTCCGTAAACATCTAGACATTTCTGAAGCAAGGCGTCATGTAATGCAGTTTAAATGATAAACAGAGCGTAAAGGAGTAAACTTCCATGAACGAGTGAGAATGTCTCTCACACTTTTTCTAACGGATAGCCAGTAGTTAGAGCCTAAGGGGATTTTCAATGGATGCATGTTCTTTTAAATTGGGCCTTTATTTTTGGATGCCTAATTTTATCCCTGGCTGTCAATCATCATTGCTACATTTGCTCCATGTTGTCATATCATTCTTGCGAAACCAACAATGCTGGGGAAGTTCACGGCTCGACTTCCAGACATACAGATATACTCATATTGTTTCTCTACGACCTTGGACCTTTTGGTTGCTTTTCAGTTCTCTAAAGCAGAGGCACTAATACCACACCATGCTCTGAGTCAACTTAATTACTATGCAACAGGAATTTGATAATGTTCTGCTTTACTCGCTCCATAGGAATACTGACAAAATATTGTGTTGGCTTATATGGGTTAAAGGGGCGTTCTATTCAGACCGTGAAGGAAGTTCTGTTGACGTTTGCCAATCAGATTAAATGGCAGCCAGTCAGTGACCTTGTCTGGTAGGTATTGTCTGTGTTTGCAGCCTAACCTTCTCACACAGGCACCATCCCTCCACCACCAATTAGCAGCCAATCTTACAAGGCAACAGTTTGCTTCATGAGTTTGGTGTAGTCCTGCTGATATCGATAACTTGCTGCCAGAACATGCTGCTTTGACCTAACAGTAACAGTAGTTGGTTGAAATGAAGAGAATCATCATAGTCAAAAATAGAATAGGGAAATCAATTTTGGCAGCGGTGACTCAACTATAAATCATTTCCACTGTGCCATTTTCTCCTCAGACAACACAAGCAATGAGTCACAGGAGTTCACGAGAACCTTACAGGAGAGAAAGTCCCCATGTTGTTGTGTGCTAGTTCTATGTGTCCAGAAGAGCGGGATCCAACTGGGCACACACGTCATTTAAATTCAATTACGTTGAACCAACGTGAATAGACGTGGAATTGACATCTGTGCCCAGTGGGATACCACTTATCCTTAGTGGTGGAAAAGTACCCGATTTTCATACTTGAATGAAAGTAAATATACCTTCATAGAAAATTGTAAATAAAAGTGAAAGTCACCCAGTACAATCCTACTTGAGTAAAAGTCAAAGTATTTGGTTTGAAATATACTTAAGTATCAAACGTAAATGTAATTCCTCATACTTAAGTACAAAAAGTAAGCGTATAAATTATTCCATATTTCTTGTATTAAGCAAACCGGACGGCACCATTTTAGCCAGGGGCACACTCCAACACTCAGACATCATTTACAAACAAAGCATGTGTATTTAGTGACTTCGCCAGATCAGAGGCAGTAGGGATGACCAGGGATGTTCTCTTGATAAGCGCGCGTGAATTGGACCATCTTCCTGTCCTGCTAAGCATTCAAAATGTAACGAGTACTTTTGGGTGTCAGAGAAAATGTATGGAGTAAAAAAGTACATTATTGTCTTTAGGAATGTAGTGAAGTAAATGTAAAAGTTGTCTAAAAATATTAAAAGTAAAGTACAGACCCCAAATAACGACTTAAGTAGTACTTTAAAGTATTTTTACTTAAGTACTTTACACCACTGATTTTCCTAGTGTGTTCTACCCATCTGTCTCCTCTTTCCACTGCACCACACATTAAGGCTAGTCACAGTACTTTACACAAGGTCAAGCTGATGCACCTACTTCACAGTAATACAACAAAGACATGCACACACACCACACACACACTGCACTACAAAGCCCAGCCATTTAAAGATCATATCACTAAATGACAGAGGGAAATCTGAAAATAATGTGCAGACAAAATGTTTTTATAAATCCTGTGTTGAACTGCCAGTGACAGTACTGTAAAGTAGTCATCATAGTGCTTACACAAGACTAACATAATGCTAACGTTGACATCAACTTTATGCATTTTGTTTATGCGGACATTGTGTTGCGTTACACAATGTTGAAAGAAACACTATGGCTAAATGTATGAAGGGTGGTTGAAAGGTTTCTGGTCTTTCTTACTGCCTGTTATCAAATGTATCGATTACTGTATTCTCTGGCATGTTGTGGGGGTTACCCTAGAAGATGGCAGTCATTGTGTCACTGGTTTTCACCAGGATTCCCTGGATGAAACTAGGGCTGATCCTCAAGGGGTTTACCCATAGAGAATGATAGAGGCCCTTATGGCCAAAAGGCCAGTTTAGCATGGGGGCTTTCACCATGCTGTTTTTGTTGCCATTTTAAGTAGCCAAAGTAGTCAACTGGGTGGCGATTCCTATGGGTTGTAGCCTCAATGGCACCGCCCATGCTGTCACAGGTTCTATAATGGCACAGATATAAAGATGAGTCCTCTATCTAGCTCTATTGGTTTACCCTTCCCATGAGTTTCTTCATAGACAGTAGTCATCTTGTTGCTCAATATTTGTTGATGAACCAGATCTAATAAAAGCATTTCCATAGTATAAAAAGTCAACACGAATCACTGTAAGAATAAGAAAGAGTCTACGGGTAAACAAGAACTTAAGAACTCACCTTTGACTCAGGTAAAGAGGCTTGGTTCTTCATGTGATGAAAAAGTCTTCGCTGTGGATCCATGCAGGTGCACAGCCTAGTGAAGATCACAAGAGGGCTCTGTCTCCTACTTCCTACAATGGGCGCGTTCCTGTGCTCAGGCGTTGTCGACGCATGCCAGATCTTACAACGCCTGGATAGGTATTTTATGTATCAGCTAAACACATCATGTGTTATAGCAATCTGGT
The DNA here is from genome assembly GCA_030435695.1 of Brachymystax lenok tsinlingensis. Taxonomy (NCBI): domain Eukaryota; kingdom Metazoa; phylum Chordata; class Actinopteri; order Salmoniformes; family Salmonidae; genus Brachymystax; species Brachymystax lenok. Next base: position 23,290,231 of record CM059810.1, read on the forward strand.
GCCCGACTGCACAGTTGATTACATGGCGCTCGGCTATCGGAGGATGCATGCAACGTCTGAGCAGTATCACTGTGAGGCTTTAGCTCTTTCTGCATGGTCTAAAAGGCCTGTCCTCTCTCCTCATTCATTTCACTGATCTGAAAGAACCGACCAGAAGGGTATACTACAAAGCTGGATCAATGAGTTAGCCAGCTAACCTTGATAAACATCCAGAAATAACTATTTATTTTCTGGTTCATTTAAGAAAGCTGAACTTGGATATGTGTTATTGGTTGTCGAGTCAATTAGACCATGCCAATTTCAAGTTTTATTTTAAAATTGAAACATTTTTCCAGAAGATTTAGGCAAATTAGCTAGCTGGCTAACTCATTGATGCTGCTTTATAGCATATCCCTCTGGTGAAAGCCAGCCTAATGATGGGCTTCCACCATTTTGTTTACACCTGTCAAGGCTTTTCCAATCAGTGTATCTGAGTAAACTGAGGTGGAGCTTTAGCTTTCATCTGTCCAATTGTCTTGCCAACCTTATAAAAGGTCCTGTCTGGTTCAGACGGGAAAGAGTTTGAAGCTACCACCAACAACATCGTTGTGAGTTCAATTCCCACTGGTGCATGTTGAAAGGGCCATATTCCCATCAAGGGCTGCTCTGTGGAAGGAAACCTCTCTCTAAATATCTAATTAATCACTGAGCCATACTTCTCAAAAGCCGTTTTTATACCTTTGTCCTGATCTTGTCCACATTCTGACTGTGCCCACAGTTGTAGACGATTAAAAGCTTGTGATCAGATCTTCCGACCACCTCCAGAGGTAGTCAGGGACCCATTGTGTCTGGATATCTTACAAGTGTAGACGGATCTGGAAATCATTGACAGGTGGCACCATTGACTTATGGCGTCAATGTGTTTCTTAAAATAGATAATTAAATATTATTTTGAAAGAATAACTGTCAAATAATGTGCATACAGGCAGAGACCAGGAAATCTAGTCACAATGTGGACACAGTAGACGGATAAAAGACACATTTGTCTTTTATCAGAATGTGGATAAGATCAGGACAAAGGACGCCATGTTTTTACCTGGGACAGAGCCATGGTATTTGAACTTTCACCAGGTGCATTCTGTAAACATCTGGAGGTGTATGCATTTCTAAAAGCAGGTTGGGGAATTCAGCTTTTACACCTTTGACTCTAAGCCAACATTTAATGACATTTCTAATAAATCACTGAGTTTATTTAATGAAAATAACTGAAAAATATATTTTGAGTAATTTACTTCCCTGAGCCTCAGTTGACCCTTGAAATGCTTAGTCCGATCGTGTGGGCATTAGGAAACAAATTGAAATATATTTACATGCACAGCCCTGATTGGCTGATAGGATGGTCTAGAATCCACCCCCGTAACCAGATGAGCAGTCATTGGTCTATTATAATCATGATGTGGGCCAAATGTTCCATCCCACCTTAACAGGCTGAAATTTCTGGCATTTTTTTCAAACAGCTCTTACACAAAAGGGGTATTATCATAATTTTTACAATTTCAGAGTGTTATTTTTACCTCATAGTGTGGAAATATCATAAACAATGTGTTTTTAACTGAACTACCCCTTTAAGGCGTGGTTGCTGTGACATTGCACACCATCAGCAACCATATTAGGATATGTAACCTTCTCTTGTACAAATTACTTTCATCATCATTCTTCAACACCCTGATACACGGAAATACCATATTATCACATGCACTTTAGTCATTGTGTAGTTTGCATTCAACAGTGTGATGAATACATCATGCGTACATACGATTCTGAGTAAACAGCTACGTGCGTCATTTGAGCACAATGTGAGTTTTGAACAGGAGAGAGTACATCCAGTCTAATTCACAGCGGTTGAGAGGTAGAGTTAGATATAGGTTTACAACCGGTGGTGTTAACCTAATGATATGATTTCAACTATAAAGTTCACACCCAGCTCCTAGTCAATGTAGCCACCCTATCATTACATATGGCCTAGAAGCCCAACAACAGCAGAGAGAACATTCACACACACACACATTCCATCACTATGCCATTCCACCCATCTCTCCATTTAATAAGGACCTATGACATAATTAGGCAGACATATTATCGTACTTAGCATGGGTGTGTTGTATTGTATCACATTGTATAAGTAGTCTTGCACGAGCCTTGTCTTGTGCAAGCCAGAATGGCTCATAGGAGCAGGAGTCTGTTCTGCACCCTGAGGCAGAATGATGTACAAGTACACCCCCTGGACAGGACTCTAGTCTATCGCAGGGCCTTACCACCAATTTATCTCTTTAAAGCTGCAATATGTAACTTTTTGGGCAACCTGACCACATTCACATAGAAATGTGAGTTATAAATCTGTCATTCTCACTGAAAGCAAGTCTAAGAAATGGTAGATATGTTCTATGTGCGTTATTTCTATGCTTCCATTCCTAAGTTTTGTTCTTGCATATTTTACTTTTAGTTTTGTACACTAGCTTCAAACAGCTGAAAACGCAACATTTTGGGTTATTGAAAATATATTTTACAGTGGTTTAGACGTTACAATGATTCTCCCCACTATTGCTTGTTTTGTCACATAAACTGAAATTAGGCGAGCTATTACAATTTTAGCAGCCAGGAAATGGCTGAGCGATTTCTGCATATTGCAACTTTAATGCTGAGTGCCAGGCAGAGACACTCTAACCATAAGGCCGCAAAGTTGGTCTGTAACACATGTAGGGATGCAAAATTCTGGCTTTCCCAAAATTACCAAGTTTTCCAGAAATCTTGGTTGGAGGATTTCAGATTTCTGGCTCATTTCCTTCTGATTTTTGTGCTGCTAGAATTGACTATAACTTATTTTGATGGGCGTCTGTCCGTTAGAAGTTTGACCAATGGGTGTACAGCTAATTCTGCTCCCCAGGGGACCCCATAGGCTCGCATGGATAGGCAGAGTGGAAGGTAAAGACAAAATGATGAACCTGGGACATTAAAACTGGCGGATTTCCTGGAAACTGAGGAGTCCATTCATATTGAATATGTCTTTGAAAGTATAAATACCCTTCCTAGACCATTAATCTGATATAAATGGTTTCTTACGTGCTAAGAATTCTTTATTATGCCATATTGGAGAGTTTAAATGCCATTTAAGATTAGATCTCATATGCTTCTCTATAGTTTTATACACATTTACTGAGTATGCTGTAATGGGTCCAAACAAGAATGCACCGTTTTTAGGAGTCGATCCATAAAATAATAAATATTGTAATCTAATTGGTGAAACTATTGACTCTTCTATAGCATGGAAAGGAACAGATGCCTCTGGGTTTAATCAGGTCTTCAGGAAATTCATTTGGAATGATAGGTGATAAAACGTTTGATTTGGACCTGCAAGTCCACCTGATGCTTCTGTTCTCTGTAGTGTTGCGTATTTAATCTGTGGTCTCTTTCTCCCCCAAATGAACTTCTTTATGACAGAGTCAAGTTTAGACCAATAGTCTATAGGAGGAGGCAGTGGTAACATGGAACTCATAAAATTGATACGAGGGAGGATATTCATTTTAATAAATGAGAGCATGCAAAGACGTGGCCATAGCAGACCATCTTTTCATGCCTTTTTTGATATTTTGAAAGGTTTCTAAGTAGTTCTTCCTGCCAGTAGTGTGAATAGAGGGGGATATGTAATGCCAAAGTAGGTGATTTGTTTCTTCACTGGGATCATGGGTGGTAGTTGCACGCTTCCCATAGCTGAGTTAAGAGGTAGTAGAGCTGATTTAGACCAGTTGATCTTGTAACCAGACCATGAGCTGAATGCTTTGAAAATAGACATTATTGGCTGGAAGGATTTCTGAGCATTTGCGACGTAGAGCATTATGTCATCTGCATTCAGAGAAATTGCTTGTTCAGTTGGTTTGATTTTGATATGTGAGGAAGCCACATTTTGACGTATGTTTTGTACCAGTGGTTCAAGAGAGAGAGCAAATAGCATAGGGGAGGTGGGACAACCCTTTTTACTTTTACCCTTTTTTTCTCCCCAATTGGTAGTTATGGTCTCGCTGCAACTCGGGAGAGGACGAAGGTCGAGATCCATGCCTCCTCTGAAACACGACCCTGCCAAGCTGCACTGCTTCTTGACACACTGCTCGCTTAACCCGGAAGCCAGCCGGACCAATGTGTCGGAGGAAGCACCATCCACTGCGATGCAGTGCCTTAGACCGCTGCGCCGCTCGAGAGGCCTCTCCTTTGGTATTTTGGGTTATTTTATTAGGATCCCCATTAGCTGTTTGTGAAAGCAGCAGATACTCTTCCTGGGGCCACAGGAAACATAAAACCAGATTTTAATTTCTTAGGATCCCCATTAGTCGACGACAATGGCGACAGCTAGTCTTACTGGGGTCTGACATATATAACGAAAAAGACATTACAGACAAAAGACTTTACAATTTACATACATTGAAAAACATTAACATGTAGTGTGTTTATCAGTTCCACATACATGTTAGTACATACACACAACAAGTAGGTCACATGGGGGAGAGGCATTGTGCCATGAGGTGTTGCTTTATTTGTTTTTTTGAAACCAGGTGTGCTGTTTACTTGCGCTGTATAAGATGGAAGGGAGTTCCATGCACTCATGGCTGTGTATAATACTATATGATTCCTTGAATTTGTTCTGGACCTGGGGACTGTGAAAAGACCCCTCGCGGTATGTCTGGTGAGGTACAGTGAGGCAAAAAAGTATTTGATCCCCTGCTGATTTTGTCCGTTTGCCCACTGACAAAGAAATGATCAGTCTATAATTTTAATGGTAGGTTTATTTGAACAGTGAGAGACAGAATAACAACAAAAAAATCCAGAAAAACAAATGTGAAAAATGTTATAAATTGATTTGCATTTTAATGAGGGAAATAAGTATTTGACCCCTCTGCAAAACATGACTTAGTACTTGGTGGCAAAACCCTTGTTGGCAATCACAGAGGTCAGACGTTTCTTGTAGTTGGCCACCAGGTTTGCACACATCTCAGGGGATTTTGTCCCACTCCTCTTTGCAGATCTTCTCCAAGTCATTAAGGTTTGAGGCTGACATTTGGCAACTCGAACCTTCAGCTCCCTCCACAGATTTTCTATGGGATTAAGGTCTGGAGACTGGCTAGGCCACTCCAGGACCTTAATGTGCTTCTTCTTGAGCCACTCCTTTGTTGCCTTGGCCGTGTGTTTTGGGTCATTGTCATGCTGGAATACCCATCCACGACCCATTTCCAATGCCCTGGCTGAGGGAAGGAGGTTCTCACCCAAGATTTGACGGTACATGGCCCCGTCCATCGTCCCTTTGATGCGGTGAAGTTGTCCTGTCCCCTTAGCAGAAAAACACCCCCAGCATAATGTTTCCACCTCCATGTTTGACGGTGGGGATGATGTTCTTGGGGTCATAGGCAGCATTCCTCCTCCTCCAAACACAGCGAGTTGAGTTGATGCCAAAGAGCTCCATTTTGGTCTCATCTGACCACAACACTTTCACCCAGTTGTCCTCTGAATCATTCAGATGTTCATTGGCAATCTTCAGATGGGCATGTATATGTGCTTTCTTGAGCAGGGGGACCTTGCAGGCGCTGCAGGATTTCAGTCCTTCACGGCGTAGTGTGTTACCAATTGTTTTCTTGGTGACTATGGTCCCAGCTGCCTTGAGATCATTGACAAGATCCTCCCGTGTAGTTCTGGTCTGATTCCTCACCTTTCTCATGATCATTGCAACTCCACGAGGTGAGAACTTGCATGGAGCCTCAGGCCGAGGGAGATTGACAGTTCTTTTGTGTTTCTTCCATTTGCGAATAATCGCACCAACAGTTGCCACCTTCTCACCAAGCTGCATGGCGATGGTTTTGTAGCCCATTCCAGCCTTGTGTAGGGCTACAATCGTGTCCCTGACATCCTTGGAGAGCTCTTTGGTCTTGGCCATGGTGGAGAGTTTGGAATCTGATTGATTGATTGCTTCTGTGGACAGGTGTCTTATATACAGGTAACGAGCTGAGATTAGGAGCACTCCCTTTAAGTGTGCTCCTAATCTCAGCTCGTTACCTGTATAAAATACACCTGGGAGCCAGAAATCTTTCTGATTGAGAGGGGGTCAAATACTTATTTCCCTCATTAAAATGCAAATCAATTTATAACATTTTTCACATGTTTTTCTGGATTTTTTTGTTATTCTGTCTCTCACTGTTCAAATAAACCTACCATTAAAATTATAGACTGATCATTTCTTTGTCAGTGGGCAAACGTACAAAATCAGCAGGGGATCAAATACCTTTTCCCCTCACTGAAAGTGTGTGTATAAATGCTTCTTATAAAAAGAAGAAGTGATTGCAGTCAGTCTCTCCTCAACTCTTAGCCAAGAGAGACTGGCATGCATAATATTTATATTAACCCTCTGATTACAATGAAGAGCAAGACGTGACGCTCTGTTCTGGGCCAGCTGCAGTTTAACTAGGTCTATCCTTGCAGCACACAACTGGACAATAATCAAGATAAGACAAAACTAGAGCCTGCAGGACTTGCTTTTTGGAATGAGGTGTCAAAAAATCAGTGCATCTCTTTATTATGGACAGATCTCTCCCCATCTTTACAACCATTGAATCTATATGTTTTGACCATGACAGTTTACAATCTAAGGTAACACCAAGTAATTTAGTCTCCTCAACTTGTTCAACAGCCACACCATTCATTACCAGATTCAGCTGAGGTCTAAAGCTTATATTATTTGATACTAATAGAATTGCTTAGAGAAAGAGATTTTGTGTTCTCCTAAAACTCCTAAAACATTTTAGAAAAAGAGGGTACTGAAACAGGGGAGGGTACTGAAACAGGGGTGCCAATTATTTTATCCCCTATATTTCTTTTGAATTTTTAAAAGAATACTTATTAAACATATTCTCTTTCTCTGAGCAATTGTATTAGTATAAAATAATATAATTTCCCAATTTGTATGGAGCATACAATACAGCTCAGTAGTTGTATTATTTATTTTATAGTCTTTTTTGCTGCCAATAATTCTGGGAATTAAGATTCCCGGAAGCAGGACAGAATAACCAGGAAATGGGTGTGTTGGATCACACCCATTGTGGAATTATATACACAGCAAGGTGGAAGGATTGGTACCACCATAATATACAGTACCAGTCAAAAGTTTGGACACATCTAGTCATTCAAGGGTTTTTATTTATTTTTACTATTTTTTACATTGTAGAATAATAGTGAAGACAGGGCCATATTCCCATCAAATCAAATCAAACTTAAATTGTCACATGCGCCAAATACAACTTACAGTGAAATGCTTACTTCTTAACCAACAGTGCAGTTCAAGAAAAGTTAAGAAAATATTTACCAAATAAACTTAAGTAAGTAGCAGCAGTGTACAAAACAAATGGAGAGGAGGGGAGGGGGACCACGCAGTCGTGGGTGTACAGGGAATACAGGAAGGGACTAAGTACACACCCCTGAGTGGCCCCAGTGTTGAGGATCAGCGTGGCAGACGTGTTGTTGCCTACCCTTACCACCTTGGGGCGGCCCGTCAGGAAGTACAGGATCCAGTTGCGGAGGTAGGTGTTTAGTCCCAGGGTCCTTAGCTTAGTGATGAGCTTCGTGGGCACTACGGTGTTGAACGCTGAGCTGTAGTCAATGAACAGCATTCAAGGGCTGCTCTGTGGAAAGAAACCACTCTCTAAATATCTCATCAATCATTGAGCCATTCTTCTCAAAAGCCCTGTTTATACCTAGTTCTAACCTTTGTCCTGATCCTATCCACATTCTGACTGTGCCCACAGTTGTAGACAATTAAAAGATTGTGATCAGATCTTCCGACCACCTCCAAAAGTAGTCAGGGACCCATTATGTCTGGATATCTTACAAGTGTAGAAAGGTCCGGACAGTGAAATCATCATTATATCGGCCTCTAAAACCATTGACAGTTGGCACTATTGACTTATGGCATCGACATGTTTCTTAAAATAGATAATTAAATATTATTTTGAAAGAATATCTGTCAAATAATGTGCATACAGGCAGAGACCAGGAAATCTAGTCACAATGTGGACACAGTAGGCAGATAAAAGACACATTTGTCTTTTATCAGAATGTGGATAAGATCAGGACAAAGGACGCATGTTTTTACCTGGGACAGAGCGAGGCAATGGTATTTGAACAATGCATTTCTCAAAGCAGGTTGGGGAATTCAGCTTTTACACTTTTGACTCTGAGCCAACATGTAATGACATGTGTTTAAAGCCCCCCATGCAGTCTTTGTAATTTTGTTTTTAAATAATCACTGTATGTCTAATAAATCACTGTGTGTTTATTTAGTGAAAATAACTATTTATTTCCCCTGAGCCTCCTTTGACACTTGAAATGCTCAGTCTGATCTTGTGGGCATTAGGAAACAAATAAAAATATATTTACATACACAGCCCTGATTGGCTGATAGGATGGTCAACAACCCACCCCTTTAACCAGATGAACAGTCATTGGTCTATTATAATTATGATATGGGCCAAAAGTTAGATCTAACCTGAACAGGTTGAAATTCCAGGCATTGTTTCCAAACAGCTCTTACACAACAATGACATTATCATAATTTTCACAATTTCAGAGTGTTATTTTTACCTCATAGCGTGGAAATATCATACAAAAACATGAAAATATGTTTTTACTGAACTACCCCTTTTAAGGTGTGGTTGTGGCTGTGCGTGACATTGCACCCCATCACAAAAGGAAACATCATTGACCATATTAGGATATGTAACCTTCTTGTACAAATTAATTCAACACCCTGATACACGGAAATACCATATTATCACATGCACTTTAGTCATTGTGTAGTTTGCATTCAACAGTGTGATGAATACATCATGCGTACACACGATTCTGAGTAAACAGCTACGTGCGTCATTTGAGCACAATGTGAGTTTTGAACAGGAGAGAGTACATCCAGTCTAATTCACAGCGGTTGAGAGGTAGAGGTAGATATAGGTTTACAACCGGTGGTGTTAACCTAATGATATGATTTCAACTATAAAGTTCACACCCAGCTCCTAGTCAATGTAGCCACCCTATCATTACATATGGCCTAGAAGCCCAACAACAGCAGAGAGAACACACACACACACACACACACACACACACACACACACACACACACACACACACACACACACACACACACACACACACACACACACACACACACACACACACACACACACACACACACACACACACACACACACACACACACACACACACACACACACACACACACACACACACACACACACACACACACACACAATACCATTCCACCCATCTCTCCATTTAATAAGGACCTATGACATAATTAGGCAGACATATTATCGTACTTAGCATGGGTGTGTTGTATTGTATCACATTGTATAAGTAGTCTTGCACGAGCCTTGTCTTGTGCAAGCCAGAATGGCTCATAGGAGCAGGAGTCTGTTCTGCACCCTGAGGCAGAATGATGTACAAGTACACCCCCTGGACAGGACTCTAGTCTATCACAGGGCCTTACCACCAATTTATCTCTTTAAAACTGCAATATGTCACTTTTTGAGAAACCGACCACATTCACATAGAAAGTCTAAGACGCGTTAGATCTGTTCTATGTGTGTTATTTCTATGCTTCCCTTAAGTTTTGTTTTTGCGTCTTTTACTTCAAAACAGCTGAAAATACTATAGTGTTGGTTATTGAAAAGATATTTCACAGTGGTTAAGATGGTACAAATTAGGCAAACTATTACAATTTTAGCAGACAGGAAATGGTGGAGCGAGCAGAGATACATATGGTCCCATACTTTCTTTGGTATGACCCGGACAGGGATCAATCTCCCACAAGGCCCCTGAGTTGGTCTCAATCACATGTAGGGTTGCAAAATTCTGGTTACTTTCCAAAAATCACCAGGTTTTCCAGAAATCTTGGTTGGAGGATTCCAGATGTATGGCCCATTTCCTTCTGATTACTATAAAACCTGGTAATTTTGAAAAAGTTCTGAAATTTGGAAACCCTGGTGTCAGGGACAATGTTTAAATAGGTATATAATTGTATTCTATTACTGCTAGAGATATAGTATTGCCATTCAGAGCTAATAGGTTGAAATGCTACATGTATCTTCTTTAAGGACGATCTCTTCAGGGACCCCTGATACAGGGCAGTTTCTCAGCTCTGTGGATGTAGAGAAGGGGCTGCACAAACCCAAAGACCACTATGATAGAGAAACAAATGGACATACCAAATGTATACTCCACTTGTTTTATAAAACGATAAATGATCAAGTGAAGAACCAGTGGGAGGTACGTGACAACCATGATCATTGAAATGATTCTAAAGGGCCTCGGTTTCACGTTGTTCATCCCTTCCCTTTCCCCGGCCCAGAACATTTCAGGGCCCTGAGAACAGCCAGGCAGCAGAACAACATCACAGAACACATAACCAGGGTGAAACCCAAAGTAAAGTCATTCATTATACATTTTGATTTACCAAGCATATAAGCAAAGCAGGAGCCAAGCACCACCAGCCAGACGACAGCACAACACCCCACCCTGTACCTAAGGGGTTTGTACTTCAGGAAGGTTACTGGGTAGACCACCGACAGGTAGCGCTCCACACAGGTACAACACTAGAACAGGGGACGACCAGTAAGGATGAAACCATTAAGAGAAAATCGCAACGCTCCATAAAACACCATCCTCTTGGAAGTAATTAACAATGTGATTATGGAGTATAAACATCAGACTGGACAAGCAGGTGAATATATCAGACACGGCCAGGTTGAGAGAGAAAACGTCTAAGGCCATCGTCCCCCTGCTCCACTCACTATCAGTCACAGGACGTAGGCATTGGTCGGAAGACTCAGGATGAGGTTTATTGAGTCGCCAGCAGTGTATAGCAGATACTGGACATAAAGTAAAGGTTTGGTGGAGAGGAGAGTAGAATTGCCATCTAAGGAATTGTTCCATCTTTTCAGAGTTGTTGGCGTCTGTGAATATATGGGACAAAAATGAGTGATATTGTAACAATTATAAACATCAACAGGTTACAGCTTATTAGATAAACGGTCAGATATCACAAATTTACCCTGACTAGTGCTGTTATACGGCAACTTGAATCCTAAAGAAATAGAAGAGTAGATGCTGAAATGTGTAAAGTCTATGTTAATAGCAGACTACAATAAAGAACAGTCAACTATACTGTATGCAACACAATGTCATACCACACAACACAATTACAGACCACTCAATGACAGTAGAAAAGCTTAATTTAAACTTCTAACCTGGCTAGTTGGAGAGGTCTTCCCTCTGGTTAAGGTAGTAGTGGCAGTGGGTGTCTGAATTTTGCATAAATATAGTAGGTAAAGTCTGTCTGAATTATGCATATTAGTAGGTAAAGTTAGATGTCAATGTTCCTTCCTTGGTCATACGTGGGCTCTATCCCAAAATGGCACACCCTATTCCCTATATAGTGCAGTACTTGACTAAGCCCATAGGTTAATGCGCTATATAGGGAATAGGGTGCTATTTGGGACTCAAACTTATAACGCATGTCTGAATTTGCATGATCAGCTACATTTGCTTTCGGGAGTTGTTTCAGAACCATGATGTAGCTAGACAAATCTGGGGGGGGGTTATATGAAGGGACATTGTTGAACACGGTTGAAACACAATTCAGCAGGAGGACGGAGCATTTCACATACCCAAGTTTGACATGTCAGGTCTGAGATTCACGTATACCAGTGGAGGCTGCTGAGGGGGAGGACGACTTATAGTAATGGCTGGAATATAGACAATGGAATGGTATCAACCACATGGAAACCACGTGTTAGATGTGTTTGATACCCTTCCATTGACTCCATTCCATTCCATTGACTCCTTATACACACACACACATACATATATATATACATATATATATGTCACGTCCAGGACTGAGAAGACAGGCTGGTGTGTTTAGTTTTGGTTTTGGTGTAGGGTTTTTTATGTTCTAGGTGTTACATTTCTATGTTGGGGTAATGGTTCCCAATTAGAGGCAGCTGTGTGTCGTTGTCTCTAATTGGGAACCATATATATGTTTGGGGTTTTCATATAGGTTTTGTGGGTTATTGTTTGTGCATAGCTTGTAGTTTGTTTAGTTATGGCCAACATCACGAGCTTCGTTACGTTCATTTTGTTATTTTCCCAGTTACGTTCGTCATTATTAAAATGTATACTGGAAGCATCGCTATGCCTTGGTCTGTCCTTTCAGAGGATCGTGACTATATATATATATATATATATATATATATATATATATATATATATATATATATATATATATATATATATATATATATATATATATATATATATATATATATACAGTACCAGTCAAAAGTTTGGACTCACCTACTGCTTCAAGGATTTATTTTATTTTATTGTAAAATAATAGTGAAGACATCAAAACTATGAAAAAACACACATGGAATCATGTATTAACCAAAAAAAGTGTTAAACAAATCCAAATATATTTTATATTTGAGAGTAGCCACCCTTCGCCTTGATAACAGTTTTGCATAATCTTGGCATTCTCTCAACCAGCTTCATGAGGTAGTCATCTGGAATGCATTTAAATTAACAGGTGTGCCTTGTTAAAAGTTAATTTGTGAAATTTATTTCCTTCTTAATGCATTTGAGCCAATCAGTTGTGTTGTGACAAGGTAGGGTTGGCATACAAAGGCTGGCTACTTTGAAGAATCTAAAAAAACCCTTTGATTCCATATGTGTTATTTCATAGTTTTGATGTCTTGACTATTTATTCTACAATGTAGAACATTTTTTTAAATAAAGAAAAACCCTTGAATGAGTAGGTGTGTCCAAACCTTTGACTGGTACTCTATATTATTGTGGTACCAATCCTTCCACCTTGCTGAGTATATAATTTCACAATGGGTGCGATACATTATGTATACACAGTGGACAAAACATTAAGAACACCTTCCTAATATTGAGCTGCCCTCACAACAGCATCAATTCATCGGGGGTACGGACTCTACAAGGTGTCAAGTATTCCACAGGGATGCTGGCCCATGTTGACTCCAACGCTTCCCACAGTTGTGTCAAGTTGGCTGGATGTCCTTTGGGTGGAGGCCCATTCTTGATACACATGGGAAACGGTTGAGCGTGAAAAACCCAGCAGCAATGCAGTTCTCGACAAACTCAAACCGGTGCGCCTGTCACCTACTACCATACCCCATTCAAAGGCACTTGAATCTTTGGTCTTGCCAATTCACCCGCTGAATGGCACACATGCACAATCAATGTCTCAGTTTGAATGAGGTACCTGTTCTGAGCAATTGTTATTTTCTCTAACGCTACTCCTTTGATGAGGTTTGTATCAGGCACCTTCTTTCACCTCCTGTGACCCGTATCAAATGTGTGCCGCTCGCTCTCTCCACCCCCATCTTTTCCTGGTCTTAGTATCTCTCAGAAAGCCTGTTTGGTAAACAAGTTAACACAGACTGCAGCTGATAGCGGGAGGGTGGGCGGGCGGAGAGGGATGGCGGGAGGAGGGGGGGATATCCAGATGTGAATTCCTGGAATAAACTAAAAACAGCAAAGGATCGAAAAAGATAAAAAACTGTCTGTCTGTCTACATGCATGACTTACATAGTTCCTTGTCACAGTTTCTCCTCTCGTCAAAGCCTGTTTTACTGCATGGTAGTGGAGGTGAGGTGGACACTCCCAACGGCAACATACTTAGCCCAACGGCAACATGCTCAGCTAGGTAGCGTGCTGACACCTCCCCAGCCCTCAGGAGTCCTCTTTCTGCCAGCTAAACCTGCATTACTGTGTTACAGATACTGTGTTACGTACATAGTCATGTAACAAGGGAATGAGAAGAGGAAAGGAGTCGAAGTTTATTGTCTGACAGACAACAAAAATATAATGTTCACATATTCTATGATAAAGTATGCTATTGTATCATAAATAAACTACAGTTATTTGGTAGAATTGTAAACACATTGTGCTTTGTGATAAAATGTCCATTTCATAATTGGGTAATAAGATTTTTCTTAACTGACTTGTCTAGTTAAATAAATAAAATAAAATAAATACAGCAGTCAATGTGTACCAAGTCTCTCATACTAGTCAAATCAACTGAGGGTTTTATGATGAGGGAAACCCGAAAACTAAACCCTCTTTGTCTACCTTTGTTCACACCTATTAAGTAAGTACTGGAATCTTGGTTACAATGCAACGTAGGCATACACATAGAGGTCCCATTAAATTACTAGTCTAATTCCTAATTCAATGGGTCTACATTTCTACCAATTCCATAGACACATGGGTCTACTTCCTGAATGACTCCATACTCCGACCACTTTAAGTTCCTTTGTCTGGGTGGGTGACAGAAGTCCGACGGTATTCCGTGTTGTTCCTCTCAAGCGGACAGGGGCTCGTAGGTGTGGAAGTGTATCCCTTTAGAGCAGGTGATCTTCATCACGGCTCCATTTAGACCAGTATCAGTTATCAGGCGCAACACTCCCTCTGCGATCAGCGACGGTCTGGGGATAGAGATCGAGAGATAGAGAGATAACAGGGGTCGTGTTAGGTAGGGAACACAGTGTCCAGATATTCCCTCCCTGGTTCATTCGGCTGTCTTCCGCCTGGTGTTTAATGAACACAACCAGGAAAGAGAGAGGCCATGACCATACATTCTCTTTCAATTCCTGAAGGTTTTTGGGATTGAATTGGACTCGCTAACAATTTTAGGTTGCAAAATGCCCTCATGATTATATCAGAGAATTCCTGAAATATGATGTAACTAAATTCAACAATTTCCTGGCTGAAACAGATAAAAGATCTTTTTGACGCTGTAGCCAACAGATTTATCAAATCGCTTTGCCCCAGGCCGAACAGCTTGGACAAGGTATTGCGAAAGTACTGTACTTTAAAGCAGCTGAGCTGGTAAATGTAAGCATTCAAGACTGAAGTGCATTCTGATATAAATAACAAAACGTCGCCTGCATATGATTTTAAGTGCATCTTATCGCAAACACACTGTATTTCTCAATATTTGTCTTTGCATGTTTCGGATGCATATTGTAGCAATTTTAATCATTTCAAATAATGTTGACAAAGTTAGTTAAGTCTTTCCTCAGAATACCCCTCAACGTTTGTATCTGTATATCTCTACCGCCGTTTGCTTCTGAAGTAGAAAACCTTATCGGATGTCGTCCAAAGCACTCAAAACACAGGAGCACAATGACATAGAGAAGGGACAAGGCCCCTCTCTGCTCTCTCCAAATAAGACAGGGAATCTGAGGAGGGACAACAACCTCCACGGCCTCCCACACATACTATGTGGAGGGAGGATTTAAGGAGGAAATGGACACTGATTAGGGAGGCTTTGCTACTCCAGATACTGTATTACTTGATGTCGTAGAATGGAGTTAGTATTTGGGTGGTCTCGTGGGGCCATGTGGGGAGGGTAAGCTGATTCTAGGTCTGTGCTGACTTGTTTAGGTATAAACAACACTTGTATACATTAATCTGAAGCAGTATCCTATATACACCACATAGGTTTACTGTAAATCTTAAAGAACGTGATAGGTATTAAGTGAAAAAGGAGGGAAACGAGGCAACTTCTACACAACATGTATATGAACTCACTGAAGCACCCCGAACTTGTGCACGCTCCTCTTTAAGTCGTCCTTGAACTTGTCAAACTTGCCCATGTTGTCCTCGTGTTCCACGGAGCGCAGGAGAGGGGTGTCCACGAAGGCAGGGCACAGCGTGTTGATCCTCACACCATAGTTCTCCACCTCAGCGGCATCCTGCGTGGGGAGAGGAAAGGAACACAGACGTGTCAGGGTGTGTGTGTGTGTGTGTGGTTGTGTGCATATGTGTGTGTGTGTGTGTCTGTGTGTGTGTGTGAGAATAAGGAGCACGAACATGTCCGAACACGGTCAAGCGTAATCACCCAGGGCAAAGGAATGTCTAGGCTAGTGTTTTCCAAGACTTTCCTGGAGTACCCACAGCCATTCCACATATCACGTATTCTAGTACAACATCTGATTTAACTGGTCAACTAATCATCAAGCCCTTCATTACTTACATCAGGTGTACTGGTTTTAGATTACATACTGTATGTCTACTAAAGTAGTTCAAAGTTTTGTATTTGTTCCCATATTAATCGCTCACAATGACTACATCAATGATTATCCGTAATCATGGTAGCAGCCACGTTAATGTAGAAGTGTTTAGAAACATATTTTATTATTATTTACAATAAAAGTGACTCCAAAATTATTGGGCACAAAATAATATGAAACACAACCAAAACAAAACAGCAAATGCATCCAACAAATGTTTTGAGACACAAGTTTGATGTAGTCATTGCGTGCTAGGAATATGGGACACAATACTAAGCTTATATATTTTTTGTACTTTTACCCCTTTTTCTACCCAATTTCGTGATATCTTATTGGTAGTTACAGTCTTGTCCCATCGCTACAACTCCCATACGGACTCAGGAGAGGCGAATGTCGAAAGCCATGCCTCCTCCGAAACACGACCCAGCCAAGCCGCACTGCTTCTTGACACACTGCTCGCTTAACCTGGAAGCCAGCCGCACCAATGTGTCAGAGGGCAAATGGTGACCGTGCATGCGCCCGACACGCCACAAGGAGTCGCTAGAGCGCGATGGGACAAAGACATTTCTGTCCGGCCAAACCCTCCCCTAACCCGGACGACGCTGGGCCAATTGTGCGCCGCCTCATTGTTTACATGCATGGTATCCCGGTCACGTCCGGCTGTGACACAGCCTGGGATCAAACCCAGGTCTGAAGTGACGCCTCAAGCAGTGCGACAAGCCAATTGGTAGGCTATACTTTTTACTACTTTAATACACATAAGTGAATTTGACAGTCTGCACTTTAACCTCATAGTCATTGATTTAAAATCCACACTTTTGGATTGCAGAGCCAAAAGAAGAATAAAGTGTTTCACTGTCCCAATAATTACGGAGAGGTCTGAATGTGGAACGGCTAGGTGTACTTGTTAGAACTCACCGCTATGGCTCTGGAGAAGCCTATCACCCCGTGCTTTGTGGCCGTATACACTGGCTGGTAGGGGGAATGAAGGAAAGCTGAAAAAGACAGAAAGAAAGAAGAATAAACAAAGTTTACAGTCATGATAACTCACCAACATACTCCACATGGTACCCATTTAAATCTCAGGCGTCTTTCACTGACGGCGCTTATCAACAATGCAATCACTCTGAAGGCATTGTTACAGAGGTTACTTGTCCTCTCTGTGTGTGTGTGTGTGTGTGTGTGTGTGTGTGTGTGTGTGTGTGTGTGTGTGTGTGTGTGTGTGTGTGTGTGTGTGTGTGTGTGTGTGTGTGTGCTACCACACGGCAAGAGGCACCGGAGTGTCAAGTCTAGGTCCAAAAAGCTCCTTAACAGCTTCTACCCCCAAGCCATAAGACTCCTGAACATCTAATCAAATGGCTACCCGGACTATTTACATTGAACCCCCCTTTTTTTACGCTTCTGCTACTAGCTGTTTATTATCTATGAATAGTCACTATCTACATGTACATATTACCTCAACTACCTTGACTAACCTGTACCCCCCCACATGGCTCAGTACCGGAACCCCCAGTATATAGCCTTGTTAGTTATTTTATTGTGTTACTTTTTTTTAAACTGTAGTTTATTTAGTAAATATTTCTTAACTCTTAATTTTCTAAAAACTGCATTGTTGGTGAAGGGCTTGTAAGAAAGCCTTTCACGGCAAGGTCAACACCTGTTCTATTCTACCCACAAAATAGAACCTAGCACTCTGGTATCCTGCAAACCATGATCCGTTCTATATTTTACACCCCGGGTTAAAATACAGAAGTCTGGTGCACATTGTGTTAATGGTTGCCGTTCATAAAAAGACTTGTACATCTCTCCAACAGCACACATACAAACATTCTCATCAGAATAGCCTGGTTTGATATAGATGATAAAGTGTTTTCCTGTATGCAGAATAAGCCAGTTACTGCTGCTGTGGGGCGAGCCCAGAGGGAGGTGCTGATTTGAGGTTGGCTGTTCATTCGATGATTACATGGAGCCGGGCCTTTGCTGACAAGTTTCTCAAATACCAGCCCCTCGTATCATGCTTGGACAGCCTTGGATTTAAGTGCAAGTTGGTGACAGGAGTATTTGACGGTCTCGGCCACGTACATATGGTGCGTGCCTTCAGATTACAGGCGTGCCAAAGACTAGAGCAAAGCAACTGGCTGAAGTACTGCTCTGTTTCAGCTGTTATGGGCAGCCCAGCTGTGTGGAGAAGGTGCTTTCTGTATCCTTAATGTGCTCCTGTGGATTCAAATAAAGTATTTAAAATGTGTACGTGTTTGTGTTTTCCTTCCCCAAAAAATATTATTGTCAACTGATACCCTGTGTACATTTCAGGTTAGTCTCCTCTTACCACACATCATGAAGAACAGGGTAAACCAAAACAACGATTTACATCAAACATACCACGATCCAATATAGGAGATGAAAGTCAGTTCGTCAATCAGTCAGCCATTGCATAACTGCCAGTGAAGGAAGAAGCCTGTACCGAACACTGCAGTGGATCCACCTACATTCCAAAGTTCCTTGTCCCATTAGAGGCAGCTGCCATTTAAAGTGGGGCCTGTGAGCGCCTGCAGCTTTTTGCTGCGGTTGTACATCAAGCATCATCTTGCCAACCGTTTCTTCTCAATGGTAAAGAAAACAAACTGATGTCATGTCAGCTGTGTTTTGGCTTTGGGGCTAGAGATAATGTGTGATGTTGTTGTCCTTTGTAGCTAGCCTATCTAACAGTTCTATCACTTTTACATAATCACGTTTAGAGTGATTAAAACAATATTTAGTATATTTCTATATTTTCCCGCTCTGTAATACATTTCCAGTGTTCTATTTATGCACGTTAATGGTCACTAGGCTTTATACTGAATGTTATGGATTATGCTCATATCGGTTGATAGTGATTGACGCCACACTGGAGGTACAAGGATGTATTGATCACCTTCTGTGGACACCGATTCTGTAGCAGCTGACAAAGCCGCTGCCTTGGTTTTGAACTGCGAGCCTCTCGGGCTGGTGTTTACAGAACATTGGGTATTGTCTGATTTAGAATAAGAGGCCAGTCTCCAAGAGGCCAGTTAGAAATGATACCCAATGTTGCATCTTGTAATAAACCAGCTTTAATTTCTCAATTTTCTTTAGTCCTCTGGAAATTCCGAAGAGGATGAGACACTAAGGTTTTCAGACATGCTCGTTTAGCTTCAGAATCAGCTCTCTGGAGGTGAGTCAATTGTGTTTACCCCTCTGTGGTAGAGACATTTTTCTGGTTTCTCTCACCAAGAGGTTTTTCTGAAATTTGATGAATGAGCCTCGTTGTACTGTCAATTAATGATCTTGGTTTTGTTGTAATCGACTTTGTTAGAAGTCTGTGGGTAAAAGTCGCTCCTCCAGTCAGCTGCATGTGAGGTTTGTGTGCTGCAAAACACTGAATTTGGGAAGGGTGTGCCTGGTTCGACCCGGGTGGGGTTCCGAGTATGCGAGTGCTCTGTGAATATTGATGATAACCAATTTAAAACCTCAAGTGGCATCTGCCTCTGAGTTGCTTACCAAGATGACACTGAATGTTCCTGAGTGGCCTAGTCTCAGTTTTGACTTAAATCTGCTTGAAAGTCTATGGCAAGACTTGAAATGGCTGTGTAGCTAAGATCAACAACCAACTTGAGAGAGCTTGAAGAATGTTAAAAAGAATAATGGGCAAATGTTACACAATTCAGGTATGCAAAGCTCTTGGAAATTTACCCAGAAAGACACAGCTGTAATCGCTGCCAAAGGTGATTCTAACATCCCCGCTTTGACATCAGAGCTTTGACCAACAATGATAATTAAATCCATTTTAATCCCACTTTGTAACAACAAAATGTGGAAAAAGTCAAGCGGTGTGAACACTTTCTGAAGGCACTGTATCGGAATCACCCACAGGCATGGTTGGGGAATGTCTTGTTTTGGTTAGTAGCATAACTTTCACTTACCTGCTAGCGACAGCACTGAGGAATACCATCTACAAGCAGCGTAATGATAGAAAATGATGTTACCAGGTGCACAGGGATGTGTTTACGCATCTACAAAATATTTGGATGATCTTGGACATGCACAGAGTTGTACCTCAGTACCACCACACGTGGTTGAAATGACGTAATTTCAACCAGCTTTGCCTTTTGTGCTGGGACAACACGAATCGGAAGCTTCTCTCTCTCCCTCTCAAAACTATTATGCAATGAGTAATGAGCGAGGAACGAGAGAGAAAGAAACGAAAAAGAGAAAGAAGCTGCTGAGACAGGGAAAAAAACACAAAAGAACACCACAGAAAGAAATAAAGATCAACCTCCAGTCTCCAGTTAGGACAGTCAACTCAGTCGTCAGTCCAAAGTTCAGTTGAAGTTTGAATTCCAGCCCAGGATCTAAACAACCTACATGGAACTATGTCAGAACTCTCTCTTTAGTTGCTCAGTGTATCAGTTTGAGGATTAGGTCCAAACAACCACAAAATCCTGTCATCCAACATCATCTATCATCCAACACAGCCACAGAACAATATTTCACCAGAACCCCATGATTGATGTCAACACACAGACAATGCGTATGAATGAGCCCAATGGCGTCATATAGTCTCGATTACATTTAGATTCATGACATCTGGGAGATTCTTGGCCCACGTTTGTGTACTGAGCCGGGTGATATTTCTTTCTTCTCTCGGCAGACAAACCTTACTAACTTGGAAACTAACTGGGAGTTGACTGTGCTATTGTTTTTCATGCAGGGTTTCAAAAGTAGAGATGAGGGGATAGATATACAGTGTCAATGTAAAGTGTGTGACTGAATAGAGTAAGATGGAATATTTAGCAGAGAATCGTCTTGATACTATACGGTTTGTGAATTGGCCGAGGGAGAATTGAGTTCAGGCATATCTGTGTCAAAGTGCAGACAGAGAGAGGGACAAAGAGAGAAAGAGGGACAGAGAGAGAGAGACAGATAGAGACACAGAGAGAGAGAGAGAGACAGTGATAAAGAGGGAGGGAGAGAGAAAGAGAGAGAAGAGAGGGAGAGAGAGACAACATAAAACACCAAATAAAAACCTTCCATAACAAAGCCACCTCAAGAGAGATGAACCTGGAGAAGAGTCCTCTAAGAAAGTTGGTTCTGGGACTCTGTTCACAAACAGACCCCAGAAAGCACCAGGACAGCAACACAATTAGGCCCAACCAAATCATGAGGAAATAAAAAGATAATTACTTGACACATTGGAAAGAATTTACAAGCATTACGCTACATTAACATCTGCTAACCATGTGTATGTGACCAATAAAATGTGATTTGATAAAAAAAACTGAGCAAACCAGAATGCTATTTGGCCCTAAACAGAGAATACACAGTGGCAGAATACCTGACCACTGTAACTGACCCAAAATTAAGGAAAGCTTTGACTATGTACAGACTCAGTAAGCATATCCTTGCTATTGAGGAAGGCCGCCGTAGGCAGACCTGGTTCTCAAGAGAAGACAGGCTATGTGCACACAGCCCACAAAACGACTGCCCACAAAACGAGGTGGAAACTGAGCTGCACTTCCTAGCCTCCTACCAAATGTATGACCATATTAGAGACACATATTTCCCTCAGATTACACAGACCCACAAATTCCAAAACAAATCCAATTATGATAAACTCCCATATCTATTGGGTGAAATACCACAGTGTGCCATCACAGCAGCAAGATTTGTGACCTGTTGCAACACTGTATATAGACATATGACAATTAGAATATCTCTATTCCTTTGGAACTTTTGTGAGTGTAATGTTTACTATTCATTTTACTTGCTTTGGCAATGTAAACATGTTTCCCATGCCAATAAACCCCTCTCTCTCTCTTTGAAGAGAGAGAGAGAGAGAGAGAGAGAGAGAGAGAGAGAGAGAGAGAGAGAGAGAGAGAGAGAGAGAGAGAGAGAGAGAGAGAGAGAGAGAGATAGAGATAGAGATAGAGATAGAGAGAAAAGTCACCATCCTCCAGTTTATATACTGTTCCACCTTAATCAAACACAAGCAACTATGTTTTCAGCACCTATGTTTACATTCCAAAGGACTGAGAACAGCCTCCCAACGATAGTCTGTTTTCTGATCAAATGATTATAATTTCTTAGAGTTCACACTGGAGATTTCAAGCTCCCCAGTTGTATTTACAACTGTTTTATTACTGAATCTTAATGTATTACCTACGTTATTGTCGAGTAGTATTTCAACAAGCAGACCCAGGGGACGGCTCTAGCCTTTTGGAGGCATATTTGAGATTTAGTTAATTTATTATTATTTTTCTTTATTTAAACTTTATTTAACTAGGCAAGTCAGTTACAAAAAAACAATAACTGTGCCTACTGGGGAACAGTGGGTTACATTACATAGACAAGAATGTGTTTTACTAGAGATAGCTTAAGAGTAGAACAGACTCTCATTGTCATCCTTGCATCTGGGAAACTAAGCCAGGGTGGGGTTAAGACAACAACCCCGTGCAGATAACGATCGGATGAACCCTTATGAACCCTTGGGTCTGCATGGCCCATGAATAAACCTTCTTAGTGTCAGCTATATAAAGAACTCTGCATTTCTGTAAAGGTTAGGCTCTCGGGTTGACCAGTCTTATTTTTGCATTAATTAAATCGACATTGGATAAAGATGATAGTTTGAAGAAATGACAAAGTCGCTCTCACTTGATTCGAATATTCCACGCCCCGCTTGAAAGTATATTTCCTAAAATTCTACCCATTTTACCATGACTTATGCCATGTAAATAATATATGAGTGAGAGTGACCAACAAAATCAATGGGGGCCACCTGGAGGTCAGGGGCCCTGGGCACGACCCCAGCATTCCCGGTGGTATTCAGCCATGATTACTACAAATTTAGATAGCTGGCTAGACTAACTTACCAATCAATTTTTATTTTGCTGACATGGCTAATTGAGTGACTGTCAGTGACGGACATAACAAGAGACAAATTGCTGATGCACAACCAAATTTCGAACTTGCACCTTATATATTCTACTATTCTAACTCTTAACGGTAAGTTGAGACCCTGACTGAGTAATTAAAAAAAAAATAAACACAGATAGATCATTCTTTTTGGGGGGAGGCTAAGCTTATATCACTTATGCCTGGAGCTGGCCCTGCGCAGACCAATGATAATAGATACAATTATGTTGAAATTAGACAAGAGCACTTGACTCAAGTCCACTAGTACTATTGCACAAACTGTGGATCTTGGCACAGAAGTCACAACACCACATGACCACCACAGCCCAGTGTGAGGCTTGTCCAACAGTCCAGACCCTGCACTCTGTCGGCATACGTTAGCTCCCTGTGACCGCGTGTTCAAGAACCCAAAGGGGTCATGGGAAGGGAAATCTCTGCCGCTTACCAGACAAGGGGTCTCATTTATCAACCATGCATAGGCACAAATCTGTGCGTAAACCATGCGTGGAAAAACGTTCACGCAGTGTGAAATTGATCAATATGAACGTTTGCTTGAGTGTGTGTAAATGTACACACAGCCATGACCATGTGTACGCACAGGACCAAGTGGTGGATTAAGGAAACTGCTTGTCAAGCGTAGAATGGGGAAAATATGTTGAAATTGTGAGTAATAATTAAATAACTTTTCAATTTTGATTGCATTTCCATTGTGAATTCATGAGACATCGCTTGGCACGCTATATAATCTGACCACATCAGTGCATTTGTTACAATAGTAATCCATATAAAGTACAGTAATTTAAAAAAGTAAAATCATTGTTGACATACAGTTGAAGTCGGAAGTTTACATACACTTAGGTTGGAGTCATTAAAACTAGTTTTCAACCACTCCACAAATTTCTTGTTAACAAACTATAGTTTTGGCAAGTCGGTTAGGACATCTACTTTGTGCATGACAAGTCATTTTCCCAACAATTGTTTACAGACAGATTATTTCACTTATAACTCACTGTATCACAGTTCTAGTGGGAAGTTTACATACACTAAGTTGACTGTGCCTTTAAACAGCTTGGAAAATTCCAGAAAATGATGTCATGGCTTTAGACGCTTCTGATAGGCTAATTCAGATAATTTGAGTCAATTGGAGGTGTACCTGTGGATGTATTTCAAGGCCTACCTTCAAACTCAGTGCTTCTTTGCTTGACATCATGGGAAAATCCAGAAATCAGCCAAGACCTCAGAAAAACATTTCTAGACCTTCACAAAATAGATGGCATCATGAGGAAGAAAAACTATGTGGATATATTGAAGCAACATCTCAAGACATCAGTCAGGAAGTTAAAGCTTGGTCGCAAATGGGTCTTCCAAATGGACAGTGACCCCAAGCATACTTCCAAAGGTGTGGCAAAATGGCTTAAGGACAACAAAGTCAAGCTATTGGAGTGGCCATCACAAAGCTCTGACCTCAATCCTATAGAACATTTGTGGGCAGAACTGAAAAAGTGTGTGCGAGCAAGGAGGCCTACAAACCTGACTGAGTTACACCAGCTCTGTCAGGAGGAACGAGCCAAAATTCACCCAACTTATTGTGGGAAGCTTGTGGAAGGCTACCCAAAACATTTTACCCAAGTTAAACAATTTAAAGGCAATGCTACCAAATACTAATTGAGTGTATGTAAACTTCTGACCCACTGGGAATGTGAAATAAACAATTCTCTCTACTATTATTCTGACATTTCACATTCTTAAAATAAAGTTGTGATCCTAACTGACCTAAGACAGGGAATGTTTACTAGGATTAAATGTCAGAAATTGTGAAAAACTGAGTTTAAATGTATTTGGCTAAAGTGTATGTAAACTTCCGACTTCAACTGTACTATAAGACTGAGATAATGGGAAATTGCATGAGAGATGCTAACCTTGCTCGGTTGGAACATTTGGCACATGCTGTATTTTGCAGAGAGCAAGTTTTTAGAGACAGGTGGCACATTTTCTGCATTAAGTACAGATTGGCTCATCAGATATCGTTTCCAAAAAACAATCGTATAGGATTTTTGAGAGGATTTGAGACGCATACCAAACGCATACCATTCCGGTGGACATCCAAGTGCTCTCCACCCTCTGGCTTTCGGCAAAGGACACTTTTCAGTGGGAGCTTGCCGATCACAGCCCTCGACGAGCCAATGTTTTCGATGCAATCATCAGAAAACGAACATTAACACATACATTTTCCATGCACCATCGCACAACAGGTGGTTTCCCAAATACGAACGGAGCAATAGACGGCACCCACATCAGCATAAAATCACCATCCTAAACGATTTCAACTATGTGAACAGAAATGGATGGATGGCTTTTTGGTTGAGTGTTGCCTACTCATTTGAAGTATATTTGAAGTATATAACCTATGGTTATCTCCTACCAGTGTGGGTATGACGCACGTAGGATTGTTTGATAAATCACAATTTTTCTATGGGTACCACCATTCTAAATTCTGTTCGTAAGTAGTATTTTAGAATAGTTTCTACCCAATATTGATAAATGAGGCCCTGGGTTCAAATACGGTCTGAAATCTATTTCAAATACTTTAGTGGTGTTTGATTGAGCTTGCCTGTCGCAATGGAACAAGCACAAAAATCCAAACCCCACCCAGCTGGTACTCAAGGCAGACGCTGAAAGCATTTGAAAGATTTTGAATAGTATGTGAACCCAGGTGTGCTGCTTATATGAAAACAGATTTAGTGACACTTGACTGAGTCTTAAAGTCAGTGGGCTGTCTGTCATGGCATTACTGTCTCCATTCCAACAAATCTCTCCCAATCCAACACAGCCCACAACACACCAAATTGACCCCCCGCCCCACCTCCTTTGTCAGTTTAATGATTTAGCTGCCAGATCAAGATGTAAGCCATTGAACCACAGACAGATATTCAGACAATTCTTGCACAAAGTGGTTGCGCTAGCTGACTTGGATTGCACTAATACCATGCTTTCTCAATCTCCACATGCTGCTGTGGAGAAAGATTGAAAAATGAGAAGTACCGCAGTTGTTAGTTTGCTGACTGAGGTGATAGAACAGCCTTAACCTACCCCACTAAGCAAATAGTAGACGCACACAGCAATGCTTGTTGTGCACTGTGAAAACAACATGAAACTCTAATCTATCAAGCGGTAATGTTGTAATGTTTGCCATACACCAGTGTTGTGTTGTGTTATGGTACACTGTGTAACCATATTGGACCAAAACAAAGGCCTGGGAATTTCAACAATAAAAGTGAATGATGTCGATGTGGTTCTTTATAGCTGATGACCTGTGACAACCCCTCTGTTATTGCATTACATATGGGTTGCTCACATAAGCTAAAAGCAACTGCATTGCCAAAGACATACAGTGGGGCAAAAAAAGTATTTAGTCAGCCACCAATTGTGCAAGTTCTCTGAGGAAAATTAGGAAAAAAAAAATCCAGAAAATCACATTGTAGGATTTTTAATGAATTTATTTGCAAATTATGGTGGAAAATAAGTATTTGGTCACATACAAACAAGCAAGATTTCTGGCTCTCACAGACCTGTAACTTCTTCTTTAAGAGGCTCCTCTGTCCTCCACTCGTTACCTGTATTAATGGCACCTGTTTGAACTTGTTATCAGTATAAAAGACACCTGTCCACAACCTCAAACAGTCACACTCCAAACTCCACTATGGCCAAGACCAAAGAGCTGTCAAAGGACACCAGAAACAAAATTGTAGACCTGCACCAGGTTGGGAAGACTGAATCTGCAATAGGTAAGCAGCTTGGTTTGAAGAAATCAACTGTGGGAGCAATTATTAGGAAATGGAAGACATACAAGACCACTGATAATCTTCCTCGATCTGGGGCTCCACGCAAGATCTCACCCTGGGGTCAACATGATCACAAGAACGGTGAGCAAAAATCCCAGAACCACACGGGGACCTAGTGAATGACCTGCAGAGAGCTGGGACCAAAGTAACAAAGCCTACCATCAGTAACACACTACGCCGCCAGGGACTCAAATCCTGCAGTGCCAGACGTGTCCCCCTGCTTAAGCCAGTACATGTTCAGGCCCGTCTGAAGTTTGCTAGAGAGCATTTGGATGATCCAGATGAGGATTGGGAGAATGTCATATGGTCAGATGAAACCAAAATAGAACTTTTTGGTAAAAACTCAACTCGTTGTGTTTGGAGGACAAAGAATGCTGAGTTGCATCCAAAGAACACCATACCTACTGTGAAGCATGGGGTGGAAACATCATGCTTTGGGGCTGTTTTTCTGCAAAGGGACCAGGACGACTGATCCGTGTAAAGGAAAGAATGAATGGGGCCATGTATCGTGAGATTTTGAGTGAAAACCTCCTTCCATCAGCAAGGGCATTGAAGATGAAACGTGGCTGGGTCTTTCAGCATGACAATGATCCCAAACACACCGCCGGGCAACGAGGAGTGGCTTCGAAGAAGCATTTCAAGGTCCTGGAGTGGCCTAGCCAGTCTCCAGATCTCAACCCCATAGAAAATCTTTGGAGGGAGTTGAAAGTCCGTGTTGCCCAGCGACAGCCCCAAAACATCACTGCTCTAGAGGAGATCTGCATGGAGGAATGGGCCAAAATACCAGCAACAGTGTGTGAAAACCTTGTGAAGACTTACAGAAAACGTTTGACCTCTGTCATTGCCAACAAAGGGTATATAACAAAGTATTGAGATAAACTTTTGTTATTGACCAAATACTTATTTTCCACCGTAATTTGCAAATAAATAAATTAAAAATCCTACAATGTGATTTTCTGGATTTCTTTTTCTCATTTCGTCTGTCATAGTTGAAGTGTACCTATGATGAAAATTACAGGCCTCTCTCATCTTTTTAAGTTGGAGAACTTGCACAATTGGTGGCTGACTAAATACTTTTTTGCCCCACTGTAGCTAGTCATTCCCACATCCACATACAACACTGTTTCCCTTTTTCTTATGTCTGTGAAGGCTTCAATGTATTGACGTGAGAAGGCTTCCATGTAATGACGTGCAGCGTACAATACAAAGCAACCGCTTGAGAAGGTTTCCATGCAATGACGTGCAGCGTACAGTACAAAGCAACCGCTTGAGAAGGCTTCAATGTATTGACGTGCAGTACAAAGCAACCGCTTGAGAAGGCTTCAATGTATTGACGTGCAGCATACAGTACAAAGCAACCGCTGGAGAAGGCTTCCATGCAATGACATGCAGCGTGCAGCGTGCAATACAAAGCAACCGCTTGAGAAGGCTTCAATGTATTGACGTGCAGTACAAAGCAACCGCTTGAGAAGGCTTCAATGTATTGACGTGCAGTGTGCAGTACATCAAGTATTGATGCATGTATGGAGCAGCCTTACCTGCCATGGATGAGACATTGATGATGACTCCTCCTTCTTTTCCATACTCTTTGCTCATATGATCCAGGGCCAGGTAAGTTCCCTTGATGACTGATGTCTATGGAGAGAAACAAGAGGGCTTGACTTTCAATATCCAACATATACAAAAGTCCCACAGTTTTGCTCTTATTCAGACTGTGATAGAACTCTTCGCTGATGTCATGTAGTGTAAACTAGGCTAAACTACAGCATCATGTAATATAATGTGAACTAGGCTAAACTACAGCATCATGTAATATAATGTAAACTAGGCTAAACTACAGTATCATGTAATATAATGTGAACCAGGCTAAACTACAGCATCATGTAATATAATGTAAACTAGGCTAAACTACAGCATTGTGTAATATAATCTAAACTAGGCTAAACTACAGCATCATGTAATAAAATGTAAACTGGCTAAAATACAGCATCATGTAATATAATGTGAACTAGGCTAAACTACAGCATTATGTAATATAATGTAAACTAGGCTAAACTACAGCATCATGTAATATAATGTAAACTAGGCTAAACTACAGCATCATGTAATATAATGTAAACTAGGCTAAACTACAGCATCATGTAATAGAATCTAGGCTAAACTACAGCATCATGTAATAGAATCTAGGCTAAAGTAAAGCACAATGTAAGATTGATTTTGCAGTTAGTCAAGTAACAGATTGTTTTGAAAAAATAGATTTTCACAAACTATCTCAATGACAAGACATTCAATGACAAAAATACATTCAATCTAACATTTACTGGTGTTAGTTTCTGTCTCTCTCTCTCTCACACACACACACCTCTTACCAGATTTACTTCAATGGTCTTCTCCCAGTCCTTCTCATTGTTGATGCCAGCATTGTTGACAACAATGTCCAATCTTCCAAACCGGTCGACTGTACTTTGAAAAGCATCTGCAATATGAAAGAAGAGTCCAACACTTAGGTTGATTAACTATAGATCAACCCCTACAAGAAGAACACTACCAGTCCATTCGAGATGGACATTTGTCAAGAACATTGCATCTTAGTTTATTTACATCTAAACTATCATTTAGATTCTATATCAAAAAGTACATCTAGCTCTTAGATTGATTATACAGTTTATATTTACTACAAGAACACTGCATCTGTCTATCTAAGTAAACAAATACACCCAAACAATTATCTAAGCCACAAAAACTGCAGTATATCAGGTATTCACCAGCACCTGCCTTTCAGCTAAAAACATTCCACAAGAAAACCTTCAATTAAAAATATTATATAACAATAATCACCTTAACCGAGGTAGGAGCAACAAGTCAAGTACATTGCTTTACTTTAACAACAAATGTATGACTAATGTCCAGTCTTACAAGACTAACTGACTGTGTCGACGTTTAAGTTTCAGTCGTGCATTGACGGTGTTCAGTGTTAGTTGAATGGACTCTTATAAACACAGATATTTAGGTAAGGCTACATCCAAGAACATTCCAATGTCTTTTGCCTGGGGCGTTTTGGAAATCATGTCAAAAGTAACTAATTCATTTCCACACAATGAAAGTCTGTTTCAGAGATGAATGATGTCTTAAAATAGGTAGGCCTAAAGGTGATCGAAAAGGAGAATATTCGCGAATTCTAAACCACTGCGCAGCATGAAATAAAATAGACTCTTATGCACTTCTGCAAAATGCTAAAGTTAGACTATGCATATAGCTATACATATAGCTAAAAAGTAGTTTAGGCTAATAACCTATAATAACCTCTAAAGAAAAAATAGCAGTACCCTAGTAAAGTTGCAATTACCTTTGCCTAGTCAGACTGTTACCATGGTTACCCCATGGACACAACAGTATCTTCTTTACAAGCAAGAATGTTGAATAAAATTATATGTACATTTACAGTACCTGTTGCCCATACTGTTGGTTCTTTTAACGGTAAGGAAGTGGCGATAAAATGTCCATAGGAATGTATAATCAAACCAACTTTTCAAACCGCCGGTAGTGGGTTCAGATGTTTATCACCTGAAACATGCTCACACGATGTAAATACATGCAAGCGATGTATGCATACTTTCCGAGCTCATGCACGCGTTTATATTGTTTTGTGCATGTGCCAGGTGATAGAAAGCAGTACCAGCGCTTGAAATAGTAATAATAATAATACTTTCCTGTGGATATTTTTTGTCAAATTCATACCCAGAAAACGACAAACCGCACAGACAACTGGCAGAGTAGCCTAAACTGTAATACAATTGAATCCCCGAGCTGACAAGGTAAAAATCTGTCGTTCTGATGAACGGCAGTTAACCCACTGCCCAAATAGAATTTGGTTCGTAACTGACTTGCCTATTTAAATAAAGGTAAAATAAATAAAAAATTAAATTCTGGCTTGTAGAGTTTGTGAGTGGAAATGTTCCAAACAAATGAATTGCATTAATCTCAGACTATGAAGTTTTATTGTCAGGCAACCATTACCTTTCAGTTTCAACCTGTCCGTCACGTCACACTGAATGAAAATGCAGTTCCCATCTCCAAACTCTCCATCTAAAATCTTCTTGCATTCCTCTCCGACACTTTTATTCAAGTCAACAAGTGCAACCTGCGGGTATAAAATCAGAACATATACAAAACTATGTCCAAATATTTAAAGCGGTTCCTCTGCAACACAGTTGGTTTTGGTTCCATTACAACCACGATAGGTTGGTACAAGCAGACGCGCGTAAAATGCATAAAGTAACCAAAAACAATATGGTAATAACTTTACATATAAACACCAACCTTTGCTTCATTCTTCAGTAGGCTTTCTGCGACGGCTCTACCGATACCTTGCGCTCCGCCCGTAACTAGAGCCACTTTACCTCGCAGAGTCATCTTTTACGCTTCATCTGGCTGCGACACGCCGCGCTGCTTTATGTAGGCTCCTATATCATCTGGTACATTAGTTGTCAGAAAAGGGGCGTGTGGTGTATGTAGCGCTAAATAAACACACGGCGGATAATTACGCCGTCTCGTCTTTCACATTTTTCATATTCCAAACCGGCCTCCTAATGAGATAGGCCTACAGTAGAAACACACTTCTGGCATCATATAATTACATATTGCTCAATTTAATATGATCTATGTGACTGGCAACAAACAGCATGAGGGAATATCTACTGCTATACTCTTCATGGTGGGCAACCATGCAGTGAAGTCATAAAGCTCGATATTGGTAGGCCTGCATACAGTCTGTTTTGAAAGGCAATAGCTTTACGTTAGATTGGGAATGCATTTTATGACGTTGAGATATAGACCTTCAGTATGTGATATCCCTTTATGTGACCATTTGCCTCTGCCAAGAGGTCTGAAACTTCATCAAGGACATCAACCACTCGAGCCACGGCCTGTTCACCACGCTATCATTCAGAAGGCGAGGTCAGTACAGGTGCATCAAAGCTGGGACCGAGAGACTGAAAAACAGTTTATATCTCAAGGCCATCAGACTGTTAAATAGCCATCACTAGCTGGCTGCAGTACCACCCAGGTTACTGAACCCTGCACCTTAGAGCCTGCTGCCCTATGTACATAGTCATGGAATCACTGGACACTTTAATAATGGAACACTAGTCACTTTAATAATGTTAACATACTCGTTTACTCATTTCATATGTATACAGTATACTGTATTTTGGTCAATGCCCCCCGAAATTGCTTGTCCTAAGATGTATATATTTATTAATTTAATTATTTTACTTTTTAGATTTGTTTGTATTGTTGTGAATTGTTAGATACTACTGCACTGTTGGAGCTAGGAACACAAGCATTTCGCTACACCCACAATAACATCTGCTAAATATGTGTGTGACCAATACAATGTGATTGGAACTTTATGGCACAGCAGGGTCACAGGTTCTATACCCACTCTGTATGGTCCTCTGAATCGTTACAGTAACAAAGACACAATTACAAAATCTTCATTTAGAAATGTAACAGGTTTTTTTCTCAATCTTTTTTTTTTCTCTCCAAAGGACCTTTATTAGATTTATGAAAAGTATTTACAGATGTACATTATAATGGAAAAAAAGCACACGTGTTCTTCTCATCATCACAGCAGCAAATAAAACACAGGTCAAACACAAGTTCAAAAATAAATATATTGACATTGAATTCAGTTCATGCATCTAACATTTAATAATACAGTCATTTTTGTACAAAATAAAGTATTTAAATACACTTGCAATAGAAATGTACATGAAACGTATATTAATTCATCCTTCACATTATGTATACCTGTGTCAAATACTAATATGTAGAAGTGGTATTAAAATCTGTAGAACTATATGAAAGCTTTGTCACTTTATTAAGGAATGTGGGAGTATAGATATGTTTTTACCAAAAGTATATGGCACAGTATCTCTTCATAGATTTAATCAGTAGTTGTTTTTAAACAGTGTAAAATTCTGGAAATGCCTTACCAAATATTTTTTTATATCTTTCAAAAAACATCACAACAGTCTTGGAGTACAAGAACCCGTTAACCATCTAGAAAAAGGAGAGGAGATTGATATTGCATGTTTCATAGATGCATCCATAAATATATTTCTATTATCGTCTTCTCCATTGTGAGTCAGCTTAAAATTAGGTCAGGTCTTTACACTGCAGTTTTATACTGTCTCTGTGTGTCATCAGGTTTGATCAAACACAAGAATATGATATGACTGAATCTTTGCCCATTTGTCCGATATTCCAATAATTTGTCTGTTCATACAGCTCTGTTGTTGATAATAATTTCAGTATATCAACATACCGTACAAAGTAAACAACCCCTCATTTCTATAATTCTTTTTAAATATAGTTAAATAAAATTTACTTCATTATAACAATTACAATCTATTCTAAATTCTTTCTTCATCTCTATACATGCACTTTTACCCCCCAACTTATGGAGTGTGAATTCCTTTCATTTAAAGGCTTATATCCCATACATGTAAATATTCAAATATAGGTACTCTGGATACAGAACCTAGATCAGTTATAACTTAATTGTGATGGTGCTCCCCAGGGTTGTATACTGCTACCAACACAGTTTCTGAGTGATATGCTCAGTGACACCAGAGCAATGGTAATTTGTGAGCATTTGATATAAAAAAAAATATAAAATAAAGATTCTATTGAAAGGCAAGTTGTAAACCAAGAAGTGAAAAGGCCTGATTCAGGCTGTGTATAGTATTATGGCTATATACTATTAAAGTATCTGCCCAGTGACAATCTCCCTTTAAAAAGTTCATATTCTGTTAACTAATTTCCAAATAATGTTGCTGACTCGTCCTATACCCGTATTTGTGACCAAAGCATAAATTGGAGAAAAAAACCCACTTCAAAAGCCCCACCTCAAACTTGTATCTCAAACAGACCGTTTAAAAAATGCTTGCCATTTCCTCATAGAACATGTCATCGCCCATCCTCCTCTAGACTGCCAATCAGCAGTCTAGAGGAGGATGAGCTGGCCAATCAGGTCTACGTGAGTTAATATGTTTATATGCCCACACCATTCTGTTGTTGGAGTACGTCCACACCCTTCAAACACAGAAAACCTGCTTTTTTAACATACTTAATTAAAACATTATAGCAAAGAAAACAATTTCACTCCTATTGTAAGAAATTATAGGTCATATTTAATAGAAATCTGAAAACCCTCGGCAGTTACTTTAATGATATCCTCAGCCTTCCAAATTCACAGTGGGGACTCCTGGCGACTACATCGGTATCAAATCTCTCTTTTTATATTCTATTTTCATGTTGTTCGTTCAGTTTTTCTCAGTAGGTTACCTCTTTGATCGATCCTTTGTTAGCTTGTGTTGAGATTCTAGGTAATTTAAGATTGATGCTTTCACATATTTGGCCCCCTGTTTGACTTGAGTGTTTCGGCAGTGGTTTGTTTGACAGAGTGAACGGAACAGTTAACAGTGAATCATCATTTTGTGGAAATAAGGAAATGAAGGAAATTAAAGTGAAAAAAAAACATGTTAACACTGTAGTTGAGTTTGTGCCGAGTGTGGACCTGGGGAGTTGAATCACTCAACAAAGTCACAAAGAGGTTAATTACGTTTCTGTATGTGATGAGTAGAACTAGGGACGGGACATTTAACCCACACTAGTGAGCTTGGAAATGTGTCAGTGGCAGCTTTTTATATCTGAGAATTATAACAAACATCTGATCGTTATAATAAAGATACATTATAATCTGGTGGAAAATCTACAAAGGACTTGAGTGTACTGGACGTTTTTCCTTGTTTACCAGTGTTGTATGGAAACTCTACTGTACATAGAACATTGGCAGTAAAGCTGTAAGACACAAGTGTGGGTACAGTGTTTGGGAGGTCCTGTGTGTGTGTGTGTGTGTTTTTGACAGAGGGTTTGCAGAGGTGAATAAAAGCACTGCTTCTGTTTTGACTGCACATTGTGTGGGGTGGTGAAGTGGGACTCGTCAAATACTCCAAACTGGTCGCCAGTTGCATAGTGAGCACGGTGTCTGTCCTCTCTTGTTGCTCTGTAAATCCTCAGTTCATCTCCCGAGTATAAGTCATCTCCTTAATCCTCTTTTTTAAAACCTTGGCAGTACTTTGTTTTGGAACCCCAGGTAGTTGGTGAACTGCCAAATGTTAATGTCAACCGGTTCCCACATTGTAAGGAGGGACCGGGTCTTCTTTCCCCTTGTGTCACTGTACTGTACTGTACTGTACTGTACTGTACTGTACTGTACTGTAGTGTTCTGTACTAGTCCTTGTGTACATCCTCAGCCCGGAGAATCTTGTACAGGACCCAGTAGAAAATGTTAAAAAACAGAAAGGCCAGGGGGAAACCCGCCCGCGACACCGTGTCGATCTTCTTGGCGCGGTCGATGAACAGCTTTCTCATCTCTTCGTGGCTCTTGGCAGCCGGGTCCTTCTTGGGCTGCTGGGCGGGCTGTGGCCCTGCGGTGCCCGGGGTGGTGGCGGCGTTGTTGGTGGCCTTGGGGATGGTGCCGTCCTTGACCGCCGTGCCGCCACCGCCGGGTTGTGGCGGTGAAGCTGAGGCGGCTCTCCCTCACTTCATCGTCCTACGAACAGGAAAGGCAGGAGTTAGTTAGATAGGGGTCAGAGGTCAAGGATGAATGAACTCCTCGAACAGGAACGGACGCTCCCCCGATGGACGGCCTTGAGGTGCTCCAGAAAGGGACACTGAAATGTCATCCCTCTCCCTCCATTGATCTTGCTCTCCCTCCTTCTCTCTTAACCATGGGGGATCGCTTGCCATAGCACCAGCAGCAGCAGCAGCAATATGACAGGCTGACTAGGTCTCCCAGCCAAGTACACTTCAGTCTCCCTCCTGCTAACACTCCAAATAAACTTGACTTCAACTAAACTTCAGCCTTTGACTTCATGTTGGGTCAATGCCTATTCTCCCTAACGCAATAAATCTATCAAAGTGCAACATGAACATGGAGTGATTTGTGTGTCATGAGACCTTGCTTAAAACCTCTAGTCTATTATTGTTTTTATAACCCATAATGCCTCTGGTGTTATCCTAGGACACACTCCTCTCTCTCTCTTTCAAATCTACTCATTCCTGTAACCTTTAAAGTTGTCACCACTCAAGCGTCCCTTGGCCTTTCCCCTCAAAATGTCAAAAATAGGGTCGAAAAAAGGTCTCAGAACTGGAAATTCTCTTTAAAAAGCAATTGACATCGTATGAATGAAGGGGTATTACCTTTGGCCGATGCACAAACAAAGCCCTGCATGTGATAGTTTTGTTTGACATGCCCAATATGGAAATTATTTAAATGGAATGAAAACAGAAGTGGTGAAACTTGAGCAATACTTTTTCCATGAGCGAATTCACAATGAACAACAAATGATATGTTGACATGAGAGGGAAGAATAGGAAAGCAGGAAATGTTTTGATATTTTCCTTGTTTCCCAGGCTGAAATGCAATTTCTACAGAATTGCATTTGGATAGGGAAATAAAAACAAAAAGCAACACCAACTGAAAGGAACAAGGAACAGGGAGTGAAAACAGGGAGTGAAAACAGGGAGTGAAAATAGGGAGAGTGTGTGTGTGACAAGTTGACAACAGGCCATTATGACATTAAATACATTATGAAGAATAATGGAATGTCATTAGTGTAATGAAGAAAGTCACAGAGTCGATGAGTCACTACACCAGCATTATGAGTCACATTATGCTTAAAGGATTCTTTGGGAATTCGGCAAACAAAGCCCTTTATCTACTTCCCAAGAGTCAGGTGAACTGGATACCATTTCTATGCCTCTGCGTGCAGTTTGAAGGAGGTTGCTACTGTAACTGGCATTAGCACAATGACTAGACTTCTATGGTAACATCTAGCATGCTAGCTTTTACCATAGATGTCCAGTCAGTAGTTAGCATTGGCTCGCAAAACCACCTCCAACTTCCTTCATACTGGATGCAGAGTTATACAAATGGTATCCACAAGGTCATCTGACGCCAGGGAAGATTTAATTGCCACACATTTTTACAACACATTCTCTTTGATGAAATATGGTAAAAAAAGTATGTTTCTATGCTGTCTTTGTATAGTTCTCATACTTAGGTGTGAAAATCAGTATGAATATGGAGAGAACACCGACAACGACAAACAGCAGAGGAACAGTACACAACTACAAGAAACACAAACACACAAACTTATGACCAGATGGAGTGTGGGGTTCTTATAGCTGGGTTCTAATGTTCTTTACCCTGTCAGAGGAATTGTAGATGTGGCCCATAGATCCATATATGGGCGTATCGTTGTTTCTCAAACCATTCATACGTCTCAATGACTCAGCCAGCTCATTGGGATCAATGGAGTGATCCTCATCACCATTCTTTCATCACAGGAGAAGCATGCAAACGGAAAAGATAAACAAACAAACAAAGTACTAAAATGATGAAGAGGAATTCACTGTGGATATGCCTGAAACACTGTGGATATGCCGGAAATGCTGTGGACATGCCGGAAACGCTGTGGACAATGCCTGAAACGCTGTGGACATGCCGGAAACGCTGTGGACATGCCTGAAACGCCGTGGATATGCGTGAAACGCTTTGGATATGCCTGAACGCCGTGGATATGCCTGAAAAGCTGTGGACATGCCTGAAACACCGTGGACATGCCTGAAACACCGTGGATAAGCCTGCAACGCAGTGGATATGCTTGAAACCCTGTGGATATGCCTGAAACCCTGTGGATATGCCTGAAACCCTGTGGATATGCCAGAACCCCTGTGGATATGCCAGAAACACATGGAAATAGACAAGAACATCAAACAAGAAGGTGAATCAAAGCGAAAGTTGTGCCATTCTTTAAGAAACTGGGCGAGGTGAAATTGAACATAACATACTTTTTGTGTGTGTGTGTGTTGGTATTTGACTTCTAGACAAGTTGGTTACCTCAAGTTAGTTAGAGAAAGGCTGAGCCCTGCATGTTTGAATTGACAATGCCCCTTATCCACTTAATAAACTTCAGAGTGACTTTTCCTCCTCTTGGTTACAAGCAGTGTTCATTCATCTTTATCTCATCATGTTCTCTCGATTTCCCTCCATCTCTTTGATTTTATTGGCCTGAGTATTCCTTTGGTCAAATCCACACAGTATAAAGCAAATGGACTCTTCCCCTGGTACAGAGAGAGGCAGTCTTTTTAGTATGTCTCCATTTTATATTAATGGATGAGGGATAGGAAGAAACACAGATGTTCAGACACTGACCCGTTCTGTTCTTCAGGAAGCTTTGTAGTAAACATGTCGAAGTAAACGTTGGAAGTTTTATCCTTGATGACAGGTTGGTGTAGTAACAGTATATGAACACAGGGGTGCAGTGTTGACTCAAAGGTGGATGCTTTGTTGTTGTGCCTCAACTTTTTCTTTGTGTCAAACAAGGCCATGTTGTTTTGCCTAGCCCGAATTCAAAGATTATGCCAACTTTCTATAGTCTA
This sequence comes from Brachymystax lenok tsinlingensis, assembly GCA_030435695.1. Classification (NCBI taxonomy): domain Eukaryota; kingdom Metazoa; phylum Chordata; class Actinopteri; order Salmoniformes; family Salmonidae; genus Brachymystax; species Brachymystax lenok. The sequence goes on from CM059810.1 coordinate 23,328,707, forward strand.
CTTTCATGAGTAAGAATTTGTTCAAACTTTCTATAGTCTACTTTCATGAGTAAGAATTTGTTCGCAACTGAATTGCCTGGATAAATAGCTTCAGTAATCTAAATAAGCAAGCCTTTTGACCATAGAGACATGATTTATCTGACCCAGGCCCAGCGTCCAGGCTAGGGCCCGATTTAGTGACAGAGCGTATAATTGGACTTTTCCGTCGTTAATCTTTTAAAATGTCCAAAAGGCCAGAAACCCAATTAATCACAGATTCAAGGCCACTAAGCCGCCCCTACATCCGTCAAGTCACATTTTTGGCCGACTAATTCCCAGAGCTCCTCTGTCAACCTCATCTTCTGGCATTTCTCAACATCCTCAGACAGTCTTCAGACAACATTTTATGTTACACTGCTTGTTTCATGGACTTTGACACAACTAGTTGTGGTTTGCTACAGTGCTACAAGCTCTTTAAATTAGCAATCCAATATAATACAATCTGTGGTATAAACCCTCAACATATACACTAAGTGGACAGAACATTAGGAACACCTGCTCTTTCCATGACACAGACTGACCAGGTGATGAAAGGTGAAAGCTATGATCCCTTATTGATGTCACTTGTTAATTCCACTTCAATCCGTGTAGATGAAGGGGAGGAGACAGGTTAAAGAAGGATTTTTAAGCCTTGAGACAATTGAGATACGGATTGTGTATGTGTGCGAGGCAAAAAGATGGGCAAGGCAAAATATTTCAGTGACTTTGAACAGGGTATGGAAGTAGGTGCCAGGCGCAATGGTTTGTGTCAAGAAACGCAACCCTGCTGGGTTTTTCACACTCAACAGTTTCCTGTGCGTATCCAGAATGGTCCACCACCCAAAGGACATCCAGCCAACTTGACACAACTGTGGGAAGCATTGAAGTCAACATGGACCAGCATCCCTGTGGAACGCTTTTGGCACCTTGTAGAGTCACGACGAATTGAGGCTGTTCTGAGGGCAAAATGGGAAGGTGTCCTAATGTTTGGTATACTCAGTGTACATATATGTCTGAGAAGGATATTACTGTGAAGGATAGAATTGCTTGTTTCATTATTTGTTAGGTTCCTAATGTTTGGTTATACTCAGTGTAAATGTATGTCTGAGAAGGATATATCTGTGAAGGATAGAATTGCTTGTTTCATTATTTGTTAGGTTCCTAATGTTTGGTATACTCAGTGTATGTCTGAGAAGGATATATCTTTGAAGGATAGAATTGCTTGTTTCATTATTTGTTAGGCGCTAAAGCATTGACATATGAGTTATTCATTAGTGCTATGTGACCACTTACTTCAGCCTCAGAGCTCCTTAAGGAACAACACCATAGCGACAATATGCAGCCATTGTTGCATGGAGTTGTTTGTTCACGCTCTGATTTAACGAATGTGTTCTAGATTGGTCTGTAAACATTACCTTCTTCTTCGTTCTCCGCGGGCGGAGTCTTAAGAGTTCCTTGTGTTGCCTGGAGACAAAGTTGACGGCGGCGTACTCGAGCAGAGCGGAGAATACGAAGAGCAGACATACCGCCATCCAGATGTCGATGGCCTTCACATAGGATACCTACAACACCAGAGAGACAAAGTCACAGTCACACAGTCAGAGAGCAGAGATAGACCGACAGACGGAGACAAAGTCACAGTTACACAGTCAGAGAGCAGAGACAGACCGACAGACGGAGACAAAGTCACAGTTACACAGTCAGAGAACAGAGACAGACCGACAGACGGAGACAAAGTCACAGTCACTCAGTCAAAGAGCAGAGACAGACCGACAGACCAACAGACGGAGACAAAGTCACAGTCACACAGTCAGAGAGCAGAGACAGACCGACAGACGGAGACAAAGTCATAGTCACACAGTCAGAGAGCAGAGACAGACCGACAGACGGAGACAAAGTCACAGTCACACAGTCAGAGAGCAGAGACAGGCCGACAGACAGACAGACGGAGACAAAGTCACAGTCACACAGTCAGAGAGCAGAGCCAGACCGACAGACAGACAGACGGAGACAAAGTCACAGTCACACAGTCAGAGAGCAGAGACAGACCGACAGACAGACAGCCAGATGGAGACAAAGTCACAGTCACACAGTCAGAGAGCAGAGACAGACCGACAGACAGACAGCCAGACGGAGACAAAGTCACAGTCACTCAGTCAGAGAGCAGAGACAGACCGACAGACCAACAGACGGAGACAAAGTCACAGTCACACAGTCAGAGAGCAGAGACAGACCGACTGACAGACAGACGGAGACAAAGTCACAGTCACACAGTCAGAGAGCAGAGACAGACCGACAGACGGAGACAAAGTCATAGACACACAGTCAGAGAGCAGAGACAGACAGACAGACGGAGACAAAGTCACAGTCACACAGTCAGAGAGCAGAGACAGGCCGACAGACAGACAGACGGAGACAAAGTCACAGTCACACAGTCAGAGAGCAGAGATAGACCGACAGACAGACAGACAGACGGAGACAAAGTCACAGTCACACAGTCAGAGAGCAGAGACAGACCGACAGACGGAGACAAAGTCAGTCACACAGTCAGAGAGCAGAGACAGACTGACAGACGGAGACAAAGGAGACAAGGAATAGTCTGACAGTCTGGCAGACAGGCCATGGGTGTTCATAGAATTTCAACTGTCTGGCCACGTTTGCAGCTTGTTTTATGTTTTAATTTCACAGAGATTGGATTGATTCTGTTACATAATCTGGAGTATGTCAGGAGTGTATGAGAATACATAATACGTGTATATATCAAAAATGTGTCATGGAATATTTAGTTGTTTTTATTTTGATACCGCCTATATTGTATATGTAAGGTTTTAAAGGCACAAAACTATATTTGTCTGTGTTTTAGATATATTTCCATACTATTAGGTTGGAATAATGCTGTGAAATTGTGAAAATGATGATAATAAAACAAGCTGTAAGAGCTGTTTGAAAAGACCACCTGAAATTTCAGCCTGTTTTGGTGGGATGGAGTTTTGGCCTCCCTGGTGATATCACCAGGTGGTAAATTAGTTAATAGACCAATAAGAAAAAGAGTTCAAAGCATCTCTGCCAATAACAGCTAGTTTTCAGTTTTCCCCTCCCCACTCAGACCACTCCCAGACAGTCCTAGCTAAATTCTTGCTTGAGAAATTGCTCTTTGCTAAGAAGCTATTCTTTTAATTGTTACCCAGAAATTATTTGATATGGGAGGTAAAAACAGCTGCATTGGACCTTCACTATTTAGTCTGTCATGATGTTTCCGTTTTATTTTTCAAGAAAATTGATATGCAATCACTTATATCATGACGGTGTAAAAGCTTCTTCTTGCTGAATGCTTAATTAAGTTACGTAACAAAACATTCCACATACTATACTGCATTATTCTTTAATGCATACAGAACACTAAATACTCTTCAAGGGTATAAGGACAAGTTAGGTATTTTTTTATTTAGATTTATTTTAAATGTTTACTTTGATAGTAGTCTATGGCCCAGGAGAATATTGTATTCTCGGTTTTACAGTAAGTCTAAAAATACTGAACTTGTCATTTAACAAGTAAGTGCCAGTATTTTGTTCTTCTACATGGGTGAATCCCAAACAGGCCCTTTGGGATGAGATGTATTAAACAGTACTGAGATGCTCCATATAGACAGAAATTCTCTGAATACTAGCAGGGGCATTTACATATCTCAGAACATCGCTTATATATAATACCTTAATGGATATCTCTCTTTAGGTAACTCTTTATACAGTCTATTTGAGATAATTTAGGTGTAAAATGAGTGTATAAACGATGCAACACATTCAATCTTGTAAGATCTCTGCAATACTGCCCGCTGCAAGACTCCATTAAGTAAACAGAAAAGGTCACCCTGTACCTAGACCATGAATCAACAACAGACAGTCAGTCCTGAAGAAGGGACACCTTTTTGGGTGAGCACAGTGGTGATGCACACAACACACTCTCTTGCCAACCCACACACCCACCCCACTCACACTCTCACACACTCTGCACCCGACCCACCTTAGGTAGAGACGTTCTAGAACCGGAGCTCTGGGTGGTCATGGTGAGCACAGTGGTGATGCCCAGTGCCACCCTGGCGGGCGCGGCATCCATGTTTATCCAGAAGGAGACCCAGGAGAGAATGACGATGAGGAGAGAGGGGATGTACATCTGGATCAGGTAGTAACCCATCTGTCTCTCCAGGTGGAAACGCACCTCGATGCACGTGAACTTCCCTGTGGGAGGAGGGATAGAGAGAAGAGAGGAGAGAGATTGAGACAAGTGCCTATGTTTTCTTTGTTTCGTATTAAAGTCTGCCTGAATAACATCCTTGGAAATGTACAGTGAAAATGTATAGGAAAGATGAGGCATACTCCTTTGGAGACTATTATGTTTCTCTGTAGACCATATCTTACAAATATCAGCATTCCTCCTCTCATACACACCATATACTGTACATGAAAACAAACCCACACACGTGGCTTCTCAGAAAATCTAAATTCTAGCAACCCATATAATATGCAAAAGCCTGTGCTGTGGAGGAGTTTAAATCAATCTCCTTGTAGTCAGTCCATGCAGCTGTGGTTATCTTGATCATCAAAGCTCAGTGTATGGGCCTCAGATGAAAACGCCAGTCATGCTCTTTGCCTTTGATGCGTCAACGTTTGTCAGATCTCCCCACCATCACACACACAAACACAGTCACACACCCAACCCTCAGTTCACAGGTTACCAGTGCCACACTCAATACTGAAGTGGTCCGATGAAGCAGACGCCAGGCTACAAGACTGTTTTTCTAGCATACAGACTGGGATATGTTCCGGTATTCAATAGCATTGAGGAGATTACCACATCAGTCGTGGTTTTAATCAATAAGTGCATAGACAACATCCCCACAGTGACTATAAGAAGGTATCCAAACCAAAAAAACATGGATTACAGGCAATATCCACTCTGGGCTAAAGGCTAGAGCTACCGCTTACAAAGAACGGGACACGGACATGGCCCAGACAAGAAAGCCCCCTACGAGCTCTGACGAGACATCAAACATGCAAAAGGACAATATAGGAGGAAGGTGGAATCCTATTACACCGGCTCTGACGCTAGTCGTATGTGGCAGGGCTTGCAGATGATAATAGATTAGAAAGAGAAACCCAACTATGAATTGCCCAGTGACGCAGAACTCACAAAACGTGCTAAATCCCTTTTATGCTCGCTTCGAAGAATACAACACTGAGTTTTGCGTGAAAGCCCCTGTTGTTCCGGATGACTGTGTGATCTCGCTCTTGGTGGCCCGATGTGAATAAAAGATTTAAACAGGTAAACACTCGCAAGGCCGCCGGGCCAGATGGAATACCAGGGTGTGACCAGCTGGCAGGTGTCTTCATTGACATTCTCAATCTCTCCTTGTCCCAGTCTGTAATTATGCTTGAAAGGCTGGTCATAACACATATCAACACCATCATCCCAGATACCTTACCCACTCCACTTCCTGACAGTCCATCCCCAGGTGGTGAGGGTAGGCAACAACACCACTCCACGCTGACCCCAAATACCATTATCAAGTTTGTTGACGACACAACGGTGGTAGGCCTGATCACTGACGGCAATGAGACAGCCTACAGGGAGGAGGTCAGAGACTTAGAAGTGTGGTGCCGGGACAACCACCTCTCCCTCAACATCAGTAAGACCGTGGACTACAGGAGAAAAAGGGAGAGCACGCCCCCATCAACATCAACAGGGTTTTTATGGAGCGGTTCAAGAGCTTCAAGTTCCTTGGCGTCCACATCACTTAGGACTTAACATGGTCCACACACACCGGCACAGTCGTGAAGAGGGCACGACAGCCCCTCTTCCCCCTCATGAGGCTATAAGTAATACAGCTGCTCCATCAAGAGAATCTTGACTGGCTGCATCACCGCTCGGTATGGCAATAGCCCCGCCCTCAATCGCATGACACTAACGAGGGTGGTGCGGACAGCCCAATACATCGCTGGGGTCGAGCTCCCTGCTATCCAAGACCTTAATATCAGGCGTGTCAGAGGAAGGACCGAAATATTGCCAAAGACTCCAGCCACCTAAGCCATAGACTGTTCCCTCTGCTACCTCTGGCAAACGGTACCGCGGAGTATCGGCTCTCTGACCAACAGGCTCAGAGACAGCTTCTACCCTCAAGACTGCTAAATAGCCATAGGAATGCTAAATAGTTAATTAAATGGTTACCTGGACTATCTTACACTGACTCTATGCACACTCACAAGACTATAAATACAGTCGTGGCCAAAAGTTTTGAGAATGAAACAAATATTAATTTTCACAAAGTCTGCTGCCTCAGTTTGTATGATGGCAATTTGCATATACTCCAGAATGTCATGAAGAGTGATCCGATGAATTGCAATTAATTGCAAAGTCTGTCTTTGCCATGCAAATTAACTGAATCCCTCAAAAACATTTCCACTGCATTTCAGCCATGCCACAAAAAGGACCAGCTGACATCATGCCAGTGATTCTCTCGTTAACACAGGTGTGAGTGTTGATGAGGACAAGGCTGGAGATCACTCTGTCATGCTGATTAAGTTTGAATAACAGACTGGAAGCTTCAAAAGGAGGGTGGTGCTTGGAATCATTGTTCTTCCTCTGTCAACCATGGTTACCTGCAAGAAAAAACGTGCCGTCATCATTGCTTTGCACAAAAAGGGCTTCACAGGCAAGGATATTGCTGCCAGTAAGATTGCACCTAAATCAACCATTTATCGGATTATCAAGAACTTCAAGGCGAGTGGTTCAAATTGTTGTGAAGAAGGCTTCAGGGCGCCCAAGAAAGTCCAGCAAGCGCCAGGACCATCTCCTAAAGTTGATTCAGCTGCGGGATCGGGGCACCACCAGTAGAGAGCAGAGCTTGCTCAGGAATGGCAGCAGGCAGGTGTGAGTGCATCTGCATGCACAGTGAGGCAAAGACTTTTGGAGGATGGCCTGGTGTCAAAAAGGGCAGCAAAGAAGCCACTTCTCTCCAGGAAAAACATCAGGGACAGACTGATATTCTGCAAAAGGTACAGGGATTTTACTGCTGAGGACTGGGGTTAAGTAATTTTCTCTGATGAATCCCCTTTCTGATTGTTTGGGGCATCTGGAAAAAAGCTTGTCCGGAGAAGACAAGGTGAGCGCTACCATCAGTCCTGTGTCATGCCAACAGTAAAGCATCCTGAGACCATTCATGTGTGGGGTTGCTTCTCAGCCAAGAGAGTGGGCTCCCTCACAATTTTGCCTAAGAACACAGCCATGAATAAAGAATGGTACCAACATATCCTCCAAGAGAAACGTCTCCCAACCATCCAGGAACAGTTTTGTGACGAACAATGCCTTTTCCAGCATGATGGAGCACCTTGCCATAAGGCAAAAGTGATAACTAAGTGGCTCGGGGAACAAAAGATCGATATTTTGGGTCCATGGCCAGGAAACTCCCCAGACCTTAATCCCATTGAGAACTTGTGGTCAATCCTCAAGAGGCGGGTGGACAAACAAAACCCCACAAATTCTGACAAACTCCAAGCATTGATTATGCAAGAATGGGCTGCCATCAGTCAGGATGTGGCCCAGAAGTTAATTGACAGCATGCCAGGGCGGATTGAAAAAGAAGGGTCAACACTGCAAATATTGACTCTTTGCATCAACTTCATGTAATTGTCAATAAAAGCTTTTGACACTTATGAAATGCTTGTAATTATACTTCAGTATTCCATAGTAACATCTGACAAAAATATCTAAAGACACTGAAGCAGCAAACTTTGTGGAAATTAATATTTGTGTCATTCTCAAACCTTTGGCCACGACTGTACACACTACTGTAAATAAACATTCACTCACACACACTACACTGACACACACACACACACATCATATGCTGCTGCTACTCTGTTCTTTTTTCTTTTTTTACTCCTGATGCCTAGTCACTTTACCCTGCCTCCATGTACATATCTACCTCTAATACCTTATTATTATTATTATTATCATCCATCCTAATGCCTAGTCATTTACCCTGCCTCCAATACCTCGTACCTCTGCAGATTGATCTGATACTGGTCCTTCCTGTATATAGCTTCATTCTTGTGTATTTTATTCATTTTGCATGACAATTTATGTATTCGGCACATGTGACAAATCATTTGACAGGATACATGGACACTCTTACTGACAGGTGTGGCTGCTTGGCGTGATGTATTGTTGTCTCTACCTTCTTGCCCTTTGTGCTGTTGTCTGTGCCCAATAATGTTTGTACCATGTCTTGTGCTGCTACCATGTTGGGCTGCTGTCATGTTATGTTGCTACCATGTTGTTGTCATGTTGTGTTGCTACCATGTCTTGTTGCTGCCATGCTATGTTGTTGTCTTAGGTCTCTCTTTGTGTAGTGCTGTGGTGTCTCTCTTGTCGTGATGTGTGTTTTGTACTATATTTTATTTAGTATTTTTAATCCCAGCCCCCGTCCCCACAGGAGGCCTTTTGGTAGACCGTCATTGTAAATAAGAATTTGTTTTTAACTGACTTGTCTAGTTAAATAAAGGTTAAAAAATAAATAAATAAAATACGAGGTGAGTGGTCACTTTGCCCAAAGCACGCTCCTGGGCCTGTACTCCTACATATGTCATCAGCATATACACCCAATGCACTCTAGTAAACATATGTACCCAACTCACAAATACTCTCAATTCACTAAAATGTATGTGTATCCAATGGACTCAAATAAACATATGAACCCAATGCACTGAAATTAATGTACAGAGTCAATGCACTGGAATGAAGCCATTATTTCCGTAAAGTAAACCTCTGACATTTGAGATAATGTATCGCAAAGGATTCCGCCAGCCTCAATATTTCCCTTGTGAATAAATAGTTGCTTTGAAAGAATGAAGTCAGTGGGGTTAGCGAGCAATACAATGCAACGACCCACACAACTTTGAAGAAATGCCTTCCCTACTGTAGTGTTTGTTTACTGTAGCCTAACAGACAAGGGCGTCATGCACCCCAAAGATCTGAGGGGGCACAAAGTACATTGGATGGCTGGTGGGTGATGTGGAGGGGGACAAGGCCCCCAGTCTGTGAGTTGGTGAATTTCGCAAAAAAAACATCCTGAAAACATCGTTTTCCTGGAATATACAGCCTCACTCATTATACTTAAATGGATACTTTGGGATTTTGGAAATGATTCAGCTCAAGAGGTATGCTTAGATATCTTTATCTACTTCCTCAGAGTCAGATTAACTCATAGATACCATTTTTATGTCTCAGCATCCAGTAGGAAGGAAGTTAGAGGTAGTTTTAAGAGCCAATGCTGACTAGCATTAGCGCAATGACTGGAAGTCTATGGTATCTACTAGCATGCTAGCAGTTACCATAGACTTCGTCATTGCGCTAACACTGCACTCAAAGACATAAAAATGGTATCTACGAGTTAATCTGACTCTGGGGAAGTAGATAAAGATATCTAAGCATACCTCTTGAGCTGTCTGTATCCGCATGACTACTGTTTTCTTTTCTTTTTATTAACTAAATATGCTTCTCTACATCTCTGCTAAAATCTGGGTAAAATATTGAAAAGAATGTAAGTCTTATTCAATACATTTAGTAACTGCTTGCTTTTCTAATGTCTAACAACCTTGCCAGCAGGCATGCCAGCTAAGATAGTTAGACAAGCTAGCTACTCTAATTTGATTGATAGCCTGAAATGGCTTCTTGATAGCTAGTTATGAGGTTGGGAGATTGGGAACACATCAAATCAAATCAAATCAAATTTATTTATAAAGCCCCCCTTACATCAGCTGATGTCACAGAGTGCTGTACAGAAACCCAGCCTAAAACCCCAAACAGCAAGCAATGCAGGTGTAAAAGCACGGTGGCTAGGAAAAACTCCCTAGAAGGCCAAAACCTAGGAAGAAACCTAGAGAGGAACCAGGCTGTGAGGGGTGGCCAGTCCTCTTCTGGCTGTGCCGGGTGCAGATTATAACAGAACATGGACAAGATTTTAAAAATGTTCATAAAACAAGCAGAACAGTTGTAACTGGAGAAGCTTAGCACGGCCAGGTGGACTCGGGACATCCGGGTAGGCCTTGGGAATGGTCCTAATGCTCAGGTCCTCCGAGAGAGAGAGAGAGAGAGAGAGAAGAAGAAAAAAGAAAGAGAGAGATAATTAGAGCGAGCATACTTAAATTCTGCACAGGACACCAGATAAGAGAAGAAATACTCCAGATATAACAGACGGACCCTAGCACCCCGACACATAAACTACTGCAGCATAAATACTGGGGGTGAGACAGGAGGGTCGGGAGACACTGTGGCCCGTCCCTGAAACCCCGGACAGGGCCAAACAGGCAGGATATAACCCCACCCACTCTGCCGAAGCACAGCCCCACACCACTAGAGGGATATCTTCAACCACCAACTTACCATCCTGAGACAAGGCCGAGTATAGCCCACAAGATCTCCGCCACGGCACCAGAAGCCAGTGACTCAGCCCCTGTAATAGGGTTAGAGGCAGAGAATCCCAGTGGAGGGAACCGGCCAGGCAAAAGACAGCAAGGGTGGTTCGTTGCTCCAGTGCCTTTCCGTTCACCTTCACACTCCTGGGCCAGACTACACTCAGTCATAAGACCTACTGAAGAGATGAGTCTTCAATAAAGACTTAAAGGTTGAGACCGAGTCTGCGTCTCTCACATGGATAGGCAGACTATTCCATAAAAATGGAGCTCTATAGGAAAAAGCCCTGCCTCCAGCTGTTTGCTTAGAAATTTTAGGGACAGTAAGGAGGCCTGCGTCTTGTGACCGTAGCGTGCGTGTAGGTATGTGCGGCAGGACCAAATCAGAAAGATAGGTAGGAGCAAGCCCATGTAATGCTTTGTAGGTTAGCAGTAAAACCTTGAAATCAGCCCTTGCCTTAACAGGAAGCCAGTGTAGAGAGGCTAGTACTGGAGTAATATGATCAAATTTTGGGGTTCTAGTCAAGATTCTAGCAGCCGTGTTAAGCACTAACTGAAGTTTATTTAGTGCTTTATCCGGATAGCCGGAAAATAAAGCATTGCAGTAGTCTAACCTAGAAGTTACAAATGCATGGATTAACTTTTCTGCATCATTTTTGGACAGAAAGTTTCTAATTTTTACAATGTTACGTAAATGGAAAAAAGCTGTCCTTGAAACAGTCTTGATATGTTCGTCAAAAGAGAGATCAGGGTCCAGAGTAACGCCGAGGTCCTTCACAGTTTTATTTGAGACGACTGTACAACCATCAAGATTAATTGTCAGATTCAACAGAAGATCTCTTTGTTTCTTGGGACCTAGGACTAGCATCTCTGTTTTATCAGAGTTTAAAAGTAGAAAATGTTCTGCCATCCACTTCCTTATGTCTGAAACACAGGCTTCAAGGGAGGGCAATTTTGGGGCTTCACCATGTTTCATCGAAATGTACAGCTGTGTGTCATCCGCATAGCAGTGAAAGTTAACATTATGTTTCGAATGACATCACCAAGTGGTAAAATATATAGTGAAAACAATAGTGGTCCCAAAACAGAGCCTTGAGGAACACCGAAATTTACAGCTGATTTGTCAGAGGACAAACCATCCACAGAGACAAACTGATATCTTTCCGACAGATAAGATCTAAACCAGGCCAAAACTTGTCCATGTAGACCAATTTGGGTTTCCAATCTCTCCAAAAGAATGTGGTGATCGATGGTATCAAAAGCAGCACTAAGGTCTAGGAGCATGAGTACAGTTGCAGAGCCTCGGTCTGACGCCATTAAAGGTCATTTACCACCTTCACAAGTGCAGTCTCAGTGCTATGATGGGGTCTAAAACCAGACTGAAGCGTTTAGTATACATTGTTTGTCTTCAGGAAGGCAGTGAGTTGCTGCCAACAGCTTTTTCTAAAATTTTTGAGAGGAATGGAAGATTCGATATAGGCCGATAGTTTTTATATTTTCTGGGTCAAGGTTTGGCTTTTTTAAGAGAGGCTTTATTACTGCCACTTTTAGTGAGTTTGGTACACATCCGGTAGATAGAGAGCTGTTTATTATGTTCAACATAGGAGGGCCAAGCACAGGAAGCAGCTCTTTCAGTAGTTTAGTTGGAATAGGGTCCAGTATGCAGCTTGAAGGTTTAGAGGCCATGATTATTTTCATCAATGTGTCAAGAGATATGGTACTAAAAACCTTGAGTGTCTCTCTTGATTTTATGTCCTGGCAAAGTTGTGTGGACTCAGGACAACTGAGCTTTGGAGGAATACGCAGATTTAAAGAGGAGTCCGTAATTTGCTTTCTAATGATCATGATCTTTTCCTCAAAGAAGTTCATGAATGAATCACTGCTAAAGTGAAAGCCATCCTCTCTTGGGGAATGCACATCTGGGCTATCTGAAGCCAACTTAAAAAAAATCTAGGTGGCTAGTAGTATTACAGAGAAACAACAACAACAAAATTCTACAAAACATTATGTGTATATTTTCTATGTATTTAAACAGGACAAATCTGAGGGGGCACGTGCCCCTGCACCCTATGGGCATGACACCTCTGCTAACAGTCACACAGCAATGTACTTAAAGCTCTTTGAACAACGTCACTCTGCTCTCTTTGAAAAGAGAGAGTCTCAAAGCATAGAGATTTGAAAGAGAGAGGAGGAGAGGAGGTGTGTGAGGCCTCTGCTGCAGCTGTCTGTTTCTTTGCCCTCTGCCGCGGAGGCTTCAAAACATATTTGAACAGTGGCTGTCTCTCCTGAAGGACAGGGAGGGAGCGCTCTCAGAGTCTCTGTCTGTTTGTGCACCGTCCTCGGGAGAGCAGCGCAGAGTTAGAATCCACAATCAGCAAACACACGGAGCAGGTATACACACACACACACACACACACACACACACTGCAAGACACTGCACATATACTGTATAACTACACGTACACACCAGAGGAGGCTGGTGGGAGGAGCTATAGAAGGATGGACTCATTATAAGTCAAATATGTGGTTTCCATAGGTTTAATACCGTTCCATATATTCCATTCCAGCTGTTACAATGAGCCCGTCCTCCTATATCTCCTCCCACCAGCCTCCTCTAACACACACACACACACACACACCACACACACACACAAACACACTCTTTCCTGAGCAATGCAGGCTGACAGAGCTGTCAGTATAGAGGCAGTGACCTGACCAGAGGCTCCAGCACCTCTAGAGACTAACTGAAGAGTAAGACGGAGAGGTGTGTGGGTGTTTGTCTGTGTGTGTTTGTCTGTGTGTGCAGCCTGGTCTCATAGACTAGACGTAACATAGCAAATTTAAATCTGGGACACTCAAATTAGTTTGATATGTTACATTTGGAATGGTTACATAAAACAGATGGTTATTTAAGGGAAAAATGAAAGTCAGGTGGTTGGTCAGGGTGGATGAGCGGCTGTATAACGTGAATGTCTAGCAACTGAAGTGCTTTGAGACTAGTCAAGGATCATATCACCTCCACCTTACCTGTCACCCTAGACCAGGGGTGGTCAAACTTTTTGGCTCGAGGGCCATATCGGGATTTTGAAATTCAACGGAGGGCCGCATTTTTTGGGAGATCAATTGTTTGTCGCCATCACACTGCACACTGCCCTATCCCATCTGGACAAGAGGAATACCTATGTAAGAATGCTGTTCATTGACTACAGCTCAGCATTCAACACCATAGTACCCTCCAAGCTCATCCTTAAGCTTGAGGCCCTGGGTCTCAACCCCGCCCTGTGCGATTGGGTCCTGGACTTCCTGACAGGCCACCCCCAGGTGGTAAAGGTAGGAAACAACATCTCCACTTCGCTGATCCTCAACACCGGGGCCCCACAAGGGTGCATGCTCAGCCCTCTCCTGTACTCCCTGTTCACCCATGACTGCGTGGCCATACACGCCTCCAACTTGATCATCACGTTTGCAGTCGACACAACAGTAGTAGGCTTGATCACCAACAACGACGAGACAGCCTACTGTATAGGGAGGAGGTGAGGGCACTCGGAGTGTGGTGTCAGGAAAACAACCTCTCACTCAACGTCAACAAAACAAAGGAGATGATTGTGTACTTCAGGAAACAGCAGAGGGAGCACCCCCCTATCCACATCGACAAGACAGCAGTGGAGAAGGTGGAAAGTTTTAAGTTCCTCGGCGTACGCATCACGGACAAACTGAAATGGTCCACCCACACAGACAGTGTGGTGAAGAAGGCGCAACAGCGAGGAGGAGGCTGAGGAAATTTGGATTATCAAGGACAACAACCACCCGAGCCACTGCCTGTTCACCCCGCTAGCATCCAGAAGGCGAGGTCAGTACAGGTGCATCAAAGCTGGGACCGAGTGACTGAAAAATAGCTTCTATCTCAAGGCCATCAGGCTGTTAAACAGCCATCACTAACACAGAGAAGCTGCTGGCTACATACAGACTTGAAATCATTGGCCACTCTAACAAATAATAATAATGATGTTAACATATCTTGCATTACTCATCCCATATGTATATACTGGATTTTGCCTATACCGCTCGGTCATTGGTCATCCATAAATGTATATGTACATATTCTTATTCCATCCCTTTACTTAGATTTGTTTTTTTAGGTAGTTTTGTGGAATTGTTAGATTACTTGTTGATATTGCTGCACTGTCGGAACTAGAACCACAAGCATTTCGCTACACTCGCAATAACCATGCGTCGTGACCAATACAATTTGATTTGAAATGGGTGATGGACATCCACAAATTAATACATACCACACGAAACGTAACATATCATACTAATTGGAGTGTCTCTGATTTTCTTACAAAATAATACGAAATGCTCTAAGACCAAGTTGGTGTGTGCCCGTCTGTGTGTGTATGTCCATCTGTGTGTGTCTGTTCTGGACCTTGACAGCACCTTGCCACTCACAGGGAATTAATTGTGACAAGCTGTCAGTGCAGGCCTTGGGGTGGACAATGGTGGAATAGTTTATTAAAACCAGTTTTGTAAAACAGACCTCATTGTACATGGACCGGATGGACAGAAAGAACCCACCATTTTTTGTTTCTGGATTTCGGCTCATTTCAGGGATGGTTGACCCTTTGAATTTGACAAGCGAGAACGTTTCCCATGTTATTTTATTACATAAAACGTTATTGTCCATTAGCTAGGTTAACTATGACTGTGTCCCAAATGGCACCCTATCCATTACATAGTGCACTACTTTTGACCCAAGCTCTGGTCAGAAGTTGTGCACCACATAGGGAATAGGGTATTTTGGGACACGGCCTGCCTCACTGATATCTGTACCGTATAGATACCGTTATTCATTTCTCGCACTAGGACTCTGTAGTCTCCTGAGGAATATACTGCAATGATTCTGAATGAATTCCATGGCCAGCTGGGTTTTCAGGGCCAAACGCCACGTGGCCCTTAATGCACTTCTCTAGTCCCATGAGTCACTGCTATAACCTCTACACCACATGACACCGCCCTACAACAAAACACCCACAAACGACTCCTTCTGCTCTCACTCACTCTCTGCTTGGTTTGATAATATCAAATGTCTTCCTTCCTTTCATCCTCTTCTCCGACTCTTTCTACTCCACCGTTCCTTCTCTTTCTGGTCTAGGTCTCTGAGGGAGAGGAGGCATGCAGTAGAGGTGTGTGTGTGTGTCAGGCCGTGTCTAGACTTGACAGTTCATGCAGCTTTAGTATTCTGATCATGGAATTCCAAACACGTTGTGCATCTACACCTACTTTGAAATGTGTCTACCGTATCCACAGTATGTCCGGATTCCCTTTTCCTGCGCTATATTCAAATGCCAGTATGTATTCTACAAATGGTGGAATAGGCTAAATATGATAATAACACAATGACAACAACTGACGGCAGTAGCTAACTACTGTAGCAAACTAGCCAGCAAGTACCAGAAGCACTCAAAAGTATAGTAAACCAACAAATATTCTGAGAAGTGAGGACATTTTGCAGGTCCTCACTTGTAAAAATATTATTTTAGGGTTAGGTTTAGAATTAGGGTTAGGGGTGAGGTGTAGGGTTAAGCTTTGGGTTTGGGAAAATAGAAGTTTGAATGGGAATCAATTGTTGGTCCCCACTGAGTATACCAAACATTAAGAACACCTGCTCTTTCTATGACAGACTGACCAGGTGAATCCAGGTGAAATATATGATCCCTTATTGATGACACTTGTTAAATCCACTTCAATCAGTGTAGATGAAGGGGAGGAGAAGGATTTTTTGTTAAAGAAGGATTTTTAAGCCTTGAGACAATTGAGACATGGATTGTGTATGTGTGCCATTCAGAGGGTGAATGGGCAAGACAAAAGATTTCAGTGCCTTTGAACAGAGTATAGTAGTAGGTGCCAGGCACACCGGTTTGTGTCAAGAACTGCAACGCTGCTGGGTTTTTCACGCTCAAAAGTTTCCCGTGTGTATAAAGAATGGTCCACCAACCAAAGGACATCAAGCCAACTTGACACAACATGGGCCAGCATCCCTGTGTATAGTAAGTGTGTGTCTGTATATGTATGTGTGCAATCACAACAAGCCGGGGTGCAGGCAGTCAGGCAGCTGGGAGTCTAGCATGTAAGCCCCATAGAGCAGCGTTTGGGTCACATACCTGTTAATGTGTTGCGACGTAAATGTATAATTATTTAATTATTTACTGGAAATGATTTGGCAAAGTGCAACTGCGCTCTCGGTTCAGTGCGCTCTCTGCTTACCAGTTTGGCAGCTGCGCGAGAGGGAGAGGTAGAGGGAGATGCCCGTGTGCTTCGCGGTTTACTGGATCTTTTATCTGCAGTTCTCTTGAAGATCATTCTGCGACCCACACGCTGCAGTTCAAGCCACTGACTTGTTATTCTCACTCGCCATCATGAAATGAACTCATGCTAGCCACAAGTTCTGACTGAGCTCAATCGTCATGAAACGCATAAACAGTGATGACTTTTTGTCTCTTTCATTTCAGGAATAACGAGGAGCGCCCACAATGTGTTTTGTGTGGGGAAGTGCTTAGTAATGAGTCTCTCAAAACGAACAAATTAATAAAACGACACATCCTGACTAAACATCCACAGGAGGATGGTAAACCCAGGGAGTTCTTTCAGAACAGGGCAGAAAGCCTCAGGAAACAGTGCTTCGAAAATGGAAAAGTAAGTCAACTAACAAGGCATTGTTGTCATTTTATAACAGGTGATGATAAGCAGAAATAAGGGAGTACTATCTCTCATAGTAGTAGATGTGACTTTCTCTTTCAAACAATCCCCTGGCCTTGTAACGTTACACAGCTAATAGTTAACGTTAGCCAAAGCAAGCTAACTACCTACAGATAGTGCAACCCTAAGAAACAGTACAGATGAAGATGAAAAATTCAGGCCTACTGTACATTTTACTGTAGAAATTATTGTTGAAAACAAGTCTAGGTTGGAACTGTTGCTGTTACAAGTAATACTTTTTATTCTGAACTGGAATAAACTGATTGAAGCAAGATGCTTTTTGAGGCAAACAATCACACAGTTCTGGGTTGCTCATCTGCAGCAGGAAGCGTCTCCTGCCTGACTGAGAAAGCAGTAGATGTTCTGGTCCAGTTCGGCACCACATACGTATGCAAGTCAGGGTTCTCAAGTACAGAAACAGTGTCAATGCTGAACATGACCTCAGTGTTGCACTGTCAAAAACTGAGCCCAGAATAGACATGCTTGTTGAAAACTTCAACCAGCCACACACCTTAGGATTGTGTGTGTTTTCTGGTCTACGTCTGTGTGATGTGATCAATCAGTTTATTCCAGTTCAGAATAAAAAAATATGTATTTTAACAGCAGCAGGTCCAACCTAGACTTTCTGTCAACAATAATGTATACAGTAAGATGTACAGTAGGCCTGGATTTTGTATCTGTACTGTTACTTAGGGTTGCACAATCAAAAAGCCCGTGTGTGTGTGTTCTGTTATACATCTGTGTGATGTGATCAATCCGTTTATTCCAGTTCAGAAATAAATTATTTATTGTATTTTAACCTCAACAGTTCCAACCTAGACAGTTATGTAAGAGTGTTTTTAATTGGGAAAAATCAACATGAAAATATGTATGGGTATTTCATTGTTATTTGTTTCTGTCTATATTGCATATTTTTTTGGCATAATGGCAATGAAATGTACCGATATTTACGTATAGTTGCATATTTTCCAAAGCTTGTGTCCCAGGAAAATACAGAATTTCTCATTTGGGTCCCAGGCTGAAAAAGTTTAAGAACCCCTACCATAGAGGATAACACTCACATGCTGTACTGTAGTCACCAAGCAGAAGTATCTCCACTGCCTGCTCACACACACATAAACAGGACACACAGGAAGAAACCAAATAATAAACAGGAAGTGCTTCTGATTCTGCATCCTGATTGGCTTGGCTTGGCCGGTTTTGATGCCTACCCTCGAATTGCGTGGATCAATGCCCCTGTGACACCAGCGTGGAGACCCTGTGGCCAGCCAGTTTGATTGACAAGGCTGACTGGTATGCTATGCTAGCCTATGGAGAGTGGTCTATAAGCACGGAACATTGAACCCATCAGTAGAGTCCGCTCTCTCTCCCTTTTCATAAACACATGTCACACTGGCATTCACCAGAGCCAGACAGAGCACCGCTGTTGCCTCAGTCAGCATCCTTTATGACTGGAAAGAATGGAGGAAGTTGGCCTTGGAGTTTAAATGGAAGCTGTCGGGAAACAATGTCTGTCTGGTCGGCCTGGGAGAGTGGTTCAGGCAAACAGAAGAACATTGACACAGAGGTGTTGAACAAGAATATAAAGATGGGCTGTATACTGTACAGCAAGTCTGCATTCTGGTGCCCTGAGAACACATGTTTGCAATAGGTTAACTGAGTGAATTTCTATTTATTTAACCTTTATTTAACTAGGCAAGTCAGTTTAACTAGGCGAGTGAAGCTAAAATGGAAGTTAACTTCACAGAGAGTAAAATGACCTATAGCCAATGTTATTCATCTCCATCGTCTCTCAATAAGGATAATGCATGACTGTGTCTCATCTTTCCATCAATCAGATCCACAGCCCCTCAGAAGCTCTTTCAGTAACTGTACTATTACAGTAAATGAGGCCATGGGAATGGCCATCACAGATCAATGGGCCAAATCAAATCAGTGTGTGTGTGTGTGTGTGTGTGTGTGTGTGAGCGCTCGAACGCTGCCTGCAGTGTGCTCGACCCTATCATGTGTGTATGTGCCTGTGTGAGCGTGCGTGCCTCCGTCCATGCCTATGTGTGTGTGAGTGTGTGACCCCAGCCATGCCATCTCCTCTGAGCTGATTGACAGTGTCCATCTCTCCATAGTGACCCAGTGAATTGTGAATTATTGATCTCCTGTGGGATAAATGCTGCACACCGCCTGGACACTAAGTCGATGGCAATAAAGCAGAAAGAGCACACACACACACACACCGGCACAAACACACATAGACACTATATGGATCTCAATCCAGCAAAAAAGAAAAGCCTCAACCTTATTGAGGGTCACAGAATGACAGACTGAGACGAGGGTATGTTTGGAGAGACCCTATTGGACTTTGATATAAAATTACTTTCATGTCTGTGGATGTAAGTTGAGCACCACGGCTTCAGAAACAGCTGTGGAGTTGAATTATGTACAGTAAACTTAACTGTACATATTCTGTGTAAATAAACAAATACACTAAGTGTATAAAACATTAGGAACACCTTCCTAATATTGAGGTGCGCACCCACCCTGTACTCCCTTTTGCCCTCAGAACAGCCTCAATTCGTCGGGGCATGGACTCTACAAGGTGTTGAAAGCATTCCACAGGGATGCAGGCCCGTGGTGACTCCAATGCGTCCCACAGATGTGTCAAGTTGCCTGGATGTCCTTTGGGTGGCACCATTGATACACATAGGAAATTGTTGTGTGTGAAAAACCCAGCAGCGTTGCAGTTCTTGACACACTCAAACTTGTGGGCCTGGCACCTACTACCATACCCCATTCAAAGGCACTTAAATCTATTGTCTTGCCCATTCACCCTCTGAATGGCACGCATAAAAATCTGAAATTCTGATTATTGTGTAACCGCTCTTTGCTATTTTAATGGGAACCTGGCAAAATTCTGGAAAACTGTCAAATCCCTGAAGGGTTCTACTTCCTCCTCTCTGCCACAACAAATTAATTCACTGGCCTCATTATGAAAAAATGCCATAATTGTTGCATTTAATCACCATTTTATTTAAGTGAGCTATCTCTTTGAAATAACTTCTAAGCCTATTCACAATTATACTGGGCTGGATGCTGATAAGGGAAACTTGCTGAATAATCAGAGAAATTATAGTTGAAGCTTTTCTTTTAGGCCATTTACAGAAAAATAATACCTGGATATTTTGCTGGCAATAGATAACAAAAGAATCCACAGGAGCTGACCAATTGGATCTTTTTTTCACCTACAATGTAGAAAATAGTATGAGTAGGTGTGTCTACACTTTTGACTGGTACTGTATATATCTCATACAGGGCACATTTGGAAAAGAGACCTAGGTGTCAATGTCTTCCCTGTCCAAATAAAGGTTAAATAAAAAATAAGCATACACAATTCATGTCTCAATTGTCTTTAACCTGTCTCCTCCCCTTCATCCACACTGATTGAAATGGATTTAACAAGTGACAGGTGTTCCTAATGCTTTGTACACTCAGTGTATACTGCCCAAAACTGTTTACAGCCATTCACAGTGTAACCAAACAAACATGGCAGGGCTCCAATGCTTGGCATCAAAACACAACCACCACATACGGCTTCTGCAGCACTACCTCGGCACCCCCTCCCCTCCTCTCGCTTGGTAAAAATAAAATGTTTTGTCTCTGTTGACTAGACTGACACATTTTCACTGCTGATTATCATCCATCTGCAGCAGATAGTGTTAAACCAACAAATCGAGTTGAGCTCCATAGAAACAGAATTATCACCCATCACAGAACATCAACATGAATGGGGGTATCAGTTCTAGTAATCATTTTTCTAGAATTAGAACCCGCAAAACCTCTTAAAACAGTAGGAAATCGTCACTGACTGCATTCCAGGGCCTCAGCAGAGATCTAGGTTATCACCCCACTACCGTCCGTTACTTCTATTTATTTGCCAGATATCCTTTTAAAAAGATTATGAGACAGAGAGAGGGAGATGATTCTACCCTGGATATAATTTACAACATTGACAGACGCTGGGGGAGGGATGGCAGGATCCAAGTGCTCCACTCCCATAGCAGAGAAGGAAAAAACAACAAGCAAAACAAACCTAATATGAATAAATCCGAAACCAAAACAAACGTTGAGGGATTTGTGACATTGGTTGTCATGATTCGTCATCACAGAATGACACACAACCTCCATTATACCATTAAAGAAGATAACATTCCCTTAGATTGAATTACAGTGTTTAATCCCTTTCGTATGCTGTGGTCCCCACTGAGCTGTGCAACCATAGAGGAAAATAATATAAAACACCCTCATATCTAAACTATACATTTATTCAGAGCCACTTATAAATCAGTACATTCAACTAGATGAACAACCACAGGCTATCACAATCACTGCAAGTTCTTCAAAATAGCTGCTTTACATCTGTCTCTTTGCTTTCTTGTTAGCCACTTCAGTGAGTTTTACCCAGGGTTCATAGGGAGCTCAGGGCCCATGCTACTCCAGATACAGATGTTGGATCTTAATTTGACCAGGATTGTCACAGCAAAATAATCCTGCAGCAACAAGATAGCTGGCTGACTGTTTCAGAGGAGAACAGGCTGTATGATGTGACACAAGCATTATATTGTGAGAAGTCGGATTACCTTACTGCATAAGCATTATATGTCGATGTGTAATGTGGATGAAATCCTTTTTTACTAGGAACTTGACAAGGAAAAGATCCAACACCAGGTAGCTGAATCACCACCATGTAGACAAGATGGAGGTACAGTCTATCAGTTGGAATGGCACTCAGCTCAGCTGGAGCTCGATGGACTGAAACGTTCAAATCTTATAAATAGAGTCCCAAAGCAATGCAGATTGGCTATGGGCCATGACACCCTATGGAAGTGTGTCCAACCCTTTTGTGAAGCCTGGCCCCACAGAATTTAATATTAAGGCATTATATCTCTCGCTGAGGGAGATTGGTAAAATCCTGCCTGGGTTTGATCTCACCAGGGCACTTTAGACATCAATGGGTGAGGGGGAAAGAAAGCCTCTGGAGAATGACGTCTGGGTTGTGTTCACTAGGGCAAGCCATAGCAAAATATTTTTCAATGGTTTGCAATGGAAACCTTGCAAAAGTTGAGGTAGGTGGTGTATGTTTTTGCCAAGGTCGCTACTGTTACTGTACCAGACAGATCTAAGTGCATTTAGTTTGATCTAACACTCAGATAATGGTAACTAACATAGTCCTTCTCCTAAACAACACATTTCCTCCATTCTAAACCCAACCAGAACATCAGTTGTCTGGTATGTGGTATTTTCCTTAAATCAGTTATGCAGTGCTCTGTGCGTCGCCATCAACTGGTCCAATCAATAGCTGTTTTGCAAGCCCTGATTCAACTATAGTGAAGAGGGTTGTGGAGGGGCACCCACAGGAATGTGTTTGACAGACGGTTGGGTGCCCCATGGGACCTCAGCACGACCTACCAGGGACCTCCTGTCAATGAAATTCAGTCAATAAGGCTGGGACTGTTCTGACCTGGTATCGCTCCCCTCTCTCTCTCTTAGTAACAACAGTGCCTTCGGAAAGTTTTCAGACCCCTTGACATTGTTCACATTTTGATACGCTACAGCCTTATTCTAAAAATGATTAAATGAAACAATTTCTGCAGCAATCTACACACAATACCCCATAATGACAAAGCAAAAATAGGTTATTGCCTGCGTCCGTTATAGGTCCGCGGTCAAACGACCACCCCTCATCACTGTCAAACGCACTCTAAAACACTTCTGCGAGCAGGCCTTTCTAATCGACCTGGCCCGGGTCTCCTGGAAGGATATTGACCTCATCCCGCCAGTAGAGGATGCCTGGTTGTTCTTCAAAAGTCCCTTCCTCACCATCTTAAATAAGCATGCCCCTTTCCCAAAAAATTGAACTAAGAACAGACATAGCCCTTGGTTCACTCTAGACCTGACTGCCCTTGACCAGCACAAAAACATCCTGTGGCGCACTGCACCAGCTTCGAATAGTACCCGCGACATGCAATTTTTCAGGGAAGTCAGGAACCAATATACAGAGTCAGTTAGGAAAGTGAAGGTTACCTTTTTCAAACAGAAATGTGCATCCTGCAGCACTAATTCCAAAAAGTTTTGGGACACTAAAGTCCATGGAGAATAAGAGCACCTCCTCTCAGCTGCCCACTGCACTGAGGCTAGGAAACACTGTCACCACCGATAAATCCATGATAATCGAGAATTTCAATAAGCATTTCTCTACGGCTGGCCACGCTTTCCACATGGCTACCCCAACCCCGGCCAACAGGTCTGCACCCCCCGCAGCAACTGGCCCAAGCCCCCCCGCTTCTCCTTCACCCAAATCCAGACAGCTGACGTCCTGAAAGAGCTGCAGAATCTGGATCTCTACAAATCAGCTGGGCTAGACAATCTGGACCCATTCTTCCTAAATTTATCCGCACCCATTGTTGCAACCCATACTACTAGTCTGTTCAACCTCTCTTTCGTATCGTCTGAGATTCCTAAAGATTGGAAAGTGGCAGCGGTTATCCCCCTCTTCAAAGGGGGAGACACTCTAGACCCAGCTGTTACAGACCTATATCCATCCTACCCTGCCTTTCTAAAGTCTTCGAAAGCCAAGTGAACAAACAGATCACCGACCATCTCGAATCCCACCGTACCTATGCAATCCGGTTTCCGAGCTGGTCACGGGTGCACCTCAGCCACGCTCAAGGTCCTAAACGATATCATAACCACCATCGATAAAAAAACAGTACTGTGCACCCGTCTTCATCGACCTGACTCCGTCAATCACCGTATTCTTATCGGCAGACTCAACAGCCTTGGTTTCTCTAATGACTTCCTTGCCTGTTTCACTAACTACTTCTCAGATAGAGTTCAGTGTGTCAAATCGGAGGACCTGTTGTCCGGACCTCTGGCAGTCTCTATGGGGGTGCCACAGGGTTCAATTCTCGGGCCGACTCTTTTCTCTGTATATATCAATGATGTCGCTCTTGCTGCGGGTGATTCTTTGATCCACCTCTACACAGATGACACCATTCTGGCCCTTCTTTGGACACTTAACAAACCTCCAAACGAGCTTCAATGCCATACAACACTCCTTCCGTGGCCTCCAACTGCTCTTAAATGCTAGAAAGCTAAATACATGCTCTTCAACCGATCGCTTCCCACACCCGCCCGCCCCGCCTAGCGTCACTACTCTGGACGGTTCTGACTTAGAATATGTGGACAACTATAAATACCTAGGTGTCTGGCTAGACTGTAAACTCTCCTTCCAGACTCATATTAAGCATCTCCAATCCAAAATTAAATCTAGAATCGGCTTCCTATTTCGCAACAAAGCCTCCTTCACTCATGCTGCCAAACATACCCTCGTAAAACTGACTATCCTGCCAATACTTGACTTCGGCGACGTAATTTACAAAATAGCCTCTAACACTCTACTCAGCAAATTGGATGCAGTCTATCACAGTGCTATCCGTTTTGTCACCAAAGCCCCATATACTACCCACCATTGCGACCTCTATGCTCTCGTTGGCTGGTCCTCGCTACATATTCGTTGCCAAACCCACTGGCTCCAGGTCATCTATAAGTCTTTGCTAGGTAAAGCTCTGCCTTATCTCAGCTCACTGGTCACCATAGCAACACCCGTATCACGCGCTCCAGCAGGTATATCTCACTGGTCATCCCCAAAGCCAACACCTGCTTTGGCCGCCTTTCCGTCCAGTTCTCTGCTGCCAATGACTGGAACGAATTGCAAAAATCACTGAAGTTGGAGACTTCTATCTCCCTCACTGACTTCAAGCATCGGCTGTCAGAGCAGCTTACCGATCGCTGCAGCTGTACACAGCCCATCTGTAAATAGCCCATCCAACCAACTACCTATCTATCTCATCCCCATATTTAAAAAAAAATTATGTATCTGCTCTTTTGCACACCAGTATTTCTACTTGCACATCCTCATCTGCACATCTATCACTCCAGTGTCAATTGCTAAAGTGTAATTACTTCGCCACTATGGCCTATTTATTGCCTTACCTCCTTACTTCATTTGCACACACTTAATACAGATTCTATTGTGCTATTGACTGTACGTTTGTTTATCCCATGTGTAACACTGTGTTGTTGTTTATGTCGCACTGCTTTGCTTTATCTTGGCCAGGTCGCTGTTGTAAATGAGAACTTGTTCTCAACTGGCCTACCTGGTTAAATAAAGGTTAAATAAATAAATAATAAATAAATAAAAATAAGTATTCAGATCCTTTGCTATGAGACTCAAAATCGAGCTCAGGTGCATTCTGTTTACATTGATCATCCTTGAGATGTTTCTACAACTTGATTGGAGTCCACCTGTGGTAAATTAAATTGATTGGACACAATTTGGGAAAGGCACACACCTGTCTATATAAAGGTCCCGCAGTTGACAGTACATGTAAGTGCAAAAACCAAGCCATGAGGTCGAAGGAATTGTCCCTAGAGCTCCGAGACAAGATTGTATCGAGGCACAGATCTGGGGAAGGGTACCAAAAAATGTCTGCAGCATTGAAGGTCCCCAAGAACACAGTGACCTCCATCATTCTTAAATGGAAGAAGTTTGGAACCAGCAAGACTCTTCCTCGAGCTGACCGCCCGGCCAAACTGAACAATCGGGGGAGAAGGGCCTTGGTCAGGGAGGTGACCAAGAACCCGACGGTCACTCTGACAGAGCTCTAGAGTTCCTCTGTGGAGATGGGAGAACCTTTCAAAAGGACAACCATTTCTGCAGCACTCCACCAATCAGGTCTTTGTGGTAGAGTGGCCAGATGGAAGCCACCCCTCAGTAAAAGGCACACTTGGAGTTTGAGACCATGAGAAACAAGATTCTCTGGTCAGATGAAACCAAGATTGAACTCTTTAGCCTAAATGCCAAGCGTCACGTCTGGAGGAAACCTGGCACCATCCCTAACATCTCTGGAGAGACCTGAAAATAGCTTGAGAGGATCTGCAGAGAAGAATGGGAGAAACTCCCCAAATACGGGGGTGCCAAGCTTGTAACGTCATACCCAAGAAGACTCAAATCAAATCAAATTTTATTGGTCACATACACATGGTTAGCAGATGTTAATGTGAGTGTAGCGAAAAGCTTGTGCTTCTAGTTCCGACAGTGCAGTAATATCTAACAAGTAATCTAACAATTCCACAACAACTACCTAATACACACAAATGTAAAGGGATGGAATAAGAATATGTACATATAAAAATATGGATGAGCGATGGCCGAGCGGCATAGGCAAGATGCAATAGATGGTATAAAATACAGCATATACATATGAGATGAGTAATGTAAAATATGTAAACATTATTAAAGTGGTATTATTTAAAGTGACTAGTGATCCATTTATTAAAGTGGCAAAGGATTTCAAGTTTGTATGTAGGCAGCAGCCTCTCTGTGTTAGTGATGGCTGTTTAACAGTCTGATGGCCTTGAGGCAGAAGCTGTTTTTCAGTCTCTCGGTCCCAGCTTTGATGCACCTGTACTGACCTCGCCTTCTGGATGGTAGCGGGCTGAACAGGCAGTGGCTCGGGTGGTTGTTGCCCTTGATGATCTTGTTGGCCTTCCTGTGACATCGGGTGCTGTAGGGCAGGTAGTTTGCCCCCGGTGATGTGTTGTACAGACCACAACTTCCTGTGGAGAGC
Source organism: Brachymystax lenok tsinlingensis (assembly GCA_030435695.1). Classification (NCBI taxonomy): domain Eukaryota; kingdom Metazoa; phylum Chordata; class Actinopteri; order Salmoniformes; family Salmonidae; genus Brachymystax; species Brachymystax lenok. The sequence goes on from CM059810.1 coordinate 23,355,631, forward strand.
CTTGCGGTTATTGGCTGTGCAGTTGCTGTACTAGGCGGTGATACAGCCCGACAGTATGCTCTCATTTGTGCATCTGTAAAAGTTTGTAAAGGTTTTAGGAGGCTGAAAACATTTGACTTGTCACCTGAGGTTGAAGTGGCGCTGTTGCGCCTTCTTCACCACACTGTCTGTGTGGGTGGACCATTTCAGTTTGTCCGTGATGTGTACGCCGAGGAACTTCCACCTTCTCCACTGCTGTCCCGTCGATGTGGATAGGAGGGTGCTCCCTCTGCTGTTTCCTGAAGTCCACGATCATCTCCTTCATCTTTGTTGACGTTGAGTGAGAGGTTGTTTTTCTGACACCACACTCCGAGTGCCCTCACCTCCTCTCTGGCTGTCTCGTCACTGTTGGTAATCAAGCCAACTACTGTTGTGTCATCTGCAAACTTGATGATTGAGTTGGAGGCGTGCATGGCCACGCAGTCATGGGTGAACAGGGAGTACAGGAGACAGCGAGCACGCACCCTTGTGGGGCCCCAGTGTTGAGGATCAGCGAAGTGGAGATGTTTCCTACTTTCACCACCTGAGGGCGGCCCATCAGAATGTCCAGGACCCAGTTGCACAGGGCAAGGTTGAGACCCAGGGCCTTAAGCTTAATGATGAGCTTGGAGGGTATTATGGTGTTGAATGCTGAGCTGTAGTCAATGAACAGCATTCTTACATAGGTATTCCTCTTGTCCAGATGGGATAGGGCAGTGTACAGTGTGATGGAAATTGCATCATCTGTGGACCTGTTGGGGCGGTATGCAAACTGAAGTGGGTCTAGGGTGGCAGGTAAGGTGGAGGTGGTATGATCCTTGACTGGTGGATAGATGGCGGCATTCGCGCAAAACTGAAAGCGCGAACCCTCCGCATTCAACCATGGAAACACACTAGTCTCTCAAAGCACTTCATGATGATAGAAGTGGGTGCTGCGGGGCGATAGCCATTTAGTTAAGTTATCTTTGCCTTCTTTGGAACAGGAACAATGGTGGCCATCTTGAAGCATGTGGGAACAGCAGACTGGGATAGGGAGCGATTTAATATGCCTGTAAACACACCGGCCAGCTGGTCTGCGCATGCTCTGAGGACGTGGCTAGGGATGCTGTCTGGGCCAGCAGCCTTTCAAGGGTTAACACGTTTAAATGCCTTACTCACATCGGCCACGTAGAAGGAGAGGGGGGGCCCGCAGTCCTTGGTAGCGGGCTGCGTCGGTGGCGCTGTATTATCCTCAAAGCAGGCAAAGAAGGTGTTCAGTTTGTCTGAAAGCAAGACGTTGGTGTCCGTGATGTGGCTGGTTTTCTTTTGTAGTCCGTAATTGCCTGTACGTAGACTCTGCTACATACGTCTCGTGTCTGAACCGTTGAATTGCGACTCCACTTTGCTCCTATACCGACATTTGGGTACAACATCTCCAATGCACTTACTTATAAACTCGAGTCAGTGTATAAATCAATGTTATTCTCTGAGGCTTCCCGGAACATTTCCCAGTCCGCGTGATTAAAACAATCTTGAAGCGTGGTCAGACCAGCGTTGAATGGTTCTAGTCATGGGAACATCCTGTTTGAGTTTCTGCCTACAGGACGGTAGAAGCTAGATGGAGTCATGGTCGGATTTGCCAAAGGGATGGCGGGGGAGGGCCCTGTATGGATTGCGGAAGTTAGAGTAGCAATGGTCAAGTGTATTGCCCGCGCGGGTGCTACAGTCAATGTGTCTGTAGAATTTGGGTAGCCTTGTTCTTTGTTCTCAGCTTTGATAAAAACCCCAGCTACAATAAATTCAGCCTCAGGATATATGGTTTCCAGTTTACATAGTCCAGTGAAGTAAGTAAGTCTCTCTCTCTCTCTCTCTCTCTCTCTCTCTCTCTCTCTCTCTCTCTCTCTCTCTCTCTCTCTCTCTCTCTCTCTCTCTCTCTCTCTCTCTCTCTCTCTCTCTCTCTCTCTCTCTCTCTCTCTCTCTCTCTCTCTCTCTCTCTCTCTCTCTCTGTGCCTGGCAAGTGAGTGAATGTTGGCGATCCTCAACTTGCCCTCGACCTATAGGTATACACAACTCTCCCACTGTTTATTCCTCCAGATCATGTCTTGAAAACAAACACAGAGCAATTCTGGAGTGCTACATGCCTCCTCCTGTCCTACAGTCTCCTCCAGCACAGAGTGCTCTCTTTCTTTCCTGCCTGACTTCTCTCTCTCGTCTCCTTCTCCTTATGCGAAGAGACAGGACAGAGAGCTGACAGCTTCTAAAAATAGCAGCCTGGGTAGAGGCATGTTCTGGCCCTCTCCATTCATAGAATAAGCCTACACTTTGGCTTTTTCATGCACATAACAAAACTAAATGATTAAGCTTTTCTAAGAACTTAAAATGAGGTCCTGACAGTTCTCAAGAGGGCTTTAGTTTAGCAACTGTTACTACTATTAGTTTAGCAACTGCTACTGTATAACCAAAATGTATTCATTTATGCTTTTACTCTTTTTATAAGTTGATTTGACCATAATAGCAAAAAAAAAAAGCGATACTGGTATTAAAACTGAATCTCTTTTCAAGTAGTCAGCAGCCAAAACACCTCTTATTGATAGGGGACTGTTTCAGCCTCACTCTAAACACTGTTGACGTGACAACCATGGAAGCCTAGACATGCACTAAGGAGCTTGTTATATATAATTAACATAGTGAAAGGAGGAAAAAACAAGCTTTTTCAATTATCAGACGATAAAGAGTATTCGGTCTCCTACATCTGTTCCCGCTCTCTCTGTCCCCCCCTCTCTTTGTCCCCCCCTCTCTCTGTCCCCCCCTCTCTCTGTCCCCCCCTTTTCTGTCACCCCCTTCTCTCTCACTCCCCCTTCTCTCTCACTCCCCTTCTCTCTCCCTGCCTCCATCCACCCACCCACCCACCCATCCATCCAAGCTTCGTCCATTCTCTCTGCTGCTCTCTCAGTCATCTAAAAATACATCTTCGTTTCCTTTCTCCCTTTCGTTAATTGAAGCACAACATAATCCAGATTAGCCAGGAGTGAGGAAGCGGCGTGCTAAGGCTGATTTAGCGTTGGCAATAAGGACATGACAGCCCCATGAAAGATGCAGGTAGAAGAAACTACATTATTCAACCTGCAATACCTCCTACTTCACTGTGCACTTTACTTCACTGGCTGAATAAGGCCACACTTAGGCTGCATCTGAAATAGGGCCTGGTCAAAAGTAGTGCACTATATAGGGAATATGCACGCCATTTCGGACACACCCTCACTCTAGCTAGTGCTGTGGTAGACTGGAGCCTCACACTTCACTGGGCACTTCGCTGGCTGGCTGTAAACAAGTCTATCGTTGAGTTAGACAGGCAGCCCAGTTCTGATCTTTTTTTCCACTAATTGGTATTTTGACCAATCAGATCAGTTCTAAAAAAAAGATCTGACGATAGAACGTCTGATTTGATTCGTCAAAAGACCAATTAGTGGAAAAAATATCTGAATTGGAACACAGCCAAAGAAGCTGAATAAGGCCTCAGTTAGGCCTAGGATTAATCTAGCACTGCAGTTAGCTGTGAAAGCCTGCAGCGATTGTGTTGTTATGAGAAGGAAGAAAAAGTTCGATTTTTGAGTTAGAACCGTGTTTCGTGACATTGCTCTCCAAATGGTAATAGTAAAAAATGTCAGTAAGGCCAAACTTATAATATTGGATAGTGGTGCTGTTAGCTGGAGATGTGGAGTAGAGACCTGCAGTTATTTTTCTGTTATGTGAAAGAAGACCAAGGTTAAATTCCCGAATTGGAACCGTGTCCTCTGACATTGCTGGTTGTAAGAAATGGTAATAGAGCTCTGCTGATGTTGAGAATGTTGTGAGCCATATAGCATATGCAGTCTGTGAATATTGAAACCATCTTGAATTGAGTAAAAAAGGCCTTAGCTATATGCCACTAAGATTAACACGTCACCATCAACCTATTATCTTGTTTGTGCATTCTGTTTTCTTGGAATGAGTCACAGACTCCCAAAGCAGAAGCGTGAAGACGCTTGTCCCACCATTATTCTTAGCATTGGTGTTGATGATGCCATATGAAAACATAATTAGATTTCACAATAAAGGTCCCATCTTTCAACTCTAACTGTGTGGAACAGCCTGAGGAAGGCTCTGTGCATAGTCACTAAACTTCATCACATAATACACCAGGCGGTGTCAGTGGAAGACCCTAAAAATTGTCAAAGACCCCAGCCACCCCAGTCATAGACTGTTCTCTCTACTACCGCATGGCAAGCGGTACCGGAGTGCCAAGTCTAGGACAAAAAAGGCTTCTCAACAGTTTTTACCCCCAAGCCATAAGACTCCTGAACAAGTAATCAAATGGCTACCCAGACTTTTTGCATTGTGCCTCGCAACTTTTATAGCCTCGCTACTGTATATAGCCTGTCTTTTTTTACTGTTGTTTTTATTTCTTTACTTACCTATTGTTCACCTAATACCTTTTTTTGCACTGTTGGTTAGAGCCTGTAAGTAAGCATTTCACTGTAAGGTTGTATTCGGCGCACGTGACAAATAAACTTTGATTTGATTTAATAGTAGCCTAATTTGGGATGGAATATTATTTTGAGTGTTTCTGCACAGTCCGACTGCAATGGACTCGACCTCAAACACTCCCATTGTATCTTACCTGTGTTATAGTGCTTGGTGCAGTATCTCAGATCCGTCTCATCCTTCATTATGAACTGTGGGAGGGTCAACCCATCAGCTACCTGGACTGGTCCATTCTCCTGCCACTCAAAGATCAGGTCGTTCATTGTGTAGCCAACTGGAAAAGAAGAGAGGCAGGACATACAATCAGATAATATAGCCTTGGCCCGGGTTACTGTACAGTAAACAGCTGACGTAAAAAAGCCTTTATAAATACATATTGAATTGATGATTTATACATTCCATATCTCCACCTAGACCAGATTTATGGGAAGATCAAAATATCATAGATACCCTTTGTGTTATATGCTGTATCATATATGAAATATCAATGCTATAGATTACACTGCAACAAGGACAAGTTGTTCATTCCAATAGATCAACCATGAATTAATGTTAATGCCACTGTCTTTTGTGCTAAAGGAATAAGCACTGGCAGACTTCATGGGCCAATCCACTATTTAGTATGCCAATTCACAACAACCTTGGATTATAATGGTCTAAAAGAAATTATAATTCAGCCAATCATTTCCCAGGATAGAATGTATGACTGATGCCTTGCAGATAATGGAGTAATTGACATGAAAGGAGGAGGGATGGAATGTATGACTGAGGCCTTACAGATAATGGAGGGATTGACATGAAAGGAGGAGGGATAGAATGTATGACTGAGGCCTTACAGATAATGGAGGGATTGACGTGAAAGGAGGAGGGATAGAATGTATGACTGAGGCCTTACAGATAATAGAGTGATTGACGTGAAAGGAGGAGGGATAGAATGTATGACTGATGCCTTACAGATAATGGAGTGATTGACGTGAAAGGAGGAGGGATAGAATGTATGACTGATGCCTTACAGATAATGGAGTGATTGACGTGAAAGGAGGAGGGATAGAATGTATGACTGAGGGCTTACAGATAATGGAGTGATTGACGTGAAAGGAGGAGGAATGGAAAGTTTTTGAATGTAATCAGATGAACAAAACAGGTCTGATTCTAAAGCCATGTTGACTTTACGCCAATATCTCAGGAAATACATGGAAAAATGGGACCTTAAAATGGGGAAAAAATGGAATCATTTGTTTATTCCTCGCAATAAGGTCCCAGTTAGCTGAGTACTAGTCATCCTAATGACCTCTTTCCATTTGAAGCATTAACATCTCCTATTGTGTCCATCAGCAAGCTATAGTGGACAGGCATTCTAACAGGTATGCACTATTGTGCAAGATAAAAAAGCTATCCAGTCTCCAGTAGGAAAATATATAAACTCAGCAAAAAAGAAACGTCCTCTCACTGTCAACTGTGTTGATTTTCAGCAAACTTAACAAGTGTAAATATTTGTATGAACATAACAAGATTCAACAACTGAGACATAAACTGAACAAGTTCCACAGACATGTGACTAACAGAAATGGAATAATGTGTCCCTGAACAAAGATCAAAAGTAACAGTAAAATCAAAAGTAACAGTCAGTATCTGGTGTGGCTCCAGCTGTATTAAGTACTGCAGTGCATCTCCTCCTCATGGACTGCACCAGATTTGCCAGTTATTGCTGTGAGATGTTACCCCACTCTTCCACCAAGGCACCTGCAATTTCCCGGACATTTCTGGGGGGAATGGCACTAGCCCTCACCCTCCGATCCAACAGGTCCCAGACGTGCTCAATGGGATTATGATCCGGGCTCTTCGCTGGCCATGGCAGAACACTGACATTCCTGTCTTGCAGGAAATCACACACAGAACGAGCAGTATGGCTGGTGGCATTGTCATGCTGGAGGGTCATGTCAGGATGAGCCTGCAGGAAGGGTACCACATGAGGGAGGAGGATGTCTTCCCTGTAACGCACAGTGTTGAGATTGCCTGCAATGACAACAAGCTCAGTCCGATGATGCTGTGACACACCGCCCCAGACCATGACGGACCCTCCACTTCCAAATCGATCCCGCTCCAGAGTACAGGCCTCGGTGTAACGCTCATTCTTTCCACGATAAACGCAAATCCAACCATCACCCCTGGTGAGACAAAACCGCGACTCGCCAGTGAAGAGCACTTTTTGACAGTCCTGTCTGGTCCAGCTACGGTGGGTTTGTGCCCATAGGCGACGTTGTTGCCGGTGATGTCTGGTGAGGACCTGCCTTACAACAGGCCTACAAGCCCTCAGTCCAGCCTCTCTCAGCCTATTGCGGACAGTCTGAGCACTGATGGAGGGATTGTGCGTTCCTGGTGTAACTCGGGCGGTTGTTGTTGCCATCCTGTACCTGTCCCAGGTGTGATGTTCGGATGTACCGATCCTGTGCAGAAGTTGTTACACGTTGTTTCACGTGGTCTGCCACTGCGAGGACGATCAGCTGTCCGTCCTGTCTCCCTGTAGCGCTGTCTTAGGCGTCTCACAGTACGGACATTGCAATTTATTGCCCTGGCCACATCTGCAGTCCTCATGTCCTCATGCAGCATTCCTACGGCACGTTCACGCAGATGAGCAGGGACCCTGGGCATCTTTCTTTTGGTGTTTTTCAGAGTCAGTAGAAAGGCCTCTTTAGTGTCCTAAGTTTTATAACCGTGACCTTAATTGCCTTCCTCTGTAAGCTGTTAGTGTCTTAACGACCATTCCACAGGTGCATGTTCATTAATTGTTTATGGTTCATTGAACAAGCATGGGAAACAGTGTTTAAACCTTTATAATAAAGATCTGTGAAGTTATTTTGAAAGACAGGGTCCTGAAAAAAGGACATTTCTTTTTTTGCTGAGTTTATCTTTGAACGTAAGGACACTAAAAGATACCAACAAGAGTTTAATAATCAAGAGATGTTATATGAAATATCTGCTGCTGGATATAGAAGCATCTTGAATATATCTCAACCCTGCATGTAGGCTATTTATCTTTAACCCGAAGTATCCCATGATGCAGCTCACCAGCCCAGGGGACTAGGCAGTGCAGACATTTCTGTTAATATTGGGAAATTAAATTAGTCAAAGCAGCCTCCGCAGTATGAGTCAACGTACTGTAGTCACAACATGACTCACAACTTCCTCTGCTCCTACATTCCTATTGGTTAGCACTAACGGACGATTTTCTAATGCCAGTTTACGTCTTAGGTGGTGACTTTCCCCTATGTGTGTTTTCCCTATGTAAAGCACTTGGAGCATCTGGAAAAGCGCTATACAAATCCAATAAATTATGACATTATTAGGCTAAATACTGTCCATGCATACATTCTAAACAATGCTACAGTATCCCAACAGACCGAACATCATAACCATTCATTATAATTGATAAGATTTCATAATTGACATAAAATAACCCATGCCTATCTATTTCCCTCCATTCCAGACACCGGGCATCGACCCATCATCATTTCCTTTTCACTTTGAAACCACATTTAAATGGCTAAAGCCAGCCAGAAGGGCCTCACCAACTGTGGAACATTAAATAATGAAATAATGTGAGGCCGTACAAATTAAGACAAATTATCTCCCCAAGCATTAAACAGTACAGCGCCATGGTAACTATCCTCCGGGCCGCAACTGCACTGGAAAGGACAGGGTGTGTAAAAATGTATAAAACTACTAATGACGGTGCTCCATGTAATTATAGCTCCTCTGTGTCCATTTTGTACTTCTTTCCACATGTTAGAGAGGTGTAGAGGGGGAGGAATGGGTAAGGGGAGGAAGAGAGGGAGGGCGGGGAGCAGACGGGAGAGTTAGAGGAGACCGAGGGAGGGAGGGAGGTAGGGAGGGAGTCATTTAGCATGGTCATTACTATTAACATAAATGAATCCACCCTCTGCCGCCCCTCTGAACATGTTTAATTTGTAGGTAATGAAGGGAGACATAAAGGAGGGCTTCCTACTGCTACCGGACATTGCTTCACTTCCCACTCACTGCAATGTATTCCACTATATCTTCCACATCTGGCCATGTATGCTAACCTCTGCCTATATCCAAGTCAAATTATACGCTTTCCTCAACACAGTACCTTGCTTATTAAAAATAGAGTCAATTCAAGTTCAGACCAAGTTATATCACATCATACAGAATGTTTATACATTATTCATATTATATGATTCAAAACATTATTCATGTTATATCATATGTGCTCCCTCTGTATTTCTTCAATATATTCCTCAAGTCATTGACTCCAACTCATGCTGATTGGAGTGTTTCTACATTATCTTCTGTGGGTTAACGTGCTTGGCCTATCTGATCCAAGCCGTTCAGCGGCTGGCTGAGCAGAGCAGACTTTAGTTTAGTGGGTACAGTGTGTCCACTGCTGCTGGCTCTGTGGGAGTAAAGTGTTATCTTGTGCCTGGCGTTATCACAGTCATGTTTTGACTAGAGAGAGCGAGAGAGCGAGGGGAGGGGAGTACTACAAACTCTCTGACACAGAGACAGAGTTGTCCCAGCTAAAAGCCTCTGCAGCTGCGACACCACAGCAATCGGTATGAATTATTTAGGGCCCCTGTGCAAATGTATGTATTTGCTACAACTTTTGGTGGACAGCGGACACATCCAGTGCTGTGTCTCCTCAAGTCCGCAAAACTTTAACAAGGTAACGGAGCACTTCCTTTACTCCATGTGGTAAAAGCTAATAGGGGAGTGTGCTGTAGAGAGATGGATTTCTGCTGTGTAGGAACCCCACTCACAAATTGAAGTGGCTCATCTTGATGGATGGAGTGATTGGGACTTGAAATTCACTTAAATGGATTCAGTAAATGGACAAGTGCTATGGGTCAAAATATGGTTAAGATTATGTAGTAATACTATGCGAAAGAAGTGTATATTAATTTTAATATCTATATACGCAGCTAGATATTGATGTTTTACTCAAGGACAATATGAAGATTACCCTGTAAAATGTCTCAATAATTATGCTCCTTATATGCACATATTCAGCTGGCACTTGATATGCTTATACATGTCCTCCCTTATTAGAAGTGCAGACTTTTGCATATCTAAATATATGTTAATAACCCTCCACTAACAGCCTTTGTAGCCTTCATAGCCAATAACTACTGGTCTACTGGTCTGAATGAGTCCATTCCACAAGGCCATAGAGACAGTCCAGGCAGGAAGAGACCCTGGAGTATTAGGTCAGCAGTGTGTGTGTATGTGTGTGTGTGTGTAAGCGAGAGCCTACATTCGTGCATCTGTGTGGTCACAAGAGGACATACCACCCACACTGGCATGACAAGGCATTATTATCCTACCCAGGTAAACCCACGCCCACGCTCTCTTCATCACAAATCCTATCATATTATTTTACCAGTGACCTCATTATTTTTGGAACTAGAAAAAGCTCCCTCCTGCACCTCGGATGAAAAATTAAATCGGAATATCGTACGTAACAGGCTTTTGTCATTTTATTCCAAATATCCACGATGGATACTGCAGTCACAGGGCTATAATGGGTGGATAATATACTAAATACTGCAGTACTACTACAGTAATACTGTAGTGCTGTACTCACAGCTCTCTAGCTGCATGATACACGTCTGTACGTCCATGGGGAAGTTCTTCAGGTCCATCGGACAGGAAAGGGTTAATGTCAATCTGGAAAACAGATAGACAATAGAAAATAAAATCATTTGAGTATACATCACAACTATAAGGCATAGGTATCGTTTGACTTGAAAGGGGCTATACATTAGGCATTCATAACCATTATCACGTGCCTTATGAATGTGTTAAGTATGGGTTATGAATGTGTTTTGAAGACCGTTATGTAGGTACCCATCACATTAGGTGGTAGCAGGTTTTCTGCTAAGGCCAGACAAAATTGATTCACTGTTTAACGGATTGTCCCACAAGAAAAGTGAGGCGAGCGAGCAAAGAAAATAAAAAATAATTAGGTGGATAAGGAACAACAACTTTACCACGTTGTCCTTGGCTATATGGACATGAACAATACGCAAAATATTCAATTTCAGACTGATTTTAAGATTGTTATTATTAATACACAAATGAACATTAATGAACATTATTCACATAGGATGTATAATATAATGCAATATTCTATCATATTCAAAAATTATTATGTATGAATGTATTATCAGTTCATTAATCTGCTTAATTCAAATTCAAGAATGATTAACAGTAAAGAATTGTAAACAAATTACAATGCTGATGCATAATAATGAGATTATTACCTGAATGCATCTCTATAGCCTAGGCGTTAACAAAATATTCTTACAAATATGATTAGGCCTCTCATAGACTAGGCCTTGTAGAAAGAGGGTCAATCAAGTTAGGTCTGCCAAATTAATGTAGCATTGGGGAAGAAAATACATAAATCCAGCCATACAGTATAACCTTTCATCATCAACACACAACAACAAAAAACGTTGTTTATTACATGCACAATTAGAAGCATCAATCTACAGTGAGGGAAAAAAGTATTTGATCCCCTGCTGATTTTGTACGTTTGCCCACTGACAAAGAAATGATCAGTCTATAATTTTAATGGTAGGTTTATTTGAACAGTGAGAGACAGAATAACAACCAAAAAATCCAGAAAAGTGCATGTGAAAAATGTTATAAATTGATTTGCATTTTAATGAGGGAAATAAGTATTTCAATTTAGTTGTCCAAAATACTATCAGCTTGCATGTGACATTATTAAGCAATACACAGGGCCCTACTCATAATACATAGGATGAAGAAATTGAAGGCCTGGTTGCCAAGGTTCATCTCCAAGAACACTTATCAAACTCTACAACAAACGGTTTAATCATACAGTATCAAACAAGATAATTTACAACATCATATAAATCAACAGTTTGTTTCGCTTTAGTTGTCCAAAATACTATCAGCTTGCACTGCGTCTTTGCTGACGAATGCCCTGATCATCACTTCAAACGCATTCCGTCGTGGTGTTATCAGTTAGCCTACTACTTACTACTGGTAGTACCGGTAAAATGTAAGTTATGAATCGCAAATCACCGTACAGCCGACACACTTCGATTTCATCAATCATTTTGACTTCAATTTAGTTGTCCAAAATACTATCAGCTTGCACTGCGTCTTTGCTGACGAATGCCCTGATCTCTGATGCAAATACCATGAATTTAACCGACTGTTTGTTTATAATGAGGGATGTCTCACGTTTAACCTAGACACATAAATAGTAGGAATTTGCGCTGGCTTCAGCCATGACGGCATGAGAGAGAAATTAATCATCTGCATGTCGCCTGCAGGTGCCAGCGTGTGTGTTTCACTGTCCAATCCGAGCTCGAACATGATCTGAGCGCGTGATCTGAGGTGATCTGAGGCGATTTGGTCTCTAGGACATCAACTTGGGAAAGCCTCTAGGGAGAGCAGACAGTGCATTATAAACAAAGAGCTGCATAAATTGGCCCCAAAAATAACACATCTGATTATAAAAAAAAATATATTGGGGTGTGGAGAAAAGTGAGGCGGGGCATCCATTAAACAGTAATTCTACTTTGTCTGGCCTAACCTACTCTCTTAGAAAAAAATGTGATATCTAAAAGGGTTCTTCGGCAGTCCCCATAGAAGAACCCTTCGGAAGACCCTTTTTGGTTCCAGGTAGAACCATTTTGGTTCCAGGTAGAACCCTTTTGAGTTACACGTAGAACCCTTTACACAGAGGCTTTAACCCATAATAGTTCTACCTGGAACCAAAAAGGCTTTCCTATGGGGGCAGCCGAAGAACCGATTTTGGAACCCTTTTTTTCCTAAGAGTGTACATTCACATGCATTATGCCTGGACAAATCCTGTCAAGTGTCAAGTGAACTTGGCGTGAAAGTGTGAAAGAAGAGAGAGGAGAGAAAGAGATAGAGAGAGACATCCAGTTGAAGGAGAGGGAATGAAAGAATGAGCAAAAGGATAGAGACAAAACGAAGAAGGCTGACGGTTGCAAATTAGACATGTTTTAATTACGTCCTCCACCCCAGAGGCGCCAGGCTGCGGACGGACTCCATGGCCGATTGGATCCCTCCGCTCCGTCATGTCATATCCTCTCAGCCTTCCATCACAGCTTTTCTACGGCCCCGCCACTACACAACTCCATAACTCAACCCGACTGATGCCGTCGACTCAAGGCTTTCAACAATTCATCGCTCCGCCTTGAGATTTACACAACATTGTGACACCCCCCATTTTGGCTCTATGTTTAATGACAGAAGATGAGAAGTGTCCCAGCTTGGTTGACGATGTGTCAGTACACTCTTTGAAAAAAGGGTTCCAAAAGAGTTCTTCAGCTGTCCTCATAGGAGAACCCTTCTTAGTTCCAGGTTCCAGGTAGAACTCTTTTGGGTTCCATGTATAACCCTATGGGGAAAGGGTTCTACATATAACCCAATAGGGTTCTACCTGGAACCAACAGGGTTTTACCTGGAACCCAACATTTTTTCAAAGGGTTCTCCTACGGGGACAGCCGACAAACCCTTCTAGACAGCACTTTTTTTCTAAAGGGTGTAGTGTGAGTTATGGGCCATTCGACGGGCCTATAGTCTGATTATGTGATCAAAGATTTGAGTGGGTGGGGGCTTGATTGATGTATCACCGTAAGATGGTCATTTGATGATGCTTAGGCCCACACCTCTCGAGGGTTTTTCACACTACTGAGCCAAACCCAGCTGTACTGAGCTAGCCTGGAAATGAATCCACCATAGTTGATGGAATTATCAGAGCCAGCCCAGTTTGGTTAAGTTAGGTATTATAATGTGAAAAGAGTGTTAGTGGGATCCATACTGTACACACTCACCGTATAGAATAGAGGACGTTGCCGTTCTTGAATATTCTTAACAGCTTGTTGTCTGTGGTGACTTCGTGGAAATGGGCCCCTTTCTCGTTGGCGAAGAACAAGTCAGGTTTCCAGATAGAGTCCAACATAGAGGGGTCCAGGTCCAGAGAACCGTCAGGGTATTCTGTGTACGCTAACCTGGGGTCGTTCCACTTTTGACGGAGGAAGATGTTCACTCTGTAGTCCTAGTGGATGGAGGAAGGGAGAGGGAGTGAGAGGAGTAAGGAATTAGTGACAGGTTGTCATTTGCAGTTGACTGCAGGGTTTTAACATGGTACACTGAGCTACAGTACTGTGTCCTGCCCCTCTGCATTCATCACATTCCCCCAGAGGTCTGAATTTAGGGTCCTCGTGGTCCCAGCTGATGCTCATAGAGCAGACACCAATGAACAAGGCAGAGGGGCACCTACAGGGGCGCAAAGTCTGCATATGGTGGTGACACTTTGGGGACCCAAAGTCAGTACTGTATCCCCCCTCTAAGGTCCTGGTGGTCCCTGCTGATGTTCAGAGAGCTGACATCAATGAACCAAGGCAGAGAGGACCATGAAGTCCCCATATGGTGGGAACCCGGGGCGCGGATGCGTCGGATGCCTCTGGTGCTTCCGGAATCAACTCCCCTATTCTTTCAGTTCCTTTCCCTGTTCTCTGTGCTGCCGTCACTGTCACTTAGCCACACGCCACTGTGGCTTTCTAATAAAGCTGATGCTTTATAGGGATTTTCTTATCAATAATGTCCCTTACATCTCTACGTCCGATCACCATAGTCCATGTCGCAGTGTACGGCCCATGCCCTGTCCAGTTGAATTAATGTATAGTACTGCACAGGCTTTATGTTCCATAGGGGAAAAGCCCTGTCAAAATTGACATGCCCTAAAGGCACTATAGGTATAATTTTTAAATTAATGCTTCAACAATAAACATCTGTTTCAGCCTTTGTTTACTTTCACCTAGGTGATATATAAAAAAAAATCATACTTCATTTTAGGGGATACATCAATCTAAATAGGCTTTTTCTTACCAGTGTCGCTGAGCAAATACCAAGCTGTAATTACATATCTTGTCTACCTCAGCCGGGTGAAAACAAAATACATTTTTGATTTGTTTTTATTCGATTTTTCATTAACATTTAGAGTAGATGTTACATAAAGTGCAGTGGAGAGAAAAGGACTGGCATAACCCATCTGAAGGCATCTGCTGTTTGGAGACAACGTCAGTACAGCAGATCTCCTGCTATCAAACATATGGCGTGCTATTACCATTAGCATTCATCACTTTAAAGGCAATGACAATATCTATTCACTTGAGCTCGTTCAGAGCCGAAAAGACAGACAGACCACTGAGAAGAACAGCTGGGAAAATTGGTATAGGTTTGATTAGGCATGACGGTGTTTGTTTTGTTCATGGTCCAGGGCCTGTGTAGTTGTTCGTTTTCATAATGGTTAACGTTAGGACTCGGCTAGGGAGAGCTGATCCCAAACCAGTTGCTAATGGTAGTTCCACAATGTGTATTCGTTCAGCAGCTGATCATGAATAATGACACTGAGCCTGCTCTCTCCCACTCTCTGACACAGACTGAATAGGTTAACTATAGTCTATACGGGCCCCTTGAGGTCCTATGGTAAACATACTGTAGTCTATACAGGCACCTTGAGGTCCTATGGTAAACATACTGTAGTCTATACAGGCACATTGAGGTCCTATGGCAAACATACTGTAGTCTATACAGGCACCTTGAGGTCCTATGGTAAACATACTGTAGTCTATACAGGCACCTTGAGGTCTTATGGTAAACATACTGTAGTCTATACTGGATCCTTGAGGTCCTATTGTTTACTTGTCTGACATGACACTGACACAGTCTCTACTTTTGTTTAAGATGTTCTTCCAGAAATCCCATGTAACTAGTCTACCACGTGACTCTAGTCTACCACGTGACTCTAGTCTACCACGTGACTCTAGTCTACCACGTGACACTAGTCTACCACGTGACTCTGTGACTCTAGTTTACCATGTGACTCTAGTTTACCATGTGACTCTAGTCTACCAGACGACTCTGTGACTAGTCTACCATGTGACTCTAGTCTACCACGTGACTCTGTGACTCTAGTTTAGCACGTGACTATAGTCTACCATGTGACACTGTGACTAGTCTACCACGCGACACTAGTCTACCACATACTGTAGTCTATACGGGCCCCTTGAGGTCCTATGGCAAACATACTGCAATCTATACAGGCACCTTGAGGTCCTATGGTAAACATACTGTAGTCTATACAGGCACCTTGAGGTCCTATGGTAAACATACTGCAGTCTATACAGGCACCTTGAGGTCCTATGGCAAACATACTGCAGTCTATACAGGCACCTTGAGGTCCTATGGCAAACATACTGTAGTCTATACAGGCACCTTGAGGTCCTATGGTAAACATACTGTAGTCTATACAGGCACCTTGAGGTCCTATGTTAAACATACTGCAGTCTATACAGGCACCTTGAGGTCCTATGGTAAACATACTGTAGTCTATACTGGACCCTTCAGGTCATATGGTAAACTTACTGTAGTCTATACTGGACCCTTCAGGTCCTATGGTAAACATACTGTAGTCTATGACTCTAGTCTACCACGTGACTCTGTGACTCTAGTCCACCACGTGACTCTGTGACTCTAGTCTACCACGTGACTCTAGTCTACCATGTGACTGTGACTCTAGTCTACCACGTGACTCTGACTCTAGTCTACCACGTGACTCTGTGACTCTAGTCTACCACGTGACTCTAGTCTACCATGTGACTGTGACTAGTCTACCACGTGACTCTAGTCTACCACGTGACTCTAGTCTACCATGTGACACTGACTAGTCTACCACGTGACACTGACTCTAGTCTACCTTGTGACTCTAGTCTACCACGTGACTCTAGTCTACCACGTGACACTGTGACTAGTCTACCACGTGACTCTAGTCTACCACGTGACACTGTGACTAGTCTACCACGTGACTCTAGTCTACCACATGACTCTAGTCTACCACATGACTCTAGTCTATCATGTGACACTGTGACTAGTCTACCACGCGACTCTAGTCTACCACGTGACTCTAGTCTACCACGTGACTCTGTGACTCTAGTCTAACATGGTACCCAATACCCCCTCAACCACAACTCCCTACATACCTTTACTATCGTTGTGAGCGCCTTTCCATGTATGTGTCCCAGTGAGGAACACGACTCATGGCTGTGGGCACAGCGGCACATACGTGTTTAGTTGAGCACAGGTAATCTGTGGTATAAACAGGAAGAACCACCGGACACAGTGGAACCACCAGACACAGTGAAACACTCTCCTGGGAAGCCACCTATGTTACTGCATTACTGACTTTGATGACTGACTGGAAGGCACAGCACTCACAGATTGAACTGCTGACCTGAACTAACAACACTTAACTTATGGAAAAAAGTCAAAGAGCAAATCAATCCTAACCAG
Organism: Brachymystax lenok tsinlingensis; assembly: GCA_030435695.1. Lineage (NCBI taxonomy): Eukaryota > Metazoa > Chordata > Actinopteri > Salmoniformes > Salmonidae > Brachymystax > Brachymystax lenok. Next base: position 23,372,554 of record CM059810.1, read on the forward strand.
GGCCAGAAGTTTTCCCAGGTCAGGTCACACGGTCAGGGAAAACATGTGCCCTATCATAACAAACAAGCCAACCATACTTTCATGGTTGTAAGCTAGGGCACATGTTGCTAGAAGTGGTCGATTCCAGAACTCAACTGATGATGCAAACCTCGACTTATGTAGCATGACATCATATACACTGAGTGTACAAAACATTAGGAATGCCTTCCTATAATTGAGTTGCACTCCCTTTTGCCCTCAGAACAGCCTCAATACGTTGAGGCTTGGGCTCTACAAGGTGTCGAAAGCGCTCCACAGGGATGCTGGCCCATGTTGACTCCAATGCTTCCCACAGTTGTCAAGTTGGCTGGATGTCCTTTGGGTGGTGGCCCATTCTTGGCACACATGTAAACTGTTGAGCGTGAAAAACCCAGCAGCGTTGCAGTTCTTGACACACTCAAACCGCTACGCCTAGCACCTACTACCATACCCTGTTCAAAGGCACTTAAATATTTTGTCTTGCCCATTCGCCCTCTGAATGACACACAAACACAATCTATGTCTCAAGGTAACAAAAAAAAAAAATCCTTTAACCTGTCTCCTCCCCTTCATCTATACTAATTGGTGGATTTAACAAGTGACATCAAAAAATACATAATAAGGAATAAGATTTCAAAGTGTCTGTCCTACCCTATATCTAGAAGATAAGACAGCTCAGGAAATATTTGTTTTTTTGGACTGTGACAGAGTCTGGGGAGAAGCTCAGTGAGTAAGTGTAAACTTAGGTTTTATTTCATAATTGACCAACAGAAATGCTTACAAATAACAAACGCTATCTTAAACTGAGTCTTTCAGGCCCAACCTGTCTACTGCCGTCCGTCCGTCCGTCCGTTCAAAATGGGAGCAGCAGCCTAATCAACTGTTGGGGCTGATTGTCCAGCCAATCACACACTTGATTAACTTATTACCCTCAGCTGGGCTCCATTAGCCTCCCAACAGGAAAGGCGCGGCAGGAGGGCTTGTCTCCTCCAGTGCCACATGGACACATATTTAACCCTTTTTTTTTTGTTGGCACAAAACTCCCTCCATACTTCCATGCATTTTTTAAAACTGGTACCAGCTTAACTTCAGACCAGTCCCAAATATCATCTTTCCATAGAGCAGTCATATTAGTTTGTAGCCCAAATGGTTCGGATGCTACAGATGTTTTCGTGAGAAGACCGGGATTAGAGATGTCTCATGGTCTGACAAACACTGCTGTAACTCGGTCACCTTCCACCGCAGATGCGGAAGTCCGACATAAGTGGATGCGGTGGATTGAGATGCAGTCCGTGCAAAACTGATATTTCTAGCTTGAACTGACAGATTTTGATGGGGATTTTTTGAATTATGTTACTTAGATTGACGCACTGGTCCAACATTAACACAGCTACCATCTTTAATGTGGTCACTATAGCTTGATACTATAGGATTGACCACTGAGCTTTATTCTCAGATCTGATCTGTCAAACCAACCCTCATTGGTTGAGATGAGAGGGGGAGGATGGACACACACACACACACGGTATAGTAAATAAGAAGTCGTAGTGTGTAGCCACCCCCTTTGTACTCTATGACACAATGTTTCCATCCATCACTGACAGCAGTTCAATCCCCATGTCAAAGCAGCACTGTGCTATCACAAGTCATGTTACAGTCAGAAAGGCTTGTCATCTGGTCTGCTGCTGCTGCTTGCTGGGAAGGAATCAGAGCTACACAGGGTCAGAGTCCTTTTCAAATCTAATCATATCAGACCCAGAGAGAAATACATAAAATCTTTGTATGTCTCCCTTGTAAGTCTCTAACAGAATTCTCCAATCCACTCTCTCCCTGTACCTCAAACAGACTTAACCCACCCACTCTCGGTCTGTCTCTGAATGAAACCTTTTCCCTGTGATGGGCAATGAGCAACGCCTTGCGGGTCAGGCCTTAGTGCTCTTCAGTAATGTGCCTCTGTATATTTCTCTCTCTCCCTCCCCTCCTGGCCAATGTTACATCATCTCCTGTGTGTGTGGAGGATGACAGATGGCGATGGTGGGAGTAGGGCTGCTGCTGCCCCTGAGGGTCTCTAATCCAGCGGTGACATACGGAGGAGAATGATCCCCCTCTCCTGTCTTTTGCTCTCTCGATTTTTTTTCCTTTCTCTCCAGCATGGCTCCTCTATCCTTCACTGCACACCCCCTCTTCACCCTCAGCCACACTGGACTGTGAAATCCCTCCATTTTCTCACTCTTTCCATCTCCTGCAGTTCCATGCCATCCCTCTTCAAATATATTGGAGGCCTCAATATTGTCCTCTTCCACCATCAGACTTATCCAATCACTCTATCAATCCCAAATTATGCCTAATGCTAAGAAACTGAAGGATTTGTGTTCACTTCTGTAGAGAGAGAGAGAGAGAGAGAGAGAGACAAGTAGACGCGTCACTGCAAAGTTAGCGCTGGCAGACTGACGCAGATGTCCCCTCTTCACATCCGGTGTGTGTGTTTGCGCACGTGTGTGTGTATGTGAGAGTGTGTGCATGCGTGCCTATGCCATTATGTCTGTGCCTTTCAGTAGTCATTCAAAGCCTTGCTCCAGGGGATCCAACTCCATTCCACATCCAAACCCATCAACTTCATCTCTGATCCACATCACAGACGCACATTAAAATAAAACCTTCATCTTTAAGAAACAACCTTTCCATCAGGCACGTTCATGATCTTATTAAAAGAGTAAACACCCTCTTATAAAATGATATCTTATTCTGGGGGATGTTTATTGTTTCAGTAAAGTACCCTCACTAATAGCTTAATGGTGCTTATTTAATTCATCCGTTCAGTGGGAGAGGAAGGGAAAGGAAGTGGATTCTTACGTAAGAGATTTTCCCCAGGAGAGAGTGGAGAAGAGGTCTGAGAGATGCTTGGCCTGGGAAACACGCTGCGTTATGATGTTTCCTTGTCCACATTATCAGTGTGTGTGTGTGTGCCCGTATGCGTGTGTGTGTGAGAGCGTGAGTGTGTGAGTGTGTGTGTTTGTGTGTGAGACAAAGTGAGAGTGTGTGTACTGTAGTGTGTGTACTGTACTGTAGCCTGCTCACTGACACTACCCTGGGAGACACATGCAGGCCCTAATCCTGGGCCTGGGTTGGTAACACGCTGGCATGCTACACACACACTACCCCATGTTACACACACACACTACCCCACGTTACACACACACTACCCACACCCTGTCACATTGTTTGTCATCGTTTGGCAATGCTACCCTATGGATTTCATTGACTTTCAAATATATGTGTTTGACATTGACTGGAATGAAGGCAGAAAAATGTATTTCTATGAATCTATGAATATATACGTACCATTGTAGTCTCAGCTATGGAGCCAAAGCTGTTGATGAATATGTTGCATGATACGTTCACAGGAGGACCTAGACAGAGGAAAATAGCATTAGGGAATATGATATAGCTTTAAAGTAGGTTAAGACAGGTAGGCATAGAAATACATATACAGGGATTATTCAATGTCTTTGAGAAACATGTTTCTTCACTTAAACCCCTCCATGAATATTTAAAACTGTGGTTCCATCAATCCATGCCATGATGGCCTTATACATGATGTAATAGAATAGATCCTGCATAGACTTGTCACCCTGGAGGCATTCATATATCTTAATCCATTTCCCATTCCTGATAAATGATCTGTTTATTTTCCCTCAAAACAAAATATATGCCAACCTACAGATGTGGGATTTTAATTTGATCAGCTGTTGCAGGAAAACTTTCCCACAATGCAGGAAATGTAAAACTTGTAGATATTCAAATGTTTATTTAATAAGTTTCTTTTTGTTTGAAAGTTTGTTTCTTAAGTCCTTTGTTGTTGTTGTAATTAATTCTTTACAGTCATGTTTTTTTTCATCATATTTTAAATAACTTTCTCCTGTGTCACTTTACTTGGACTAACAAAAGTCATCAGTCAAAAAGAGGGTGCTTGTCCTGCTCCTGCATTTATCCCACTCATCAGCCACAAAGCATTGTGGTAGGTGCATGTCCGACACCAATTTGTGCGCAATTACAATGATAATTCAAGAAAATGTTACATAACAAACTATGGTGTAATGGAATGGTTTGCCTTGTGTTGTAGGCTTTGTGGGTTTTGACACTCTTATGGACAGTTGAAGTCGGAAGTTTACGTACCCCTTAGCCAAATACATTTAAACTCAGTTTTTCACAATTCCTGACATTTAATCCTAGTAAAAAGTCCCTGTCTTACGTCAGTTAGGATCACCACTTTATTTTAAGAATGTGAAATGTCAGAATAATAGTAGAGAGAATTACTTATTTCAGCTTTTATTTCTTTCATCACATTCCCAGTGGGTCAGAAGTTTACATACACTCAATTAGTATTTGGTAGCATTGCCTTTAAATTGTTTAACTTGGGTCAAACGTTTCGGGTAGCCTTCCACAAGCTTCCCACAATAAGTTGGGTGAATTTTGGACCATTCCTCCTGACAGAGCTGGGGTAACTAAGTCAGGTTTGTAGGCCTCCTTGCTCGCACACGCTTTTTCAGTTCTGCCCACACATTTTCTATAGGATTGAGGTCAGGGCTTTGTGATGGCCACTCCAATAGCTTGACTTTGTTGTCCTCCATTAAGCCATTTTGCCACAACTTTGCAAGTATGCTTGGGGTCGTTTTCCATTTGAAAGACCCATTTGCGACCAAGCTTTAACTTCCTGACTGATGTCTTGAGATGTTGCTTCAATATATCCATATAATTCTCCTTCCTCATGATGCCATCTATTTTCTTAGGTTCACAAGTCCCTCCTGCAGCAAAGCACTCCCACAACATAATGCTGCCACCACCGTGCTTCACGGTTGGGATGTGTTCTTCGGCTTGCAAGCCTCCACCTTTTTCCTCCAAATATAACAATAGTCATTATGGCCAAACAGTTCTATTTTTGTTTCATCAGACCAGAGGACATTTCTCCAAAAAGTACAATCTTTGTCCCCATGTGCAGTTGTAAACCGTAGTCTGGCTTTTTTATGGCGGTTTTGGAGCAGTGGCTTCTTCCTTATTTTCAGGTTATGTCTAGATAGGACTCGTTTTACTGTGGATATAGATACTTTTGTACCTGTTTCCTCCAGCATCTTCACAAGGTCCTTTGCTGTTGTTCTGGGATTTATTTGCACTTTTCGCACCAAAGTACGTTCATCTCTAGGAGACAGAACGCGCCTGAGCGGTATGACAGCTGCGTGGTCCCATGGTGTTTATACTTGCATACTATTGTTTGTACAGCTGAACGTGGTACCTTCAGGCATTTGGAAATTGCTCCCAAGGATGAACCAGACTTGTGGAGGTCTACAATTCTTTTGCTGAGGTCTTTGCTGATTTCTTTGGATTTTCCCATGATGTCAAGCAAAGAGGCACTGAGTTTGAAGGTAGGCCTTATACATCCACAGGTACACCTCCAATTGACTCAAATGATGTCAATTAGCCTATCAGAAGCTTCTAAAGCCATGACATAATTTTTCCAAGTTGTTTAGAGGCACAGTCAACTTAGTGTATGTAAACGTCTGACACACTGGAATTGTGATACAGTGAATTATAAGTGAAACAATCTGTCTGTAAACAATTGTTGGAGAAATTTGTTGTGCCATGCACAAAGTAGATGTCCTAACCGACTTGCCAAAACTATAGTTTGTTAACAAGAAATGTATAGAGTGGTTGAAAACGAGTTTTAATGACTCCAACCTAAGTGTGGGTAAACTTCCGACTTGAACTGTAGGTGTCCTAACCAGACATAAAATGCAATACATGTCACAACAGGTCTAAATATACAGTATGTGCCATGACAGGGTTATGACAAGTTATGTCAGCTGTTATGACATATTATGATATGGTTACGACCATGTGACAACATGTTATGACACTGAGTGTCAAGTAACGTGTTACCAAAATGTCAGACTTGATTTTCCCTTAAGAAAAATGTATCAACCAATACAAAAATGTCCATTAATTATAATCCACATAATAATTCACATTTCCTGTTGCTGCAGGATTATTTCTCTGCTGTAGCAAACTGGCTCAAATTAAGATCCTACATCTGTATCGTTGACATCTGACAACATAATGTGCTTTTACGACATTAGCAGTCATTTTTGTTTCATAAGTTCACCTTTTTCCATTCAAGATGATTGGCATGTCTCAAGGACAAATTCTCAAGTCCTTTCACTTGTTGTATTACTTTACGTGACTAGCATAGAAACTGTGACCATGCTTTCTACACTACAATAGAAACAGCAATACACTTGAATCAGCATGCACAGTGATGTCAGTAAGTGGTTAGTGCATGCAAAATAATACATGACAGTTATGTTTTTTCCTAGGAGTCTAGCTGTCAAGCAGAGCCGGGTGATCCATGCTCCTGTGGCTTTCTGCGTTCTGTGAGTCTGTCATCCACAATGATGACAAAAGGAGAGATAAAGGAGAGTGTGGGTTTTTTACTTTGCTGTTTGTGTGTGTGTTTCTCTCTCTGCCGGTCCAACTGAATGCTCCACTGACCATTCCATCCCATTTCCCCTTCCTGCTCAAATGTGTGGATGGATGTGGCCACATGTAACAACCACAACTGATAGATCACATACCCTGTGGATGGTCCTATTTTTCAGCTGAATCCCACTTTGATTGGCTAACGAACCCTTCTCTAGACCATGGCCTTATCACAAACATCCTATCATGAACACTTTCTTTACTCATTGTATAGAACATGATGTCAATCAGGACAGCTCAGAACAGCTACTCCTACTTATTTTTGGGTAGTCACGGCAACTCAAATCTGACTTGTATTCCTGTGTTTGCCAAGATGAAAAGTGACAAGAGTTCCAGACAGACCGTTCTGTTAACTCCCATTCCAATGCCAGGCCTCTGCCATGGGGGACAGGGTCAGGGCTGGAGGCAATCAGTCCTTGGGTCTGGCCAGCAGTATGGTAAACACTAGAACCCATGGGACCTCTTGGCTAAACGGGAGAGTAAACACAGTCTGTTCTGACTCCATTTTAGGAACTGTTCACTTCGGCCTCAGTCAGCAGCTAACAGCCACCTGACATTTTGATGTTGGATGTTACTTGTAATGCGGTACGTAATGAAAGGATTTTGGAGGTGTTATGGGAACTTTGTTCTGGAAAGTATCACATCAGTCGATGAACCGAGGATGAACTGACTTGCTCATTGGGTAAAGAGGAAAGTTACATTTAATGTTTGGCCTGAATTTAACTTGTAACTGCCAGTTCTACTTTTGTCCAGAAACAAACTGTAGGCCTATACTGTACCTTTAAAGTTGGGCCTAATTCTGGCGTCGTAGCCTGAGGTTCTCCCCATGAGTTTGTCCAAGAAGTCGGAGGGTGACGGAGGATGCACTGCTCTTCCCCGAGGACTCTCTGGCTCTTTAGACGCCACCAGACTAAAAGGATGGGGAGAGAGAGAGAGAGAGAGAGAGAGAGAGAGAGAGAGAGAGAGAGAGAGAGAGAGAGAGAGAGAGAGAGAGAGAGAGAGAGAGAGAGAGAGAGAGAGAGAGAGAGAGAGAGAGAGAGAGAGAGAGAGAGAGAGAGAGAGAGAGAGAGAGAGAGAGAGAGAAAGAGGGGGAGAGAGAGAGAAAGAGAGACAGACTTTTGTGAGATGTGCAGCAGAGGTAAACCAGGCCATTAATGTACACACTAACACTAATGTCCTCTGACATCATAATGCATATTCAGGACTTCTCTTTTGTGGCCGAAGTAGCTGAGGCCGAAGAAATGTATTTAGATTCACAGAGAGAGAAGGAGAGGGGTAGAGGGAGGGAGGGAGGGAGGGAGGGAGGGAGGGAGGGAGGGAGGGAGGGAGAGAGAGAGAGCAGAAAGATAGAGAAAGAGATAATGAGGGACAGATGGAGAGAGAAAGACTGACCAGACAGATATAGGAACCATCTAATATTGAATGTGTTTGTTAATTACAGTTCCTCTTGCACTGTATCAATACAATAAAAGGCTCCATATGTTGTGGTATTAATAAAGCAAACCTCAATCTTTTAATTTAGATAAAATAGCTGAATAAAACAGGGGTACTTTGTGCTATAGCCCAGAGCAAACGGCATACACAACCCTCATCTTGTCTTTTTAGACAGAGTTTTGGCCTGGGGATTTGAAAACATACAAAATAAAAAAAGACAAGATAGCTTTGCAACAAGAACAAAAAACTGTTGACAGCGAGAGGACAATCACCAAAACATAAACAGTGATTCAACTCCAAGATTCTCTTCCTCCCTAGCACATCACAATGCCAGCACTAAGATCCTCTATCAAGTATTTATTCACAGCTGTCAACCCACGTTGGCAGTAAAAGTACAATCCTGCTAGAGGGAGAGAGCGAGGGAGTGCGAGACTGCGAGTCATTATGGTATAGCCCCGTTAGCCCAATGACTAATTAAAACATCAAAGCCTGGGATCTTCTCTCTCTTTCTCTCTTCTAAGGAAAATTACAGGTAGTAGAAGAATTCAAAGTATTCTCATAACTTAGCTGGCCATGTAGGAATGATTAAATAATGTGAGCCACAATACAGAGAGTCTCCGTTTCTTATTTCATCCCCTATTTTGATGTGTTGGTTCGGTAGCTACCAGCGGAACCAGTACATGTATCCTGCTGTGACTCCATCCCCTTTGCTTTAAGCAGAGCGTGTATTGCATCTCGCTCCCCCGGTGGATTACATGTTAGACAGTGCTACCGGTGCTCTCTTTAAGCCCTTACACCTAGGACAAGGCAAGCAGTTTTTTCCTGGAGAGCGGTAGAATTCAGTTGTGCTTTAAACCTGGTTCTTGGAGACCCCCAGGGTGTACAGGTTTAGTTCCTGCCCTGCACTAAGGCTGCGTCTACACAGGCAACCTGATTCAGATTTTTGTTTTTCACTAATTGGTCTTTTGACCAATCAAATCAGCTCTGAAAAAGATCTGACGTGATTGGTCAAAATGACAAATTAGTGGAAAAAGATTAGAATTGGGCTGCCTGTGTAAACAGACCTGTTCATCTGATACAAATAATGAAGGTTACAGTGATTAGTTTGAAAATATTAAACATTCATTTTCTAATTGCATGAACACATAACATAGCTTCCTTACTACTAAGTAGGGTGTAAGTGGTCTGAAATCTTACACTGTCTGACTTCACAGAGACACCTAGATTGACTCATTTCAGTGTTAGAAACCAGCAGTAGGCATAATGCCATGCTGTCTGCATGCCATGGACAAAACAAAAACAAGCTGGTTGAAAATGAAAACAATAATTACCAAAGGGGATTTAGGTCAAGAAGAACAACATTTGCCCACGGCTGAATATACAATAAGGGGGAACATTTGGAACAAACAAAACGTTGCTAGCCTTAATTAACTAAAAAAAACCACACATACGGAACAGTACGGCAACAGAACGTGATTGGTCAATTTCAATTATGAAATATAATTTGTGCTCAGTTAGTTACCAGTTATAGTGTACATGAGCACTTATATGCCATGAAATTAAAAATTGTATTTTCCTGGTCCAGTCATGTGGTCAGGCAAAAATGAGGGCACTAAGTAGAGATAGACATTTACATCTCTAACAATAAGCCACTGAAAACATTCCCAAAATGCTATTGTTTTCATATTCCACATCCAACACTGATATTAATTAAATCAAAGTTGATCAAATCAAACTTTATTTGTCACATGCGCCGAATACAACATGTGTAGACCTTACCGTGAAATGCTTATTTACAAGCCCTTAACCAACAGTGGTTTTCAAGAAAGAGTTAAGAAAATATTTACCAAATTAACTAAAGTAAAAAGTAACACAATAAAATAACAATAACGAGGCTATATATAGGGTGTACCGGTACAGTGTGTGGGGGGTACAGGTTAGTCGAGGTAATTTGTACATGTAGGAAGGGGTGAAGTGACTACGCATAGATAATAAACAGCGAGTAGCAGCAGTGTAAAAAACAAATGGGGGGGTGTCAATGTAAATAATCTGGTGGCCATTTGGTTAATTGTTCAGCAGTTTTATGGCTTGGGGTTAGAAGCTGTTAACCTCTTACAGCTAGGGGGCAGAATTCCTAGTTTCCGCCTGTCTGACGTGCCCAAAGTAAATGGGCTGTCACTCAGGCCCAGAAGCTAGGATATGCATATCATTTAGTAGCTTTGGATAGAAAAGACTCTGAATTTTTCCAAACCATTAAAATTATGTCTGTGGCTATAACAGAACTGATTTGGCAGGCGAAAACCCGAAGGAAATTCGACCAGAAAAAAAAAAACAAAATCTGCTCCCATGCTCTTATTTTGAAAAGCTATTGAAAAGCATTGAATCCATCCACCATTTTCTTATTCCTATGGCTTCCCCTATATGGTAACAGCCTACTATTGATGGCTTTGGGCTTGTATTTTGAAAAATGAATACATTTTTTCACATGAAGGAAAGCGTGCACCGGAAGAAAAACAGTGTTTGGGCGAGTTCTGGGGAGAGCACTCGCGAGGGAATTTGCCTTGTCTATTGCAAATAGTTGTTTCGTTTTTTTAAACATTTTACACAACCTAAGGATTATATAGAGTCTTTGTTTGACAAAAATAGACGAAGTTTACCGGGAGCAATTTTGACTTTTCTGTTGTGGTTTTGACGGAGGTGTTTCCTGTGGATTTCTGAATTCAATGGCGCCGTCTAAAGGGCGTTTTTCGGATATAAATATGTACTTTATCGAACAAAACGAACAGCGGTTTTGTAGCTGGGACCCTCCTGGTTGGAAACATCAGAAGATCTTAAAAATAGTTTTTGTATCTTTAATTTGTGATTTTGTGTCGCCAGTGCTGGTTGAAAAAGCTATTTTTGTGAGGTGCTGACCTCAGATAATGAAATGTTTCGCTTTTGCCGTAAAGCCTTTTTGAAATCTGACAACAGATTTAGATTACCAAGACGCTAAGCTTTGTAACCATGTGCAACACTTGTATTTCCATGAATGTTAAATATTACGAATTCTTATTTTGAATTTGGCGTTCTTTGTTTTTATCGAAAATGATCCTGCTCACAGGATCCGTGCGGCAAGAAGTTAAGGAGCCTTTTGGTCCTAGACTTGGCGCTCCGGTACAGTTTGCCGTGCGTTAGCAGAGAAAACAGTCTATGACTTGGGTGACTGGGGTCTTTGAAAATCTTTTGGGATTTCCGCCTAGTATATAGGTCCTGGATGGCAGAAAGCTTGGCCCCAGTGATGTACTGGGCCGTACGCACTACCCTCTGTAGCGCCTTACACTCAAAAGCCGAGCAGTTACCATACCCGGCGGTGATGCAACCAGTCAGGATGCTCTCGATGGTGCAGCTGTATAACTTTTTGAGGATCTTGGGACCCATTCCAAATCTTTTCAGTCTCCTGAGGGGGAAAAGGTGTTGTTGTGCCCTCTTCATGACTGTCTTTGTGTGTTTGGACCATGATAGTTCGTTGGTGATGTGGACACCAAGGAACTTGAAACTCTCAACCCGCTCCACTACAGCCCCAATGATGTTAATGGGGGCCTGTTCGGACTGCCTTTTTCTGTAGTCATGTAGTCCACAATCAACTCCTTTGTCTTGCTCACATTGGCGGAGAGGTTGTTGTCCTGGCACCACACTGCCAGGTCTCTGACCTCCTCCCTATAGACTGCCTCATCGTTGTCGGTGATCAGGCCTACCACTGTTGTGTCATCTGCAAACTTAATGATGGTGTTGGAGTTGTGTTTGGCCACGCAGTCGTGGGTGAATAGGGGGTACATGAGGGGACTAAGCATACACCCCTGAGGGGCTCCAGTGTTGAGGATCAGTGTAGCAGACGTGTTGTTGCCTACCCTTACCATCTGGGGGCGGCCCGTCAGGAAGTCCAGGATCCAGTTGCAGAGGGATGTGTTTAGTCCCAAGGTCCTTAGCTTAGTGATGAGGTTTGAGGGCACTATGGTGTTGAACGCTGAGCTGTAGTCAATGAACAGCATTCTCACATAGGTGTTCCTTTTGTCCGGGTGGGAAAGGGCAGTGTGGAGTGTGATTGAGATTGCGTCATCTGTGGATCTGTTGGGGCGGGATGCGAATTGGAGTGGGTCTAGGGTATCCGGGAGGATCCTGTTGATGTGAGCCATGACCAGCCTTTTAAAGCACTTCATAGCTACCGATGTGAGTGCTATCATTTAGGCAGGTTACCTCCGCTTTCTTGGGCACAGAGACTATGGTCTGCTTGAAACATGTAGGTATTACAGACTTGGTCAGGGAGAGGTTGGAAATGTCAGTGAAGACACTTGCCAGTTGGTCTGTGAATGTTTCCCTGTTTAAAGGTCTTGCTCATATTGGCTACCGAGAGAGTTATTGTACAGTAGTCCAGAACAGCTGGTGCTATCATGCATGCTTCAGTGTTGCTTGCCTCGGAAGCGAGCATAAAAAGGCATTTAGCTCGCCTGGTAGGCTCGCGTCACTGGGCAGCTCGCGGCTGGGTTTCCCTTTGTAGTCCATAATAGTTTTCAAGCCCTGCCACATCCGACGAGCGTCAGAACCGGTGTAGTAGGATTCAATCTTAATCCTGTACTGACACTTTGCTTGTTTCATCACGTACACAGTTTATAGCAGGTATAAACGGTGCAGTGAAAAGCTAACTTGCAAGCTCCCTCAACAGTGCAGTACAAATGTCAATAACGTTAACTTCTTAGGGAGCGGCTGCATAGGTGACGGTTTTGGAGAGTCTGGCGTGCCCAAAGTAAAATGCATTCCACTCAGGCCCAGAAAATAGGATATGCACATAATTAGTACTATTGGATAGGAAACAACACTCTGACGTTTCTAAGAGTGTTAAAATAATGTATGTGAGTATAACAGAATTGATATAGCAAGCGAAAACCCGAGGAAAATCCATACGGATTTGCTGTTTTTTTTTGTAAATGAGCATCTTCTCCATTGTGCCTATTGCATACAACTTTATGTAGGACTGAGACTGCAGTACCTTTGGCTTCCACTAGATGTCAACAGTCTATATACAAAGTCTGGGAATTCTAGGAGTGACCAGAACAGATAGGAACAGGAAATTGTCAGGCGACCACTTTTGTAAACAAGGTTTGACGCGGGCGAGATTGTGAACGTGCACCACTTTATTTTTCTTTCCTATCGTTCACGTTATCGTCCGGTTGAAATATTACAGCAAATATACCCAAAAGGATACCTAAGGATTCATTAAAAATGATGTTTGATTTGTTTGTAAAAAGTGTATAGGTATAATTTGAACGTGATGTCTTCACGGTTCAATGGGCGACTCAACGGTGGATTTTATGATCATAACGCGCCAACCAAACGGAGATTTATGGATATAATAAATTACTTTTTCTAACAAAAGAAGCATGGATTGTCTTCGTTGGACACTTGGGAAGCCCTCAGCAAAAGTTCATCAAAGGTAAGTGATTTTATATTAGCGATTTTATGCGTTTTGTGAGACCCGTGTTGGGTTATGGATTTATTCTAATGCATAAATATTAGAGGTGCTACCCTCAAACAATCAAATGTTGTGCTTTCGCCGTGAAGCCTTTTTTCGAAATCTGACAATGCTGTGATATTGCCAAGAATCAGAGCTTTTGACTATGCAACACTTGTATATTGATGAATGTTTAATAATTCAACTTTTGGATTTTGAATTTGGTGCCTCACATTTCACCGGGTAGTGTCGGGTAGCGCCCCACCACTCCGTAAGTAGTTAATAATCAAAAGTCAAGTTAAGAAAATAACAAGTAAGTAGAATATATATATATATACACATGCATACAGAGATATAGTTCCTATACATAGTGTATACAGTAGCTTATCGTTATAACAAGACTCCCATCGACCAGCTGTGACATCACTGCTCAGCCTCACTGTAAGCGATTAGGATTAAGCCTTAATTTAGGATTAACCCTGACTTGCCAAGTTAAATAAAGGTTAAATAAAATTACTAATTAAAACAATTAGAAGAGCCATGGTGTATGCGTGTGTGGATACCTTCATGTGTCTTTTTGCACACGTGTGTGTGAGACCTGGTTGTGTGTGTGTGAGTCCTGGTTGTGTGTGTGTGTGAGACCTGGTTGTGTGTGTGGGGAGGGGGAGAAAGCAGAAAGAAATGTTCCAGTATTATAGCATTACTCCATTCCGAGTGTCCAGAGCTGTGCCCTAGCCGAGGCCCGAGAGCCCCCAACCCACTTAACTCAGCAAGGATTGTCTGAGTGACGTATGGATTTAAAGTACCTTGTCCACATTCTCTTACTTCACTCTTTCTGTAAGTTCCAGTTGTACTGCTTACATATAGCCTGGCTCCTTGTTTCTAATTATCAAGAGAGCAGAAACAGACTGGCACCCAGGCTAGATTACATAATGTTTATCAAGGAAACAACCGTTGAATGGATAGTTCAGGCAAAGTCTATATTTGGGTGGAATAACCCGTACCTTAAGATGTGTCTACAGCCCTATAGTGATAGAATCCACAATAATCCATTGTTTACATCTGCCACAGCCAGGAGCTAGCAGAATTAACATTAGCAAATTCATGAATGTAAACAGCGGCATCGATGTTAGCAAAGCTGCATTGCAAGCTGAAACTTCCTAAAAAACACTTTAAACTAAGTTTGGTAGTTGGTGGAATTTGCAGGAATTTGTATCGTTCAGACTGCTGAAATAATTGCTGGAATTTTTGTCACTCAAAACTGGAACGATTTCCTTATGTTGTCTCACAGCCGCATCTCTTTCTGTTTGGTAACATGGACAATAATGTTGTATTATACTGTATTGTATTCCATTGGGCACTCAGATGCGGATTGATTACCAGCTGCGAATAAACTCACCCGTGGCTTGATGGAGCATTGGCATATTATGTAATTTTTCCCTTTAACCTACAGCTAAGAGATTTCCCTACGTTTGATCCCAATCCAATATCTTTATTCCAGCCCTATCTCAAACCAGCCCCACAACGAGCCATTGTAAGTCCAATTTGTCACAACTTGATTTAGTGCTTGAGTTAGTGGCTGCAGGGGGAAAGCTGAAAGACTTTGAAAGACTCTTGAAGGAAGACAGCGACATGATATCTGCCAGAACCTAACCTTATACACAGAAAGACTTAACAATAATACGCAATACAAATTGTCCTGGAGGGTACAAACTAACATCAATTAAATGTAACATATAAACACTTATGTCACTGCCTACTGTACAACCCCACTTCAGCACTACATGGTGAATCTCCTCCTGGTTTGACAGATAGGATCTCTGCTCTCTGAATAACCTAGTGATAGGAGAATTCCTAAATACTTTCACATTACTCAGCACCAGTGTTACCTATGAGGATATGGGGAATTTGCATATTAGCCCTTGTGGCAGAAGATTCTGAGGGAAAATGTATACTGAGTAATGCTGAGAGAGCTACAATATGTCTGATATGGGGGTTTGGGCTGGACGATGATGGCGATAGAGAGACTACTGACAAGGCCTCCTGAGGCAGCAAGTAACCTCCTTGACTGGGGTCTCACTCGTGGAGCTACATGACAGTGACAGACAGGGGTCTCTTGAGGATCTCTGTGTCAGGGACCCGGGGTCCCTCACGGAGCTCCATGACAAGGCTCAAGCCTCTCCTCAGGGTCCCATAGTGCCCTCGTCTCACCCAAAGAAAAGCTCTACTGTGATTCATAATCCTCCAGGGAGAGAGTTGTCAGGCCAGTGTCCCTCTATCCTTCCATCCATCCTTCCATCTCTCCACAGTGTAGTCTAGAGCCAACATTTCAGTCCATCCGCCATCTCCCAAACAAACAAGGAGCACCCTGGGAAAAAAACCTTTCAGCAGCAGGCAGACGAGGCGAGCCATAGAGATAGGGGGGACAGTCGTCATGGCAACCCTGTCCTGGCCGCTGGAGCGTCCAGCTGCAGCCGCGGTGGTCGACGGAGCGGAGCGGTAGGTCGCCGGTGTCGGCTATGCTTCTGTGAACCAAACCAACCGGTTGAACAGACCGAGTAAGACAACTGTTTAAAACACAGCAGTCCTCATGGGATTCTCCTCAGTTTGGTCGAGAAAATGTCTCATAACATAGAACAGATTGGATAAAGAACAGCCCCAGTTTGGTTATTGAACAGTCACAGATTGGATATAGAACAGTCACAGATTGGATATAGAACAGTAGCAGATTGGACTTAAATGAACCCTTCTGGCTCAAAGGCGCTCTATCATTGGAAATAATATTCAGTTATAAAGTCCTTGTTTATCTGAAGCTTGCGGTCTACTACACATCAGCGGAAGCATAGTAAACAAGCAAAACACAAAACACTCTCGCTCTCTCTCTCTCTCTCTCTCTCTCTCTCTCTCTCTCTCTCTCTCTCTCTCTCTCTCTCTCTCTCTCTCTCTCTCTCTCTCTCTCTCTCTCTCTCTCTCTCTCTCTCTCTCTCTCTCTCTCTCTCTCTCTCTCTCTCTCTCTCTCTCTCTCTCTCTCTCTCTCTCTCTGGGATAAAAGAGTGTGTCAGAGAGAGAGGGAGGGAAATAGAGGAGGTACAGGATGGGAGATGGAGAGTGCTCCCCTGCCTTTCCTCCCCTCCTCCCACCTTCTTTCACTTCCTTCTTCCCTCCCTCCCTCTCTCTCTCTACCTCTCTCCTTCCATCCCTCTTTCCTTCCCTGCCCCCCTCCCTCTCCTCTTTCTCTCTCTTCGTTCTCCCACCTTCCAGTTCCTCCCTCCATCCCTCTCTCCTCCCCAGCTGCTTGGAGGCGTGGCAGAGAGGCTGGCTGATGGGGATGTGAGTCAGACGAGCTGAAGCGTTCAGGAGTGGGGAGATGGGGGAGGGAGGGGGAGGAATGGTCGAGCGGACAGCTAAGTGAGATTAACCGATAGCAACAGCGTGCAGCCCAGCTATGAGAGAGAGAGAGAGAGAGGGAGAGGGAAGAGAGTGAGGAGGGTTTAACTGACAGATCGCTATACACCATGCATCCCCACAGTGACCAATAGGCCAGACAGATGTGCACTTACAATATTGAATAATGTAGCATCTTGCACCACAAACTCTTGCACGTACAAACAAACAAAGCAAACACACACACACCTTGTAAATCTACAAAAAGGCTGATGTCTACTGCTTCAAATACAAATGCCACATTTGATGTGTAATTGCTGTTCAATTATGCATCATAGCTCTCCCCTCCAGCTTGGCCACGTCGTCGGTAAACAAATGACATTGATTGCCGCTGTTGTCCTGAAGGGTGTAAACAGTGATGGAACGTCTGACGAACGTTGTTGTAAATGTTCTCCTCTCTTGATCATTTTAACACAATTCATGTATGTGGTTTGTGTGTGTGTGCACACGTGTGTGTGTGTGTATATGTGTGTACCGGCGGCCCCGGTACATGAAAACCACAAATCGTTGTATTCATTTCAGTTCTATCTACCCAGACAATACACCCATTGTCTGTTGTATAAGTAGCGCTTCAACTTTATGTGACCCTATGGACAATACTATATTCTAGGAAAACAGAAGTACTTCTCAGCAGGAGGTGCCAGTGTCATACTTGAGAACAATGAACCATCAAACCACTAAACAAAAGCCTAGAACACTATAGCACTATCTGTCTGTAACAGTGAAATGTCCCCATAACCCAGTGGCATGACAATAGACTAGAGAGCCGGGAACCCTTCCAGGCCTTAGTCTCATTGTGTTGTCATTGCCAAGGGAAGTAGCCTACGACCACCAACACCCACAGTCAATCGCTCTGTACAAACTAATTTCTGTCTCCCCAGTGGTGCGTATTGCTAGCATACAATCCGTGTTTCATTCTCTGTCTTGTTCATTGGGACCTGCATGCGTGAGTAAGAGATGGCAATATTGTATAGCCTGTCATAGTATATATACTCTGGTGTGTGCCTCCTTTCACCCTCTCTGACAGCCTCCCCAGGGGACTACAGGGGCCACTATAGCTGGTTCCACATCACCCATAGGCTGACATGATGTCCAGTTCCATTAAAGGGGATGAGAACAAGCTATAGTTCACATGCTGAAAACAGGCTGTACCATATAATGAATTATATGGGTTGTGCTTTACCATTAGAGACTTTAGGCCTAACATTTCACTGGCATTTATGGAACTACGGCTTCAAAGTTGCTAGATGGTTCCGTTGGGATCTGTGAGACGGGTTTGAAGGTGTAAATGCAAACACAGGGTGACAGTTGGTAACAGAGTGTGTGTATGGGTGTGTGTCTTTCAAGCACAGCTGTGATGTATAAATTCCCACCTGTGAGAGGGGGTGTTACAGAGTCACACCTCTCTCTGACCGAGAGAGAGAGAGAGAGAGAGAGAGAGAGAGAGAGAGAGAGAGAGAGAGAGAGAGAGAGAGAGAGAGAACGAACCAGTTTGTTTGTACACTTCCGCGGCGTCTACACAAACCGATACACATCCATCCTGTCTGTCTGTGTCGTGACTCGTGAGGCTTCACAAACGCCAGCAGCATCTTTGCAATCAGTGACAGTTGCTTAGTAACTAAACCCTGTCCCCTTCACCTGTAGAGTGATACCACGGTAACCACCATCCATCCACTGATGTTTGCCAAGCCTTCTGGATGAAACGATAGGGGTGTTTTTAATGAATCGGCTCTAAAAACAAGATTTGTCATCAATTATACAACGGCGGAGAAATGACTGGAGGACAATGGAGAGAGGAAGTGTTTTTAGATCCTGAGCCACCAATGTTTCTTATATTAGTCTGTAAATGTTCACGATGGGAACAAAGGATTGCTGTAGGAAAGTAGGGGTAAGACCTACCATATAGAACAACGTACTGTATATCGCCCATTCCAATACATGAAGCATGGAGCATGAAGGAAAAGGACACAGCTACATGAGAAGCCAAGCTATTGAAAGCGAGGTAGAAAATAAAGATTTTTGAAAATAAAGGTAAAATAACTTGTCAAAGCCGTGCACTGGCTCCCTCCCTCTTTATTTTGACTCATTCTTTTTTGTCTTAGCCCAAAGCGAGAGACCTTTATATTCCATGCCCATGCTCTCAACTGAACTGGCATTCCATTCCTTTAAATGCGTGGTGAGAATGTCATTCCGTCATTCCCGAAACATGCTGTCAGTGTAAGTACCATTATACTTACTGTACTCATAACAGAGATGGTGATGATTGGTTATGTGTTGAAAAGAAAATAACATTCATATTTCACAAGTACATCTTGGCCTATAAGCCATATGTTTCTTCTACGATAAGCCATATGTTCCTTTTATGATAAGCCATATGTTTCTTTTACGATAAGCCATATGTTTCTTCTACAATAAGCCATATGTTTCTTTTACGATAAGCCATATGTTTCTTCTACGATAAGCCATATGTTCCTTTTACGATAAGCCATATGTTTCTTTTACGATAAGCCATATGTTTCTTCTACGATAAGCCATATGTTCCTTTTACGATAAGCCATATGTTTCTTTTACGATAAGCCATATGTTTCTTTTACGATAAGCCATATGTTTCTTCTACGATAAGCCATATGTTCCTTTTACGATAAGCCATATGTTTATTTTATGATAAGCCATATATTTATTTTACAACGTGTCTAAAGTACCATGAGATAGATTGCAATCACGGAACCCTGCACATACATAATCCATATGTGTTTTGCAGTCACTGTATTGAACTGTCATATTGTCTGCTTGACTGAAAAGGTTGCGTCACCACCAGGGTCCCTACTCTGTACATGTATGTGACAGTACTCCTAAGCATTGTTTAAAAACATACACACACACATGCACGCTAGAACTTGGCGATATATATCATTAATTTGATATATATGTGTATATATGTATTTATTCCTTTTTTGTTTTTATGAGCATTTATGTCTGCTTGTTCTCATGTCAAGACCCTCCCCCTACAACACACAACAACAAAGATGAGAGATCACTTTTTCTTCTCTGACAAGTGGTTTCAACTCGTTATTTGCATTTGAGGTTTGGTCCAACAGAATTGATCACATGGACACCGAAACACGTCGAGACATTATTTTACTGTAATAGAGAAGAAGTGAACCTTTCCAACGATACCCTTTTTATGTCTCAACTCCTCACATTGATGCTTGACAAAAACATATCACGAGCACGAGCACACACACAGAGTTTCATCTCTTTGCACGGCGCCAGTTGTAAATGTGAGCCATGTCAGAAATGCCCTGCAGAGAACAGCTGAAATGACATTCCATCACCAAGGTACTATAACACAAGAATGTCAGATGGGTCAAAAAAAAGGATGGGGTCTCTCTGTCCCAACGGGACGTTTTCCCTTAATGACACTTCTCTGCCGAAATACCATGCAACTGTGTGACCGCCTGGTGACCCATAATGGGAAGCCAGGAGCACTCCACTTTGTCAGTGTCCCAGGCTGGGAAGCCAGAACCAAATAGTCACATTAATTTCACCAGCTTGAGAGAGAGCGAGAGAGAGAGAGAGAGAGAGAGAGAGAGAGAGAGAGAGAGAGAGAGAGAGAGAGAGAGAGAGAGACCTCTCTTTACATTACAGGTCACTTGGTTGCAGTCAAACACATGTCCAGTCAGTTCTCATTAGCCAAGTCATTAAAAGGGCTCACTGGGCTTGCATAGGGGAGAAAGGAGGGATGAAGGGAGGGAGATAAGGAGGGTAGAAAAACAATCACCTTGAATCAGGAGCAAGGCATTCACCAGGCAGGTTGGTTAGATAAGACAGGTGCCATATGCAAGTGTACTGTAGGTGGAAGACATAACAATAACAAGCGCTATCATTCTCCAAGCTTCTCTGTGCAGGATGGGACAATGCTGGAAGTAACAGCTGTACACTTGAGTGCTAAGCTTAGTAATGAAGATAGACCTGGAGCAGTAGCAGCAGTCTTGACCACATAATGTAGATAGAACTGGAGCAGTAGCAGCAGTCTTGACTACATAATGCAGGTAGACCTGGAGCAGTATCAGCAGTCTTGACTACTAATGCAGATAGACCTGGAGCAGTAGCAGCAGTCTTGGCTACTAATGCAGATAGACCTGGAGCAGTAGCAACAGTCTTGACTACATAATGCAGATAGATCTGGAGCAGTATCAGCAGTCTTGACTACTAATGCAGATAGACCTGGAGCAGTAGCAGCAGTCTTGACTACTAATGCAGATATACCTGGAGCAGTATCAGCAGTCTTGACTACTAATGCAGATATACCTGGAGCAGTATCAGCAGTCTTGACTACTAATGCAGATATACCTGGAGCAGTAGCAACAGCCTTGACTACATAATGCAGATATACCTGGAGCAGTATCAGCAGTCTTGACTACTAATGCAGATAGACCTGGAGCAGTAGCAGCAGTCTTGACTACATAATGCAGATAGACCTGGAGCAGTAGCAGCAGTCTTGACTACATAATGCAGATAGACCTGGAGCAGTATCAGCAGTCTTGACTACTAATGCAGATAGACCTGTAGCAGTAGCAGCAGTCTTGACTACATAATGCAGATAGACCTGGAGCAGTATCAGCAGTCTTGACTACTAATGCAGATAGACCTGTAGCAGTAGCAGCAGTCTTAACTACATAATGCAGATATACCTGGAGCAGTAGCAACAGCCTTGACTACATAATGCAGATAGACCTGGAGCAGTATCAGCAGTCTTGACTACATAATGCAGGTAGACCTGGAGCAGTATCAGCAGTCTTGACTACTAATGCAGATAGACCTGGAGCAGTATCAGCAGTCTTGACTACTAATGCAGATAGACCTGTAGCAGTAGCAGCAGTCTTGACTACATAATGTAGATAGAGCAGCAGCAGCATAGCAGCAGTCTTGGCTACAGTATAGTGAACAGATAAATAAAGACAGAGCCAAACTGGGAGATTAAAACACAAGGAATCCGACATCCAGCCATGGGAGTGTGTACAGTGTGTGTACAGTGTGTGTACAGTGTGTGTGCCCTCAGGGGTCCCTGGAGTAATTAGAGCAGATGCAAAAGTCCAACTGAATATCCAACAGCGCAGCCTTCCTCTTTTGCAATTAACATGAACAATAGCTCCCTTTTGTTGCTGTTTTCATGGATCTACTGTCCATATTATTTAATACAAGGGGGACGATGTGGGAAAAACAGACGTCGCATCACACACGTGTAACTTGATTTGTTTCTTTGCTAGCACTGTGGACACCCAGTAGTATCAGGCAAAACACGTACACACGTAAACACACATACAGTGCATTCGGAAAGTATTCAGACCCATTGACTTTTCCCACATTTTGTTACGTTACAGCTTTATTTTAACATGGAATTAATCGTTTTATCCCCCTCATCAATCTAAGCACAATACCCCATAAGGACAAAGAAAAAACTGTTTTTTATAATTTATTAAAAATAAAAAACTGAAACATCACATTTACATAAGTATTCAGACCCTTTACTCAGTACTTTGTGGAAGCACCTTAGGCAGCGATTACAGCCTCAAGTCTTCTTGGCCATGACGTTACAAGCTTGGCACATCTGTATTTGGGGAGATTCTCCCATTCTTCTCTGCAGATCCTCTAAGACTCTGTCAGGTTGGATGGGGAGCGTTGCTGCACAGCTATTTTCAGGTCTCTCCAGAGATGTTCAATCGGGTTCAAGTCCGGGTTCTAGCTGGGCCACTCAAGAACAACGAAGCCACTCCTGCGTTGTCTTGGCTGTTTGCCTAGGGTTGTTGTCCTGTTGGAAGGTGAACCTTTTCCCCAGTCTGAGGTCCTGAGCGCTCTGGAGCAGGTTTTCATCAAGGATCTCTCTGTACTTTCCTCCATAAATTTTTCCCTCGATCCTGACTAATCTCCCAGTCCCTGTCGCTGAAAAACATCCCCACAGCATGATGCTGCCACCACTATGCTTCACCATACAGATGGTACCAAGTTTCCTCCAGACGTGAACCTTGGCATTCAGGCCAAAGAGTTCAGTCTCGGTTTCCTCAGACCAGAGAATATTTGCCTTTTGGAAAACTCCAAGCAGCTGTCATGTGCCTTTTACTGAGGAGTGGCTTCCGTCTGGCCACTCTACCATTAAGGCCTGATTGGTGGAGTGCTGCAGAGATGGTTGTCCTTCTGGAAGGTTCTCCCATCTCCACATGCAAAGCTGTCATCAAGGAAAAGGGTGGCTACTTTGAAGAATATAAAATATAACATATATTTTGATTTGTTTAAAACTTTTTTTGTTATGACATGATTCCGTTTTCTATTTAGTAGTTTTGATGTCTTCACTATTATTCTACAACGTAGAAAATAGTAAAAATAAAGAAAAACCCTTGAATGAGTAGGCGTGTCCAAACTTTTGACTGGTACTATATATACCCTTGTTATTGTTATTTTATTGTGTTACTTTTTTAAACTTATGTTAATTTAGTAATTATTTTCTTAACTCTTTTTTTTCTTAAAACTGCATTATTGGTTAGGGTTTGTAAGTAAGCATTTCACGGTAAGGTCTACCTGTTGTATTCGGTGCATGTGACAAGTACAATTTGATTTGATCACAGTTCTCTACTTTTCTCTCATATAGTATGCAGTATGATTCCCTATGACACTAGTAAATAGGACAGAGCAGCACAGCACAGCTCAGCACTATATGGAACATTTGAAGGCAAAACAATAGAGGACGGACATGAAAAATACATAACAATGAATAAATCATCACCTCCCATTGGATGAGCTCTGTTTTGGTTGAAAGTAGGACTTCCGAAGCCCATGCTGTGTCGTTGATGTGAACTGTCAAATGAAGCTCAATCCAAATCGCTCTCTCCGTTTGAGCACCGCGCAGGGGGTCCAGGTCAGTTTGTCACAGGAGAATGCGTCAAAATCATAAATCCGCCAAATTTAGATGCTTGGTCTAGATTTACACTGCCTTCAGACAGTATTCACACCCCTTGACTTAATCCACATTTTGTTATGTTACAGCCTGAATTCAAAATGAATCATATAGGTTTTTTTCTCACCGATCCACACAATACCCTATAATGACAAAGTGAAAACATGTTTTTTTCAAAATGTATTGAAATTGAAATACAGAAATGTCTTATTTACATAAGTATTCACAAACCCTGAGTCAATACTTTGTAGAAGCACCTTTACCAGCGATGACATACTTTGTAGAAGCATTTTTGGCAGTGATTACAGCTGTGAGTCTTTCTGGGTAAGTCTCTAAGAGATTTCCAAAACCTGGATTGTGCAACATTTGCCCATTATTCTTTTCAAAATTCTTCAAGCTCTCTCAAATTGGTTGTTGAACATTGCTAGACAACCATTTCCGGTCTTGCTGTAGATTTTCAAGCAGATTTAAGACAAAACTGTAACTAGGGCACTCAGGAACATTCACTGTCTTCTTGGTAAGCAACTGAGTGTAGATTTGGCCTTGTGTTTTAGGTTATTGTCCTGCTGAAAGGTGAATTCATCTCTCAGTCTGGTTGAAAGCAGACCGAACAAGGTTTTCCTCTAGGATTTTGCCTATGCTTAGCTTCATTCCATTTATTTTTAATCCTGAAAAACTCCCAAGTCCTTAACGTTTACAAGCATACCCATAACATGATGCAGCACTATGCTTGAAAATATGGAGAATGGTACTCAGTAGTGTGTTG
Organism: Brachymystax lenok tsinlingensis; assembly: GCA_030435695.1. Classification (NCBI taxonomy): domain Eukaryota; kingdom Metazoa; phylum Chordata; class Actinopteri; order Salmoniformes; family Salmonidae; genus Brachymystax; species Brachymystax lenok. Next base: position 23,397,184 of record CM059810.1, read on the forward strand.
TATTGGATTTGCCCTAAACATAACACTTTGTAGTCAGGACAAAAAGTGAATTGCTTTGCCACAAATTTTGCAGTATTACTTTAGTGCTTTGTTGCAAACAAGATGCATGTTTTGGAATATCTTTTCATTCTGTCATTTAGGTTAGTACTGTGGAGTAAATACAATGTTGTTGATACATCTTCAGTTCTCTCCTATCGCAACCATTCAACTCTGTATCTTTTAAAGTCACAATTGGCCTCATGGTGAAATTCCTGAGCGGTTTCCTTCCTCTCCGGCAACTGGGTTAGGAAGGACGGTATCTTTGTAGTGACTGGGTGTATTGATACACCATCTGAAAAGTTATTAATAACTTCACCATGTTCAAAGGTATATTGAATGTCAGATTTTTTACTCATCCACCAATAGGTGTCCTCCTTTGCGAGGCATTGGAAAACCGGCCTGGTCTTTGTGGTTGAATCTATGTTGGAAATTCTCTACTCGACTGAGGGATCTTATAGATAATTGTATGGGTGGGGTACAGAGATGAGGTAGTCAATCAAAAAAGTATGTTAAACACTATTATTGCACACAGAGTGAGTCCATGCAACTTATTATGTGAATTGTTAAGCACATTTTTTCTCCTGGACTTATTTAGGCTTGCCATAACAAAGGGGTTGATTAGTTATTGACTCAAGCCATTTCAGCTTTTCATTCCTAATGAATTTGTAGAAAAAATGTAAAGCATCATTTCACTTTGACATTATGGGGTATCGTGTGTAGGCCAGTGACAAGAATTCTCAATTTAAACCATTTTAAATGCAGGCTGTAAACACAACAAAATGTGGAAAAAGTCAAAGGGTGTTGAATAAATTCTGAAGGCACTGTAAGTGGTGTGTCATGCCAAGTACATTGAGTTTGCACAAATACACCACCCACGTCTACTGTCCAGTGCCCAGAAAGCAGCTTCCCGATCAAAGGTGAGAGACCCCGTCAGTCAACATGTGATCTCGTCCGTCTAATGACATTGTTGGGGTTTGGCTGTGTACATACCAATAGTGACTAAATATACAGGATCCACACTCTGCAGGATGTCATTTAGAAACAGATATCACTCTCAAGTACACATACCACAAGAAAAGTACAGGATGCCAGGCTTATGAGTGAAACCATCGTTTAACCAAAAAACATGGACCTGGGAAAACATCAACCCTCAGCAACAACCCTCTGTTCTCTCTTCAGCGTCTACTTTGACCACTGACATCATCTCTTTATTGACAGATCTCATTTCACCTAGATAACGGAGCAGAATTCACTAAGCTGACAGCTTGCTAATGGGGGACAATAAATTGCTCACAACCACAAAATATATGTAGCGACAGCCTGCTAGGCTAGCTAACTCAAGACCTTTTAAAATCACCTGTCACTTGACGGTAAGTGGGCTGTCCGCATTAGACGCAAACACACACACACACACCACTGTCAACGCCAAATAGAAAAGCCATTCACTCTACACAAATAGGTGATAACTGAGGTTGTATAGCGTGCAAACGTAATGTGCGATATGGGCTTCATACAGCGATACATTCTCCCATTTCCTGTTCACTGTCTGGGTCTTTGTCTGTGTCTGATGGAATGTGTCAATAGCTGTATATTACGTTCACACACGAGAGAAGCACTAACAATGCCCAATATCTTATATCGTCTGGAAGGCACTACATAGGTTTTATTTCTCATACCAAGGGTATATTGGCAAGGGTTAATTACACAAATTCAAATCTAATTCAATTCCCTTTCCCTGTAAATTACATTTAATGTAATTCATATTCCAGGCCAGTCATTGAATTCAGATAATTAAATTCCTCTAAATTTCAATGTTAGCTTAATTCCAAGAATAAAATTCCCAATTTATTATATTTTCACCAACAATTTCACAAATTCCAATTCCAACGCAATAATTACATTAACTGGGAAATGTGAAAATATTGAATTCCCAATTCGATTAAATTCCAAAGATGTAATGTTTTTTCAATTCCAATTCAAACAGTCCAAACTGTCTAGTTACAATTCATTTCAATTTCATAACTTAAAGATAGTTGAAATTCAAATTGAAATCAATGTAAATGAGTGAATTCATTAATTTAATTGAAATGTCTAATTTCATTTTAATTGACCCCAACCCTGATATTGGCATTGTCTATAGGGCAAATCCAGATGCATCCCCTACTTCAGTTGGTTGCTTTCTTCCACACACAAGATCACTCAGCTCAACGTCTTTAATTATGCATTGATTCCAAAACAAAGGGCTGTCAGTCACTATAATTACAGGTTAAATATGATGATTAAACCCCCCACTATTGGACAATTGCATGTTCTGTCTGCGTGAATTACACACGCACACGCACACACACGCATACACACACACACACTTCCCTGTGTGTGGCCTCCAGTCTCTTCTTCCCTTCCCTTCACTGGCTATTACAATGACTGAGTCAATCTGCCTGGCCAGATGTTTGATATATTGCTGTAAAGTTGACATGCATATGGCGATGACTTGGGATTGATTGACCTAACGAGACCTTTGTATGAACACTTTTTTGGATCCCCTTGACGCTTGATTACTTCATGAATCCAAACCACCCATTTTGACCCATGTCATTTTGACCCCTGACAGCATTAGTCACTGATCAGGTTGCTTAGGGGAGTTATTGGATGGTAGTACTGTACATTGGGAGGGCAGGGCCAAGCTTCAATTGTTTTAAGGAAATCAATATTCAGCTTTTTTTGAAGGGTCACACACCCACACACATTACCCACACACACCCTGTAATACATCTTCACACCCTGAGAGCCTCCAACTCAGCAATACTTCTTCACACACCCTGAGAGCCTCCAACTCTGCAATCCCTCTTCACACACCCTGAGAGCCTCCAACTCTGCAATACATCTTCACACACCCTGAGAGCCTTCAACTCTGCAATACATCTTCACACACCCTGAGAGCCTCCAACCCAGCAATACATCTTCACACCCTGAGAGCCTCCAACTCAGCAATACATCTTCACACACCCTGAGAGCCTCCAACTCTGCAATACATCTTCACACCCTGAGAGCCTCCAACCCAGCAATACATCTTCACACACCCTGATTCTCCCACTCTGCAAAACATCTTCACACACCCTGAGAGCCTCCAACCCAGCAATACATCTTCACACACCCTGAGAGCCTCCAACTCAGCAATACCTCTTCACACACCCTGAGAGCCTCCAACTCTGCAATACATCTTCACACCCTGAGAGCCTCCAACCCAGCAATACATCTTCACACACCCTGAGAGCCTCCAACTGCAATACATCTTCACACCCTGAGAGCCTCCATCCCAGCAATACATCTTCACACCCTGAGAGCCTCCAACCCAGCAATACATCTTCACACACCCTGAGAGCCTCCAACTCTGCAATACATCTTCACAAATGCACATGTAACATAAGTGATTCCTTGAGTCATGCAGCCTTGGCTGAGACCTGAAGACATGTGTTAGCTTCCCTATTGAATTCCCTGGCTTTAGCTCAAAAGGCTCACATAGTGTGGCTCACAGACAACCCGGTTTCAAAACCAGTAGGGCACACACTCGAACACAGCCACGCAAACCCTCCCAACCTATCACAAACACTCACACACACTTCATTTAATCCATTTACTTAATGCTTCCATATCTGTCTGAAATATATCTGTCTGCACAATATACTGATTGTATGTGTGTGTGTCTGACTGGGGCTCCACAACATCAATATCAACCTCAGCCAGTCTAGCGATCAATCCACCAGTCAGGAGTGATGGGCTCCCTGGGACATCGATATACAGCACGACTCGCTGCCATCATATCTCTGACAATTTAATATCCTCTTCTACAGCACGTTAGCCTCACATCAACCATCTGAAGCAGAAAACACAGATCTAATCGTACCAGGGCTGAAGACAAATATAGACTAGAGTCTATTGCCGTGATACTGTGACAAGTCTTCTGTTAGGCTGTTTGGTGGTGAGAGAGCGATAGAGAGGTAGAGAGAAAGAAAGAGAGAGAGAAGCTCTTCAGATGTACTGTATCGAGTGAATTCGAGTGAAATGTCCATGATGTCTAATGTCAGAAAGAGCTTTCATAGTGAGAAAGAGAGTGAGGGGGACATGTGTTCAATGCTGTCTCTTCTGTAGTACCTCTCTTAGTGGATGGTTTATCTCTGATCTGGCCTCTTCAGAACACAGCAGGTAATAAAAGACGGCAGGTAATAAAAGGCAGTGTATGTCTAACCTCCCACATGAACAAATACTACAGTTTACTATAGAATACTACAGTACTACTAGTATACTGTAGAATACTATACTGCACACTGTAGTATCCCTCGGCCGTGTGTAGTACTTACTATAGCATATTCTATTATACTGTAGAATACTATAGTAAATACTACAGTATTATCCACAAAAAAAACACTGTAGTAAATACTATGGTTATGTCAGCAAAAACATTAATGTAAATACTACAGTATTTAACTAGCTTTTCCCCTACCCATCCCCTACCCATCCCCCGTATGCCACATATGAGTGAGAAACCTACATATATTATTAGGTTATAGGAACTATCCATTCAGACCAGGCCGGTCTGGAGTGTGAAGTCACAAGCTCTGCTGGTCGGCTACTGTGTAGCAACCTAGCAGGGCCAAAAGGTAGCTGTTCAGGAGTCTTATGGCTTGGGGGTGAAGCTGTTAAGAAGCCTTTTGGACCTTTACTTGGCGCTCCGGTACCGCTTGCCGTGCGGTAGCAGAGAGAACAGTCTATGACTTAGGTGGCTGGAGTCTAGATGTGAGTGCCATGGGGCGGCAGGTAGCCTAGTGGTTAGAGCGTTGGACTTGTAACTGGAGGGTTGCAAGTTCAAATCCCCGTGCTGACAAGGAAAAAATCTGTCGTTCTGCCCCTGAACAAGGCAGTTCCCCGGGTGCTGTGAATGTTGGTTTAAGGCAGCCCCCTGCACCTCTCTGATTCAGAGGGGTTGGGTTAAATGTGGAAGACACATTTCAGTTGTACAACTGACTAATAATGGTGACTTTGACTTTAGGCAGGTTACCTTAGTGTTCTTGGGCACAGGGACTATGGTGATCTGCTTGAAACATGTTGGTATTTCAGTTGAAAATGTCAGTGAAGACACTTGCCAGTTGGTCATCGCATGCTCGGAGTACACGTCCTGGTAATCTGTCTGGCCCTGCGGTCTAGTGAATGTTGAACTGTTTAAAGGTATTTTGCACATCGGCTACGGAGAGCGGGATCACACAGTCATCCGGGACGGCTGGTGCTCTCATGCATGTTTCAGTGTTACTTGCCTCGAAACGAGCATAGAAATAATTTAGGTCATCTGGTAGGTTTGTGTTACTGGGCAGCTCGTGGTTGTGCTTCCCTTTGTAGTCTGTAATAGTTTGCAAGCCCTGCCACATCCGACAAGCGTCGGAGCCGGTCTGGTACGATTCAATCTTAGTCCTGTATTGACGCTTTGCCTGTTTGATGGTTAGTTGGAGGGCATAGCGAGATTTCTTATAGACTTACGGGTTAGAGTCCCCCTTGAAAGCGGCAGCTCTACCCTTTAGCTCAGTGTGAATGTTGCCTGTAATCCATGGCTTCTCGTTGGGGTATGAAATTACGGTCACTGTGGGGACACGTCATCAATGAACTTATTGATGAAGCCAGTGACTGATGTGGTGTACTCCTCAATGCCATCAGAAGAATCCCGGAACATATTCCAGTCTGTGGTAGCAAAACGGTCCTGTAGCTTAGCATCTGCTTCATCTGATCACTTTCTTATTGACCGAGTCACTGGTGCTTGTAAGCAGGAATCAGGAGGATAGAATTATGGTCAGATTTGCCAAATGGAGGGCGAGGGAGAGCTTTGGAGTAAAGGTGATCTAGAGTTTTTTTTCCCTCTGGTTGCACATTTAACATGCTGCTAGAAACTAGGTAAAACTGATTTGAGTTTCCCTGCATTCAAGTCCCCAGCCACTAGGGGCGCCGCCTCTGGATGACTGTTTTTCTGTTTTCTTATGGCCATATACTGCTCATTGAGTGCGGTATTAGTGCCAGCTTCGGTCTGCGGTGGTATAAAGACAGTTACAAAAACATTTACAGTTGCGAGCAAGGAGTCCTACAAACCAGCTCTGTCAGAAGGAATGGGCCAAAATTCACCCATCTTATTGTGGGAAGCTTGTGGAAGGCTACCTGACAAGTCTGACCCAAGTTAAACAATTTAAACGCAATGCTACCAAATACTAATTGAGTGTATGTAAACTTCTGACCCACTGGGAATGTGATGAAAGAAATAAAAGCTGAACTAAATCATTCTCTCAACTATTATTCTGAAAATAAAGTGGTGATCCTAATTGACCTAAGACAGGCCATTTTTACTAGGATTAAATGTCAGGAACTGTGAAAAACTGAGTTTAAATGTATTTGGCTAAGGTGTATGTAAACTTCCGACTTCAACTGTAGATGTAAACTATCTTGGTAAATAATGTGGTCTACAGCTTATCATGAGATACTCTACTTTAGGGGTGAAAACCTTTAGACTTCATTAGATTTCGTGCGGCAGCTGTTGTTTACAAATATGCATAGGCCGCCTCCCCTTGCCTTACCAGAGGCCGCTCTTCTATCCTGCCAAAAAGCTTAAAACCCGCCAGCTGTATGTTAATCATGTCTTCGTTCAGCCACGACTCAGTGAAACACAATATATTACAGTTTTTAATGTCCCGTTGGTAGGATATACGTACTTGCAGTTCGTCTACTTTATTATCGATTGATTGTAAGTTGGCTAATAGGACCGATGATAAAGGTAGATTACCCTCTCGACGACGGATCCTTACAAGGCACCCGGACCGTCGTCCACGATACCTCCGTCTTTTCCTCCTGCGAATGACAGGGATGCGGACCTTGTCGGGTGTTGGGAGTAAATCCTTCCCATCCAACTCATTGAAGAAGAATTCCTCCAGTACGGGGTGAGTAATTGCTTCCCTGATATCAAGAAGCTCTTTTCGGTCATAAGACACGGTGGCGGAAACAATATGTACAAAATAAGTTACAAATAACGCGAAAAAACATACACAATAGCATAATTGGTTACGGGATCGTAAAACGGCGGCCATCTCTTTCGGCTTCATCTGGTTTTAATGTCTATGGTTCAGCCCTAGCGAACTACAAGTTATGGAAAATGTGTATTTGTCCAGTAGGTTTCCTCAAAGAGAAGCCCCCACTTCTATGTCAAAGATAATAAAACACTACAGCAATTACTATAGTATATACTACATTATTTCTCCAACAATATTAAACTGCAGTAAACTTAATACAGTATACTACAGTAAAGTCTACAAAAAGATTACAGTGAATACTACAGTAAAGTTGGCATAAACACTACAGTGAATACTATAGTATTTATACCACAGTATACTATAGTATTTTTTTCATGTGGGCTGGTAGCGATTTAAGGTCTTTCATCTCTGTCTTTGTTTACACCCTAGAGGGGGGAATTGACTTCAGTTGTGTGCTTTTTAGGGGATTTGAGCACATTACAACACTTGCTAGACTATTACGACTTATAATAGTGTAGTTACAATACATCTATTAGGGCTAGCACTACTTTTTGTGTAGCTTATGCCAAATGATTTGCAAATTGCGTATTTTCAAGGAGTCATTACGAAAATATATCAATCTCAAACCAACTAAGTTGTGACGAAGTTGTTATTTTCATTCCTACCAGTCTCCACAGTAACATTAAGTTCATATTGAAACATAAAAACATCACTGCGTAGCTCGAGGACCCCAAAGAGCAAAAAATGCAAGATAATGCATTTATGTTGACAAAAACTCACACTAATGACTTGAGTAAACTTAATTTGTGCATGGAAAACTTTCGTGTCAATATCTCTCTCTGTGAGTTTATTTATTTTCAGAGTCAACCCACATGATGAGAAGTTTGTCTCAGAAATGACTCACAGCTATTGATTCATTTCTTTAATAAACATAAAGCCACAAGAATACAAACCATCCCCTAGTCGTATTGCCATTGCAATGCCTAGTGATACACAGTCAAAAAATGATTCCTTGTGAAGTCTAATTGTTACCAGCTATATTTAAAGCCTCCCTCCAGATCCTTGCTTCCTTCTCATCCGCCTGCATATGAAGCAGGCTCATACTAAACTCCTCTTGGGCTTTACCCGTCTTGTTTTCAGTGCCTGTCAAATGCACAGCGTGATTCACCATTAGGATATAACGCCAGTTTGACTATCGCCTCAACCCCTGAAGAAGAAGCCATTCAGATCTGCTCCAGCGGGGTATAATACATATTATGGTGGGGAAACATTTGGGATTATGTGATAATTGTTTCTATATATCTAAGACTTCTTATATGCAGAAAAAGCTTGCTGTTTATATCATTCAGCAAGCCAAAAAGATATCTAGTCTGAGAGACAAATAGTATTTGACGTCGTATTGTTGTCGTAAAATACTGCCTTCTCTTTGCTTAGCTCCAGCCAGGCCTCTCTATATCTGATTACAATGACTAGTGACAAAACAGCGGGCCTTCGCTGGCATTTCTTATCTTCTGCGACGTGTTCTCCTATCGGAGTGTCAGTTTGTACTCTTGTTCCCACAAGGACATTACAATGAGGGTCGTGCCTGTCACACACACACACGCACGCAAAAAGACACACATACAATAAGATGCACACACACGCTGAGTCGACACTAGGCTGACACTGGGCCGACCCTTCAACCACTCAGGCAACATGCCAGCATGGCCAGTGGTGCCCGATGACCTCTTGACCTTGCATCATTCCCCCTTGCCCACTGTGTCACCCCTGCGTGTCACGGAGGGTTACGGACGAAAGGGATGACTCAAGGGGGGTGACACCGGACTGGCCTGCCTCACAAGAGCCCGCGACAGGCTGCAGCCCAGCTGTTTGGGATTCGCTCAAATGGCAGAGTCACAGGCACAGCCATGGGTAAAGGGATGGCTGAGGAGTAGCACGACATGATTATTTTGGGCTAACCGTCTGGCCCTTTCACTTGCTTGCTCACTGACCCTACCTCCTCAGGTCATGCAGTTGTATGGAAGTAAGTAGAGAATAAAAACTACCCAGGTTGTGTTAGTTTCCATTGTTTTCAGGAATCTTTGTAGGATTCATATAACAAGCTGTCAGGATAACTGCTTCAGTGTCCAGTTCACTCTATTTCTAAAAGCTAAAGGGTGAAATATAGGTCTGCTTGGGAATGTTTTGGCAGTGTGCTATATGACAAAGCCCAGTGTGTGCGTGCGTGTGTGTGTGTGTATGTGTGTGTGTGTTCAGTGCAGCCATGCCTGACCCTCAGTCAACTCAGTAGGCCACTGAACACTGGGCTATACACTCTACCACTTGGTTATCTACAGAACACAGAGGGTTTCAATCACTGTCAACACTAAAACATATCCTCTGTCAAAAGAGGGTCTTTCTTCGATTTAGGATTAACATTGTTGCTGTATTTGTCTCCACATTCTACACGGGGGAGGTGGGATTAAATTAGCTAAGGCGTTATTAACCTCTTCATGTCAAAACCTTCATGAATCCCATCAATTAATTCAAGAAGAAAAGGCGGAGTTTTGCATCATTACAAATTCCGATATCTATATATACACACACACAGTGCATTCAGAAAAGTATTCAGATCCCTTGACTTTTTCCATATTTTGTTACGTTTTACAGCCTTATTCTAAAATGGAATAATGACAAACCAAAAACAGGTTTTTAGAAACTGAAATATCAAATTTACATAAGTATTCAGACCATTTACTCAGTACTTTGTTGACGCTCCTTTACAGCCTTCGATTACAGCCTTCGAGTCTTCTTGGGTATGACGCTACAAGCTTGGCACACCTGTATTTGGGGAGCTTCTCCCATTCTTCTCTGCAGATCCTCTCAAGATCTGTCAGGTTGGATGGGGAGCTTCACTCCACAGCTATTTTCAGGTCTCTCCAGAGAATTTTGATTGGGTTCAAGTCCGGGCTCTGGCTGGGCCACTCAAGGACATTCAGAGACTTGTCCCGAAGCCACTCCTGCATTTTCTTGGCTGTGTGCTTAGGGTCATTGTCTTGTTGGTAGCTTCGCCCCAGTCTGAGGTCCTGAGCACTCTGAAGCAGGTTTTCATCAAGGATCTGTCTGTACTTGGCTCCGTTCATCTTTTCCTCGATCCTAACTAGTCTCCCATTCCCTGCAGTTGAAAAACATACCCACAGCATGATGCTGCCACCACCATGCTTCACCGTAGAGATGGTCCCAGCTTTCTTCCAGACGTGACCCTGACCAAGGCCCTTCTCCCCCGATTGCTCAGTTTAGCCAGGTGACCAGCTCTAGGAAGAGTCTTGGTGGTTCCAAACGTCTTCCATTTAAGAATGATGGAGGCCACTGTGCTCTTGGGGACTTCCCCAGGTCTGAGTCTCGGAGCTCTACAGACAATTATTTCAACCTCATGGCTTGGTTTTTGCTCTGACATGCACTGTCAACTGTGGGACCTTATATAGACAGGTGTGTGCCTTTCCAGATCATGTCCAATCAATTGAATGTACCACAGGTGGTCTCCAATCAAGTTGTATAAACATCTCAAGGATGATCAATGGAAACAGGATGCACCTGAGCTCAATTTTGAGTCTCATAGAAAAGGGTTTGAATAATTATGTAAATAAGGTATTTCTGTTTTATTTGTCGAAAAAAAAATATGAAAAAATCTAAAAACCTGTTTTTGCTTTGTCTTTATGTGGTATTGTGTGTAGATTGATGATATATATATATTTTTTTTTATTTTAGAAGAAGGCTGTAAAGTAACAAAAAGTAGAAAAAGTCAAGGGGTCTGAATACATACGAATGCACTGTGTGTGTGTGTGTGTGTGTGTGTATGTATATATGTGTGTGTGTGTGTGTGTGTGTGTGTGTGTGTGTCACGCTTCTCTTCCTTCGGGACAGACCAAGACGCAGCGATGTAGCCAGAATACATATTTATTGACGGACGGGACAGAACAAAACAATAAACGAAGAAACAAGACGTGAGCCCTAACGCTAAATACTAAACTCAACACAAAGATCTAAACCTAACCACGACTGGCGAAACCTAACCTAACCACGACTGGCGAAACCTGACTAAACACGAACGAAGAAACCTAACTAGACATGACTGGAGAACCTAACTAGACACGAAAGACAAGAACCCGACTGAACATGATGAACGTAACATAAACAATAACCCACGAAACTAAAGTGCAACTCCCAAATATATATATGGTTCCCAATTAGAGACAACGAGACTCAGCTGCCTCTAATTGGGAACCATTATCCCAACATAGAAATAGACACCCTAGAACACACAAACCCTACACCAAAACGAAACCAAAATGCTCCAGCCTGTCATCTTGGGCCTGTGCGTTACAGTGTGTGTGCATGCATAGCATTAGCATTAAGCTAGTGCTGCCATGCATTGAAATCAGGCCTGAATGTTTCTTCTCCAGATCCTCCATAGCTCTGAGATAACTTAAATAAACATAGTTTTAAGCAGCTTACTAGGCCAGCTAGCTGCTTCTGCTTTGCCTCTGATTTCCAGAGGCAGCTCTGAAGATTTTCACCCAGCGAAAAGACAGAGAAAGGGAGAGAGAGGGAAGAGAGAGAGAGAGAGAGGGGGCAACGAGCGAAAAGAAAAGAAAGAAAAGAGCGTTGGGGCAACGAGCGACGCGTCCAGCAAACGTCATCAATAACTCAACACTTCCCCTCAATCTATCTGTTAAAATGCAAGCCAGTGACACAAGGCCAACGGAGGGGGGAAGAAGGGAGCGGATTGAGTTAAAGACCCCCAGATTCTCCTCTCTCAGAGTTATTACTGAGAGTCAGAGAGCCAGCGGCGTCAAGCGTACGGTTTCTATGTGCTAATGTAGTCAATGGTAAAACATAATGGATATGTCCCTAAGCAGGGCAAATCAGACACTTTGGAATTGTCCCAAAGCACACATTCAAGTAGAGTCAGAATGGCAGAGCTGCTGCTGGAGCATAGAAACTATGAGTTAGCGGGGAGACGTAAAAATACGTTATAGAATTGTCCCAAAGCACACTTGTAAGTAGAGTTACAGTATAATGGAGCAGAGGAACTATGGTTGGGCCCTGGTCAAAATAAGTGCACTATATAGGGAATAGACCAACACTATAAATTAGCAGTAATCTGTGCCCCGGTGGGTAGGGTAGATGCCCGCCTCATGCCCCTTGCCCTGCACCCGGAACATTCCGCTGCAGCAAGCGGCCAGTGAGTCGCCCTATCTGGAGAGAGAGGGCACACATGTGGTTTCACATCTGCCCTGGCATCATGTAGGGGATGAGAAGACATTTATATTGTCGTATCCACTCATACATCAAGTACCATACAGATGTATAGTTACTTAGCTATCTGTATATCTCAGAGTTAAAGCTCAAGTAGGAAGAGGGAAATGTCCAATTGACTCAGACTCAGACAGGCAGGCTCAAGGGAATGTACAGTAGCTAGCTGGTGTAGATATGCAAGGCAAAAATCCATAGTGCCTCTTGTAAACAATCTCATGTTAACACAGGCCAAGTCAGTGAAACGAGCCATCAAGCAGACAGTTGCTCTTTTTCCTTTTATATCCAGAACCTTACATCATAGTCACACGTATCGCAAAGGAAACCATCCAGCTGCATGCCAGTGTTTTAGATTAGAACGTCCACTGGGACACCAGCCAGACTGTGTTAAAAGTGTTGTTAGTTTTATGGCAGCAGGCAGATATCTACCAGAGCTTAGGTCATAGCCACATCTTCAAACCTCCTTAAAGCTTTATAACAGTGCTTTAGAAGGGCCACTATCAGGCTTTGTTAGTGTTGGTATTTCTAGCAGGCAGATATCTATCTTCCAGAGCGTATCTCCTGGGACATGGTTGGTAGTTCTAGCAGGCAGATATCTATCTTCCAGAGCGTATCTCCTGGGACCTCCATGTCAGAGCATAGTGACCATGTGAGCTGCTTTGACATATTTTAGTAGCTAGCATGCATAGATAACAACACAATGGGGCAAAACAGACGGGGTTGGTTTATTACATTTCTGCACTGTCTATATGCACACACACAGGACTCTACACACTCACACACAATGACACTGCAACACACACATAACATGCTCACACATTTATACTGACTCCACACGCACACACAAACACACACACACACACACTCATATATCCTGATGCCTAGTCACCTTACCCCTATACATACAGTATCTACTTCTATCACTCTAGTATCGCTGCTCATTGTAAATATGGTATTGGAACTGACCCTGGATATAGCTTCTTACTTTCTCGTGTCCTTATTATAATATTTTTTTCTTGTGTGTTTTTGTTCTGCCTTGTTATTTTTAGTGCTACATTGATATTGATTACTGCATTGTTGGGTTTGGAGCTTGCAATAAAGGCATTTCACTGTACTTGTGCACGTAACATTAAAACTTGAAACATCTAAAAACTATATTTTGTCTCCGATGTTTATTGAAAACATACAGTGAGGGAAAAAAGTATTTGATCCCCTGCTGATTTTGTATGTTTGCCCACTGACAAAGAAATGATCAGTCTATAATTTTAATGGTAGGTTTATTTATTTGAACAGTGAGAGACAGAATAACAACAAAAAAATCCAGAAAAACACGTGAAAAATGTTATAAATTGATTTGCATTTTAATGAGGGAAATAAGTATTTGACCCCCTCTCAATCAGAAAGATTTCTGGCTCCCAGGTGTCTTTTATACAGGTAACGAGCTGAGATTAGGAGCACACTCTTAAAGGGAGTGCTCCTAATCTCAGCTTGTTACCTGTATAAAAGACACCTGTCCACAGAAGCAATCAATCAATCAGATTCCAAACTCTCCACCATGGCCAAGACCAAAGAGCTCTCCAAGGATGTCAGGGACAAGATTGTAGACCTACACAAGGCTGGAATGGGCTACAAGACCATCGCCAAGCATCTTGGTGAGAAGGTGACAACAGTTGGTGCGATTATTCGCAAATGGAAGAAACACAAAAGAACTGTCAATTTCCCTCGGCCTGGGGCTCCATGCAAGATCTCACCTCGTGGAGTTGCAATGATCATGAGAACGGTGAGGAATCAGCCCAGAACTACACGGGAGGATCTTGTCAATGATCTCAAGGCAGCTGGGACCATAGTCACCAAGAAAACAATTGGTAACACACTACGCCGCGAAGGACTGAAATCCTGCAGCGCCCGCAAGGTCCCCCTGCTCAAGAAAGCACATATACATGCCCGTCTGAAGTTTGCCAATGAACATCTGAATGATTCAGAGGACAACTGGGTGAAAGTGTTGTGGTCAGATGAGACCAAAATGGAGCTCTTTGGCATCAACTCAACTTGCCATGTTTGGAGGAGGAGGAATGCTGCCTATGACCCCAAGAACACCATCCCCACCGTCAAACATGGAGGTGGAAACATTATGTTTTGGGGGTGTTTTTCTGCTACGAGGACAGGACAACTTCACCGCATCAAAGGGACGATGGTTGGGTGAGAACCTCCTTCCCTCAGCCAGGGCATTGAAAATGGGTCGTGGATGGGTAATCCAGCATGACAATGACCCAAAACACACGGCCAAGGCAACCAAGGAGTGGCTCAAGAAGAAGCGCATTAAGGTCCTGGAGTGGCCTAGCCAGTCTCCAGACCTTAATCCCATAGAAAATCTGTGGAGGGAGCTGAAGGTTCGAGTTGCCAAACGTCAGCCTCGAAACCTTAATGACTTGGAGAAGATCTGCAAAGAGGAGTGGGACAAAATCCCTCCTGAGATGTGTGCAAACCTGGTGGCCAACTACAAGAAACGTCTGACCTCTGTGATTGCCAACAAGGGATTTGCCACCAAGTACTAAGTTATGATTTGCAGAGGGGTCAAATAATTATTTCCCTCATTAAAATGCAAATCAATTTATAACATTTTTCACATGCATTTTTCTGGATTTTTTGTTGTTATTCTGTCTCTCACTCTTCAAATAAACCTACCATTAAAATTATAGACTGATAATTTCTTTGTCAGTGGGCAAACGTACAAAATCAGCAGGGGATCAAATACTTCTTTCCCTCACTGTAAATACATTTGCACAATGAGCACCTGCTGCAGTGGAGGTTCTAGACCCTCAACTGGGGGGGCCAAGCTGGGGCCAGTTGTACTGTTAGAGGGGCCAGTTACATTAGACGTTATTGTTGTCATATCGTTTTCTTCACTTCATTGCAGGCATTAGCAGGCAAAATACCATGTCCCTCTAGTAAATGTGTGGGTTTAATTAGTGTTTCCGCGTTGCCACTGTCTAATAATGGATGTAAAAAAAGAACGATAGCAAAAATTTGTTATGCAAAAATTATTTCATACTCCACATTTAGGGGATACCAGGGGTCCAAAATTGTTGTCACAGGGCACTGGCCCCCTGCCCCCCCAGAACCGCCAGCGACTTGCTGTCTCTCAATACATCGTTATAGTTGTTGGTTAGCTAGCCAGCAAATTTTGGGCATATTAGCATGGACGTGACATCCGTCAAAACACTTCAAAACAAGTCATGGTAACAAGAAAAAAAAAAAACTAGCTGAAACGAACCACCTACGATTCCACACATTGCAGCTTCTTGTCATTGTCGCTGGCTATCTGTCCATCCAGAATCACAACAACACATGGCCTTCTGCCCCGTTGAAGCACACGCATCATTTTTGTGAAGTTGTCAGCTAACCCTTCTATAGCTGCATGACAATGATTTGTTTAGCATAGCAACCACTGCAAATATAATGGATAGAATGAACAAGCAGCCCATTTGGCTAGCAACTTCACAATCTCAGAACTAACGACTGACTTTTGCCCGGACTGTTTGTATGGTGGAAAGATGAAATAAAACAAATTTACTCAATATAACAAGATTTATGAAAACATGATGTTCAGACAACTGTTTTATAAAAGCAATAAGGACCTCGAACCCAGGAATTATCATGTGATAACTCTGTCCTAAGGGCTATAACTCCCTCCTAAAGGCTGTAACTCCCATCTAAGGGCTGTAACTCCCTCCTAAGGGCTATAACTCCCTCCTAAGGGCTATAACTCCCCCCTAAAGGCTGTAACTCCCATCTAAGGGCTGTAACTCCCATCTAAGGGCTGTAACTCCCTCCTAAGGGCTATAACTCCCTCCTAAAGGCTGTAACTCCCATCTAAGGGCTATAACTCCCATATAAGGGCTGTAACTCCCTCCTAAGGGCTGTAACTCCCATCTAAGGGCTGTAACTCCCATCTAAGGGCTGTAACTCCCTCCTAAGGGCTGTAACTCCCTCCTAAGGGCTGTAACTCCCATCTAAGGGCTGTAACTCCCATCTAAGGGCTGTAACTCCCATCTAAGGGCTGTAACTCCCTCCTAAGGGCTGTATCTCCCACCTAAGGCTGTAACTCCCACCTAAGGGCTGTAACTCCCATCTAAGGGCTATAACTCCCATCTAAGGGCTTCGCCTCGGGAGTTATCATGTGATAATCCCCGGGTTCTCATGCCTTATTGCTTACTGGAGACCCTGTCAGGTCTGTCCAGCCCCTCGTCACAGGCCACTCACTCAATCGCCCTGATACAGGGGTTGAGTCACTGTGTGTGTGAGTGTGTGTTTGTGTGTGTAAGACACAACCAGGGTTATATGAGTCAGAAAGCCAGTGTGGCCACATTCATGACAACCAAGTGCAGGGGCCAGAGAGACCGCAGGCACCCACATAACCAACTCAGACACACACAAACGCACACGAGCGCACACCATTCAAAACAAATTTCAATCCTTAGTGCTCACCACTTTTCCCCAAAACATAGATTGCCTATCACAACATCCAGCTTTTATTGTCACATCTTGTATTCTTCCACATTGGATTGATACACGCCTCTAAATACACCAGAGGAAAAATCTACGTCCCAAATGACACCCTATTCCCTATATAGTGAACTACTTTTGACATAGGGCTCTGATCAAAAGTAGTTCACTGTAGTGAATAGGTTGCCATTTGGGATGCTACACTAAGGCTGTTTTTACAGAGACAGACCAATTCTTATATGTTTTCCACTTATTGGTCTTTTGACCAATCACTTCCAATCTTTTCACATCAGATCTTTTTCAGAACTGATTGGATTGGTCAAAAAGACCAAATTAAATCAAATCACATTTTATTTATCACATGCTTCATAAACAACAGGTGTAGACTAACAGTGAAATGCTTACTTACGGGCCCGTCCTAACAATGCAGAGAGAAAGATTTAAAACATAATAGAACAAATAATAACATTAGGAATAAATCCACAATGAGTAATGATAACTTGGCTATATAACTTGGCCATATACACAGTACCAAGTTGATGTGTAGGGGTACGAGGTAATTGAGGTAGATATGTACATTTAGGTAGGGGTAAAGTGACTAGGCAACAGGATAGATAATAAGCAGTAGCAGCAGTGTATGTGATGAGTCAAAAAAGTTAGTCCAGGTAGATATTTGGTTAACTATTTACAGTGTCTCTCACTGTTCAAATAAACCTACCATTAAAATTATAGACTGATCCTTTCCTTGTCATTGGGCAAACGTACAAAATCAGCAAGGGATAAAATACTTTTTTCCCTCACTGTAGCAGTCTTATGGCTTGGGGGTAGAAGCTGTTCAGGGTTCTGTTGGAACAGTCTATGACTTGGGTAGCTGGAGTCTTTGACAATTTTTTTAGGGCCTCCTTCTGACACCGCCTGGTATAGAGGTGCTGGACGGCAGGGAGCTCAGCCCCAGTGATGTTGGGCTGTATGCACTACCCTCTGTAGCACCAACACCAACTTAATGATGGTGTTGGAGTTGTGCGCGGCCACGCAGTTGTGGGTGAAAAAGGAGTACAGGAGGGGACTAAGCACCCACCCCTGAAGTGCCCCCGTGTTGAGGGTCAGCGTGGCAGAGGTGTTTGCCTACTATCAGCACCTGGGGGCGGCCTACTCTCAGCACCTGGGGGCGGCCTGTCAGGAAGTCCAGAATCCAGTTGCAGGGGGAGGTGTTCAGTCCCAGGGTCCTTAGCTTATTGATTGAACGGTGAGCTGTAGTCAATGAACAGCCTTCTCACATAGGTTCATTTTGTCCAGGTGGGAAAGGGCAGTGTGGAGTGCAATAGAGATTGCGTCATCTGTGGATCTGTTGGGGCGGTATGCAAATTGGAGTGGGTCTAGGGTTTCTGGGACGATGGCGTTAATGTGAGCCATGACCAGCCGTTTAAAGCGTTTCATGGCTACAGATGTGAGTGCTACGGGGCGATCGTCATTTAGACAGGTTACCTTGGCGTTTTTGGGCACAGTGACTATGTGGTCTGCTTGAAACATGCAGGTATTACAGACTGGGTCAGGGAGAGGTTGAAAATATCAGTGAAGACACTTGCCAGCTGGTCAGCGATAAGTGATGAAAAGGCCAGAATTGTGCTGCCTGCATAAACATAGCCAAAGAGATTCCAGATAATTGACTCAATATCCAGAGTCCCCAAGGGTTTTCCTGGCATTTACACTTAGAATTTTACACCAAATAGGGGTTAAATGGTTAAAGGCATCTTCCAGCCAACAACACATTACTGTACAGTAATACCATTGGTCAAATCTCTGTTAGAAGAGATCCTCCAATACGTTATGTTCTTATCAGCTAGAGGGAAATGTACTCTCAAACAATGAGACACAGAGGAGTGGGAGGGATTGATACTAAAATCATCAGTCCGTGTTTGTCATGAGTCCTCAATCCGTGAAGACGTCAGATAAACAATAACCACCCCCACATCCTATAAAGCAGATAATACCACAGTCAGTCAGTTTATCCGTCCATCCATCCATCTATCTATCCATCCACATGTTCAGTATCATCAACCTTGCTGAGAGAGAGAGAGAGAGAGAGAGAGAGAGAGAGAGAGAGAGAGAGAGAGAGAGAGAGAGAGAGAGTTCCGCACTACAGCACAATAGAAACCTGACCTCTCAAAACACCCCCACCACTAACAGCAGCACATCTCCCTCTCAACACAGGACCTTCACTGTCTATGCTGAATAGCAAAAGCAGAGAGATGAAGTTGAGTGACAACAGTCAAGAAGGTGTTTCTTAGTGACCTCAGTACATTTGGCTGAGCATGGTGTTCGTTTGCAATACCAAAGCTGGGATTTGGTTTGATTTCCTGCATGGGACACTAAACATAAACATAACTAAACATAACATGTAACATATTACATGTTAAACTGTTAATCACTTTTGCGTAAAAACGTCTGCTAAACGACCATATTATATGATATTATCAGATTACAGATTGAACAGGCTCCCTCCAGTGTGCTCTCCCTATGATGTTTGATTCCTGCATTGGACACATGTCTAAATATTACTAGGTGTTGAACTGTAAATCGTTTAGGATGAATGAGCATATTATCATTACCATATATGACAGTCTCAATAGGTTTCCCCCAGTGTGCTCTCTCTGCGTGCTGTAGCCTGCCTGCGTGTGCCGCCCGCTGGTTGGCACGGTAATGCCCAGTGGGGCGTGGGAACACTCGCTGTTTACCTCAAATATCATTTAGTAATCCCCACAGGGCAGGCACGTACAGAACAGCAGTGCACGTAAAACAGCGCATGTTAAACTAAACCCACGGGGATGGATTGGAGGATACAAACAAACGTGTGTGTGTGTGTGTGTCCCAGTGAGGGCGGATAGACACACAGTAGATGCACACACCACATGGGTTTTGGTGACATTCATGTCAGATTGTCCGACAGAGGATTTGGAGATTTGGACTCTTTGTTCTAAATTAATGACTCACTAGGCTGGGCTTAAGAAGCTTAGCTGTTTGCGTTTATCAGTGATTTGGATATTTGGACTCTTTGTTCTAAGTTAATGACTCACGAGGCTGGGCTGAAGAAGCCTAGCTGTTAGTGTTTATCAGTGATTTGAACTCTTTGTTCTAAGTTAATGACTCACTAGGCTGGGCTGAAGAAGCCTATCTGTTAATGTTTATCAGTGATTTGGACTCTTTGTTCTAAGTTAATGACTCACTTGGCTGGGCTGAAGAAGCCTAGCTGTTAGTGTTTATCAGTGATTTGGTCTCTGTTCTAAGTTAATGACTCACTAGGCTGGGCTGAAGAAGCCTATCTGTTAATGTTTAACAGTGATTTGGAGATTTGGACTGTTCTAAGTTAATGACTCACTAGGCTGGGCTGAAGAAGCCTATCTGTTAGTGTTTATCAGTGATTTAGACTCTTTGTTCTAAGTTAATGACTCACTAGGCTGGGCTGAAGAAGCCTCTATGTTAGTGTTTATCAGTGATTTGGATATTTGGACTCTTTGTTCTAAGTTAATGACTCACTAGGCTGGGCTGAAGAAGCCTCTATGTTAGTGTTTATCAGTGATTTGGACTCTTTGTTCTAAGTTAATGACTCACTAGGCTGGGAAGAAGAAGCCTCTATGTTAGTGTTTATCAGTGATTTGGACTCTTTGTTCTAAGTTAATGACTCATTAGGCTGGGCTGAAGAAGCCTATCTGTTAGTGTTTCTCAGTGTTCCCAGAACCTCTCCTCGGGAACACACAGCCATGTAGCTTATTTGATGTGTTTCAGCACTGGTAGCCCTTGATTAGTTAATTAACCAGGTTCCAGTTGTAGAATAAATGAAATAAGTGGAACTGGCTGGGAGTAGGCTGTCTCCAGGAGAGGTTTAGGAAACCCTGGTGTACATGAGTTACTCCCAAAATATAGTGACTGCCTGCCTAAACGTCTGCAGGGGGACACAAATGAGTCCAAACATGAAATCTACAGTGAAATATTAAAAGCTCTGCTTTCTAAAAATTCCCTCCCAAAACTCCAGTGTGCCTGTACCATCCTCTCCCCTCAGACTGCCATTTTGTAAGCAGTCCAGCAATGACATGGATTCAAAAAACAGATCCTATAAGAGCCCAAATGGAGGTCATTAAACTTTGAGAAGCAGGACAAAAGTCTTACTAGACACGGCGAACTTCCAGCAGAGCAGAATGATATGTGAGATGCTATTCAAACATCCCTTTCTTGTCAAGTCTTGTCGAGTTGTCAGGAAACTCGCAAAAGTACAAGAGTGTATGTAGCCTCGTTGTTATTTTATTGTGTTACTTACATTTTTTACTTTAGTTTATTTAGTAAATATTTTCTTTAACTCGATTTTCTTCAAACTGCATTGTTGGTTAAGGGTTTGTAAGTAAGCTTTTCACAGTAAGGTCCACGCCTGTTGTATTCGGCGCATGTGACAAATACAATTAGAATTTGAGTGCTAAAAATGGAATGCACTACTTCTCCTGCCAGTCCTGCCCACCAGGTCACCTCTCTCTCCTCTCCCAGCCCTGGTATGAGAGACAGCTTTATAGTGGAATACTACCTCTAAAATGGTGCCTACCAGGGCTTACCCCTACCCTCTTGCCACCAACTCTACAACCCTGTCTGATGCCGCTTCAACGGTTTCTGACCGTTTGCTCATGTTGCTCCACATTGCCATAGTACAGGACAAGGGCCTGCTCTAGAGGAAAGATAGCACCCCTCGTGGACCACAATGCCCGGCACAGTGCAAGCTTAGGCTAGGTACCTAAGTGAAATGTCTCCCTTGATGAAGATCTATCTGGCCAGCAAAACATAGACAGATTTTCCCATAAATGTTTCATTTACAAGTACATAGCCTCCCTACACAGTGTGCAAGGAGTCCCTTTCGCCATTCAAGTGAAATGACAAACCCACAGGGGAAAGTAAAGTGCTCCAACATGGACTGGCTGCCATGCAGGCCCAGAGTAATGAAGATGAGGGAGAACAGTGATTAAAGCCTAGACCCCTCAACCAAGAATAAGCATCTGACCTATATATCCTCAGAATTATAATTACACATATAAGTTGAGTCCCAAATGGCACCCTATTCCCTACATAGTGCACTACTTTTGACCAGGGCCCAAAAGTAGTGCACAATGTAGGGGATATGGTTCCATTTGGGACTCAACCCATAGCTAAACCCTATAGAAAACCAGTCTCCTTGGACTCTGAGCTGACACTAAACCAATACACATTGCAGTATGTGGCAGTCAGGGACATGGCAACAGACATGGCCTGTGTCCCAAATGGTACCCGATATGATAGCCTAAATAGTGTACCACTTTTGACCGATTAGGGTGCCATTCGGGACACAAACATGATATCAATAATTCAATACAGGGGGATGCCAGCGGAGGACCATTACTACCACAGACACATCACACGGGAATAATGCATTGCGTCGTTAAATAATGGAGGATGATCGACGGTGCACGTATGGGGTCTTTGAATTAGAAAACTTGTGTTGGTGGTGGTGATGCACAGCTTGAGTGGGATTAGACTTTGCAGCAATTGCATTACCTCTGTGGAGTTGTACTGTGCTTAGTTGAGAAGGACTCAGGGAAGGAATGAGAGCCGGAGAGAGTATTGAAGTGGGAAGAGAGTATTGAAGTGGGCAGGCTAGAGATATCCTTAGAGAGAGACAGTAGCTATTGAAAGGGGAGTCCAGCCCGCTTACAACGAATAAGATATTGCAACATGCCGATGTGTTTTGTAGAGATGAGTGGGCCCGACGGTTTGCTCTGTAGCATAGCTGTTTGTCAAGCCTGACATAATGCCAATTAACATGGCCCTATGACGTGGGTAGACAGTCAAACTTGTTACTCATGAACCAAACTGACATCTGAACACTGCACTTGAGCTTGAGCAAACATATGTGGAGCTCTCTAGATAGTAAGTCGACTTGGGGGTGTGCTTGAGTTGTATCAACATTATAAAGGCTTTTGTTGTATCTATCAATGTTTCATATCATGTTTCTTGGACACATGTGTACGTATCTGAGAGAGAGACAGAGAGAGAGAGAGAGAGAGAGAGAGAGAGAGAGAGAGAGAGAGAGAGAGAGAGAGAGAGAGAGAGAGAGAGAGAGAGAGAGAGAGAGAGAGAGAATCTTTAATATTAAAGCCTTCATATTTGACCAAATCCTACACACCAGCCTCTCCAGCATGTTGTATTACATAACAAATGACAATGGCTGGCTGGGACCATAATTGCACTATGAAGATTGCTTCTATGTGAGAAATCTTATGTTACAACTTGATCTACACATACCTTCACTTTTACATCCAATAGCCCATAGTGGATAACCGTTCATAACTGTCAATCATATAAGGTGTTATATGTATATTTGCATGCAATCCGAATGAGCAGAATATTTATATATATATATATATATATATACACATATACATATATATGTATATATATATATATTCTGCTCATTCGGATTGCATGCAAATATACAATTTCTTTGGATAATTAAAGCGTATTTTCTTTGATCCCGGCCCAGAAATCTATTCCATGATATTTCTCGATAATGGCACCTGTTACTGAGAGAGTAAAAAGAGAAATCCTCGTCAGGATCAGATCAACACACAGAGCATGCCGATCTAATTCCTGGGAAACGGGGATTTGAGAAATACGCAGGCAGTTTACAGGATCTAAATTTAATACAAACAGATCAGTTATCACGAATACTACATCATGATCGTACGGTTTCTGACTGATTTGTTGGGCAATGGCCAAAGTCCCTCGCGGAAGGATCACCGCATGTATGTTTGTCGAGATAAGACAACATGCATAGATGACTCTCTTATAAGCTTTTGTACTTGATATGATTCTTACATCCACAAATTTGAGAGGAAAATCCACTCCGTATTGAACGCTTCCAGTGTTTTAGGGTCATATAGCCTATTTGCGAACCACTCAAATCATTGGCGCACTCAAAGCACCTAACATTAATCAAACAGTTCGGGAACTTCAACAATCAGTGTGAGTAAATTAAGCCGCGTAATGCTGGCTGCTGCCGAACTCCCTTACCTTAGCAACACTGCTATTTCCCACGCGAAGAATCCCCATACAGCTACAGATTGCAGCCTTTTCCGCGTCATCTCAAAATTCGAGTTGCATATACATATACCCGGGAACGCCTCAGCTGCCTCTGTTTGCCACTTCGGGTAAGACTCTTGACTTTCAGCACCGTGGACAGTGCTCCAACTGATGTCGACACAATCCAACACGCGGCAGGCTCGTGGCGCACGGTAAACGCAAATGCATAACAGTTTCGGAATCCCACATAATACTAATCGACTTCGCTACTCATAACTGGACAGGTTTTACCGACCTAGCAACGACACAAACAAGAGAGCATAGTAAATTCTGAAATGACGACTCTAAAGTAGGAATACCAGTCATTTGGGATAGCGCTTGGCAGCTGTACAGATTCTTGACACATTCACAGACATCTCAGCGGTCTTGGAGAGCGGGGGCATAGAGAGAGCCCGCCCCAGACGCGCGCGGCACCGGTGACTGACAGCGCATTATTCCACTCGCTCCTATAAATGTTCCAGCAGAGCCACGCTATAGTTTAAATTAGACAAGCACTGATGTGGAACATCATTACTGCATGAGCATCCCCCCCATCTCTCTCTCTCTCTCTGTTTCATTGACATATTACAGCATGATCCTGTAATATGTATCCAATTTGTGGTCATTTATTAGATGTTACTTGTCGAGTTGCTATCCAGATCAGCCTCATGTTTGAGTTATAGCAGCCATAGCTTACACATGACTATTTACTATTTTACACAGAATATTACAAAACAACAACATTGAATGTTATTCATGATTGCTTTGAAGTATCATTATGGATCACTACATTATGCATAGTATCTCTACAGTTATGGTAATCAAACAATGTGAGTGTTGATAGTTTTCCACCTCTATGACCATGAGCAAAACAGTCAGGAAACCTTAGTAAATAAATAAATAGCCTCCACGACTAAGTCCATTCATGGATGTTAGAACAGGGACATTTAGTTTAGGATTACTGCTAGGGAATGTGATGTTTCAACCAAGGCTTATCTTCATATGAGTAATATGTCCGTTCATGTATACAATATTGAGAGCATCAGTATGCAAATGATATTATGTATAAGGTCGGGTTGGATCTGCACGCAGGCGCGCACACACACACACGGGATGACGAGTAACATTGTGAGTGAAAAGGGGGTGCATGATGCCAGGCTGATGGAGACTGGCAGTGTGGTGCCATGGGCAGGGTGTACAGCACAGCTGGGTGGAGGTGGTTGCGTCTGTGTGTGCTGTACTGTAGACACACACACATTCACACACACACTCAAATGTAGTGTGTCATGTTATTGTCAAACCGATCTGGAATCAGATGATAAGCAGGCATGAGGCAGCAGGCATGCACTCCAAGTTTAGCCTGCCAAACAGAGCGCTCATGCAGTCAGGCAATTTGGCCTGTCCCTGTCAGTTTGACATGCACTACTGATGCTATCAAAAATCCAGTCTCTACATATGTGAAAATTGCTGATTTGTGTGTGTGTGTGAGTGTGTGTGAGAGAGAGAGAGAGAGAGAGAGAGAGAGGGAGAGACAGAGAGAGAGAGAGAAGGGGGGAGAGAGAGAGAGAATGTATTTAAGAAAGAATTCTATAGTGCATGTTGGTTGAACCCTGATGTCCATAGAATGGTCTGTAATGATTTATTGATGTCGCCAAGGTGATGGGGGTGATGGTGTTGAAGTGTAGTGTGGTCTAGTGCTGGTTCCTCAACAGCTGTGATGACTACACCACAGGTCAGGACAGGTCTGTAATGCCTTTGGGCTGCTAGTGATAGCTTGCCGAAGGTGTGAGGAGCACAGCCCTCTCCAGTGTCACCGTGGATGATGATGTGAGAGGGAGGTGTGTGTATTTAAGAGAGGAAGAGAAAGAAGGATTGTCCTGTTAAATTACACACTGTAAAAATATTCTCAAAACACTGTGACTGTGTAATGAAACCATGAAAGGTAGTGCACCTAGCCTGAGATCTGGTGTTTGAATATAAACCTAATGCAAGTGTTATGATACACAGAAAGTGGTTTAAAACAATAGAAGTACTCTGAAACACCCAAAGTGGTTCTTAAATCTGAATATTGGTGTTTTTTTGAGAATGTTGTGAAAACACTTTTGGGGTTTCAGTGCATGTAAAGGGTAGCATCAAAACACAAAACAATATTTTTGTTGTGCCTCTCATACAATATAATGGTAAAGAAATGCAAATGGTTTCTAGCCTAAATATTGATTGATGATAAGGGAATATGGATTTTTTTTGGTCAAATTCCACCTTAAGTTTTTCAATTATTTCTTTAGACAGATTAGAAACAGGAGACAGACTTGAACCCCCGACTTCTGGGGTAGTAAGATGGTACATTTCGTTGGAATTTCATTGGCATTTTATACACTCAACCACACAGCCACACTGTAAAAGAAATTATGAATTTGACAGAAAATGAATGCAAGTCATTTAAATGATTTGTTAATTTCATTTTACCACAACATTTTAAAATAAACGTAGTATGTTGCTCAAAAGATGGAGAAAAATTGAGTGATTGAACTCATTGGAAGTCTGGTTGAAATCTCTTTGCACTTCTTATCTTGACATGTGGCTCTGTTTTCAGAGGACTGTGGGTAATTAAAACGTTTAAGACTTATTCATTATTTTACACAATGTTTTATGCATGCTCGAAGAAAGAAAAGTATAATTTATATTACTATTAGGCAGCTTGTTCTGCCACGAGGTGTAGCCTAATGTATTATGATGAAAGGACATCAAAACCGTCTGGTAAAATTACATTTAATGATGAGATGAGCCATTCCCACATTTCCCACTTTTAATAGCAGAGGCAAATACAGTATCCTTCCATGCTTACCGTAAAACCGCTACCCACTGCTGGTGGTTTGAGCACTGTGCTGAACACTGCCTGCCAAAATGGGTTAAACTGGCAAATGATCAGATACATAAACCAATGTTAAACATTAAAATACTCCAGAAGGTATCTAATTATGCACTAGACAGGATTCGAAACACCATCATAGTGTTTAGAAGCTATAGAGCGGAAACAACACCTAAAGAGGTACTAAGGTTCTGCACTAAACAGATCAAAATTGTTTTTTCAACCTTTTCTAATGGTGCTCCCAGTCCTTGGCAAGGTGTTCCACAACACGTGATTAAGTGGTGTTACAACACACCGTGTAATGGTTCAGAACATCTCAGGACGATGTTGCAATACTCCAGCAAAGTTAAGGTTTCGTATCCTTCACGTTGGTGGCAGCTCAGTTGCCAGTAGTTTTGGTGTTACAAAGCATTTCATTTTAAAAGTGTATGAACAGTAAAAGAACAAAGACATATTTGAAAAAAGGACGTTGGCTGTCAGGCAGCTCATTTGTTATAAAAAATTATAAAAAAGTGAAACATGACATGCAACTTCTCCTAGCTGGCTCCCTAGTTGCTTTCTGTATGCCATCTAGCGCTAAAGCACTGGCCTTGCTCTCCTGATCGTTTTTTCTATCCTGTTAAGGAATGATTCTCAAACCTTTGCATGATTTCAGCCAGTAGTTTTGAAAGTGGTGCTCACAAGCCAAAACGGTTCTTCGTTATTTGTGTACTAAGTCATCCATTTTGTGTTATATGTTCCGAATTTTACAATTCATATGATATTGTCAGAACTTTGCCATTTTTGTGATATGTTACAGATCCAATTCTCGCAATCTGTTCCAAATTTGTTCTTAAGATCCCAGAGAGCATCCTTAAGGGAAAACAAGAAGCTCCTCTGTGGAGAAGGTTGATTTATTTACCCTAATAAACTCAGTTTCACAGTTTGCGACATTCCCTTTAACCACTTGCCTCCCTAGAGTGCCTGGTGACTCAAACTGGCATATGCCACATAGTTTCAGAACTCAACACGCCCCCTGGTTGGAAGTTTACAGTCTAATAACAAAACACCCTAGTGAGTGTGAAGTCGATGCCGGTATCTGCAAATGTTCTTCTGATGCACAATGAGAAAGAGAGAGCTCTTATGGATGCCAAGTTCATCGCCAGGCCATCTCTGCCACTGTCATTGTTCTCAGTCAGGCTCAGAGCTTGGGGTGAGAGAACGAGAGAGGGTGAGAAGTTTGAAAGTCTGCGTGGGTGGGTGAGAGGGCATGACAGGTGAAGAAGGTGAGAGAGAGGGGATGAGATGGTTGGGATGTTATGGATGCTGTGGATAGGTGGAGAGGATGAGAGACGAGGAGGGGGTGGTCTGGTATCTAAGGGCTTTTATTATCCATACTCATCTACAGCCACTTGTCAATTTACCCTCTGAAAATTACCCGATCCTTCCTCGGTGAGAGAGAGAGATGTTCAGCAAGGCCAGTGATTCATGACTGATCAGTCCCTGTCCCTGTCCCTGTCTCTGTCCCATTAATAGCTTGATATCAGGGACTATGTTCCCATATTCACACTAGAATGCATGACATAAACAGTGCTTCATTTTAATTGTTTTGCTAGTGTGGATTTAGGAGTAGAGACTCATACATGTTTATACAAAGTGTAGTATTAGTTTGGACAAATCTTATGGCCTTGCTGGTAAAATGTAATTTAGAAGAGCCAGGATAAGGAGGACATATCAGACATAAGTGGCCAGTACATCAGGGAGACTAGAGGGACTAGAGAGAAGAGAGGAGCTCGAGAGTGATAGTCTGTAAGGCCTGGATGATGATTGAAGAGTGTGGTCAGAGTGGAGTATAGACTTGGTCCCACAAAACTCGAAATAGGGAAAGTAATAACAAGTAGCTTCGAAGTCTTCTAGCTTATAGAAGTATTTAAATCTACCATTTTAAGTGCAAATGAACACATCGTTTTGAATAGAATGATACTGTGAAGCTATCCAGACATCTAGTTCTCTTACCCTTGAACGAGGCACCCGTATTATAGCTCAACAAATGTATCTACAGAAACCCTTTCTACGGAGCAGCATCCATATTTTTGATTGTGCATATTAACCAACTGTCATCTCTCAGGCATCCCTCCCTGGGATGATAGTGTTTCCATTTGCTTAACCAATAGGATTCATCTAGTGGATTATACCTCATTTTTATTTTATTTATTTAGGCAAGTCAGTTAAGAACAAATTCTTATTTTCAATGACGGCCTAGGAACAGTGGGTTAACTGCCTTGTTAGGTGCAGAACGACAGATTCTGACCTTGTCAGCTCGGGGATTTGATCTTGCAACCTGTCGGTTACTAGTCCAACGCTCTAACCACAAGGCTACCCTGTCGCCCCATTATGTTGAGTCTGGCCTCGCCGCTAAGACGATATGCATGTGCATGGGTAAACAGACACTCCCATCAACATGACTAGAGGTTGTTAGGCAGGTGATGAACAATATTCTACACACAGGCAACCAAACGACTTCCAACATTCCCATCCACCATTAAACAGAATACACTGTATATCTCAGCCTCACAGTTAACAGGCAAGCTGCTGATCGTATTATTACACATATTTCTTCATCTACGGGATGAAAGCCAAGCATGACATACTGGAGTGGCTCCATGTGACAGAGATTATGGCTACTGTATCGTAGCTGCGGAAAAGATAAATTGCTCAATTGTGGTTTTGTGGCCAGGCGTTATAAATCTCCCCCAGTGTGCTGTGGCAGAGTATTATAGAGAGGTTTATATTGGAGGTGTGGGTGGGGCATGGTTGTTGTTCAGCGGGTCTGGAATCTAAACAATAAATTATGGAATTGTTATTATTAGCCTTGTTTTTATTCCTATGGGGCCATTCAAGACAACGCTACAATGTCTTCGGTGTTTATTGACATGATAGACAATGGAATATGAATAACAAGATGATATCATTGTATATGCAGATGTAGGATCTTAATTTGATCACTCGTTTGTTGCTGAGAAATTTCCTGCACCTCAGGAAATACGAACTTGTAGTGCATTCAAGGTTTCAAAATGCTTCTAAAGTTTGTAATTTGCACTATAAAATGTCAGACTTGATTTGCCCTATCGAAAAATGTATCAACCCCTACAAAAATGTCCATTAATTATAATCCACATAATAATTCACATTTCCCGTTGCTCCATGATTATTTTCCTGCTGCAGAAAACTGACTCAAATTAAGATCCTACATGTGTGTATGTTGTCTATAGCACAGATATACACTACATGGCCAAAAGTATGCTCATCGAACATCTCATTCCAAAATAATGAGCATTAGTATGGAGTTGGTCCCCCCTTTGCTACTATAAACAGCCATCACTCTTTTGGAGCTTTCCACTAGATTTTGAAACACTGCTGTGGGGACTTGCTTCCATTCAGCCACAAGAGCATTAGTGAGGCTGGACAATTCATCCCAAAGGTGTTCGATGGGGTTGAGGTCAGGGCTCTGTGCAGGCCAGTCAAGTTCTTCCACAGCGATCTCGACGAATCATTTCTGTATGGACCTCGCTTCATGCATGGGGGCATTGTCATGCTGAAACAGGAAAGGGCCTTCCCAATCGGTTGCCACAAAGTTGGAAGCGCAGAATCGTCTAGAATGTCATTGTATGCTGTAGCGTTAAGATTTTCCTTCACCGGAACTAAAGGGCCTAGCCCGAACCATGAAAACCAGCCCCAGACCATTACTCCTCCTCCACCAAACTTTACAGTTGGCACTATCAATTCGGGCAGGTAGCGTTCTCCTGGCATCCGCCAAACCCAGATTACATGATTCATCACTCCAGAGAATGCGTTTCTACTTCTCCAGAGTCCAATGGCGGCGGGCTTTACACCACTCCAGCTGACGCTTGGCATTGTGCATGGTGATCTTAGGCTTGTGTGTGGACGTTGCTTCCAGTGGCAGTTTGGAATTCGGTAGTGAGTGTTGCAACCGAGAACAGACGATTTTTACTCGCTACATTCTTCATGCCCTCGGCAGTCCTGTTCTGTGAGCTTGTGTGGCCTACCACTTCGCGTCTGAGCCGTTGTTGCTCCTAGATGTTTCCACTTCACAATAACAACACTTACAGTTGACCGGGGCAGCTCTAGCAGGACAGAAATTTGACGAACTGACTTGTTGGAAAGGTGGCATCCTATGAAGATGCCACGTTAAAAGTCACCGAGCTCTTCAGCTCGGGCCATTCTACTGACAATGTTTGTCTATGGAGATTGCATGGCTGTGTGCTTGATTGTATACACCAGTCAGCAACGGGTGTGGCTGAAGTAGCCGAATCCACTAATTTGAAGGGATGTCCACATACTTTTGTGTACATTGTATTGTATTTGACCTAAGACAAAAGAAGAATATTTCATTTATGCATTCAAAATACTGTCAGCAAGAGAATGGCAGAATTAGAAAATAAACAAATGTGTACATAGAGCCATAACATAACAGATCTTTCTGTTGAAATCAACACCGATCTCTCTGTCCTGCACAGCCGGGATCACAACATGGCCCCTGCTTCACGCTCTGACAGAACTTACTTTAATTTTCATATAGCGTACCCTGCAACAAGGACAAACGTCTGCCCTTTCATGTACAGTTTTATGCCATCTTTAGCACTCTGGGGGTGTGCTAATTCCAGGAGCTTTGCAGTCGTTAATGATTTACTCACAAGCTGCCAAAGCGAGGCTCGTACACAGCTAGCCCCATGGATGGATCCAAACAGAACAGGCAATTTGGGGGAGAGAGGGAGAGCTATCCCTCCATCGAGTCATCAACATTGGGCCTAGCCATCTGGACTGGATTGGTCTGGCTGGATGTTAGGGAGGGGAGCATGGTGTGTGTGTGTGTGTGTGTGTGTGTGTGTGTGTGTGTGTGTTGTGTGTGTGTGTGTGTGTGTGTGTGTGTGTGTGTGTGCGTAAGGCAGAAGAGGAAAGACCAGGAAAATATTTCCTCCACACTAAAACCCCAATATTCATCCCTGTGCCGAGTTGTTGTCTGTCTGGAAGGTGGTTTGATTGTCTGCTATTAAGAGCCACAGGCTGGCTGGCTGGCTGGGAGAGATATTGGAGAGAGAGTCTGGTTGGAAGAATGGAGTGTATTGCGAGTCAGAGTAAGTACATTAAAGGTAAACAACTGACTTATACCAAGTGGTAGGAGTTTTGATTCCACCATGCTTTTTGGCTGTGGTGGCCAGTCATGATAATGAATTAAAAATATATATGTATCTACGTGTGCAAGGAAATAACATTTTGTTCTGTGCTGCTCTGTGCAGTGCACTGGTCATGACGACTTGACTTGACCCAGACTGGAACAATAAACACTTTGGTTTACAGTTGACAAACTGTTTCCCTCACGCTTCACGCACAAGAAAATACCACAGAACATACCATAGGACTGGAAGGTCCAGCATTACTCCAGAAAAAACATACATCAGGAACTAAGGACATGACTCATCTTTAGCCAAGTACCTTCAGAGAACATGTTAAGTGTGTGTGTGTGTGTGTATGTGTATGTGTGTATGTGTGGATAGGGAGGGATTCAAATATAATGCGTTGTGAGAAGTCACATTACACAACATATTTTATTCAGCCGTCTGTAGCAATCTCATCTTTGATGTTAATTGTATTCTTCTTAATATGCCAACATACTCTCAGGACCTAAGCCCTCAAATTTTATTTTTACATTTTAAAATGTAACCTTTATTTAACTAGGCAAGTCAGTGTGCTAGCCTACTATAACCATCTTGAAAGAACTATAAAATATTTACTTTATTTTTTATCTAACCTTTATTTAACCAGGGAGTAAGTGAGGAGAAATATATTATTTTCAAGTAGCTGCCTGTATTCAGAATGACCACAGTCTTGCTGTTGTCATACAGATGTAGGATGTTAATTTGAGCCAGTTTGCTAAAGCAGAGAAATAATCCTGCAGCAACAGGAAATGTGAATTATTATGTGGATTATAATTAATGGACATTTTTCTAGGGGTTGATAAAACATTTTGAAAGGGAAAATCAAGTCTGAAATTTCAAAATGAAAATTACAAACTTCAGAAGTTTTTAAACCTCAAATGCACTACACATTTTACATTTTCTACAACAGGGTGATCCAATTAATATCATACATCTGCAGCTGCACAAAGACTAACCCTTCTGAAATATGTAGATGTACCTAAAGCCACATGCTTTGTCTGCAAGAACTGAGTATTCAGTCAAACATAAAAAATGATGTAACACAAACATTATGACAGAAGAGGTGAAGAATGAATGATGGAAGAGGAGAAGCCAATGAAAACATATCAACTCAAAACCTTGATCCAAGGCTATATTGTGTTTGTCGTTGGTGAAAACAGGGTCACCATTTGGCCCCAACTGTGATCACACCATTCTACAGAAACATGAACCGTTACTAATGTAAACCTCCCATGGGTTCGATCATTCCAACCAATCACCAATTGTTGCTAAACATAATTTACCCTAATGGTGTCTGCCTACATGGAAGAAATTACCCGGGAGCGATGCAGTGTCATCACCACGCCACCCAGCTAACACTCATATCCCAGTGTTACACTAACTACACTGCCACTGCCCACTCTTTTAGCTACAGATGTAGGATCTTAATTTGAGCCAGTTTGTGAATTGTGAATTATTATGTGAATTATAATCAAACTTATTTGTAGGGGTTTACATTTTTTTTGGTCAGGGCAAATCAAGTTACATTTTTAAGTGGAAATTACAAATGTTAGAAGCCTTTTCAAACCTCAAATACACTACAAGTTTGTATTTCCTGATGTGATTAAATTAAGATCCTACATCTGTATAGTACCCCAGAGGAAATAATAATGATACAATCAAAATATAGACAGATAATGAGGATAAAACACACATAATATCGAAAAAGACAACGCTCATATCCCAGTATTATACTATCTGCACAGCCACTGCCCACTACTTTTGATACACTACTCCCAGACAGGATTGGATAGGTTTCCTTAAATAGTTAGCTGTCCAAAATTGTAATCAGTAATTAAACTTTTGGATTACCCAAACTCAGTAGCATAAAAAAAACAAAAAAAAGAAAAAAAAGAAATACACTGTTGAGAGTTACAATAACAGAATACACAATGTGCAATTTCGATATTTGGCTATGCATCAACAGTTACTCAATTAACCCATGTCACCAAAACATTTATAGATTGGTAAATGATTCTAGCGGCCAGCTATCTAAATTTGCAGTAAGCATGGTCGAATTACCGACCGGGTGGGGCCCATTGATAATCAGTTATCATATTAAAAACTGCAAACATTTGCCTCCACTCTATAGGAAAATGTGTAGAATTGCAGGAAATGAGCTGGAAAACTGCACATTCTTCTCTCTGGCCCATAGTAAAATTAGTAGAATTGCATGAAATTAGTTAAACATTTCAAAATCTTTTCTCCGCCCCATGGCAAAAATGTGCAGCAATACTACCCCACCCCCCATCAAAGTGGCCCATCCGTGATATAAATTATGCAATCAAAAATGGACCAAAGAAAATACTTTCAGAAAAAAAGCCTTCATAATACCACTCTCACCCACCCACACAACTGCTACCCCCAAACACACACACACCATAGTATCCCTTCTCCCATAAAGTCATCCACACAGCTACTTTGAGTTGGGAATGCCCCAATTCAATGAGATGGGAGGCAGAGCCAAAGAGCCTGTATAGTGAGGACTATCCAATTTAATCATGCATATGTGCGGCCTCTCTAATCCCCCTCAAAGCTCTCCATATCTGCTAACATCGGGATCTGGATCTGTATGCATTTGTCAGACCGACTGGAATGGCAACGAGACCAGAATGAGTTGTCAGAAATGCCCGTGGGGAGGTCTTGATATGCAAACACAACATGCTTCATTCACCACTTAGCGTGCGATGTGGGATTATGACACAAACAATCAACCTATTATTTAATGTTGTTCATTATAGAGGACATGCTAAAGTATCAGGTACCAGGGATGATAATGGCAATGGGGGTTTAGAATGTAGCTGTATGTGATGGAGAGACCATATGTACATAATGTATATGAATAGAAGTAGTCTCAAATTTCCTTAAAATAATTATCTTCCTTCAGAATTGAGATGAACAATCTGTCGCTAGAGGACGATTAAATAGCTGCTCTTGAGGGCCATAGATGCTATTTTCCGGGTTAGTTCTCCCTCCTACGCAGTTTTCTTAAAGAGAAGGAATTGGGTGGAGTCATGATAAGGCCTTGACTCTAAAGCGAACAGACCAAGACCATAACGTTGTCAAATGGTTGTTAGACAGAGAGAGAGAGAGAGAGACAGAGACAGAGAGAGAGAGAGAGAGAGAGACAGAGAGAGAGAGAGAGAGAGAGACAGAGAGAGAGAGAGAGACAGAGAGAAGATATAGCGAGAGAGAGAGAGAAAAGATATAGCGAGAGAGAGAGAGAGAGAGAGACAGAGAAAAAAAACGGAGCAAACTAAAATGCTATTTGTCCCTAAACAAAGAGTACACAGCAGTGGCAGAATACCTGACCGCTGTGACTGACCCTAACTTAAGGAAAGCTTTGACTATGTACAGACTCAGTGAGCATAGCCTTGCTATTGAGAAAGGTCCCCATCAAGAGAAGACATGTGCACACTGCCCAAAAACTTCCTAACCTCCTGCCAAATATATGACCATATTAGAGACACATATGTCCCTCAGATTACACAGACCCACAAAGAATTCGAAAACAAATCAAATTATGATATACTCCCATATCTATTGGGTGAAATACCACAGTGTGCAATCACAACAGGAATATTTGTGACCTTTTGCCACAAGAAAAGGGCAACCAGTGAAGAACAAACACCATTGTAAACACAAGGTAGGCCCTAAAATTGTCAAAGACTCCAGCCACCCTGGTAATAGACTGTTATCTCTGCTGCCGCACCGCAAGCGGCACCGGAGCACCAAGTCTAGGACCAAGAGGCTTCTGAACAGCTTCTACCCCCAATCCATAAGAATACAACATCTAATCAAATGGCTACCCAGACTAATCCTCTCTAAACAGACCCCTCTCATCATCAGGGATGAGAGCCCTGTAGAGAGTCTCTAAAAAGTTGAGTAGATGCTGGGTGTTGTATGGCCCTATAAGGGGGATATGGGTTAGGACACCATGCTCCGAAATACCAGCACACATGGTGATATTTCCTCCCCGTTGGCCTGGCAAATCCACAGTAGCTCTGTGACCGATGATATTCCGACCCCGCCTTCTGCATTTGGTCAGGTTGAATCCAGCCTCATCCACGTATACAAAGTTGTGAGAGGGTTCACTTGATTCCAACTCCATTATACGCTATATCCCAGAACACACAGTTGAATTTGTTTTGGTAAGGAAGAGTGACATAAAATGTACATATATTGCATGTTCCTTCCACAGCAATGGAAATGTGTGCAGTTTATGCTTACTGTACTATGTATCACTATAAAATGTTGCTGTAAAGTAGTTACATAGATATATGTTTTACCTGTACATACTGGTACCGTAGCTCCTTAACTCTGTCCTCATTCCTTTGGAATGGTACAAGGTACAGCTGTTTCATACTCATCTGGTTTCTATGCAGCACCCTGTCGATGGTTGAGATGCTAACTGTATGGATGTTTTCAAAGACATCGTTGTCTTTTATAATGGTCCTTTGTATTTCCCTGAGTCTCATGGCATTGTTTGCTCGGACCATGGTGCAAATAGCCTCCTCCTGTTGAGGTGTGAAAAGGCGTCCTCTGCCACCAGTTTGAGGTAATCTTGCAGTCCTATGTGGGGAAAAATGCAGTGATGCATCGCACACTTTCACATACACAAAAACTATGCAAACACATTTTACTGTAAAACATACAGGTGGGTGCATGTAAGGTGCAGTATGTATCTGTATAGAGTATATTTCTGTATGCTGTGAAATACAAGTGGACTACTGTAATATGAAGCATTGTAGGAAGTATACAGTATACTGCTTATATACAGTAACAGTGCACTGTACATTGGTGGACATACCTGTTCTCTCTTCGAAACGTTTGAACTATTGAGGACACGGTTGATCTCCCAATATTCGGCTGCACCCTTCGACCCGCCTCAGCCATTGTAAGGCCATGATTGATAACATGGTCTACAATAGTGTCCCTTATGTCATCAGATATGCGCCCTCTTCTGCCTCTTCCTCTGTTTTGCCTTCCACCACGCATCCTTGCTCCTCTTCTTCCTCCTCTTGGCTGTTGACCCTGTTCGTTTCCTGGTCCATTCATTATTGGAAAATTGCAACTCTGTGTTGTGGTCTGTCTATATATGCTTGCCAATTGATTCTTCATGAGATGCACCTTTGAGCAATTTAGACAACTGGTTGATTGTTGGTTGAACTAACACTTTACATTCCTTCATGAGTGAGGGTCAATTTCACCTGCACGATTCATCAATTCACGTTTTTGTACAAAAGGTCTAATAGAAATGTGTAAAACTATGCTTGCCAGTTTATGACAAATAGTTCAACAATTTTGCATGTAATGGCTTATGCAAGGAACTAATGCCTAGATGTTTTGAGGGGTAAGACTATTCAACAGAGAACCATCTACTATATTTTGATCAACATGACATGAGCAATTGAAAATGTGGAAAAAAGCTGACACTTGTACATTATCAATTGCAATATGTACAAAATGCATTGCATTGTTACAATACTGTATACAGACATAATATGACATTTGAAATGCCTCTATTATTTTGGAACTTGTGTAATGTTTACTGTTCACTTTGTACTGTTTATTTCACTTTTGTTTATCCATTTCACTTCCACTGGCAATGTAAATATATGTTACCCATGCCAATAAAGCCCCTTGAATTGGCAGACAGAGAGAGAGAGAGAGACAGAGAGAGACAGAGAGAGAGAGAGAAAGAAAAAGAGAGAGAGACACAGAGAGAGAGATAGATAGAGAGAATGGTTATTAAATGTTCCGTTTACAACCACTTAAAGAATAAGTAAATATTCATAGAGTCCCATAATGAATAAATATCAACTATTCACAAATTCATGTTTTGAGATTTTGATTTGACCAAACTGATTGTAATGTCAATGTTCTAGTGCGGACAAAATACTAAATAGACCTTCCTGTCTTCTCAGCATTGTGGATGGTAGTCTATCTACAGTACAGTGGGGGTTGGGAAGGAACCCATACATATCGTCCATCAGCCTAAATCAAACCGACATCTCACTAGAAAAATCATAGGAGAGTCATTTATTGAACAGGCTTCAGTGAAGTGCAATCATATAGGATGTCAAACAAACCCAACTTTCAGGGCTATATAGCTATAGGTCTAGT
Organism: Brachymystax lenok tsinlingensis; assembly: GCA_030435695.1. NCBI lineage: Eukaryota > Metazoa > Chordata > Actinopteri > Salmoniformes > Salmonidae > Brachymystax > Brachymystax lenok. The sequence continues at coordinate 23,435,463 of CM059810.1, forward strand.
TCACCTGAATAGCTTGCTTGAGTTGCTCACATCTGGTACTCTCCTGATGCAGCAGCTGGTCATTTGAGATTAATATACTTAATTTATTTACACCCACAAAATTACAGGTTTTACTTTTGAATTATGTGACAAAATGTACCCCTGTTTTCCACAGACAAATTCCCAATTAGCTAGTAATAACAGTCTGTGCTAATTGCAGCTGTAGGTTTGAATAATTCCACACAGCTTTATGCCTCATAGTGTGTAATGATATTGCTATCATACTGCTGTTAGCCATTATGATAATTCACATGACACTGATGATGGAAGGCAGATGAGCAGCAGTAGCTGAAGCCAGCAGCCAGAGGTCAGTGGCTAGGTGACTAGGACAGAGGTAGATAATATAATGTACCAGGTTAGGTCAGAGGTCAGTGGCTAGGTGACAAGGGCAGAGGTAGATCATATAATGCACTAGGTAAGGTCAGAGGTCAGTGGCTAGGTGACTAGGGCAGAGGTAGATAATATAATGTACCAGGTTAGGTCAGAGGTCAGTGGCTAGGTGACTAGGGCAGAAGTAGATAATATAATGTACCAGGTTAGGTCAGAGGTCAGTGGCTAGGTGACTAGGACAGAAATAGATAATATAATGTACTAGGTAAGGTCAGAGGCTATGGGATTAGGGCAGAGGTAGATAATATAATGTACTAGGTTAGGTCAGAGGTCAGTGGCTAGGTGACTAGGGCAGAAGTAGATAATATAATATACTAGGTAAGGTCTGAGGTCAGTGGCTAGGTGACTAGGGCAGAGGTAGACAATAGAATACACTAGGTAAGGTCAGAGGTCAGTGGCTAGATGATTAGGGCAGAGGTAGATAATAGAATACACCAGGAAAGGTCAGAGGTCAGTGGCTAGGTGACTAGGCCAGAGGTAGATAATATAATACACCAGGTAAGGTCAGAGAATAGGTGACTAGGGCAGAGGTAGACACTATAAAGTATTAGCTAAGGTCAGTGGAAATTCAAAAGAAATAAATTCAAAAACCAATTTAACGGAAAAGTGGTGCGTGCATATCTATTCGCCCCTTTGCTATGAAGCCCCTAAATAAGATCTGGTGCAACCAATTACCTTCAGAAATCACATTACTAGTTAAAAAAAGTCCACCTGTGTGCAATCTAAGTGTCACATGATCTGTCACATGATCTCAGTATATATACACCTGAAAGGTGTAAGGCCTCAGAGTCTGCAACACCACTAAGCAAGGGCCACCACCAAGCAAGTGGCACCATGAAGACCAAGGAGCTCTCCAAACAGGTCAGGGACAAAGTTGTGGAGAAGTACAGATCAGGGTTGGGTCATAAAAAAATATCTGAACATCCCACGGAGCACCATTAAATCCGTTATAATTTTTTTTTAAGAATATGGCACAAAAACAAACCTGCCAAGAGAGGGCCACCCACCAAAACTCACAGACCAGGCAAGGTGGACATTAATCAGAGAGGCAACAAAGAGACCAAAGATAACCCTGAAGGAACTGCAAAGCTCCACGGCAGAGACTGGAGTATCTGTCCATAGGACCACTTTAAGCTGTACACTCCACAGAGCTGGGCTTTATGGAAGAGTGTCCAGAAAAAAGCCATTGCTTAAAGAAAAAAATAAGCAAACTCCCCAAACATATGGAAGAAGGTACTCTGGTCAGATGAGACGCTATGTCTGGTGCAAACCCAACACCTCTCATCATCCCGAGAACACCATCCATGGTGGTGGCAGCATTATGCTGTGGGGACGTTTTTCATCGGCAGGGACTGGGAAACTGGTAAGAATTGAAGGAATGATGGTGCTAAATACAGGGAAATTCTTGAGGGAAAACTGTTTCAGTCTTTCAGAGATTTGAGACATGGACGGAGGTTCACCTTCCAGCAGGACAATGACCCTAAGCATACTGATAAAGCAACACTTGAGTGGTTTTAGGGGAAACATTTAAATGTCTTGGAATGGCCTAGTCAAAGCCCAGACCTCAATCCAATTGAGAATCTGACTTAAAGATTGCTGTACACCAGCGGAACCCATCCAACTTGAAGGAGCTGGAGCAGTTTTGCCTTGAAGAATGGGCAAAAATCCCAGTGGCTAGATGTGCCAAGCTTATAGAGACATACCCCAAGAGACTTGCAGCTGTAATTGCTGCAAAAGGTGTCTCTACAAAGTATTGACTTTGGGGGGGTGAATAGTTATGCACGCTCAAGTAGTTTTTTTTGTCTTGTTTCTTGTTTGTTTCACAATAAAAAATATTTTGCATCTTCAAAGTGGAAGGCATGTTGTGTAAATCAAATTATACAAACCCCCCAAAAATATATTTTAATTCCAGGTTGTAAGGCAACAAAATAGGAAAAATGCCAAGGGGGGTGAATACTTTCGCAAGCCACTGTATGGGTGGTACAGTAAAGTAGCCTACTGCCTGGTGCTCTTGGCTGAAGACATACAAAACACTATAGGTAAATTAAATCTCTATTTCCCCCCACAGTTCTCTGACACCAGGAAGTGAAGGGATGAGAGTAGGGATGGGTACCGAAACCCGATATTAAACGGGGGCTAAATTATGAAAGACCATAGTAACGATAAGCTCCGACGTTATCGGTTCTGCTTTCGGTATTGGAGAAATTAAGAAAATACATTTCCTATGTATTATTTCTACATAAACGTTATCTTACACATTTTACCTCACCAACCGTTACTAATTTGTAATAAGATTAAGACATTCGTCTCTGTTGCATTTTCGCTATTGCCAATCCAGAAGAGAGATCTCTCTCACACGCTACAGCACACACAGCACCCTGCTCTTAATTAGTGATGATGGTGGAAAGAACTAAACGTTCAAAAGTGTGGTTACACTTCACCAGAGTCGATGCTGACAATGCTCGCTGCCACAAGTGCAACAAGACTTTGCTTGTAAGGGCGGAAACATGAGCAATCTGTCCAAACATCTATGGAAAGTGCATCATGTACAGACAGAGAAATGCACAGTTTTCGACTGCCTAGCTCGTAGTTCGTCTCTCGTTATCCAATCTACGTTAGGTACTGTATGTATGCTAGCAGCCTAGAGCCCACACACGGAGTTAACTAAATTATGCGAACATGGATTCATGATCAAAGGTAACCATTAGCCAGTTGCAGCTACATTGAACCAACCCACTCCGCCCTCTAATACCGCTGGTCCAAGCCAAAGACAAGCCCAAAGCCCCTTCATGCTGGCAGCAAGTGGGAGGATGACTGAGGAGAGGGTGAATGAGTGCCACCTAGCCGTGACCAAGTTCATAGTTAAAGGCCTACACCCCTTTGCAACACTGGAGTCCAAGGGCTTTAGGTAAGTCTTTCAGTATATATTGAGTTGTATTCATTTTGGGGATTTTGGGGGAATTTTTTATTTATTTAGTAGTATAAAAGGGTTGTATGTTAGTCCCATCACTCCACAATACAATACACAACAACACAATAATTCAATAATGATATTCAACTATATTTTTTTTACTGTAGGGAGATATACCCCTCCCTTCAGGAGTTACCTCAGTGACACATCCATTCCTACCTGATATGGTGTAGGCCAATGTGATCACTGAACTGAAGGATGTGCCAAAGCTGGCCATCACATCAGACGGGTGGACCAGCCTCTGTCAGGACCACTATCTCACTGTTACAGTGCACTACACAAGCCAGGGCAGTGTAAAACAGAAGGTCCTCCACACCAGGGCAGTGTACAAATCGCAAACTGGCGAAGTAGTGGCAGAGGAGATCTCAGACATTCTGGAAGAGTTTGAGATCGAACCAAGCAAGATTGTTGCTGTGACTGTTGATAATGCTGGCAATATGAATGTTGCTATCAAGTCAAGAGGCTACACATCCTAAAAATAGGATGCTTTGCACACACACTGAATCTGGCAGCGCAGAAAATCTACCAAATGACTTCCATTGATAAATGGTCTGCCCAAATCAGAGCAGTGGTCGTGTGGTTCAAGAGATCCTCGATGTCCAAAACAGTCTTGAAGGAAAAGCAGTAGCTCCTTGGTAAGAAGCCAGTTCAATCTATTAAAGTATGATTTTGAAATTCCCACATTTAACAATTTAATTCAATATTTGACACTCACTCATCCTTGATGTCAAGACCAGATGGAACTTGCTCTATCTAATGATAGAGAGATTCATGGATCAGTATCCAGCGATCCAAGCAGCAGCCTTGGACCCACGACTACGAAAAGCAATGGCCAAGGACAACCTGGACTGTATGAAGGACGAGGACTTCCATAAGGCTGAGGAGTTTGTCCAGCTCATCAGAATCCTCTATACATCCACACTGTGTGGGGAAACTGGAAGAGCACTTCACTGTGAAGCATGAAGATACAACGTTTGTGGCAACCATCAAAGATGAGGACATTCAAGCCTTCCTGCATGAGGCCACAGCAATGGACCCCAGATTTAAAAGGAGAGGCCGGTGAGTGACACCACCTGGGACAGGCTGAGGAAGGCAACTGTTGAGGCCAATGTGACAGGAGCAACACAGGGGCTGTTAGAGGAGCCGGAGCAGACAGACACAGAGCACCAGAAACAGGAGGAGGAGTCTGATGGAGAAGGAGAGGAAATGGAGGAGACAGTCCCTCCATTGTACACAACAAGGAGTGCCTTGGAGGAGCTGTTCTCAGAGGAGGCCAGGGAGTTGAGGTTGACGATCCAACAGGACACCTTGTCCCTCACCCTCAGCGAGCTTGTTGACCTAGAGACCTAGAAAGGCCTGCCTCCCATCCCCATGACTGAAGATCCTGTGATGTGGTGGTGGGAGAAGAGAGCTACTCTGCCCCTCCTCACAAACAATGCAACAAGCTACCTCTGTGCTCAAGCCTCCTCCACCCCTAGCGAGAGGCTATTTTCGACTGCAGGGAACACAATAAGCCAGGAGAGGTCCCGACTTCTGCCAGAGAAGGCAAATACGTTGATCTTTCTCCAGAAGAACTGCTAAGAACTGTTAGTCCCTTTGCAGCCTACGTACCTGCATGCCCCACCCGTGTTGCTCTATACCAATGTATACCACTTCTTTTGCAGTAAAATATTGTTTATTTCATTTGTTTTACATTTCCATCATCACAACATTAGTCTATAATAGTGATTTGTTCAAAACATTGCTGTTTCTTTTGCTGTAATTTTTTTTACATTTTACGTTTCAGAAAATAAAGTTAATGTTAATTCTGTTTTGTTTCGTTTTTTTGTGGTAAAAAAGAACAAAAAGAACCGATAAGAATACCGTTAAAGTACCGGATCGATAAGCAGTATCAGTAAGAGTAGTAATACCGTTAAAATCTTAAAGATACCCATCCCTATATGAGAGGTGGCAAGTGGGATCATCATGGTTAAAATCTGGAGCCAGAGTGGGATCAGTGCACCCTAGTGTGTCAGGATTACCACCGCTGGGGCATGGAGGGAAAAGGAGGGGAGCTAGGAGAGTCAGAACATCCCATCAGTTCAAACCGGATGACCTGGAGCAACGACTAAAGCCGTGGTCTAAGCATAATGGTTCCCCCCTACCCCCTTCTCAAAAGTCTCTTTGACTTTTTCTGAGGAAGCCAAGCATACTTGACTTGTCTTAAGCTGCATTCAACACTCAATCCAGCCCTTACTTTACTATACTGACAAAATTATACGCAAACGTTACCAGTTTAGCCAAGGCCCGGAGTTACAAAATGTTAAACTTTTTTGTTTTTGCAAAACGATATTCCTCATGTGTAACAAACTAGTGACGGCCTGTTACATAATTTGTTGCCGTGTCCTGAAGTATAATTTAAAGGTCTTGATATTCATCATTCATGTTGTTCCACATCTCTAATGAATCACGCATAAAATATGCAACATCCCTCCCATGTAAACACCGCTCCCCGCATAGAACGCACTCGCTTTTTCAAAAGTGTGTTTAAGGCCCAGTGCAAAGTAAAGTTTTTCCTGTGTTTTGTATCATCGTGTACAACTGCTGATGAAACTAACTCTGTAAAAGTTTGAATACATTGGATCAGTGTTATTTCCTGATAGTTGCTGGTTGAAAACATAATCTACACAGGACCTTATAATCAACCTGTTTTGATGAGTTTTGGTTTGCCTGTGACATTACCAGCAAACTGGTTAATAGACCAATAACAAACCCAACCCCTCTCTGCCAATAACTGCTAGTTTAAGTTTTCCCCTCCCCACTTAGACCACGCCCAGATTTTTTGGGTTTAGTTTTTGACTAGAAAACTATTTTTTTTACAATTTATTGGAAAACTCTTACAGTAAGGCACTTAATGATTTGATATTGATATAAAGATGAATTTGCTCATCTGTATTCAGTTAATTAAAACAAAACCACAGGCTATCAAATGGTAAAACTGTATGTCAGATGAACAGCTACTTCATGTGTTCCTCGCCTCCTGTATGGGAATCATTTCCACGAAGGATGGAGGACATTTACTCCCCCACACACATTTTGAAAAGAGGGCCCACGAGAAGTTGTGCCCCCACATCTCAAATCAAAGTTCCGTCCCTTGTCCGCCTGCATCCTAATCAATCTTCCAAATTCTATCTATATATGGTCAAAGAAAAGTGATTATTTCATCAAAAAAGTTTAATGAGTCGTAAAGACATGTTTATCTGTTGATGTGTAGCAAGAACTTCACTCCAGAAATGTTTTTGCTAAATTAATTATTAAAAGTTTATAACTAGTAGAGAAGAACACAAAGGTGATTCAGCTTTGTCTAGATAAATAATACATGGGTCCATTTTATTGTTGCGTCTGTATCCCTTAACACCTTTATGAGATTGCTTATTGGATTTACAAAAAGATGAAGACCTATAAATAATTGATGTGTTGAGGCGTTTGATTTTGTTGCAGTTTAATTTGTTTGGTAAAGTTGAATAACTTTCAAATCAATTATTCAGGAGCAATTAATAAAAAACAAATCTGATCTTCCATCATAAGTTCTTCATGGGCCAACGGTGGGGAGCTACAGTTTATGGTAGTTTACAACAGGGAGATGTTACCAAGCAGTGTGAAATAAACACTGTGCATATCTACAATGGCTCTCTTTGCCGTAGTTTGCTAGTAAAGGGGGATAAAATAGCCTCATGTTAGTCTTAGGCATATTGCTGTTTAATCAGACACTGGGTGTGGGTGGTATGTTTATTGCTTTTTCCGTGGGTGACAACTGATCCCCATGGAGACCAGCAATAATCTATTGAAAGTCAGGTGTGGCCGGGTTGTTATTTACCTACAGGCATGAAAGATATATAATGATGAATATCCTATGAATGCACACAGCATGCAGTTCTTGCCAAGTGCTTACTAATCAAAAGCCAACATTAACATGGCTGTTTTAGCCCGTACTGTGCCTGTTTGCAAGGTGATCCATACAGTACATCCCTTTTCTGCTCATCGTGAAGGGTTTTCTCTACTCTATATGCAATGCGTGCATGTATTTTAGATGTGCTTTCATCTTGGAGTGGGTACATCATAGTTGGTTAACATACTTCTCTCTCCCAACACGTCAAACACATGCCTGCCTCTTGCATCAAGTGGATTATGTTATTTCCTTCCATCGAACAAAGTGGTGTGTGTGTGTGTGTGTGCGCACGACCACTCAACCAGTCACTATGACACAACATATTGATAGACTTTTGATAATACATTTATAACAATGATCAATAAGGATTTCCAAACCCTTTCTGATATAAGAGGTCAAAAAGCATCGAATTTGCTAAGTTAATTTATTCAACTGTATAAAAGTCTATAAAAACCTATGTTAGCGCCTTTTTCTGGGGTATATAAATACCTAATTGATGCAAGGAAGAAAACTCAACCCACACATTTGTCAATGGCCAGACACGGGTCAATGACCTCTGGTCAAGACACAGCACTATGGTTCAGGAAACTAGAGGGAAAGCCACGGTACAGTACTTCAACAAGATACCTAAAAACTGTCAACACCTCAATACTTCATTCAACTGTGACCCTATACAGCAAGTTCGGACGAGCAAGTGAGCCAGGGGAAATTTACCAAGGGCTGCTTGCATATATAACCAACCCAATGTTGGGATTTCCTGAAGATACTCTAGTTGAGGAAGGAATACAAGTAATCAGAATATAGGACCTAGAACAATGGTAACCACAACAGTCTAACCTAGCAACGGTATAAACTTTCATTAGATGAAATAAATACCCTAGTGCAGTTTAATCAAGGTTGCACAGGTATGACCGTGACAGGCTCAAGAGATATCAACATCTGACAATAAACAAAAGAAGGGACCTCAAAGAACAACAAAACCCAAACCATCCCATCACACCGTCTCTCCATCCCTCCGTCCCGAGAATGGAATGCATGCCAATCAGGAATGCTGAGAGACGGGGTTCAGGGATTCATTCTCAGGTATACAGATGTGAGAAGCGAAACGGGATGACCTTGCTCCTGGGGTTCTTGACCTTTCTCATTGAAAGCATTCTGCTATTGACAGTGACATGCTCTTTGTAGGCTAGAGGATGTTTGAATCTTCAATCCCGTGTGTGACGGGCGTGAGTGAGGCATGTGTAGCGGGAAGTCAGAAGTGCCCTCAGCGAAGTGAGTGAGTTAACGAACGTGCTCCTATATCGTTGAGGCAGAATCATTTCTGCTTTGTCACGGCACAATACTCCACAGGAGAACTCATAGAATAGGAGAAATATCTAGAGAAATATCACTGTGTGGATGGAAGCAGTGTGTTTTCCATTTAGACCTGTGATACTGAATAAGAGTGAATAAATTCAGTGAACTCTGCTGTGGTTTTTACTCCTCACCTCTCTCCTGTCCGGCTTGCTCATCTCAAAAAACGAATCCAATTTTCTGGGGCTTTTCAAGATGAGTGCAGCTTGCTTCTTTCTCGATGTCCATGTCTGTGGGAGTGTCACTCTGAATGAAGCATAAGAAATAGCACTGGATAAGGGGGTTGGACTCGACTGAGACTTCTAATAGATAGGATAGAGTCAGCCGTGAATGTGGAGTCGACTAAGAGGGGTTTTATTGAACAGATGTTTCGTAGGAGAATAAAAAAAGCAGTTGTGTTGACAATTGATCAATCTGACTGACATTACGGGCCCCAATGGACACTCAATAGACCTATATCCACCTAGTTCAAATTTAGCCACAGTTTTAAATACGGAATCCATTCAAATGTAATTCAGTGTCAACACTGGAGTTCCAGCGAATCAGAAAATGTACTACTTTACCTGGAAATCAAAATGTGGTTTCAATATAATATGGACACCAATTAGATATGAATACAATATGTACAAATTCAAATGAAGGGTAAACACTTTATGTTGGTGCAAACAATGTGGAATATGGTATAGGAGTCAAATCAATCCATCACCCAATACAGCATAGCTTACCCTTACTTAAAGTTACAGTCTGGGGTCTAGGAATCTGTCCAATGGTCATTTTCATTTTTGATATATACACATTACAAGCACATGGCGGGATATCGTTTTGTGGTTTTCCGAATGCCAGTGTAGCTTTAATAGGAGTATGTCCTAACTCTTCCCTTTCCAAGAAGAATCTTCAAATCAGGCTCATCCTTCCATCCTTGGACTCAGCAGATGTGAGGGGAAGAAGGGATGCAGAAGGAGGGAAGACTCTGGGGAACAGACAGTGATTGCATTAGAGTTATTGGTCATTCCATCCCTCTGCTCAGGCTCAGGAGGGCTAGCAAAAACCAACTGCATTAGAGATTCTAATTTAGGAATGGCTCAGCACTCAGTAATCACTCAGGAAGAGTTCCACCATCTGATCACTGAGGAGAGGAGAGAGAGGAGATGCCTGAGAATTGTTCAATTTGCATATCTCCATGATGACCCCGTGTGACTTGTTCTTTGGGTTAGCTGTTGCGGACGAGTGGCTTCACCAACACATCGACAATGTTTAAAAAACAACAGACCTACATATTTTCAAATTTAACGTATAAAGGATTGTTGAATGTAAAAATCAATTCATTTTCTATTTCAATTATGACCTGTTGTTTGTGTAGTGGCCATCAGCACTGTGTAAATTCTATTTCTTTTTACGAAAATTTCGGGCACCAGACAGTTTTCTAAAACTGACAAAAAAAATCAAACAACCCCGGATAGCAAACAAAAAACCACTGATTACACACAAAAACAAATATTTCAAAACGGGCTTCAATTTAACTGGAATTTATTAATAGTGTCCATAGCCATTATATAAAAAAAGTAGTTATTTCGAAAAAGCAAAAACCAAACAAACAGTAATTAAATGTGTTCACACAATCACATAAACGCTCTAAACGAAATCCCAGGTCATACTGGTCATATTCTAGCTGGGCGTCCACACTGGCAGATTCGTGTCCATATTCACGCCAAACAATTTTGGAGGAGGGAATCGCAAACGGGAGAGGGTAGATGGACTCGCCCGGCTCCAGGAAGGAAGTTTAACGGCCTTGGACTTGTTGAGAGTGGACCGCTCACCAACAACAACCGGTCTTTGAGGTGCGTCGCTATGGAAATCGCCAGACTCCACGTCGCATCAGACGGCGCGGCGCGGAAGCCTCAGTCCAAGCACCTCTGTCTTCCACTCCACATGGTAACCTTTTACGTCGGTCTCCTTCTCCCGAATCAAAATATACCCCGGTGACGTCCTCTTTCCACCTGGTTAAATAGGCCTCGCCTCCATTTCCCTTTCCGTTAACGGTGAAAGTAAACGTAAACATGGCCTATGGTTTACTGCACTGTCACAACTGACTAGCTCACTAACACAGGTGGAAGGAATTGGGTTGTTTGATTAAAACCTACAGGGGTTCTTCCTTTAAAAGTTGCTTTGTAAAAGGTTGTGTCGTACTGCAGCACAGCTTGCAGGCTGCTGCAGAATTCTATGGCACGTTATTTAAGTGTCAGCCATTGTTGACATTAATGCTAGCTAGTGCTAGATTGACCACCAGACGGCATCTTTGAGAAGCATTTGACTGTTTTTAATACTGGCTGTACTAGAGAATTTAAAACCTTTTTTGTAAGAACATAGTATATGGGATTGATTTTAAGAAATTGAGCTTAATTAATTTGATTAAAATAATGGTGTTTCTATTCCAAGAAAAATTTAAAATTATACAACAAGACCAGTCCCCATGCTCTGTCATTCAGTAATACTAATAATCGTTGGATAACAGATCGGCTCTCGGAACTCATTAAGAGGCGGCTTCTATCTTCAATATAATCATTAAATCAGAAGGTTAAACCCATAGGTTTTAGGCCTGCAGTAGGTTATAATAAATGGAAAATTGTGTGTTAATTCATAAACCATGTGCCATGGAATCAGTACATCAAAAACCTCTTCCCAACTATTTTGCTATCTATTTTTGCACAACTGTTAATGTTTTGGTCCATGAAACTGGTAAATAACCAATTTCGGTCTTTAATGCAGGGCCGACAGACAAGACAACATTATTTTTATATGTGTATTCATTCTGTTTCTTAAACAGAAGCAAACGAAACAAAACGGGGAGGGACCTACTGAATTTATCCAATAGAAACTCTAGCTTTTCTATATCAGTTTTTCTGATACAAAACACATCATATTGTGACACTTTCGGTATTTTAAAAGTACACTGCGGACAAGCAAAACATTTTGGGACTATATCAACAGTGGACTAATGAAGCATATACCAAAATCTCGTTTTTTTGTGGTATTTTCCTTTAAAGCAGTTAAAGCAGAATATACAATGACCTAGTGCTCCTTTAAAAAACTTCAAAGTCCAACAACCACTGTTGTAATTATAGCATTGGCATGATGCTGCTTAATTATGTTGAGCGTAATGTGTTGATTCCTTTTATCTTCCGTAAAGTGTTTTTCGTGTACTCCCCACATTGAAGTGTTAATGATACTGACAGGAATAGTGAGGCAAATTATCATCCTTCTCCAAAAGGCTTTTAAAATCATTGAGCACACCTGACCTGGAAATATGAGCTAACAAGGCAGAAGCACAATCACTATTCTAACCAGAGAAGAAAGACAGAATCGAGAAAGAGAGAGAGAGGGAGAGAGAAGAAAGACAGGAGAGAGAGAGGGAGAGAGAATAAAGACAGGAGAGAGAGTGAGAGAGAGAGAGAGAAAGAGAGAGACAGAAGAAAGACAGGCGAGAGAGAGCGAGAGAGAGAAAGACAGAACAGAACGAGAGAGAGAGGGAAAGAGAGAGAGAAGATAGACAGAAGAGAAGAGAGAGAGAAGAAAGACAGGAGAGAGAGCGAGCGAGAGAGAGAGAGAGAGAGAGAGAGAGAGAGAGAGAATGAAAGAGTGTTTCTATGTGTGTGAGAGGTATTTTACATGTTTAAGTAGTTTCATAACTGCAACGCATAGTCAAAGCATGAATAGCACACAACAGCACATCACATAGAGAGAGAGAGATGGTGTGTGTGTGTTTGTCTGAGTGACTGAGAGAGTGAAGAGTGTGAGCAAGACTCCCTATGCATAAATATAGGTCAGAGATGGCCTATAAGAGATGGAGAGATTGTTCAGGATGATACAAGCAGTAGTCATAAGTGTAATTATAGTACTTAGCTTTAAAGCTGTTTACTTTGACAGAAAACTTTATGTGAGTGCCGAAACACAATATTTGAGCAATAAAGTTCCATCACATTAGCCCCAATGTGTCACAGTTTTTAAGTCCCATACTCAGGCTTAATCCCCCCTGAAAACATGAGTCGGCTATTTGGGGTCGCCAAGGTAATTTGAAGCTGTCAGGATGGGCTAGCAGTCACCACAGACTAGCAATCAATCTACCACTGGGCCTAGATGGGCCCTGATCAACTGGGAGAGGAGGAGAAGAGAAGGACAGTGGGGTGGAGGGAATGGAGAGAGATGGGGATGAGATGTAGGAGGAGAGGGAGAAAGAAAAACAGGGAGAGGGGTTAATGGGGAAGAAAGAGAACACTGAGCGATTGAGAGAAAGGGAGGTGGTGTGAGGAGTCCCAGTAGAAGGGATAGAACCAGAGAACCAGGGGGGAGAAATTGAAAATGCCTGGAGATTTCACTCAACCCTGGCGCTCCTTAATACGATTCCACATGAGCTGACGTGTGCAGAGATGAGGAGGAGAAGAAGTGACCGGACTCACTCACCCTCCACTGCTGACTAACACGTCCAGATCACTGAAAACAGGCGCGACAGAGAAACGCGTGTCTCATCCAATACAGTCTCCCTCATAGTTTCAAGTCAATTTGCAAGTCTAATAAAGGTCCCACATCCCCTGTCTCTCTGAGTTGAGGGTGACCTATTTTTCAATTTCATTATTCAGGTTAATTCAATCTACACGCAAATAGGTGTGTGCGAGAGTGGGAGAGAATGTGTGTGCGTGTGCATGGACCCTTCGCCGTCCTTCCTCCTACATAGCCGAGTGTCACATTGGCCTCGATTAATTCTAATCACTGCATCTTGGTTAGCAGACCTGGGAGACATGAAGCACTCATCATTAACACTGAGCTATAGCTCAGCTGCAGGTGGTAGCTTTCCACCACAGCTATTCTTCACGGCGGATTTGATTTCCCCACAGTGCACAGCAATGCATTTCTCTCTGTCTCATCAGAGCATTACACACAGCATACATGCTCTTTCAACAATCCATCTTGGGTAGGTATCAGCTCCAAGGCATACGGCAGTAGAAGAAGCCTTTTGAAATAAACTGCTATTTTCTTGAGACTTTCTGAGAACTGGTTTTCCTTCCAATCAATTTCTCGCCCGAAATTATTTTTCAAACTCCAGCAGTCAATGTAATGTAAAGGGTATAGGACCCAATCAATCTGGATACACACATTACAAGGCCAGTTAGATGAGTCTTCTTTAAAGTCCTGTGAGGAAAACCTTTGACCTTTCCCCAGCCCCGATCAAATCTGACCATCCACGATCAACTGAGCCGTAACTGATCCCAAATGGAGACAGCTTCCTCTTAACCCCACTGTGAAAGGCATAATAGAGAGGTCACAGAGCCCTATCATGGAGCTGATGACAGCTACCAACCAACCGGCTGACATTCTCAACAATGATATACTAGGAAAGACAGTTACTCCACTCCAAATGGTGTGTGTGTGTGTGTATGTGTGTGTGTGGATTGTGATAAGTATGTGATTTCCATTATTATAAAATTGTCATAGTTTTGGCACATGGAACAAACAATGTTCCTTTATTCCTTCTAGAGCAGTCACTTTTTGTCTAGGAGCCAGGTAAGCACTAGACAACTTCCACATAGTGTAGAGGTCTTATTAACTTATTAACAGGATAAAGCATGTCTCACAAACTCAGTCTGAAACCACAGCCCCCTGCAGAGGAAGGAATAGAGAGAGAGAGAGAGAGAGAGAGAGAGAGAGAGAGAGAGAGAGAGAGAGAGAGAGAGAGAGAGAGAGAGAGAGAGAGAGAGAGAGAGAGAAACACAGAGACAGAGAGAGAGAAACACAGAGACAGAGAGAGATAAACACAGAGACAGAGAGAGATAAACACAGAGACAGAGAGAGAGAAACACAGAGAGAGAAACACAGAGACAGAGACACAGAGACAGACACAGAGACAGCCACAGAGACAGAGACACAGCGACAGACACAGAGACACAGAGACACAGAGAAAGAGAAAGAGACACAGAGAGACAGAGACACAGAAAGACAGAGACACAGAGAGTGTGTGTGTGTGTGTGTCACTTTAATAAGATTATGACCCATTAATAACAGGGCCATGGAAATAACAGGGAAACCATTACGTATAATAGCAAATCTGGAGACCTGAATAGGGAAATGAGTTGTAATTCTATGTATTTTTCATAAGCCGGGGCAAACTTCCCAATTTTGACAGGGAGGCATTCAACAACTGAGCCTTGTGTTATTTATAATAGGAGCCAGGTAAGCACTAGACAACTTCCACATAGTGTAGAGGTCTTATTAACTTATTAACAGGATAAAGCATGTCTCACAAACTCAGTCTGAAACCACAGCCCCCTGCAGAGGAAAGAACAGAGAGAGAGAGAGAGAGAGAGAGAGAGAGAGAGACAGAGAGAGAGAGAGAAACACAGAGACAGAGAGAGATAAACACAGAGACAGAGAGAGAGAAACTGTTATAGATTTTATGTTTAATGACTAAATGTTTGTACTTAATACTAAGAACATTCCATTCTGAAAATGTGTGCAATTTTGTATAGGGTTACAAGACAAATGGCAGTCCAATTAATGTGTGTGTGCCTAGATATTAACTTGGTATGCAGAAGTATGACTTCATTTAGGGGGTGTCTGGGAGAACAAAGAATTATTTGATTCTACCAGACACATGCGAGAGGCCCGTCCTTGAGAAGAACCTCCCAACACCTCCTAAGTTTGACTTATTTGCAAAGATTGTGATAAGGAATGAATGGGTACTGTGGGAAGACACTATGTTCTTGGAGAGGGTGGGGGAAGAGGTGGGAATTTTGTATCTTTGTATTTCAACATTGTACCATATAAAAGACTGTGTACACCTTTTGGAGCTCAGAGCTCTCCCATGAATAAATAATCCACATTTGATCATTATAGATTGGGCCTCTGTTTGTCTCATTTCAACCAGTATCTTACAAATACTGGGTAACAGACAGAGTTTGTTTAATTGAACGAAATTTCTATAACAGAAACACAGAGAGAGAAGCACAGAGACACAGAGACAAACACAGAGACAGAGACACAGCGACAGACACAGAGACACAGAGAAAGAGAAAGAGACACAGAGAGACAGAGACACAGAGAGACAGAGACACAGAGAGTGTGTGTGTGTGTCACTTTAATATGATTATGACCCATTAATAACAGGGCCATGGAAATAACAGGGAAACCATTACGTATAATAGCAAATCTGGAGACCTGAATAGGGAAATGAGTTGTAATTCTATGTATTTTTCATAAGCCGGGGCAAACTTCCCAATTTTGACAGGGAGGCATTCAACAACTGAGCCTTGTGTTATTTATAATAAATGATCATATTTATAGCTGCTCTCTCTCTCCCCCTTCTTTATTCTTGGGTTATTCAAAGTGCTTGCATAATAAATGGCGTAGTCTTGATCTTTTAAAAAATTCAAATGGGCGATGTAAGATGCATTTCACAACCTCCGAAAACCACATGCGATTTGAAACAAGGCCTGCCAACAGAGAGACCGATGCCTTCACATCAAAGCAGTGAGAACAATCAGGGTGTGCCTCTCTGCCTTTTGCTCATTTCCCATGCTCAAGAAAGCAACACGGACAGGGTAGAGCTCTTGTAAAGGAGAAACGGGTCTAGTGAGAAAAGGAATTATAATAAATTCTACATTGAACATATTCACATTCAACAGTGTTGTGTTATTCCCTTGTGACTAAGAATATAATATCTAGATTACATTAGAATCAAGCCACATGTATAGAGACATGAGTAGAGGATGGTTGGAACTCACCTGGGATGCTGGGAAATGGTACCATTTTGTAAGTTCAATAGAGTTATCCGACTAAAATGGTTATGTTATATTTCACAGATCAATAGGTTTGGAATGAGCTAATTTGTCTCTTCCGTTGGTCTCGCCATTGTTCAACCTAATGTTTTCACAATCCAAGGAGGTGATTGTAATGGAAGTGCCTTTAAACACACTATCTCCAACCACAAATGTGTATTTGATGCAATTTCTCGTGTCTATTTGCCACATTAAATCAAATCAAGACGTAGAGAGGTGAAGTTGATGTTAGAGACAGCAAAGACGCAAGCAAGAGAGCATTTCCCCTCACTAGGGTCTCACGAACGGTTTCCATGGATATACCCTCACCTGCTCTATTTATTAAAACAAATTATTCTGATTGAAACCGTTTTTCTCACACCTGTCATATCTCCTCTAGTAACAAACAGCAATTATTTCCAGAGGCTAGAATCGTTTACAAAACCTGTCAATAGGGAAAGGGGAAACTGAATGCGTTTATCCAAAATGTGTCTTCCGCATTTAACCCAACCCCTCTACAACATGTTATGGTTAGAGATAACTGTAATTGGTTTCCTCCCTGATTACGAGAGGATGGGTAAACTAAACTGGATTATATTGAGCAGCTCCCAGGTGGCACCAGGTGTTAGCCTTATCAGGCTTGTCACCAAAGATTACTTTCCCTTTTCCTCATATTCAGGATGAGCACATATGTTTGGCCAAGCAGGAAGTGGAGATGGTGCAAAATACGTGATGTGTCATAACAGGATATCTGTTTATTTATTTATTAAACATTTTGCAGGATGAAATCTCTTGTTTTCAAGAGTGTAAATAAAAAATGTTAATCAAAAATAAACAAGAATGATATGGTGAGGAGTTCTGACCTATAAACTTCAAACATCCTTAGTCATATCGCAGAGGGAGAGAGAGGAAGGCAGGACGTGTAAATACTGTCAGAACATGTTATTGTTCAACGTCAGGGATCCTATGGGAAGGAGTGAGGAATGTGGGGCAGAGGTCAGGTCAGATGAAGTGAGGAAGAACAGTTATCACTAAAGTTCTGGATAGCAACAGAGGTGTATTGGCTGTTCAGATGTGTAAGGAGGGGCTCAGTATAGGAGAAAGGGTTAAATACCAGTGCTTGTTTGAATATGTTCCTTGTCTTATGCAGCTGAATGACCCAGCAGGGTCTGAGCTTGGTTTGAGATTTAATAAGCGTCCGTGAGTTTTTTACTCTATTTATTTACAACCTAACAATGGTAACTAATATCTAATAATAATAATAATAATAACAATTACATAATAATAACACAAATAAAAAACGTGCATTACAGTATAAAAAAGCAATAATAGGCCTACAACTAATACAAACTACTGCTAGAACTACTAATACAACTAATAAAAACTACTGCCATAACTACTAATACAACTAATATAACTACTGCTGCAAATACTAATACAACTAATATAAGTACTGCTAGAACTACTAATACAACTAATAAAAACTACTGCCACAACTACTAATACAACTAATAAAAACTACTGCCACATCTACTAATACAACTAATACAAACTACTGCTACAACTACTAATATAACTATTAAAAACTACTGCTACAACTACTAATATAACTAATACAAAATACTGCTATAACTACTAATACAACTAATAAAAAGTACTGCTACAACCATTAAAGTTGGAAGTACAGAATTGTCTAGAATGTCATTGTATACTGTAGCATTAAGATTTTTCTTCACTGGAACTAAGAGGCCCAAACAGCCCCAGACCATTATTCCTCCTCCACCAAACTTTACATCTGGCACTCTCCTGGCTCTCCTGGCATTCACCAAACCCAGATTCGTCCGTCGGACTGCCAGATGGTGAGCGTGATTCCTCGTTTCCACTGCTCCAGAGTCCAATGGAGGTTAGCTTCACACCATTCCAGCGTATGCTTGGCAATGCGCATGGTGATCTTAGGCTTGTGTGCGGCTGCTCGGCCATGGAAACCCATTTCATGAAGCTCCCGAAGAACAGTTATTGTGCTGACATTTGGAACTCAGTAGTGAGGACAGCGGTCCTGTTCTATGAGCTTGTGTGGCCTACCACTTCGCGGCTGAGCTGTTAGAGCTCCTAGATGTTTCCACTTCACAATAACAGTACTTCCAGTTGACCGGGGCATCTCTAGCAGGGCAGACATTTGAGGAACTGATTTGTTGGAAAGTTGGCATCCCATGACGGTGCCACATTGAAAGTCACTGAGCAATCTTCCATCAAGGTATTTGCAGTTGGAGTCACACATGTTGTCTTCCGTCCGCTGCTCTGGCTGAGTGCTGCTGTTGTGGGTGTCTGGAGTGATCAATGGTGACCCGTCATTCAGGTTAGCATGAACGAATACGTGTCACATATCAGTTTGCAAACATGCAGGTATTTCAGGCTAGCTCAGTGCTATCTGTGGTGGTGGGGCAGCCAATGGAAAATACAGAGTGTAGGGGTTGGTAATGTTCTCTAGTTGCACCGTAATTAGATTAGTGTTCTGTCACTCATGGGGACAGTACGCCACCAACAAATCTACAGGGAGAGCTAAAAAATTCAAGCCCCTTGGGTGCTGCCATAGATTTACATTGGAAGTGCCCATCCAAGAAGGCTCAAGGTCATTGGCCACATGTAAAATCACGTCAAATCACGTCATATCTACTGTAGCTTTGATTGGACTGATCATGTCAACATAATACTTTCAAAATCTTTGCTAGCAAGCTAGGCAAGCAGTCATCATCATGAATCAAGTCGACAATCTACTGGCAAATCCTTTTATTTTTAAAATGAGCTCAGACTGCGAAAATACGTTTTGATTCGTCATCCAACTCGGGAATTCCAAGTTGGGAACTCTGGCCTCTTTCTAGAGCTCCGATCTGAAGATCACTGACGTCATGATTCAACCTTGTTTTTTTCAGAGTTCCCAGTTGTATTGAAAGCACCATAAATCCAGAAAATGCCAGACTTTGATGACAAAGTTTCATAACAAAATTTGCCCACAAGAAGGACCGCCGCACAACCTTCCTGTTCAAGTGAGCACAGAACAACAAGGGGAGTCCAAAAAATGTATTGTATGCTGCTGCATAAATGATGTAATATGCCAGGGAGATATGTATACTGTAGCTAAGAAAGTAATACTAAGTGCATGTTGTGTAGTAAGCTGTTAGTAGCCCATGTTCCTCACCCTAATAATTGGGTTCCCTTTCACCACTCATAACTTAGCCTACTGTTCTAACTTGGTGCTGCACATGTAGCCTATAGCCTGTTTTAGAGAAATGTAATCATCGAATACTGTAAGAGCTTTCATTGTCTGCTTTTATGCCCCCTTTATTTATCCTACAGTTCTGAATTGATGTAGTGCTGAACAAATAGTTAAATTGGCAATGTCCGTCTTAACGCGCTCATTAATGTCTTATTCAAAATTACGGACTGCCTCTTATCTGCTCATCGGTCCCTTATGCCATAGTTTGTACATCTCAATTGTCAGTAGAAACCACATTCATTTAACCAAGTCAGCCGTATCAGCTATGTTTTTAAAAAGGCACTAAATGAGGCTGAATGAACTGTTTGGCTGCCAGACAAGGCTCCGCTGATAGTCAGGTGTAGCGGTGGTAAGGATTCACTCCATGGTGCTGAAAACAAAGCTCTGCTGTTGGCACAGCTTTATGTAGGCCCTAACAGTTTGTGGGCACTGCTTGTCACCGTTATAGCGCAATGAATCTATTGTTTAGTGTTGTGCTGTGTAGTGGCTTTGGGAAGGGGGGGGGTTGCCCCTGGAGTGTTACATGCTAAAAAGGGGTAGAGTATATGTGTTAGTGCTGGGGGTGTTGGGTGTGTGGTTGTCAATGCAGGGTGTTGTCAATGCGTGCCAGTGCTATGTGTGATGTTTCTATGATTGTTATTGTCAGGAGTGGTGTGTGTGTGTTTTGGAGAGGTTGTTGGTTTGTGTGCCAGTAGTGTGTGTGTGTGTGTGTGTGTGGTGTGTGTGGATGTATGTCTTCAGGGTGGAGAGGACGATGGTCCTCATCTCTTCCAGCTGTCTTTCCAGGGATTGGCTGTGCTGCTCTCTCCTGATGAGTTCCTCCTTCAGATCCTGGTTTTCCTATTTAACCTGCCTTACAGCACAGCACAACTGTTGTATCTGTGCTGTTAGCTGGATGCAGGTCTGTGGGTCAGGTTTGGTCTGTTTGCTGGAGATGCTGGAGAAGGCCTTTTCATTAAAGACGGTGTAGTCTCACTGTTATATCTGTTCCTATGTCCATACTGGTGTAGCACTTAAAATGAACAAAGTATGGGCATGCATTCTAAGTGATATGCTGCTGTGGATTTCGGAACGATTGTGGACTACAGGAAAAGGCAGGCCGAACAGGCCCCCATTAACATCGACGGAGCTATAGTCGAGAGTTTCAAGTTCCTTGGTGTCCACATCACCAACGAACTATCATGGTCCAAACATACCAAGACAGTCATGAAGAGGGCACAACAAAACCTTCTCCCCCCCTGGCATGGGTCCCCAGATCCTCAAAATGTTCTACAGCTGCACCATCGAGAGCATCACCACCTGGTATGGCAACTGCTCGGCATCTGACCGTAAGGCGCTACAGAGGGTAGTGCGAACGGCCCAGTACATCACTGGGGCCAAGCTCCCTGCCATCCAGGAACTATATTATAGGCGGTGTCAGAGAGGAAAGCCCATAAAATTATCAGAGACTCCAGCCACCCAAGTTATAGACTGTTTTCTCTGCTACCTCACGGCAAGCGGTACCGGAGTGTCAAGTCTAGGACCAAAAGGCTCCTCAACAGCTTCTATCCCCAAGCCATAAGACTGCTGAACAATTCATAAAATCGCCACCGGACAATTTACGTTTTTTCTTCTTCTTGAACTGCACTGCTGGTTAAGGGCTTGTAAGTAAGCATTTCATGGTAAAGTCTACACTTGTTGTACTCGGCACATGTGACAAATAAAGTTCGATTTGATTTGATTTATAGCATATGTTTTATTTTCTAGTCAATTATTCAGCACCTAGGATTTATAGAATCATTGCTGAGTGGCAAAGTTCAATAAAATGAGTGGTAATGAAAACAGTAGACCTGAAACCAATAACCACAATATCCATACACCTGCAAGAATCCCCTTCCCAGACGGAATGGTTGGATGGCTTAGTAAAAACCTAGCCCTCAGGGTCGAGACACTGCAAAATAGAACCGCGGGAGCATTCAACAGTGTGTGGTTATCTTTCTTACAGTAATGAAAATATTAACCTTGGACCAAAGGGATGGTGATGGTCACTGCATTGTCTCTGATTTCCTCCTCCCCCCATTGGTTAACGGACTTTGGCCTGGCTACCCCACAGCTCAGCATCAGCAATATACAGTATATCACAAAAGTGAGTACACCCCTCACATTTTTGTAAATATTTGAGTATATCCTTTCATGTGACAACACTGAAGAAATGACACTTTGCTACAATGTAGTGAGTGTACAGCTTGTATAACAGTGTAAATTTGCTGTCCCCTCAAAATAACTCAACACACAGCCATTAATGTCTAAACCGCTGGCAACAAAAGTGAGTACACGCCTAAGTGAAAATGTCCAAATTGGGCCCAAAGTGTCAATATTCTGTGTGGCCATCATCATTTTCCAGGACTGCCTTAACCCTCTTGGGCATGGAGTTCACCAGAGCTTCACAGGTTGCCACTGGAGTCCTCTTCCACTCCTCCATGACAACATCACGGAGCTGGTGGATGTTAGAGACCTTGCACTCCTCTAGCTTCCGTTTGAGGATGCCCCACAGATGCTCAATAGGGTTTAGGTCTGGACACATGCTTGGCCAGTCCATCACCTTTACCCTCAGCTTCTTTAGCAAGGCAGTGGTCGTCTTGGAGGTGTGTTTGGGGTCGTTATCATGTTGGAATACTGCCCTGCGGCCCAGTCTCGAAGGAGGGGATCATGCTCTGCTTCAGTATGTCACAGTACATGTTGGCATTCATGGTTCCCTCAATGAACTGTAGCTCCCCAGTGCCGGCAGCACTCATGTAGCCCCAGACCATGACACTCCCACCACCATGCTTGACTGTAGGCAAGACACACTTGTCTTTGTACTCTTCACCTGGTTGCCGCCAAACACGCTTGACACCATCTGAACCAAATAAGTTGATCTTGGTCTCATCAGACCACAGGACATGGTTCCAGTAATCCATGTCCTTAGTCTGCTTGTCTTCAGCAAACTGTTTGCGGGCTTTCTTGTGCATCATCTTTAGAAGAGGCTTCCTTCTGGGACAACAGCCATGCAGACCAATTTGATGCAGTGTACGGCGTATGGTCTGAGCACTGACAGGCTGACCCCCCACCCCTTCAACCTCTGCAGCAATGCTGGCAGCACTCATACGTCTATTTCCCAAAGACAACCTCTGGATATGACGCTGAGCACGTGCACTCAACTTCTTTGGTCGACCATAGCGAGGCCTGTTCTGAGTGGAACCTGTCCAGTTAAACCGCTGTATGGTCTTGGCCACCGTGCTGCAGCTCAGTTTCAGGGTCTTGGCAATCTTCTTATAGCCCAGGCCATCTTTATGTAGAGCAACAATTCTTTTTTTCAGATCCTCAGAGAGTTCTTTGCCATGAGGTGTCATGTTGAACTTCCAGTGACCAGTCAGTATGAGGAAGTGTGAGAGCGATGATACCAAATTTAACACACCTGCTCCCCATTCACACCTGAGACCTTGTAATACTAACGAGTCACATGACACCGGGAAGGGAAAATGGCTAATTGGGCCCAATTTGGACATTTTCACTTAGGGGTGTACTCACTTTTGTTGCCAGCGGTTTAGACATGAATGGCTGTGTGTTGAGTTATTTTGAAGGGACAGCAAATTTACACTGTTATACAAGCTGTACACTCACTACTTTACATTGTAGCAAAGTGTCATTTCTTCAGTGTTGTCACATGAAAAGATATACTCAAATATTTACAAAAATGTGAGGGGTGTACTCACTTTTGTGATATACTGTATCTAATGAATGGCAGTCTGTATAACAACATGGGAATTAGCCCAGACTGGTGTCCAACAATAGCCGACTGAATGGTCAATTGAGCCTTAATAGAGAGATGGACAGAAGCACGTGCTAGCACTCACGCATGCGCACACACACACACTGATCAATTATTGGCCATTCCATTATGCCACAGAATGGAGACGCACTGAGCCTGTTACACCCATCTGGGAGTTTATCTAGCATCCTATTGGATGTTGTCTAATGCATCTCAGCAAATGGAGTGTGTAATATGGCGGTGTGTTGGAGTGTGTTATAGTGGAGTACACAAGTGGTTTTTGGTCGGTAGACTGGACTGGCATTATCATGTCCACTGCATTGTATACTGAGAGATTCCGTGGAATTTAATAGTGTAGACTAGATTGAATTAAGTCAATCAAACGAATGAGGATACAAGGGAGGAGTGGGCCGACTCTGTTCTATGACTTATTATCATCCTCCAATTAGTCAAATGAAGGGTTATTCCATAACATGCTGGCATTAAAAACGTTATACTGCAATGGATAACAATTTGTGTGTGTGTGTGTGTAAGCCTGTCTCTGTCTCTGTCTCAGTGTGTGTCTCAGTGTGTATGTGGTCCTAGGCAGGGTGATATGTCTGCTTGTGATTCCTGGCACGCACCCGCTGCAATGCCTTAAGTGTGGCTGAGAGATTCTTATCCCTAGAGCTACCTCTTCTCTTCATCCCTTCTTTTCTTTCCCTCTCTCACCTCTTTAGTTTTCTCATCACACTCTCCTCTTTACGGGTGAGAAGGAGAGAGGGAGATGAAGAGAGCAAAAGAGAGAGAAAGAGGAAAAGAGAGAAAGGGAGAGCCTGACAAGGAATGGATAGGATATACAGTATATCAGCTGGATAGGTCCCTTTATGCCTTAGGAATGGTAAAATGAGACATGGCAGTAAACTGGTCCCTAACAGGTCCTTCTGGCCCAAAGCCAGATCCTCTGATCTTCCAATCCTACATCCGACTTGAATTTTTCATCGGTTGTCGAAGCCCAGAGACTAAAACAGAGAATCAGCAATTTACGGCCTGATATTTCCATTGTTAATCACTAACAAAGAGCTTGTTTCATGTCCAAATAGATGGATATTAGCAATGTAATGACCAGAAGCTAAATTCATCATGGCGGCTTTGCCTTTTCTTTGGCTTTCTTTTTTAGCCTGTCTAGGTCAGCACGTTCCCTCTGTTAGCCTATAGGTTTAGCATTTCATTTCGTCTGTGCTGACTTTCTTTCCCCTTTAGGGACTCTTGCCTGATTTATGAGTGGAAGGTAATAGTCTCTCTGCTTCCTTAATGTGTTCTGCTGTTAGACGGGTCATGGATTTAGAATTGTGCCATTCTCCCTATAGCAATAACCGGATGTTATTATGGAGTCGGACAAAATGTCAGTTTCACCTTGATAAACTGTCGTCATATAGCTAGCTACATTAGATCCTGTTCTGCGCTAGCATATGGTGATATTATATTGGAAGTTATCCCCCCCCCAAAAAATGTATGTACTAAACCTGTTGACTTCCAAAGGATTAATCCAAATTTGAAAACTATAAAATGTAGGAGATTTCAAATGCTTGGGGATACCTGGCTATACTAAACATGTAGGATTTAGCTGTGGGAGTCTGTCAGCTCAATACGCATGACAGCATTATGTTCACGGTTACAGAGTGAGAACTATAGCCGTGAGTGGTGGTAGCGCCTCACGTGTCTTTCTGACTATGGTATATGTACAGTATCGATGCATTAATATACAGTACAGCATACATGAGAGGTACTGTGATGTACCTAACCAGTGGCGAGGCTAAAAGCATTGTGGGAGGAAGTAAACGTGGGATACCAGGAAGCCAATATGGCGGTAATAAGAAGTGGCATTTTGACTCTGTGATGTTCCTCTCTCCTGTGTTTGACTCACGCACTTCATGCAGGCAGGCAGCAGGAGAATCTAGGTCGCTTTAAAATAATATTTGTTTCAAATGCTTCGTTTCTCCCTCTGAAGATCTGACGTGCGACTTGAAAAAGTTAAATTCGGAGCGCTCAGAGCTCGTCGGAACTTCTCAACCTAGATTCTTTTAGATCATTTTTTGGGGGGTGCTTTCAAATCGCAAGTATTTGATTATTAATTTAATCATCTATGGTAACGGGCATCTGCTGCTGTAAGGTCAATTTGAATGGTTTTCTAGACAAAGTCCATGATTCTGAATACCAGCAGAGAACATAAGCAACTCATTATCGACTAACAGAAATAGTCCCACATTTAAACTAACCTGCTAACAAGTCATTACAAAACATGAAACAAACAACCCAGTCGTAAACTCCACATGAAACCGTACGGACTACACAGCTTAGCGACACAGGAACACACCAGAAGAGGAGGATGAGAGACAATGCTAAGGCAGTGCCACTGCAGACTAATGATCTGCTGAGGGCTTTTCATCTGCAGCTTCAACAGGCTCTGGGAGAGAGAGAGGAGAGGAGGAGATGACAGGAGGAGGGGGAGGAGGGGACCTCCCATGGGACCAACCACCTCCACCCCTCCTCTCTTTCTAACCCCCTTCGTTCGCCGCTCACTCACGCCCACTCACGCCCACTCGAGCACTGAGGTATGAGGAGAGAAGTGATAGAATATCCCACTCTCTTGTAGAGGAGGGAGAGTTATTGAGAGTTTCATATAGAAAAGCTCTGGGATAATTTAATGATGGAAATTCATAAGTTTGTGAGAGAAGGGTAGAGAGATAGTGACAGGGTATTAAAAAATGTGCCTTCAGAAAGTAATCATGCCCCTTGACCACATTTTGTTGCCTTACAGAGTGAATTCAAAATGGATTCAATATTTTTTCCCCTCACACATCTACACACAATACCCCACAATGACAAAGTGAAAACATGTTTTTAGAAGTGTAATAAATTTATTGGCAATGAAATATAGAAATATCTCATTTACAAACAGTACCAGTCAAAAGTTTGGACACACCTACTCATCTAGGGTTTTTCTTTATTTTTACTTTAAGACGTCAAAACTATATAAAAAAACACATATGGAATCATGTAGTAACCAAAAAAGTGTTCAACAAATCTAAATATATTTTAAATTTGAGATTCTTCAAAGTAGCCACTCTTTGCACACTCTTGGCATTCTCTCAACGAGCTTCATGAGGTACTGTAGTCACCTGGAAGGCATTTCAATTAACAGGTAAGCCTTGTTAAAAGTTAATTTGTGGAATTTCTTTCCTTCTTAATGCGTTCGAGCCAATCAGTTGTTGTTACAAGGTAGGGGTGGTATACTGAAGATAGCCCTATTTGGTAAAAGTCCATATTATGGCAAGAACAGCTCAAATAAGCAAAGATAAACAACAGTCCATCATTACTTTAAGACATGAAGGTCAGTCATTGAAGAACATTTTAAAACTTTGAAAGTTTCTTCAAGTGCAGTTGCAAAAACCCTCAAGCGGGGCGGCAGGTAACCTAGTGGTTAGAGCGTTGGACTAGTAAACGAAAGGTTGCAAGATTGAATCCCCGAGCTGACAAGGTACAAATCTGTCATTCTGCCCCTGAACAAGGCAGTTAACCCACTGTTCCTAGGCCGTCATTGAAAATAAGAATTTGTTCTTAACTGACTTGCCTAGTTAAATAAAGGTAACCTTTAACAGAGCATCAAGTTCATTTCTTTGCCACATTTTTTGCAGTTTTACTGTAGTGCCTCATTGCAAACAGGATACAAATTTTGAAATATTTGTATTCTGTACAGGCTTCCTTCTTTTCACTCTGTCAGTTATGTTAGTATTGTGGAGTAAGTACAATGTTGTTGATCCATCTTCAGTTCTCTCCTATCACAGCCATTCAACTCTGTAACAGTTTTCAAGTCACCGTTGGCCTCATAGTGAAGTCCCTGAGTGGTTTCCTTCCTCTCCGGGAACCGAGTTAGGAAGGACCCTTGTATCTTCATTGTGACTGGGTGTATTGATACACTGTCCAGGGATATTCAATGTCTGCTTTTTTCTTTACCCATCTACCAATAGGTGTCCTTCTTTGCGAGGCATTGGAAAACCTCCCTGGTCTTTGTGGTGGAATCTGTGTTTGAAATGTACTGCTCAACTGCGGGACCTTACAGAGAATAAGTAGTCATTGAATACTTTGACTCAAGACATTTCAGCTTTTCATTTTTGTATTAATTAGCACACATTTCAAAAAACATAATCCCACTTTAACATTACGGGGTATTATGTGTGGGCCAGTGACAATTGAATCCATTTTAAATTCAGGCTGTAACACAACAAAATGTGGAAAAAGTCAAGGGGTGTGAAGGCACTGTAAATGCAGATGCCATGCTTAAGAAGAGGTGTGTATGTGTGCATCCGTGCCAATGAGTGTGCGTGCGTGTGTGTAGGCAAGTGTGTGTACAGTATGTGTGTGTGTATGCCATCCCATGTGATTTTCATGATGGATGAGTCTCAGAGTTGTGGAAAAGTATGGACAGATCTGACCACATTAAAACACACACAGGAAGCTATTAGGTCTCCATAGATCCTCAGGGATATTTCTGCTAAGTAAATCACATACTGTACGGTATAGTGTGGTACATCCGTTAGCAAAGGGCCAAGGGCGATCTTACTTGTTCAAGTACATGATAATAATGTTCTCTGTGTTTTAACAAGGCCATTAACGTCAGAACCAGAGTGAAAGTATTTTAGAATGAATGCAATAGTTGTGTAAAATCAACATTGATACTCAATACATTCGTAGAAAAGGGTTCTCTCTCTCTCCTAAGTGAGTTCACAAATTATGATTATTTGGCAATTTACTGTGTCAGTTTAACCCATTTACTGTGTCAGTTTAACCCATTCCCTGTATCAGTTTAACCCATTCACTGTGTCAGTTCACCCCATTCACTGTGTCAGTTTTCCCCACATACTGTGCAAATCCACACTACTTTACCATTACACAAAAAAAGTTTAATCTCAAAATTGTTTTTTTTAAGTCAACCCTTTGTCTTACCTTGAAAACTATAGAGAAAGACAATTACGGAAATGTCAAGGTGTATCTTTTACGCTTGTCAAGTATATCCCTGGCCCATTAGTAATTTAACATGCACGTCTTTGTAACATGGCTCTTGCATTTGCAGAGGATGAGGTTTCTTCAAAACAAGCACAACACCTCCATTCTTTAAAGACAAGAAGACAAGAGCTAGTGGAGGTAGAGTGGAGGTAGAGCTGTGTAAGACATACAAAGTCAATTGGGAAGCCACTTATGCAGCCAGCTTTTTCTCGGTGCATCCAAGATAACAAGACTGTTAGAGGAATGGAGTGTAAAGACAACAAAAAAGATGCCTCACATAACTTCTTTGTTTATGAAGGGGACTTTGTTTCTTAACCTTGTGTACCTGGCCTAGCCACAAGGGGTACTTGGATAAACCCAGAAGTGCATAAGCATAATGATCGGTTGCACATGAGCGGGACTTCAAGCAGGGTGTATAGTGACCAAAAAAGCTTGAGAACCACTGCTCTACGCTGTACCATCTGCCTCTGAGCCGGCCATTTTCCACCCCAGCCTCTCCCATCTGTCCTCTCTATCTTCTGGCAGGAACAGTCCTGCTGAGCTGAGCGAGGAACGAACTGCGACTGGCAACGAGTCACTCTGAGAGACTCCAAGCCTCTGGAGGTTGGAAAGACAGCGGGGCAACCGTTTGTTATCGGCTCCCGTGACTCCCCTCTCAAAACAGAAAAGTGTCTGAGTCATGCAAACGTCGCTACATGGCACTTGCTCTGCTGAGTCTCTGATTCACGGGGACACGCTCGCTTTTCTGTGAAGTCAAACTGCTCTCCTCTCTCCGGATCGGAGTCACGCTAAGGGGATAGTAGAGCATTGGATGGAGAGCATAGTAAGCAAAAAGTATAGTAATGAAAAGAAAAAGAAGAGGACGTTGGTTATATCATAAGGGAGGTTGAGCTCAGAGGGGAATTTGGCTTGAAAGACGCAGCAGAGTGGATGGGAGGAAGAGTATGAAGGCAGGGGTGTACTTGAAAGTACTACTTAAGTCGTTTTTTGGGTATCTGTAATTTACTTTACTATTTATATTTGTTACTACTTTTACTTCACTACATAATTATGTAGTTTTTACTCCATACATTTTCCCTGACACTCAAAAGTACTCGTTACATTTTGAATGGTTAGCCGGATAGAAAATCTCTGGTCATCCCTACTGCCTCTGATCTGGAGGACTGAATTATATCTGAATGTTGGAGCATGCCCCTGGCTATCTGTACATTTAAAAAGAAAAGAAAATGGTGCCGCCTGGTTTGCTTCATATAAGGAATTTGAAAAGATTTATACTTTTACTTTTGATACATATTTAAAATCAAATACTTTTAGACTTTTACCCAACAAGTATTTTACTGGGTGACTTTCACTTTTACTTCAGTCATTTTCTATTAATGTATCTTTACTTTTACTTTTGATACTTGTGTATATTTTAGCAATTACATTTACTTTTGATACTTAAGTATATTTAAAACCAAATACCTTTAGACTTTTACTCAAGTAGTATTTTACTGGGTGACTTTCACTTTTTACTCAAGTATGACAATTGGGTACTTTTCCACAACTGGATGAAGGGAGGGAGGATGGAGGAATGGAGAGGGAGATGAAGGAGACAGGGCGGTGGGTGGAGACAGCGGTCTAAGGCACTGCATCTCAGCGCTAGAGGCGTCACTATAGACACCAGGCTGCATCACAACCGGCCGTGATTGGGAGTCCCATAGGGCAGCGCACAATTGGCCCAGCGTCGTCCGGGTTTAGCCATTGTAGGCCGTCATTGTAAATAAGAATCTGTTCCTAACTGACTTGCCTAGTTAAATAAAGGTAAAATATATATATTTTATTTCTTTTTTTTTTTACAAAAAACCCAGATATTGTTGATCGAGGATCTTGGGAGGCTGAAAACTGCAGTACTACAGTATATACCCCACTAATGAAAATAACACTTGTGGACAAAAAACAACTAATAGAATGAAAAGTAACTTCATCCCTAGGTCTGATGATATTGATAAATTATATACATTTCGCTTGGTACTCCCAACCTTTTAGTTAATGATTTATAAAGGTAATCTCAGTCTCTGTACAGCATTAACATTTAAAATGTCGACTTGTTTATTTCGTTTCTTTTTTTAACCTTTAATCAGGCCAGAATTACCTTATTTAGCCTTGTACTTAATTTAAATCAAATGTAAGTGTTATTGGTCACGTACACATGATTAGCAGATGTTATTGCGAGTGTAGCGAAATGCTTGTGCTTCTAGTTCCGACAGTGCAGCAATATCTAACAAGTAATCTAATAATTCCACAACAACTACCTAATACACACAAATCTAAGTAAAGGAATGGAATAATGATGAGCAATGACCGAGCGGAATAGGCAAGATGCAATAGATGGTATAAAATACAGTATATACAGTAGTCGGAAGTTACACCATACACCTTTGCCAAATAAATTTAAACACATTTTTTCACAATTCCTGACATTTAATCCTAGTAAAGATTTCCTGTCTTAGGTCATTTAGGATCACCACTTCATTTTAAGAATGTGAAAAGTCAGAATAATAGTAGAGAGAATGATTTATTCCCAATGGGTCAGAAGTTTACATGCACTCAATTAGTATTTGGTAGCATTGCCTTTAAATTGTTTAACTTGGGTCAAACGTTTCGGGTAGCCTTCCACAAGCTTCCCACAATAAGTTGGGTGAATTTTGGCCCTTTCCTCCTGGCAGAGCTAGTGTAACTGAGTCAGGTTTGTAAGCCTCCTTGCTCGCACACACTTTTTTCAGTTCTGCCCACAAATCTTCTATAGGATTGAGGTCAGGACTTTGTGAAGGCCACTCCTATATCTTGACTTTGTTGTCCTTAAGCCATTTTGCCACGACTTTGGAAGTATGCTTGGGGTCATTGTCCATTTGGAAGACCCATTTGCGACCAAGCTTTAACTTCCTGACTGATGTCTTAAGATGTTGCTTCAATATATAAACATAATTTTCCTCCCTCATGATGCCCTCTATTTTGTGACGTACACCAGTCCCTCCTGCAGCAAAGCACCCCCACAACATGATGCTGCCACCCCTGTGCTTCACGGTTGGGATGGTGTTCTTCAGATTGCAAGCATCCCCCTTTTTCCTCCAAACATAACGATGGTGATTATTGCCAAACAGTTCCATGTTTGTTTCATCAGACCAGAGGACATATCTCCAAAATGTACGATCTTTGTCCCCATGTGCAGTTGCAAACCGTAGTCTGGCTTTTTTATGGCGGTTTTGGAGCAGTGGCTTCTTCCTTGCTGAGCGGCCTTTCAGGTTATGTCGATATAGGACTCGTTTTACTATACTTTTGTACCTGTTTCCTCCAGCATCTTCACAAGGTCCTTTGCTGTTGTTTTGGTATTGATTTGGACTTTTCGCACCAAAGTACGTTCATCTCTAGGAGACAGAACGCATCTCCTTCCTGAGTGTTATGACAGCTGCGTGGTGCCATGGTGTTTATACTTGCGTACTATTGTTTGTACAAATTAAAGTGGTACCTTCAGGCGTTTAGAAATTGCTCCCAAGGATGAACCAGACTTGTGGAAGTCTACAATTTTTTACTGAGCTGATTTCTTTAGATTTTCCCATAATGTCAAGCAAAGAGGCACTGAGTTTGAAGGTAGGCCTTGAAATACATCCACAGGTACACCTCCAATTGACTCAAATGATGTCAATTAGCCTATCAGAAGCTTCTAAAGGCATGACGTCATTTTTTGGTATTTTCCAAGCTGTTTAAAGGCACAGTCAACTTAGCGTATGTAAACTTCTGACCCACTGGAATTGTGATACAGTAAATTATAAGTGAAATAATCTGTCTGTAAACAATTACTTGTGTCATGCACAAAGTAGATGTCTTAACCGACTTGTCAAAACTATAGTTTTGTATGGAGTGGTTTAAAAACAAGTTTTAATGACTCTAACCTAAGTGAATGTAAACTTCCGATTTCAACTGTACGTATGAGATGAGTAATGCAAGATATGTAAACATTATTAAAGTGACATTTATTATGTATAACTATTGTATTATATTTAATTTCATTACATTTCATTGTATGTATAATTTATGTATTATTTTAACCTCATGTAGTCTTCTATTTTTGATGTCCTAAGTGTAGAAGGAGTCTAATTGATGGGGTCACCCCTGGGATGTGTTAAACTGCCAGACTGCGCTGACGGAGGACAGCCCCCTTAACAGTTATGACTGTAGTGTCAGCCAAGTGACAGGTCCCACAGACCAGCCATTAAACCAATTTGTTTATCTATAGCTTAATAATAACTTTATGTAAAATGTATGTACTGTTACATGTATCTCAACATTTACTTTATGTCAAGCAGATTTACTGCTACTAGATCTATCTCAACATTTACTTCTACATCAAAAATGGATTCCCTAAATGCCTGTTGAATTAAAAAGCCTGTTTGATGGAGTCTTGCGCCTCGCACACAGGAGATGGCAAGCTGGACACTTATTGGACATGATTCATGATCATCAGGGTCCAATGCAATGCCCTGAGGCCTAGACGCCTTGCTAACCTGGACTCACTGCATGCTAACGCTCGCTCCAATGGAAACAAGCTCTCTGGGCGAAGAGTGAACTTATTAGCGTCCAACGCTAGGTGATCACGTCACTGCCGATTTGTCAGTTGGTTTGGATTCTATTCACTGAGGGCATTCCCAGTCAATACAACAAACGCAAAGCGGCAGGGGACGCGAGGTCAAGTTCGATGGACAAATGCGAACAGACGGGTTACCACGGGATGGGAGTTGTCTTCTTGGAAACAAGAAACAAACAAGGTTTCGAACAAGCGCAACAATAGTTTTTGGTCACTGATATCAAGGTGGACGACTAGATGCGCTCACCTCAGGCAAGTGGCTGAGTCAGTCAAGTCCAATACGGTCTGCTTCTGCTCTATGGTACTGATTGGACTGGAAATAAAAAGACAGGAAATGCCTTTTCACTAAGTCATGTAGAGAAGACAAGACGAAGAGGGAGATGAATGGACGTTCTTGTCCTCTAGCGAATGTCTATCAGTGAGACCTTTTTAAGGATCCCTGGATTTTTTCATTCCATTTAGCAGACATCTAGACAATGGATGGGAACAATCCCCTGTATATTAATGTTGTGAGCTGTCCTTGGTTTGTAGAGGATACAATGCACACATCAGAGGCCTGGCATGAGACGTCAAAATGTAATATACTTTTTTTATAGGGTGGGGGGCATCAGATAACCAGACAACAACCAGATAAAGGCGTCTTTATGAAATGCTTATGTACTGCTTAGGTGTTATACAAGGGTTATGAAAGTGTTATGAAGTGTTACCACAACCGGTAACCAACCTGACCCTTACACGTCAAGAGACGTCATTAGGGGCATATTTTGCCAAATATGCCCCTATCTTCAGTGTGTACTGTATCTGCCTATAAAGACATAGACACAGACACAGACACAGCCACAGACACAGACACAGACACAGACATACAGAGAGACAGAGACATACAGAGAGACACAGAGACACAGAGACATACAGAGAGACAGAGACACACAGAGAGACAGAGACATACAGAGAGACAGAGACACAGAGAGACAGAGGCATACAGAGACACAGAGACACAGAGAGACAGAGACATATAGAGAGACAGAGACACAGAGACACAGAGATAGAGACAGATACAGAGAGACAGAGACAGAG
Source organism: Brachymystax lenok tsinlingensis (assembly GCA_030435695.1). Lineage (NCBI taxonomy): Eukaryota > Metazoa > Chordata > Actinopteri > Salmoniformes > Salmonidae > Brachymystax > Brachymystax lenok. Next base: position 23,469,760 of record CM059810.1, read on the forward strand.
ACAGAGACAGATACAGATACAGATACAGATACAGATACAGATACAGATACAGAGACAGAGAGAGTCAAAACTCCATGCTCTCATTTCACACACTTTACATTTTCATAAGAACATCTTCACACTGAAGGGCTAATGTGGGCTGGTTTCCCTCATAAAAACAACTGGGCTGACAGTAACTCGAACAGTCAGACAATATCAATATCTAGAAGGCAGGGAAATGTGTTACCCAGTGAGTTAAAGACTGAAAATCCACTCTGCATCAATATTTAATCACTCTTGTCGCTAGTGACTCATACGAATGGCAGTGGGAAATAAATATGGAACGGAATCTTGGAGAGTTCCAGAATGTTGAAGAGTTACGCTACTGCTTTCACCTGGGACTAATTGGATGCTACATGAGTTGCATTATGTTACAGTTGTCCCCAGGAGCCCCAATCAAGGAAAAACAGGCTTCCAATCCGTGTAGATCTAACCCAAATATGGATACACAATACACAAGAAATCCCCAGTCTTCTGCTACATGGATTCCACTCAGCTGTCAGTCAGGCAAGCAATTCCTTGGAGTGAAGGCACAAAAGAGCAGTGCCTTCAGAAAGTATTCAGACTACTTGACTTTTTCCACATTTTGTTAGGTTACAGAACGGATTTAAAATACATTTTGTGTCACTGATCAATACACAATACCCCAAAATGTCAAAGCGGAATTATGTTTTAGAAATGTTTGGAAATGAATAGAAAATGTCAAGCTGAAATATCTTGAGTCAATAAGTATTCAACCACTTGTAGGTGTGTTATGGCAAGCCTATTAAGTTCAGTAGTAAACATGTGCTAAACAAGTCCCATAATAAGTTGCATGGAATCACTCTGTGTGCAATAATAGTGTTTAACGTCATTTATGAATGACCACCTCATCTTTCCCACACATACAGATAATTGTAAGGTCCCTCAGTCAAACAGTGAATTTCAAACACAGATTCAACCACAAAGACCAGGGAGGTTTTCCAATGCCTTGTAAAGATGGCCACCTATTAGTAGATGGGTAAAAAATAAATAATAATAATTGAAAATTCCTTTGAGTTATTAATTACACTTTGGATGGTGTACAGTATCAATACATCCAGTCACTACAAAGATAAAGATGTCCTTCCTAACTCAGTTGCCGAAGAGGAAGGAAACCGCTCAGTATTTCACCAATGGAGATTTTAAAACAGTTACTGAGTTTAAGGGCTGTGATAGGAGAAAACAGGATGGATCAACAACATTGTAGTTACTCCACAATACTAACCTAATTGACAGAGTGAAGGACGTCTGTACAGAATATTCCAAAACAGGCATCCTGTTTGCAACAATGCACTAAAGTAATACTGCAAAAAATGCAGCAAGGCAAATAAACTTTTTTCCAGTGTTATGTGTTATGCTTAGTGCAAATCCAATACAACACGTTACTGAGTACTACTCTCCATATTTTGAAGCATATATTGGTGGCTGCATCATGATATTGGAGGATGTATGGCAGAGTTCCTCTTATTTTGGTTATTGCTTTGTCCCAGAGCAGTTTCTTTCAGTTTCCTAGAAAACACCTTGACACCCTGTTTGTTCAAGTGTACTAGGGCGTACATCAGCCGGGGGTGAATGTCACAGTGGTTCGATAGGTAAACATTGTCCAAGAGAGCACAGCCTCTAGACAGCTCAGTGTTGTTGCTCTGAATAATGTGGAAAGGCACATCTCCATAAGGCAACAGGGTGGACATAGTGATTTTGGTGTTAGGAAACCTCTCTGCATCTCTGGCTGCCACTTGCTGCATTGCAGTAGCTACAGTACATGTCCTCTCATTGCTGTTGTGGGCTGTGGTGTCTGGAGCGATGTTCTTTGGATGGGGACCACAGGTGGCCTTTCCTTGTCTTCCTCTCTCCTGAGGGTCCTAGCATGGCTCCGCTGGCGCTGGTGCACTGGGGCTGGGATGTGAGGATCTTGGGGAGGTCTGGTCAGACCTTTCTGACGAGAGGAATGTGCTGGTGTAGGAGGAGGAGTTGTTCTGGGTCTGGTTACTGACCTCTTGTGTGAGTTCCGGAGGTTCACTATGAGAAGCAGTGGTACTGCCGATGAGGGGATGTGAGGGTGTGGTGGGGAGGGTTGTGGTAGGCTCCAGTTGTTCTCTTAGAGTGGGGATGGTGGTGTCTCTGTGTTCTAGCAATTCTATGACTGCTGACATCTCCCCTTGTAGCTCCTCCCTGATGTCTGCTGACCTCTCTCCACATGATGCTTTCGACCCTTGCCCGTTTCTCTCTCAGCTCCTCCTTATCCTGCCTCAGAACTGTCCCCTCACCACCAAGCTCAGGGAGATACTCCCAAAGGCCAGGGACAGGTTGTCTCTCTCCATGTCTGCTAGGGTGGCTTGTTAAGATAAGGGTGGGGGGACTCATCCGATCTGTCTTTTCTGATTGAAGTGTAGCAGTTAGAGTGCCATTATCTTTCAAGGTGTCTCCTAGCTCTTTCAGTGATGTAAACTGAATGGTGAAGAGTCAATTATCAGGCTCCTGTTCATCAAATACCAAGATCTGTGGACCATTAGTGATTCCTCTCTTTCTGACATGGCCAAAATGCCTACATGGGGGGGCCAAGCTCTTGATACTTCTGCCATTGTTATTATTTTTATAAAGCACTCTTTTTATATTGAAAATATAAAAGCTACTCAATATGTAATTTAGTGTAATTAACACTGTATACATCAATTACAATGTCCAGAACAATCCTACCTCACATGTGCTTTTTTGTTTGTTTGTTTCCTTTCCAATGCCTTGTACTGTATTTCCTCCAGAAATCCTCCAGAAATCCTTCCTTTTTCTGGTGGTTTTATTCTCTATTTTATCCACCGTCTTATCAAAGGAAAAACATATACTGATATCTCCAGATGTGGAGAACACAGCACTGCATTGAAACAACCAAACTGTTCACTAATTAATTTAATTAAAAAAACAATAATAATCACATTTTAGGAGGAGATCTCCAAGCCTTAACTCGTACAACACCTGCCAGTCTACACAGCGCGATATCAACCCAGAGCATATCGGACTACTTCTCTCTACCTTATCACCGGATTCCTGCCGCTCTGGATCATTACACCGGATCATTACTCTGGATCATTGCAGCTAGCTAGCTGCAAACGAGTGGCTACTGTTAGCTAACGCCTCTGTCCCGAAGCAAGCGCCAGCTAGCCTTGAGCTAGCCTCAAGCTAGGCCCATATACCAGCTATTTATAGGGCTATAATACCTCTTTTGCTAATTGGCCTGGACCCTTTATTGTCGACACAGAGCCCCGCCGATCCCTCACGACTGGACTGCTGACGTGATCGCCCAATGTGGTCTCAACAGGCTATTCTGTTACGATGTCGCCGAAAAACCATCTACTAGCCCCAGCCCGCTAGCTTTTCTGACCTCTGTGTCCCCTGCTCGCCTAGCGTAGTAGTGACTACCGAACGGCACCCTGACTCACCTATTGCTGCTCTTTTGACCCTATGATCACTCGGCTACACAGCTGATGCCCCCTGGACTGTTTCAATAACACAATACCTCATTTTGTTTACCTGTCGGCCTCAGCCTCGAACTCAGGTCCTGTATGTACCTAACTGACCCGCTCTGCCCATCGCCATTTACCTGTTGTTGTCTTAGCTCTCCTGATCAACACCTGTGATTGCTTTATGCCTCTCTCTAATGTCAATATGCCTTGTCTACTGCTGTCTTGGCTAGTTTTTACTGTTTTATTTCACTGTAGAGCCTTCAGTCCCGCTCAAAATGCCTTAGATAGCTCTTTCGTCCCACCCCACACACATGCAGAGACCTCACCTGGCTTAAGTTGTGCCTCCAGAGACGAAACCTCTCTCAACGTCACTCAACAGCTAGGTTTACCTCCACCATACCCTTGTCTGTACATTATGCCTTGAATCTATTCTACCACGACCAGAAATCTGCTCCTCTTATTGTCTGTCCACAATGCACTAGACGACAAGTTCTTATTGCCTTTAGCCGTACCCTTATCCTACTCCTCCTCTGTTCCTCTGGTGATGTAGAGGTTAACCCAGGCCCTGTAGCCCCAAGTTCCACTCCTATTCCCCTGGCGCTATCATTTGCTGACTTCTGTAATCGTAAAAGGCTTGGTTTCATGCATGTTACCATCAGAAGCCTCCTCCCTAAGTTGCCCCCACATTTATCTGGAATATGCTTAACACCCTGGCCGTCTACAATCTAAGCTATATGCCCTCAATCTCACACAAATTATCATGGAACCTACCAGGTACAACCTACGGTGGCAAAATTGCAAGATTATGTTATAATATTTTTATTGCATCAAATGGTTGTTTTATTCAACAGAATAGAGTATTCTTAACTATTGTGTGTGTGTTCTACTTAGGATGGGCCTCTGGGAGAGAACACTGACAGGAGATTTACGATGTCTTTTGGTTGGTAAAACCTAAAGAGCATTCCATGGCATGTTTCTGTTCTATACCGTTCCAGGGAGAGTTTGGAGTCGGAGGGCCAGACACGGGCCAGACACTGGTCTATACAATGAAAACTGTTGACACAGCAGATACTGTCTGCTGTGTATTATAGGTATCTTTCGTACAAATATTAACCTTGTGACTCATTCTATATATCTGTTGTTCGTCATGTAGGTTGAAAGGGGTGTATCTTGGCTATAAAATAGCTTTGTACTTTTGTCTCTGTGCTCTCAATGAATCATTTGACCGTGAATCGTTGACCAGCCATGACCAGCCATTATTATCGCAGAGCACTCAATCGATTCACTTGATATGTGTGCGTTGTATTGACCTGCTCCCTTATTAATAAGTGATTAAAGATTTAGTTTAGGTATAACTATGACTTGTGTGATAAGTTTGTCTCTCCTCATTTGATAGTAAAGAAATGAACCACCACAAACCCTAAATCTGTAAGATAGATAAGATAGATATCATCCTGACCAACCTGCCCTCTGCTGTCTTCAACCAGGATCTCAGCGATCACTGCCTCATTGCCTCCGTCCGTAAAGGGTGCGCGGTCAAACGACCACCCCTTATCACTGTCAAACGCTCCCTAAAACACTTCAGCGAGCAGGCTTTTCTAATCGACCTGGCCCGGGTATCCTTGAAGGATATTGACCTCATTCCATCAGTAGACGATGCCTGGTTATTCTTTAAAAGTGCTTTCCTCATCATCTTAAATAAGCATGCCCCATTCAAAAAGAAAAATTTCACTAAGAACAGATATAGCCCTTGGTTCACTCTAGACCTGACTGCCCTTGACCAGCACAAAAACAACATAAATGTGCATCTTGTAGCACAAACTCCAAAATGTTCTGACACTGTAAAGTCCACGGAGAATAAGAGCACCTCCTCCCAGCTGCCCACTGCACTAAGGCTAGGAAACACTGTCACCACCGATAAATTTACAATAATCTACGAGAATTTCAATAAGCATTTTCTACGGCTGGCCATGCTTTCCACATGGCTACCCTTACCCCAGTCAACAGCTCTGCAACCCCCACAGCAACTTTCCCAAGCCTCCCCCATTTCTCCTTCACCCAAATCCAGATAGCTGATGTTCTGAAAGACCTGCAAAATCTGGACCCCTACAAATCAGCTGGGCTAGACAATCTGGACCCTCTCTTTCTACAATGATCCGCTGCAATTGTTGCAACCCCTATTACTATCTTGTTCAACCTCTCTTTCGTATCGTCTGAGATCCCTAACGATTGGAAAGCTGCCGTGGTCATCCCCCTCTTCAAAAAGGGAGTAACTCTAGACCCAAGCTGTTACAGACCTATCTATCCTGCGCTGCCTTTCTAAAGTCTTCGAAAGCCAAGATAACAAACAGATCACCGACCATTTTGAATCCCACCATACCTTCTCCGCTATGCAATCTGGTTTCTGAGCTGGTCATGGGTGCACCTCAGCCACGCTAAACGATATCATAACCGCCATCGATAAAAGACAATACTGTACAGACGTATTCATCGACCTGGCCAAGGCTTTCGAATTTGTCAATCACCGCATTCTTATCAGCAGACTCAACAGCCTTGGTTTCTCAAATTACTGCCTCGACTGGTTCACCAACTACTTCTCAGATAGAGTTCAGTGTGTCAAATCGGAGGGCCTGTTGTCCGCACCACTGGCAGTCTCTATGGGGGTACCACAGGGTTCAATTCTCGGGACGACTCTTTTCTCTGTATACATCAATGATGTCGCTCTTGCTGCTGGTGATTCTCTGATCCACCTCTACGCAGACGACACCATTCTGTAAACTTCTGGCCCTTCTTTGGACACTGTGTTAACAAATCTCCAGACGAGCTTCAATGCCATACAACACTCCTTCCGTGGCCTCCAACTGCAAGTAAAACTAAATGCATGCTCTTCAACCGATCGCTGCCCGCACCCGCACGCCCGTCTAGCATCACTACTCTAGACGGTCGTTTCTGAGTGGCCTAGCTCCATTTAATCCTAGTAAACATTCCCTGTCTTAGGTCAGCTAGGATCACCACTTCATTTTAAGAATGTGAAATGTCAGAACAATAATAGAGATAATGATTTATTTCAGCTTTTATTTCTTTCATCACATTCCCAGTGGGTCAGAGGTTTACGTACACTCAATTAGTATTTGGTAGCACTGCCTTTAAATTGTTTAACTTGGGTCAAACGTTTCGGGTAGCCTTCCACAAGCTTCCCACAATAAATTGGGTGAATTTTGGCCCATTCCTCTTGACAGAGCTGGTGTAACTGAGTCAGGTTTGTAGGCCTCCTTGCTCACAGACACTTTTTCAGTTCTGCCCACAAATTTTCTATAGGATTGAGGTCAGGACTTTGTGATGGCCACTCCAATACCTTGACTTTGTTGTCTTTAAGCCATTTTGCCACAACTTTAGAAGTACGGTCATTGTCCATTTGGAAGACCCATTTGCGACCAAGCTTTAACTTCCTGACTGATGTCTTGATGTTGCTTCAATATATCCACATAATTTTCCTTCCTCATCATGCCATTTATTTTGTGAAGTGCACCAGTCCCTCCTGCAGCAAAGCACCCCCACAACGTGATGCTGCCACCCCCATGCTTCATGGTTGGGATGGTGTTCTCCGGCTTGCAAGCCTCACCCGTTTTCCTCCAAACATAACGATGGTCATTATGGCCAAACAGTTCTATTTTTGTTTCATCAGACCAGAGGACATTGCTCCAAAAAGTATGATCTTTGTCCCCATGTGCAGTTGGAAACCGTAGTCTGAAGCAGTGGCTTCTTCCTTGCTGAGCGGCCTTTCAGGTGTGCACCAGTTTCCTCCAGCATCTCCACAAGGTCCGTTGCTGTTGTTCTGGGATTGATTTGCACTTTTCGCACCAAAGTACGTTCATCTCTAGGAGACAGAATGGGTCTTCTTCCTGAGCGGTATGACGGCTGTGTGGTCCCATGATACTTTATACTTGCGTACTATTGTTTGTACAGATGAACGTGGTACCTTCAGGCGTTTGGAAATTGCTCCCAAGGATGAACCAGACTTGTGGAGGTCTACAATTTTTTTTCTGAGGTCTTGGCTGATTTCTTTAGATTTTCCCATGATGTCAAGCAAAGAGGCACTGAGTTTGAAGGTAGGCCTTGAAATACATCCACAGATACACCTCCAATTGACTCAAATTATGTCAATTAGCCTATCAGAAGCTTTTAAAGCCATGACATAATTTTCCAAGCTGTTTAATGGCACAGTCAACTTAGTGTATGTAAACTTCTGACCCACTGGAATTGTGATACAGTGAATTATAAGTGAAACAATCTGTCGGTAAACAATTGTTGGAAAAGTTACTTGTGTCATGCACAAAGTAGATGTCCTAACCGACTTGCCAAAACTATAGTTTGTTAACAAGAAATTTGTGGAGTGGTTGAAAAACGAGTTTTAATGACTCCAACCTAAGTTTATGTAAACTTCCGACTTCAACTGTATATTGAAACCTGAAGGAGAGTGGCAGGCCCCCTTTACTTTTAGGTTAATACATTGTCCATAGAGCAGGCTGGCTTTCAACAGGGAGTGTATATGATATGAATCACTTAGCTCCAGAGACAATTCTCGCTGCATCATCGCAATGGGACTGTAGCCATCACCACATCAAACCAACCATACCTTCTGTGCTAATATAGGACTCCCTGTTCCCCAGAAAACATCCAGTGTGTTTGAGGGAATCAGTTTTGAGCAAAGAAAGGAGCTGAATCGCTAATCTAGATCCAATAATAGTTGTTTGGGCTGCAATCCTCTACAGCTTGTGTTTCTTTCCCTCTCACATTGACAGTAAAATGCTAGTGCAATTAAGGCTGTTGAAACATTTACATAATATTATGTCTATATTAAAAACCTGGAGTTATTGGACTCTCTCACTCCCCCTCATTCCCTTGGAACAACATTAAAAATGGATAAAGTTTATAAATAATTAACGGTTTTGGAAATTGCACTTGGATTGATTGTGTGCAGCTGTGAAATGTTACGTGAGTTAGAAAAGGTATTTTAGTGAAATTGGTTTCCTTAATGAGCTCCTAACAGTTTAAAAAGATTCATTTGGAATTAATCTTTTTAAACAAGATTATCTCTTCTCAGCCTGCGGCATGATGGGATTATTGTAGTAGAACTGCTAGTTTCCTCACAATGATGAACATAGATAAGCATACTTATTTTAGAATGGGTAGATTTCAACCCATAACATTTCCAATCGACTGTATTGATGGATGGGTTTTGGCACATGGTCTGGCCAAAACTGTCAGTTTTACTAAAGAAAGATAAACTTATGTAGGACATTTAAACAAACGTTTTTCAACAATAAGATAACTAGCAGAAACAACAGGCCTACCTATTGGGGACAGGGAAAATCCATCCATATAGGCTCATTATGAAGGACTAAAGGTCGTAGCAGTTCAGTAGAGTGTCTGAACCTTTGGTAGTAGCCTTTTTACATGCATGACTACAATAGTAATTTCAAAATTGCTGCAGCTAATAGAACAGACAAATGTACCATCACCCCCATAATGGTGAACCTCACAAAAGGTCCCACCTGTCACATATTATTTTGCTTGCGATAATCTACCATAACCCCTATGACCGATATTACATAATTGAGCAGGCATTGTGCAGGCTCAATATTTTGGGGGCTTTACTTGACATCCCTCCGTGGCTTCCGCAGACTGTCCGTCCCCAATGGCACCCTATTCCCTATATAGTGCAATACTTTTGAGCAGGGTAGCAGTGCACTAGGGTGCCATTTAAGACACAGCCAGTGTACAGATGTAAGATCTTAATTTGAGCCAATTTGCTACAGCAGGAAAATAACAGGAATTATGAATTATTAATGGCCGTTTTTGTAGGGGCTGATACATTTTTCGTTAGGGAAAATCAAGTCTGAATTTTCAAAGTGGAAATGACAAACTTTAGAAGCCTTTTTAAACATAAATATACTACAAGTTATGTGAGGAGACATTTTCAGCCTGAACAAGGAACAAAAAAACAGGGGAGTGAAAAGTGCATTTGGGTACTGAAGTGAGCAGAATGAGAATCATCCCCTCCCACACGATTAGCTGTCACGTTCGATCCCGTTCCTCCCTGGTAAAAAAAGGGTTTTTAAAATGGGAGAACTTCCTTGTAACCCCACAATAACCCCATCCCGTTTGGGTTGTGTCCCCCACCAGAGGGAAACCCTCTGGTGATATGTGACGCATCCACCAGCTAGCTTCCTGTTATGGTTCCTTGTACATTCATTTAAACAGTGCCATGGGCCACATACTGAATACTTGTTGACAGTTCTGTAAGTTGCTTTGGATAAAAGTGTCTGCTACTGTGAATGCCTTATCATTTCAACGGCCCATAAGAGGCCCAACTCTAAAACATTCCCTGTACAATATGTCCTCCCTCCATCTTTTACCTCCCCTGTTTATCACAAGTCCCAGTCTTGGGAAAGAGGGCACTTGACAATCACTGAGAGGCAACGCAGTAAACAGAAGCATAAAATACTCCATATATGAAAGATGGATCAGAAAAAGACTTCAGAGGCCCTGTATCGGTAGAAAGAAGGGGATATATACCGTGCCACGTACCAATCGAGGCAGCAGTATAAACTTTTATTTTCCTAAAGCGGTTAGGTTTTATTGGAGAAGCGATGGAGGCAAGACTTATGCTGTTATTCAGACTCAGCGGATTGCACTTCCAAGAAAACGTGATACGATAGCAGGAGACGAGAGAGAAGAGAGGGATTGAGTGAAGGAGAAGAAGAAGAGGGGGATCAATGAAGAAAGAGGTGCATTACCATCAGGTGTTAATTAGGAGTTAATAGACCCAGAGTAACCCACGGGTCTTGTCTTTTTCTCAGTATGGGCAAACTGCACTACAGGGGAGAGATGGAGAAGGAAAACAGAATTGATGAGGCTGAGGAGAATCGATTTGTTGCCTAGTGAGAGACCTATGAGGAAGAGAGACAAAGCCCTTTGAACAATTCGGCAAAGCTATACTATCATCCCCGTGAGCTGCATTAGCATTTACTGTTTTATTAACTGTCTCTTTAACAGCTTTCTCAGAGATATCCCACTGCACATTTCGGCAAAATTGTCCCAGCCACATAGGCCTATCACCAAAGACTTCACCTTCTCCCGAGATACAGTGTTTCTCATTCAGAATATTGCAGTCATTTTTAGAAGGTACAGTAGTTATACTGGAAGGTAAAGTTAGGAGTACACACTAGAAACGGAGGTCACAGTCACGGTTGTCGTCAAAGAGCAGAACTAGTGTTTGCTACTGCGTCAGTAACTCCACCACTAAACAGACGCTCCGGGTTGGTTTATTGTTAACATCAGTGGGAAAGAAACGTGTCTAAAGTCTGGGACTGACCGGACCTCTATGCTCCAGGGAAGCAGAACTGTTGCTTGATGTCACTCTGTGGTGCACATACTAAATAATGCAGGCTGTTATAACAGCGAATTCATCCACTCTCCCCCTAGGGGATGATGACGTAACAATGCTCTGCTAACCGCTAGACTTCTATCTCTTTGTGCCTTTCGCTCAGCGCACACACACACACAAACACAAACACAAACACACACACACACACACACACACACACACACACACACACACACACACACACACACACACACACACACACACACACACACACAGCACTTCAATATAGAAAATCACACACTTCCCACTGTCACACACTGGTAGAAACAATGTGGAATAGACGTTGCATTGACGTCTGTGCCCAGTGGGTTGTGTGTCTGAAGAGTTAGCTTCCTCTAATCTTGCGACGTTGTAAAGTTACCCAGCCATCCCTAGTCTTTCATTTCTTCTTCTGTCCGTCTTTGGGCTTTTGTTTTCTTCTTCTCTCCATCTTTGTGATTTTGTTTTCTTCTTTTCTCCATCTCTATCTTTTCTGTGCTCAACATGCTTGGCTCCTCCTGCTGGTGTTCTTCTACTGATTGAAAGAGACATTTCTGTAAAAAATACAACAGCAGGGTACCTCAGTGTGTGTTATGATAGTCAGGAACACAGTACAGTACAGTAGGAGATATAATCAAAGATAGAGATGTCATTAGAAAATCCACAGAATGTTAACATATTAACCATAGTAGTTACACATCATCCAAGGTGACCGATAGTTATGTCACTAACCAGTGATACCTTCTCAGCCTCCATCCTATTTCCTATCTCTAGTCCACTGTACCGTCTCCAGTCGGGGCAGGGAGGGGTTCCATTTTTAAAGTGCTGTAGTAGACAGATGGGTCAGGAAGGGTCTCTCTCTCTAGTTTACTGTACCATCTCCGGTCGGGGTAAGAAGGTGTTCTCTCTCTAGTTTACTGTACCATCTCCGGTCGGGGCAAGAAGGTGTTCTCTCTCTAGTTTACTGTACCATCTCCGGTCGGGGCAAGAAGGGGTTCTCTCTCTAGTTTACTGTACCGTCTCCGGTCGGGGCAAGAAGGTGTTCTCTCTCTAGTTTACTGTATTGTCTCCAGTCGGGGTAAGAAGGGGTTCTCTCTCTAGTTTACTGTACCATCTCCAGTCGGGGTAAGAAGGGGTTCTCTCTCTAGTTTACTGTACCGTCTCCAGTCGGGGCAAGAAGGTGTTCTCTCTCTAGTTTACTGTATTGTCTCCAGTCGGGGTAAGAAGGGGTTCTCTCTCTAGTTTACTGTACCGTCTCCAGTCGGGGCAAGAAGGTGTTCTCTCTCTAGTTTACTGTACCGTCTCCAGTCGGGGCAAGAAGGTGTTCTCTCTCTAGTTTACTGTACCGTCTCCAGTCGGGGCAAGAAGGTGTTCTCTCTCTAGTTTACTGTACCATCTCCGGTTGGGGCAAGAAGGGGTTCTCTCTCTAGTTTACTGTACCGTCTACAGTCAGAGCAGGGAGGGGTTCCATTTAAAGTGCTGTAGTAGACAGACGGGGCCATGTGAGGATAGGAAACCCTGCCTGTTTTTTAAACGTGTGCTCTTACAGCACGCAGGAAGCTTGAATGATGCAGGGTTTTCAGGCAGCATGATGCTATCCCCACTCTCCTCCTGCTGTCATAGAGAAGGGGTGTTTGCGAATACCAGTGTAGCTACATGCTAGTTACAGACTATTATTATGCTGGTATACAAACACGCTAGCGGTCCACCTACAACAACATCCGGTGAAATTGCAGAGCACCAAATTCAAAATACAAAAATCGTAATATTAAACATGAAAATACAAGTGTTATACATCATTCAAAAGCTTAGAATCTTGGTAATCAATCTGCGTTGTCCTATTTACAATAGGCTTTACGGTGAAAGCATAGCATTCGATTGTCTGAGAACAGCGCCCCACTTCAACATATTTTTCAAACCAGCACAGGCGTCACAAAATTCAAAAATAGCGATAAAATAAATCACTTACCTTTGAAGGGTCCCAGCTACACAATGAATGGTCGTTTTGTTCGATAATGTCTGTTTAGTCAGGAATCCACTTGTTCAACACGCAGACAAAGGAATCCAAAAAGTTTGTGGTAAAGTTCGTCCAAACAAGTCAAACTACGTTTCTAATTAATCCTCACGTACTCTAATATCTAAATAAACGATCATATTTAAGACGGAGAATAGTATGTTCAATAGGGAAGAAAAATAAATAAGAGCGCGCACCTCATTCACGCGCGCCAAAAGACTACTGTCCTAATGAGGCACACCTTGGATAAACTCCAATTACTTGTTCATTTTTCTAAAAACAAGCCTGTAACCTTGTATAAAGACTGTTGACATCTAGTGGAAGCCATAGGTACTGCAATCTGGGAGGTATTTTATTGTATATTAAAAAGGCTGTCATTGGAAAGGCCTTTGACCTCCAAAAAAAAGAAATTCCGGATGGATTCTCCTCAGGTTTTTGCCTGCCATATCAGTTCTGTTATACTCACAGACATTATTTTAACAGTTGTAGAAACTTCAGAGTGTTTTCTATCCAATGCTACCATGGTTATATGCATATCCTAGCTTCTGGGTCTGAGTAACAGGCAGTTTACTTTGGGCATGTCAGACAAGCGGAAATTCAGGATACTTGCCCCCAAGCCCTAAGGATTTGTTGATGTTATATTTGCTATTTTATTTGTTTTATATATACAGTTGAAGTCGTAAGTTTACATACACTTAGGTTGGAGTCATTAAAATGTGTTTTTCAACCACTCCACAAATTTCTTGTTAACAAACTATAGTTTTGGCAAGTCGGTTAGGACATCTACTTTGTGCATGACACAAGTAACTTTTCCAACAATTGTTTACAGACAGATTATTTCACTTATAATTCACTGTATCACAATTCCAGGGGGTCAGAAGTTTACATACACTAAGTTGACTGTGCCTTTAAACAGCTTGGAAAATTCCAGAAAATTATGTCATGGCTTTAGAAGCTTCTGATTGACATAATTTGAGTCAATTGGAGGTGTACCTGTGGATGTATTTCAAGGCCTACCTTCAAACTCAGTGCCTCTTTGCTTGACATCATGGGAAAATCTAAAGAAATAAGCCAAGACCTCAGGAAAGAAAAGTATTGTTCATCCTTGGGAGCAATTTTCAAACGCCTGAAGGTACCACGTTCATCTGTACAAACAATAGTACGCAAGTATAAACACCATGGGACCACGCAGCTGTCATACCGCTCAGGAAGGAGATGCGTTCTGTCTCCTAGAGATTAACGTACTTTGGTGCGAAAAGTGCAAATAAATCCCAGAACAACAGCAAAGGACCTTGTGAAGATGCTGGAGGAAACAGGTACAAAAGTATCTATATCCACAGTAAAATCAAGTCCTATATCGACATAACCTGAAAGGCCGCTCAGCAAGGATGAAGCCACTGCTCCAAAACCGCCATAAAAAAAGCCAGACTACGGTTTGCAACTGCACATGGGGACAAAGATCGTACATTTTGGAGATATGTCCTCTGGTCTGATGAAACAAAAATAGAACTGTTTGGCCATAATGACCATCGTTATGTTTGGAGGAAAAAGGTGGAGGCTTGCAAGCCAAAGAACACCATCCCAACCGTGAAGCACAGGGGTGGCAGCGTCATGTAGTGGGGGTGCTTTGCTGCAGGAGGGACTGGTGTACTTCACAAAATAGATGGCATCATGAGGGAGGAAAATTATGTGGATATATTGAAGCAACATCTCAAGACATCAGTCAGGAAGTTAAAGCTTGGTCGCAAATGGGTCTTCCAAATGGACAATGACCCCAAGCATTCTTCCAAAGTCGTGGCAAAATGGCTTAAGGACAACAAAGTCAAGGTATTGGAGTGGCTATCGCAAAGCCCTGACCTTAAACCCATAGAAAATGTGTGGGCAGAACTGAAAAAAACATGTGCGAGCAAGATGCGTAATCTAAGCAACTTTGACCGTGGTATGATTGTTGGTGCCACACATTGTGGTTCCAGCATCTCAGAAACCGCTGCCCTCCTGGTATTTTTACGCACTAGAGTCTCTAGAGTTTACAGAGAATGGTGCGATCAACAAAACACATTCAGTGAGCGGCAGTTCTGTGGGCAAAAAACCCTTGTTAATGAGAGAGGTCAGAGGAGAATGTCCAGACTCATTCAAGCTAACAGGAAGGCCACAAATGCTCAAATAACAACCGTTTAAAACAGTGGTGTACAGAAGGGCATCTCTTAACGTACAACACCGTGAGTAATTCAGGCTGTTGCGGAGGAAAAAGGGGCTCCTACCCAGTACTAGATAGGTGTACCTAATAAAGTGGCCAGTGAGTGTACAATAATGTCAAATCTGAAAACATGGTTTGGAAAAGTGGTACATGGGACCTTAGAAACAGTGTCTGATAAAGAATGATGATGAAATATTACATCCATAGATAATGTAGTCCAATTGGTTCATGTTCCACGGTATTTGGTGTCAATGGATCTCGTTATCCTGAAACTTTCATTATCTAAATATGGAATATTGTTTGTCAGTTTCCATAAAACAATGCATTAAGAGTAATGCAACAGTTACTTATCATGTTGAGCAGTTGTATCAATTGATAGTTAGATCGTTGTAATGAAATGAATAGACCGTCATCTCAGACATAATGTGTGAATTGCATTTTGAAATGGTGATACTTTGATGTTAAGTTGTGTAATGTTGATCAGGTGATTTTAGTTCAATGAACAAGTTATCTTAGCTTGATGTGTATTGTATCCAAGCAATTGAAAAATGTGCATTTTGATCATCGGTTGTGAGTTTTGTGTCTAGAGTTTTGAAAAATGACATCAAGGTTCTGAAATTAGTGCCAAAGTGATTGTAAAAAACGGTAGTATGCAGACTGAGCTGGTTCCCTCCATATTAGCATTGCCTATGATGGCTGATCATTGCCCTCTACGCTTCTTCAACTTAAACTTGGTTGTAATCTGTCGACGTGATGGATTACTATCAACAGGGTGACATTTTGGAAATGTTAATTGCACTTCCGTACTTAGCCTTTTCATATAGCCGCCGTATTGATTTGAACGTCTATTAGGCTTGACTGCGGTCGTGTGTGTTTGTGTGTCTACGTGAGTGTGTGTGTATATGTGTGCGTGTGTGTCTGTACGTGAGTGTGTTTTTGTATGTGTGTGTACGTGAGTGTGTGTGTGTATATGTGTGTGTTTGTGTGTGTGTGCGTGAGTGTGTGTGTATGTGTGTATGTGTGTACGTGAGTGTGTGTATGTGTGTGTGTACGTGAGTGTGTGTGTGTATGCGTGTGCATGTTTGTTCTCTATTTCTTCTTACAAAATGTGTAGATTTCAAATGAATTTTGACTAAGACACAGTAAACCCAGAAAATCACACTGCAGACTGCCTTAACCCATCTTGACAAGAGGAATACCTTTGTAAGAATGCTGTTCATCGTCTACAGCTCAGCATTTAACACCATAGTACCCTCCAAGCTCATCTATGGGAGAGTAGTGGAGAAGGTGGAAAGTTTTAAGTTCCTCGGCGTACACATCACGGACAAACTTAAATGGCCCACCCACACAGACAGCGTGGTGAAGAAGGCGCAACAGCGCCTCTTCAACCTCAGGAGGCTTAAGAAATTTGGCTTGTCACCAAAAACACTCACAAACTTCTACATATGCACAATCGAGAGCATCCTGTCGGGCTGTATCACCGCCTGGTACGGCAACTGCTCCGCCCACAACCGTAAGGCCCTCCAGAGGGTAGTGAGGACTGCACAACACATCACCGGGGGTAAACTACCTGCCCTCCAGGACACCTACACCACCTGGTGTCACAGGAAGGCCAAAAAGATCATCAAGGACAACAACCACCCGAGCCACTGCCTGTTCACCCCGCTATCATCCAGAAGGCGAGGTCAGTACAGGTGCATCAAAGCTGGGACCGAGAGATTGAAAAATAGCTTCTATCTCAAGGCCATCAGACTGTTAAACAGCCATCACTAACATTGAGTGGCTGCTGCCAACATACTGACTTAAATCTCTAGCCACTTTAAATAATAGGAATTGGATGTAACAAATGTATCACTAGCCACTTTAAACGATGCCATTTATACTGTATAATGTTTACATATCCTACATTACTCATCTCATATGTATATACTGTACTCCATACTATCTACTGCATCTTGCCTACGCCGGTCAGCCATCGCTCATCCATATATTAATATGTACATACTCGTACTCATTCCTTTACTCTTGTGTGTATAAGGTAGTTGTTGTGAATTTGTTAGATTTCTTGTTAGATACTACTGCATGGTCGGAACTAGAAGCACAAGCATTTCGCTACACTCGCATTAACATCTGCTAACCATGTGTATGTGACAAATAACATTTTATTTGATTTGAAATCCTTCAGGCACTTCCAGGCACTTCCATTTCACTTACTGGTGCATATCGTTGCTCAAGACAGGTAACATTGTTTTTCTTTCTGGTTGTTCTATTGCCCTCTGGCATTGTTTTGGCCTTTTTAAGTCACAGCTTCTCAAACATTCCCTATGATGTCCTGCACTGCAGGATTTAACCTGACAGCCCAGCGTGTGATCTCTCAAATTACCACAAAAAACCCTCCATTCTCCTCAGTGAGAAACCAGCCTAGATAAACCAGGCAAGATTAAAATACTTTGCCTTCTCTGCAGTGAAAAAAGAAACAGGCTAGAGATAACTTTCAAACTTTATTCACCACGTGCACAGGACAAAACAGTACAGTGACATTCTTACTTTGAGAGGTCTTTACAAACAATGCAGTGATAGTAATAGAAAGTATATTTTTTTAAATAAAATAAGAGTAAAAAACCACACAAGAACTACAAAGAGAATCCAAGTACTGTACAGTGGCTTGCAAAAGTATTCAACCCCCTTGGCATTTTTCCTCTTTTGTTGCCTTACATCCTTGAATTGTAATGGTGTCACGATCGTCGACAGAATTGGACCAAGGCGCAGCGTGCAGGGTTGAGTGAAACATATTTATTTAAATGCAACTCACCAAAACAAAAGAAAGAACACAACGACCGTAACGCAGGTATGGCACACACAGGTGTACACACAACTACAAACCTAAGTATATAATATCCCACAACACAGGTGGGGGACTGAACAACCTAAATAGGATTCCCAATTAGAGACAACGACTAACAGCTGCCTCTAATTGGGAACCCAAACCAAACCAACATAGAACCAAAACACACCCCTGATCACGTCCTGACCAAAACCACCATAGAGCAGCCAAAAGGGCTATCTATGCCCAGGATGTCACAGTACCCCCCTCCCCCCAAAGCCGCGGACTCCGACCGCGACCAAAAGTCACTGGGGGTCTCTCGGTGAGTCCTCGCCTTTGGCGGCAGGGTGCAGGGCCGCATCGCCCGAGAAGACGCACTGGAGGCCCCGGTACGTGGAGCAAGAACAGTACGTACCAGGCTGGGACGACATCTTAGAGGCCTGGTGTGTGAAGAAGGAACATTACGTGCCAGGCTGGGACGACACCCTAGCGGCCTGGTACCTGAAGCAGGAACAGTCCGTGCCGGTCTCTTGATGCGCACAGGAGGCCTGATGCGAGGAGCAGGGACAGGACGTGCCGGGCTCTCGATGCGCACAGGGGACCTGATGCGTGGAGCAGGGACAGGACGTGCCAGGCTCTCGATGCGCACAGGAGACCTGATGAGTGGAGCTGGAACAGGCCGTGCCGGGCTCTGAAGACGCACAGGGAGCCTGGTACGTGGAGCAGGAACAGGTCGTGCCGGGCTCTGAAGACGCGCAGGGAGCCTGGTGCGTGGAGCAGGGACAGGCCGTGCCAGGCTCTGAATGCGCACAGGGGACCTGATGTGTGGAGCAGGGACAGGCCGTGCCGGGCTCTGAAGGCGCACAGGGGACCTGGTGCGTGGAGCGGGAACAGGACGTGCTGAGCTCACGATGCGCACAGGAAGCCTGGTGTGTGGAGCAGGGACAGGACGTGCTGGGCTCACGATGCGCACAGGGGGGCCTGGTGCGTAGAGCAGGGACAAGACGTACTGGGCTCGCGATGCGCACAGGGGGCCTGGTGCGCGGAGCAGGAACAGTCCGTACCGGTCTCTGAACGAGCACTGGAGACACCGTGCGCTTCACTACATGACCCGGTGCCTGACCAGTGCCACGCTCACTCTGGTAAGCACGGGGAGTTGGCTCAGGTCTCCAACCTGACTCAGCCAACCTCCCAGTGTGCCCCCCTCGGGCTTCCCTCGCCAGCCGTGTTCCCTCGTACTTCTTCCGCTCAGCCATCGCTAACACCACACCTTCCCTGGGACGGCGATACTCCCCAGCCTTCCTCCAGGGTCCTTCTCCAGCCATGATTTCCTCCCAGGTCCAGAACTCCCGGTTATCTCGTTGCTTGGTCCTTGTCTGGTGGGATATTCTGTCACGATCGTTGACAGAATTGGACCAAGGCGCAGCGTGCAGGGTTGAGTGAAACATATTTATTTAAATGCAACTCACCAAAACAAAAGAAAGAAAGAACACAACGACTGTAACACAGGTATGGCGCGCGCACACACAGGTGCACACACAACTACAAACCTAAGTATATAATATCCCACAACACAGGTGGGGGACTGAACAACCTAAATAGGATTCCCAATTAGAGACAACGACTAACAGCTGCCTCTAATTGGGAACCCAAACCAAACCAACATAGAAAAACAACATAGAACCAAAACACACCCCTGATCACGTCCTGACCAAAACCACCATAGAGCAGCCAAAAGGGCTATCTATGGCCAGGACGTGACAAATGGATTTTTTGGGGTGTTGTATCATTTGATTTACACAACATGCCTACCACTTTGAAGATACAAAATATTTTTTTTTGTGAAACAAACAAGAAGTAAGACAAAAAAACTGAAAACTTGCATAACGTGCATAACTATTCACCCCCCCAAAGTCAATACTTTGTAGAGCCACCTTTTGCAGCAATTACAACTGCAAGTCTCTTGGGGTATGTCTCTATAAGCTTGGCACATATAGCCACTGATTTTTGCCCATTCTTCAAGGCAAAACTGCTCCAGGTCCTTCAAGTTGGATGGGTTCCACTGGTGTACAGCAATCTTTAAGTCATACCACAGATTCTCAATTGGATTGAGGTCTGGGCTTTGACTAGGCCATTCCAAGACATTTAAATGTTTCCCCTTAAACCACTCGAGTGTTTAAGTATGCTTAGGGTCATTGTCCTAATGGAAGGTGAACCTCCATCCCAATCTCAAATCTCTGGAAGACTGAAACAGGTTTCCCTCAAGAATTTCCCTGTATTTAGCGCCATCCATCATTCCTTCAATTCTGACCAGTTTCCCAGTCCCTGCCGATGAAAAATGAGAGATGTTGGGTTTGCACCAGACATAGCGTTTTCCTGGATGGCCAAAAAGCTACATTTTTGTCTCATCTGACCAGAGTACCTCCTTCCATATGTTTGGGGAGTCTCCCACATGCCTTTTGGCAAACACCAAACGTGTTTGATAATTTTTTTCTGGCCACTCTTCCGTAAAGCCCTCTTCCAACAGTTCAATCTCTGCTGTGGAGCTTTGCAGCTCCTTCAGGGTTATCTTTGGTCTCTTTGTTGTCTCTCTGATTAATTCCCCGCTTGCCTGGTCCATGAGTTTTGGTGGGTGGCCCACTCTTGGCAGGTTTGTTGTGGTGCTGTATTCTTTCCATTTTTTTTATAATAGATTTAATGGTGCTCTGTGGGATGTTCAAAGTTTTTGATATTTTTTTATAACCCAACCCTGATCTGTACTTCTCTACAACTTTGTCCCTGACCTGTTTGGAGAGCTCCTTGGTCTTCATGGTGCCGCTTGCTTGGTGGTGTTGCAGACTCTGGGGCCTTTCAGAACAGGTGTATATATACTGAGATCATGTGACAGATCATGTGACACTTAGATTGCACACAGGAGGACTTTATTTAACTAATTATGTGACTTCTGAAGGTAATTGGTTGTACCAGATCTTATTTAGGGACGTCATAGCAAAGGGGGTGAATACATATGCACACACCACTTTTTCGTTTTTCATTATTTAAATTTTTTGGAAACAAGTACTGTATTTCATTTCACTTCACCAATTTGGACTATTTTGTGTATGTCCATTACATGAAATCCGAATAAAACTCAATTTAAATTACAGGTTGTAATGCAACAAAATAGGAAAAACAAGGGAGATGAATACCTTTGCAAGGCACTGTATATACCGGTCATTGCCAGTACCTTATTCAATGTGCAGTGACTGGTAGTAGGATATACATGTAAACAGGGCTAAAAAGGGTCTGGTAGTAGGAATATATAAATACTTGTACTATATGCACACATGTAAACAGGAGTAATAGTGACCATTAGCAGGATAAATAGATGGCACTGGTAATCAATAGACAGCAGCATAATGGAGTAGCACATCTAATCAATAATAATTTTGCAGCAGCGTAGGTGTCTGAGTGGGTTTAGACCTGTGGATGGGCATAGAGTCAGTGTGGATAGTCTGTGAGAGACGGAGAGCAGTAGTTGTTAGCCATTTAACAGTCTTATGGCCAGGGGATAGAAGCAGTTTAGGAGTCTGTTTTCCTGAGCCTTGATTCACCGATACCGCCGGATGGGAACATGGAGAGCAGTCCATGTCAAGGGTGGTTGAAGTCTTTGGAAATGTTTCGGCCTTTCTCAAACACCGCCTGGCATGTGCGTCCTGGATGGCTGGGAGCTCGCTCCCAGTGATGCGCTGGGCCGTCTGCACCACCCTCTGTGAGGCCTTCTGGTTGAGGGCGGTGCAGTTTCAATACCAGACGGTGATACAACCAGTCAGGATGCTCTGAATGGTGCAGCTGTAAAAGTTCCTGAGAGTCAGAGGGGTCATGCCAAGTCATTTCAGCCTCCTGAGGGAGAAGAGGCTTTGCCGTGCCTTCTTCACGACTGTTCTGGTGTGACAATGTTAAGTCCTCAGTGATGTGGACACTCAGGAACTTGAAGCTCTTGACCCCGCTCCGCTGCGGCCCCATAGATGTGGATGGGGGTGTGCATCCCTCTGGTTTCCTGTAGTCCACAATCAGCTCCTTTGTCTTACTGATGATTGTGAATACATTTAGATACAGAATGAACCTTTGGGTCCTAGAATGATAACACATGACGCTTGAAAGTGATAGGAAATCATTTATTGAATCAATGCACAAATAGCAGTTAGGTTTAGTTTATTTATACAAAGGATTGCTGTCTAAGGTGCTGGCTGAGTGGACATAGAACGTAATCCAATATCTATATGAGTGTGTATGGCTCAGTTGGTAGAGCATGGCCAATCATACGTAAAATGTATGCATGCGTGACAATATGTCACTTTGGTTAAAGGTGTCTGCTAAATGGCATACATTACTATAGTGAGGCTGATCTATGTAGATTAAGCCTAATCTAGCTGTGACCCAATGGACATTTCCATATCAGTGACCTTATATCCTGCATCACCAGTTGTCTACATTAATGATTGCATGATTGAGGGTATCACTTTATATCCATTAGTTTAACCCTTAAACTCTTCTATTATGACTTTGCCTTCCAGGACAACCTGTTTACCTCCTCCTAGTTTACTGGGCAGATTTGGCATTCATTCAGCTAGCTATGTTAATCGGACCAATACACACTAAGTGCTTTGCCAAACAAGAACACAATATAAATGTGACATCCTCTTAAGTAAAGTACCCTATAACTGAATGTCTTTAACTATTACACTGCTAGACAAATGTGCTTTTTCCCTGTTTTGTTCCTGAACTTTCCCTTGTGCATCAATACCTCTATTTCCAGAATCAGTTATGAAATCCAACAATGTAATTACTTTTGAAACACAACTGCCCATATAACCGTTACATGAAACCCAGAAATACCCAGAAATAACCATAAATATGCCTCTTTGGTCCCTGGACCTTTCCCTGTGTCTCAATACCTGTGAAGAAGAAGACATTGTTTCGCCACACGACTGACTCTAACGAGGCAGGTAGGATGTTACATCATAGCTGCTTCCTCATGTTTGGCTGACCTTCCGAGGCAGTGAAGTTAAACACACTGCATCTATTAGCTTTCTGTTTATATTTCTTTGTTTTCCTCTCTTTGTTTTGAGTCACTCCCGGTTCCCTGGGGGTAAGGGAGAAACTGTCAACTCGGAGAGTCAGCACACTTCTCCTCCTCCTCGCCACCCACAGATGTGCCTCCTCCTGGATAGACGCTCATTCAACATGGAAAAGCACAGCGGGGAGTCTCCCTGTGCGCCGGGCGGAAATACTGTACACGCACACAGTCCCTTTTCTACATAGTCGTGCTGAGGCCCTCCTGCTCTCTCCTGGGTCACGCATGTTACAGTGCAGGATAAGGTGGCGTGTTTTACAGTATGTAAATATGTTCTCTCTGCTCTCTCCCCTTCCAGAGACAAAATGATTAACATTTTCATTAAAATACCTTGAGCTGATCACAGGCGTGGAAGTAATACTGACCTTGTCAACTTTGGGGGCTGATTTGATGAACGGATTCGAGGGCTTTGCACTAATGTTTCTTGCCAGTTTAACCCATAAATGTGTACATTCACTGACATTTTACTTTGCTGCGTTGTTTTGCCTATAGGAATACACTGTAGCTAGCTGAGTGCAGCTTTCACTGACAGAAGAACACTGTGTGACATTAAGGCTAATTGTGTTTGACTGCATAAACTTGTAAATAGAAATGGATGACAAGGGTCATCCTTGTCGAGTCCCTCCCTGTCAATCATAAAGCTAGCGTTGTCTTCTGCTGGATCTCTGTCTCAAGTCTGTTTCTGCTGACCACTAAGTGGTGTGTCAGCTTCTCAAAACTATTTTGGTCACCAGCAGGTTTTAAAATGAGAACTGATGCTCTGTCAGTGTCAACTGAGCAACATTGTCTTACAATGCCTTATAACATAGTTGTAGAAAGGTAATAAGCCTAGCTTAACATGTCGCAACTGTTAATGATCGCCCTGTTCCAGGACAACTTTTCTACAATGCAGGAAATGTAAAACGTGTTATGTATTTGAGGTTTAAAAAGGCTTCTGAAGTTTGTAATTTCCACTTAGAAATTTCAGACTTGATTTTCCATTACAAAAAATATATAAACCCCTACAAAAATGTCCATTAGTTATAATCCACATAATAATTCACATTTCTTGTTGCTGCAGGATTATTTTCTTGCTGTAGCAAGCTGGCTCAAATTATGATCCTACATCTGTATAGGAGACATGATGTAGATAGCTGTTATAGGATATAGTAAGTAATTTTGTCGAGCGACATGTATCCCGACAGTGTTAAGCAGTCATAGTATGTCTTAGCATCATCTCCCTGATATGACATTGTATTAAATTCATTATGACAGTACACAGCAGGTTAAGTACAACTATTAGAATACACTATCACATTAACAACTACATCTCCCATACTAATACATTATTACATTAACAACTACATCTCCTATACTAATACATTATCACATGAACAACTACATCTCCCATACTAATACATTATTGCATTTACAACTACATCTCCCATACTAATACATTATCACATTAACAACTGCATCTCCCATACTAATACATTATTACATTAACAACTACATCTCCCATACTAATACATTATTACATTAACAACTACATCTCCCATACTAATACATTATCACATTAACAACTACATCTCCCATACTAATACATTATTACATTAACAACTACATCTCCCATACTAATACATTATTACATTAACAACTACATCTCCTATACTAATACATTATCACATGAACAACTACATCTCCCATACTAATACATTATTACATTAACAACTACATCTCCCATACTAATACACTATCACATTAACAACTGCATCTCCCATACTAATACATTATTACATTAACAACTACATCTCCCATACTAATACATTATCACATTAACAACTACATCTCCCATACTAATACATTATTACATTAACAACTACATCTCCTATACTAATACATTATCACATTAACAACTGCATCTCCCATACTAATACACTATCACATTAACAACTACATCTCCCATACTAATACATCTATCACATTAACAACTACATATACCATACTAATACATTTCATGAAGTATTTAATTCAGTAAAATACAAAGTGAAATGTATTTAATTCAGTCAAATAGATGTTTAGAAAAAGAAAAGACTGATCCATATGACAGGGTTGTTCCAATTTGCCTTGAGGAATACAAGCAGGCATGTGTATTAAGATGGTGATTCCTCCAACAAACAAACAAACAAACAAACACAAAGCTTAAATGGTGCCTTCAGAAAGTATTCAGACCCCTTGACTTTATCCACATTTTGTTACATCACAGCCTTATTCTAAAATGTATTAAATCGTTTTTTCCCTCACAATCTACACACAATACCCCATAAAGACAAAGCAAAACAGGTTTTTAGAAATTACTGCAAATTTATTACAAATGAGAAATATCAGATTTACATAAGTATTCAGACGCTTTACTCAGTACTTTGTTGAAGCACCTTTGGCAGTGATTACAGCCTCATGTCTTCTTGGGTATGACGTTACATGCTTGGCACACCTGTATTTGGGGAGTTTTCCCATTCTTCTTTGCAGATCCTCTCAAGCTCTGTCAGGTTGGATGGGGAGCGTCGCTCCACAGCTATTTCCAGGTCTCTCCAGAGATGTTCGATCGGATTCAAGTCCGGGCTCTGGCTGGGCCACTCAAGGACAATCAGAGACCTGTCCTGAATACACTTCTGCTTTGTCTTGGCTGTGTACTTAGAGTTGTTGTCCTGTTGCAAGGTGAACCTTCGCCCCAGTCTGAGGTCCTGAGCGCTCTGGAGCAGGTTTTCATTAAGGATCTCTCTGTACTATACTCCGTACATTTTTCCCTCGATCTTGACTAGTCTCCCAGTCCATGCCGCTGAAAAACATGTCAGGTTTCCTCCAGACGTGACGCTTGCCATTCAGGCAAAATAGTTCAATCTTGGTTTCATCAGGGGCCTTTTGGCAAACTCCAAGCGGGCTGTCATGTGCCTTTTACTGAGGTGTGGCTTCCGTCTGGCCACTCTACCATAAAGGCCTGATTGGTGGAGTGCTGCAGAGTTGGTTGTCCTTCTGGAAGGTTCTCCCATCTCCACAGAGTAACTCTAGAGCTCTGTCAGAGTGACCATCGGGTTCTTGATCACCTCCCTGACCAAGGCCCTTCTCCTCCGATTGCTCAGTTTGGCCGGGTGGAAGAGTCTTGATGGTTTCAAATTTCTTCCATTTAAGAATGTTGGAGGTCACTGTGTCCTTGGAGACATTCAATGCTGCAGACATTTTTTGGTACCCTACCCCACATCTGTGCCTCGACACAATCCTGTCTCTGAGCTCTACGGACAATTCCTTTAACCTCAAAGCTTGGTTTTTGCTCTGACGTGCACTGTCAACTGTGAGACCTTCCATATCATGTCCAATCAATTGAATTTACCACAGGTGGATCAAATTGTAGAAGCATGCTGCAGACATTTTTTGGTACCCTACCCCACATCTGTGCCTCGACACAATCCTGTCTCTGAGCTCTACGGACAATTCTTTTAACCTCAAAGCTTGGTTTTTGCTCTGACGTGCACTGTCAACTGTGAGACCTTCCAAATCATGTCCAATCAATTGAATTTACCACAGGTCGATCAAATTGTAGAAGCATCTCAAGGATGATCAATGGAAACAGGATGCACCTAAAGGTCAATTTTGAGTCTCATAGCAAAGGGTCTGAATACGTATGTAAATAAGGTATTTCTGTTTTTTATAAATGTGCAAAAATGTATTTATTTCATCCATTTTATAATAAGTCTGTAACGTAACAAAATGTGGAAAAGTCAAGGGGTCGGAATACTTTCGGAAGGCACTGTATGTTTAATGCTGATGATGACCTCTTTCTCACATTTGCATGTCTGAATCGTGTTGTAGTAAGTATATGTTTAGCATGTTAATCACAGGGTGTGTGAGTGCTCTCCATGAAGTCAATGTGGGAGTCTACAGGGAATGGGCTCAGCTGTAAAGCTAATGTGTCTTGACTTGTGTTGTACATGTTCAGCATGTCAATCAGAGCTGTTATAAGATGTGTACTACTTTTGTATGGAAGGGTGGGGTACATTCGTAGACAGTTGGGTTCTGTGAAGCCTCTGTGTGCTTTTCCATAGGAAAAAGGCTCAGGTGTGAAGCTTAGGTGTGTCTTGACTATTGAGTTGTACATGTTTAGCATAATAGCTGTTATGAGATGTGTATAACTGAAGCCTCCACATGGTTGGCTACAGGGAATGGCTCAGGTGTGTGAGGTCTGTTGGGCCTATTCTTACAGTCAGTGGTAAGCTGGATTTAATTTTACTGTCTGAGTTCGAGTCGCTGGGGCGGTAACAAAGGTGACGGTGCATTCAGATATCCTGGTGTGTGTGTGTGTGTATATATGTGTGTCCTATCTTAGCTTCCAAGCACTGGTTCATTTCTTTTAATTAATAAACCAGTGATGCGTGCACATGCCGGTAAATGAGAGTTAGAGGGACGGAACCCCAACGTTACCACATTAATAACAAATCAGAGAAAGAGTTGTTGAACACACACACACACACACACACACATGCCCCAGGTCTTCCTCCTACATCCTAGGAGATTGCAACAACAACATGGTATTCTCCTGATGCAAAGCGAAGTGGAAAATATTACGAACATCATGCAAAACTTGATATATTAAAGACGACATGGCCGTGAGCTGATTTGTTAATAGGCTGTTAGGAGCTAATAAACAGTGTTTCAAATGGATTTATCAGTTAAACTGCTGGGGGGGGGGACAATGTTGTGAGGCCTTTTCCCCCGTTTGTTCTCAAGATTACATTACACAGCTTGCTCATAGATCAACCTTTATTAAATATCCTATGTTGACATACTATGCTACAATATGTTGAGTACAGTCGTCACAAATTAACCACATCTGTATCTGCCACTCAAAATGAATATGTCCTTTTAACCTCCTACAGTCGATTGACCGCGCCCTCGAACATCGAATTAGCATAATAATAATACAGAAACATAAAAACGTCAGTTTAAGCTAGAGATATCTGTCTCAATACATCGCATCCGCCGATGTCGCACTTCCGCATCTGTGGTAAAAGGTAACAGAGCTGGAGCGGTGTTTGTCAGACCATGAGAGATCTTGAAAATTCATCTGTAGCGTCCGAACGGTTTGGTCTACAAAGTATTATGACCCTTCTATGGAAAGATGGAGACTCTCACGGCCACACAAAATGAATATGTCCTTTTAAATCACTAACTCCCATTGCATACTGTTCTAAATCGCTAACTCCCATTGCATACTGTTTTAAATCACTAACTCCCATTGCATACTGTTTTAAATCACTAACTCCCATTAAATACTGTTTTAAATCACTAACTCCCATTGCATACTGTTTTCAATCATTAACTCCCATTGCATGCTATTTTAAATCACTAACTCCCATTAAATACTGTTTTAAATCACTAACTTCCATTGCATACTGTTTTAAATCACTAACTCCCATTGAATATTGTTTTAAATCACTAACTCCCATTGCATTCTGTTTTAAATCACTAACTCCCATTGCATACTGTTTTAAATCACTAACTCCCATTGCATACTGTTTTAAATCACTAACTCCCATTGCATACTGTTTTCAATCATTAACTCAATTGCATACTGTTTTAAATCACTAACTCCCATTGCATAATGTTTTAAATCACTAACTCACAATGCATACTGTTTCTTCTTCTCTTTCTTTGTTTTGCATTAAGATTTTATTTTCCTTAAGAGTCTATTGACGCACCCATGTGTCAATCTATGTAACAATAAAAAAATATCCCCCATCCGCTTATGTGGGCCTTCCGTATCTGCGGTGGAAGGTGGCTGAGGTACAGCATTGTTTGTTAGACCATGAGACATCCCGAAAATTGGTCTTCTCACGAATACGTCTGAAGCGTCCAAACGTTTTTGGCCTGCCATCTAACCTGACCCTACTGCGGAAGGGGAGACTCACAAACATGATGGTGTTCTCCGATGTTGTTCTTTGCTCGACGACCCCAACAAGTGTCACAAGATGTGTCTGAATGTAACCCATACAAATGGAGATAGTTTTGTCCAAACAAAAATAATAAGGGGTTAAATATGTGTAAAAACTATATCTATATTTCCTGAGCTTTCTTATATCCTAGGTTAACCTCTAAGCTAACATATGGAATTGTTTTAAGATGGTCATGCTATGGATCATTTAGCTATTTGATTTTGAATTTTAGGACCCCTTTAGGTATATAAAAACATATTTATATTGAATTTGGCTTTTACTATTATAGCCCATAGAAACACATTGAATAACACACAAGGTTTTGAAGTGTCTGTCCAATATGTAGGAGATATAAGAAACCTTAAGAAATATATTAGTTTTTTGGACACATACAGTATATCACAAAAGTGAGTACACCACTCACATTTTAGTAAATATTTGAGTATATATTTTCATGTGACAACACTGAAGAAAGGACACTTTGCTACAATGTAAAGTAGTGAGTGTACAGCTTGTTTAACAGTGTAAATTTGCTGTCCCCTCAAAATAACTCAATAACTCTAAACCGCTGGCAACAAAAGTGAGTACAACCCTAAGTGAAAATGTCCAAATTGGGCCCAATTAGCCATTTTCCCTTCCCGGTGTCATGTGACACGTTAGTGTTACAAGGTAACAGGTGTGAATGGGGAGCAGGTGTGTTAAATTTGGTGTCATCGCTCTCACACTTCCTCATACTGACTGGTCACTGGAAGTTCAGCATGGCACCTCATGGCAAAGAACTCTCTGAGGATCTGAAAAAAAGATTTGTTGTTCTACATAAAGATGGCCTGGGCTATAAGAAAATTGCCAAGACCCTGAAACTGAGCTGCAGCACGGTGGCCAAGATCATACAGCGGTTTAACTGGACAGGTTCCACTCAGAACAGGCCTCGCCATGGTCGACCAAAGAAGTTGAGTGCACGTGCTCAGCGTCATATCCAGAGGTTGTCTTTGGGAAATAGACAGAGGTTGAAGGGGTGGGGGGTCAGCCTGTCAGTGCTCAGACCATACGCCGTACACTGCATCAAGTTGGTCTGCATGGCTGTCGTCCCAGAAGGAAGCCTCTTCTAAAGATGATGCACAAGAAAGCCCGCAAACAGTTTGCTGAAGACAAGCAGACTAAGGACATGGATTACTGGAACCATGTCCTGTGGTCTGATGAGACCAAGATAAACTTATTTGGTTCAGATGGTGTCAAGCGTGTGTGACGGCAACCAGGTGAGGAGTACAAAGACAAGTGTGTCTTGCCTACAGTCAAGCATGGTGGTGGGAGTGCCATGGTCTGGGGCTACATAAGTGCTGCCGGCACTGGGGAGCTACAGTTCATTGAGGGAACCATGAATGCCAACATGTACTGTGACATACTGAAGCAGAGCATGATCCCCTCCCTTCGGAGACTGGGCCACAGGGCAGTATTCCAACATGATAACGACCCCAAACACACCTCCAAGACGACCACTGTCTTGCTAAAGAAGCTGAGGGTAAAGGTGATGGACTGGCCAAGCATGTCTCCAGACCTAAACCCTATTGAGCATCTGTGGGGCATCCTCAAACGGAAGCTAGAGGAGTGCAAGGTCTCTAACATCCACCAGCTCCGTGATGTTGTCATGGAGGAGTGGAAGAGGACTCCAGTGGCAACCTGTGAAGCTCTGGTGAACCAAGAGGGTTAAGGCAGTCCTGGAAAATGATGGTGGCCACACAAAATATTAACACTTTGGGCCCAATTTGGACATTTTCATTTAATGGTGTACTCACTTTTGTTGCCAGCGGTTTAGACATTAATGGCTGTGTGTTGAGTTATTTTGAGGGGACAGCAAATTTACACTGTTATACAAGCTGTACACTCACTACTTTACATTGTAGCAAAGTGTCATTTCTTCAGTGTTGTCACATGAAAAGATATACTCAAATATTTACAAAAATGTGAGGGGTGTACTCACTTTTGTGATATACTGTATTTAACCCCTTATTTATGTTGGCACAAAATTACCTCCATACTTCCATTCGTAGCGTATGCCCATGATATCTCTAGCTTAAACTGATGGATTTTGATGGGTATTTTATTACGTTACTTAGACTTATGCACGGGTGCGTCAATAACTCAGTGTCTTTTCCTTAAACAGTCTTTTCCTTAAACAGTGTCTTTCCTCTTCTATTTCCTGTGCTCTAGTCTCATCCTCACAGTTGTTAATGTATGGGTCTATTAACTGTTTACTAAGCACCCTTGTCGACAGACAGCACAATTATAGCCCCCCTCTCACTGCCAGTGCTTAGCGGTTACATCTCTGTAATGAGACATGCAATGCCACGCTGTTCTTCTTAATATCACGTCATGGAGGTGCACCACTGAGCCCTGATACCCAGAATGCACTAAAACTATCCTGTCGCATGGAATAAACTGTCTCCCCTCTCTCCCTCGCCACGGAAAGCAGAACCGTTGCTGAGCAGGGGAGAGGGGGTGAGAGGGTGGAGGAGTGGGTGGGGGGTTAATGGAGAGGTAAAGTGAAGCTGAGCACAGACAGAGGTCCCCCAACCCACAGCCAAACACCATGCTATCAACAGAAACGAGGACAGTAAAAGCCGTCTGCCTCAGCTCCCACCCCCATCAATAGTACTACCTCATCACTGAACATTCCACCCTTTCAATAACCCTTCATTCCTGAACGATCTGCCACTCTCCCTCCCCACCTCA
The DNA here is from genome assembly GCA_030435695.1 of Brachymystax lenok tsinlingensis. NCBI lineage: Eukaryota > Metazoa > Chordata > Actinopteri > Salmoniformes > Salmonidae > Brachymystax > Brachymystax lenok. Next base: position 23,501,554 of record CM059810.1, read on the forward strand.
ATCAATAACCTACTCTATCAGGCCCTGAGAACAATCAGGCCCCCTCCCCCAACTTGGTGACTGTCACCTTCAACCCCTAAGCACTGCCACTGAACACACACCTTCCAGCAATCCCAACAGGTTAGCGAAGCGGCACTGAACACCACTGCCATCTTACGTCACGTCCGTCAAAGAATAATTGAAGAGCAGTCAAAGAAGTGGACATACTGCAGCAACCACTACATACTCAATGCAGCTGTAGCCAGTTACTGACAGGGCCAGACAGAACCCCACTGACATCCTTACATCATAAAAGTGGACCCAACCAACAAGGTATCATTAGAAATAAACACAACGTGTCCTCTATGCATGCAATGCCCTTCTCTCAGGAGCTGCATGTCTCTAGTCACTGACAGGGCTAGGTGTTCTGAGGACCGCCCACGCTCTGTGTCGACCCCATTCCCCCTGCCTTCCCATCAGGCCGTGCCGCGGTTGCTCTGGCGGCGTTTGCTCGGGCAGTGGCAGGTACCTGCAGTGTGTCCGTGACGCCACCCGCCTTCGCTCCTGTCCGAACACATTTTCTGTGACACACACACCCTGTGACACCGGTGTCTCAAGTTCTCTAACACTCTGGGCAAAGAGCAGGAGAGAAGACTCCCAACTCACGCTGTGGACCTGAGTTAATGTTTACCGTAGAGTCTCAAACTGACTATGTGTGACTAGTGCATCACCGATGTGATACTACACCCCAGAAGGTATCCTGGGGTGTAGATATGGGTTTATATAGGGAGCATATATGAAATGAATCTGGTTATAAGTTCAAGGCTTGTAAGCCCTTTTCCTATGGCACATAACAGCATCAATCATTTGTGTCAGTTACATAACAAAATCAGTAGAATGTCAGTAGAATGGCATCACATTCCATAATGTTACTCATTATCCCATTATAATATCCATAGGCCTAAGGGTATCTGAAAGGCACCCTATTCCCAGTGGAGTGCATAGGGAATAGATGCACTTCTAGTGTGTGATTATTGCCAGCAAATTAACCCAAGCCGCTTGCAATATCCTAGCATCTCCAGATAAACGTACCGTAGATGTCTCAAGCACAGTGAGTGTCTTAGTTAGTGAATAACCTTTCACATTCAACATGGAGAAATCAGGGAGGTAGTTTGATTCAGCTCATTATAATCAGGGTCTTGCTGTTGGGGCTTGGAAGGACACGGCTGAGATGCTCCACAGTCTAAATGTCGTGCTGTTTATAGTGACTAATCAAGCTTGAATGTGATGAATATTTCAACTGTCAGGCCTTTTATGTTTGTTTGTGTACAAGCGCTTTGAGTGAAGTGGGATACCAGAGTGCAGTAGTCTGTGCGTATGTACACTGTTTCATTCTATCTCTCTGTCCTTCTCTCTCGCTCTCTTCCTCTGTCTTCTTTGTTTTCTCTTGCTTATTCTCTCTCCCCTCCCTCCACCAGTCTGTCTCTTCATGTCTCTCCTCTTCCTTTCTCCCCCATCACTGGTGTGGCTAGAGTCATTAGCATTACAGCGGACACTTTCTTCTCAATTAACCATGTCGTAAATCATCAAAACACCCTAGCAACTAATGCCCTTCCTGCATAGCAACGCATATTCTAAGAACAAAATGTAACATAATGGGGGGTTATAAAAATAATAAAAGGCATTTTCAATAGGAGTCCCTGTTCTAGTCCGCCTGAATAAAAGACAAGTCGTTTCCTTTGTAACCGTCTAAATGGGAATACGATCCCAAGTGAACAAACTCTGTCACCAAAGTGAGCGAACCTGAAGAGTGGTCAGCTCTCGTAATTAACTTTCTGTGCCGGGCACGGCTTCCAGTGCACGCATGCATGTGCACACACGCACACACACAGCCTGCCGTAGATAACATATTGCCATGCAGTACAAGGAAATATGGTAGATGATATTTTCCCCTACGAAAGACAATTATCCTACAAAATGAAAAACTGGATTCATATTCTGTTATGTTTTATGTATGGAGCAAACATGTATTGAATTCCAGAAATTATATGGGGTTGCCTGACAGCAATTTTGTTTATCGTAGTTTCATATTTATGAAGGCATAAACAGCCGTTAGTGCTGATAGACAATATTGTTTTATGAGATATTTCTAAATATGGAATGACGATATCATGAACAATTTGTATGCACAGTTCGTGCGAAGGCAAGGCATTCAGTCCAGGAAGACTATTTACTGTCTTCACAGAACATTCTCTCTCCAGAACATTCTCTCTCCATCTTCTCCCACAAAATTCATGTTATCTAATAATGGAATAACTTTGTGGAACCTTTGAATGCCAGGTCATTTGCATGGAAAGGTGGCCTATTGTATGGTTCGGTAAAGGTTCCCTGGGTTGGACAGAAGCCTTATTCCCAGGAGAGTTCTGCTTGAGAGAACCCATCTTCTCTTGTCCTCATCGTCCTTCACCCCCTCCATTTCCCTCCTTGTGCTGTCCTCAAATCCACCTTTCCTCCCTCTCTTCCTCCCTCTCTTCTTTCCTCCTCTACTCTCACCTGCTCCCTCTCTCATCCCATCCACCGTCACTGAGGCCCCAGGTCCGTGAGATGGGACCTCCACTCGTCACCAGTGTCTGGAGATGGAATGGTCCATCTGTGCTGACCACATGGCAGGGAACTGGCCAACTCAAGTATGGACAGGTCTCTGGGGGTGGGAAGGGGCCGTATGGGTGTATGAATTGTAATGAGAGCCCTGGTGGATCCTATTGCACACATACAGTTGAAATCGGAAGTTTACATACACCTTAGCCAAGTACATTTCAACTCAGTTTTTCATAATTCCATTTAAAATTCCCTGTCTTAGGTCAGTTAGGATCACCACTTTATTTTAAGAATGTGAAATGTTAGAATAATAGTAGAGAGAATGATTTATTTCAGCTTTTCTTTCTTTCATTACATTCCCAGTGGGTCAGAAGTTTACATACACTCAATTAGTATTTGGTAGCATTGCCTTTAAATTGTTTAACTTGGGTCAAACGTTTCGGGTAGCTTTCCACAACCTTCCCACAATAAGTTGGGTGAATTTTGGCCCATTCCGCCTGACAGAGCTAGTGTAACTGAGTCAGGTTTGCAGGCCTCCTTGCTCGCACACGCTTTTTCAGTTCTGCCCACAAATGTTCTATAGGATTAAGGTCAGGGCTTTGTGATGTCCACTCCAATACCTTGTCCTTAAGCCATTTTGCCACAACTTTGGAAGTATGCTTGGGGTCATTGTCCATTTGGAAGACCCATTTGCGACCAAGCTTTAACTTCCTGACTGATGTCTAAGGGATGTTGCTTCAATATATCCACATAATTTTCCTTCCCCATCATGGCATCTATTTTGTGAAGTGCACCAGTTCCACCTGCAGCAAAGCACCCCACAACATGATGCTGCCACCCCCGTGCTTCACGGTTGGGATGGTGTTCTCCGGCTTGCAAGCCTCCACCATTTTCCTCCAAACATAACGATGGTGATTATGGCCAAACAGTTCTATTTTTGTTTCATCAGACCAGAGGACATTTCTCCAAAAAGTACGATCTTTGTCCCCTGTGCAGTTGCAAACCATAGTCTGACTTTTTTATGGTAGTTTTGGAGCAGTGGCTTCTTCCTTGCTGAGCGGCCTTTCAGGTTATGTTGATATAGGACTCGTTTTACTGTGGATATAGATACTTTTGTACCTGTTTCCTCCAGCATCTTCACAAGGTCCTTTGCTGTTGTTCTGTGATTGATTTGCACTTTTCGCACCAAAGTACGTTCATCTCTAGGAGACCGAACGCGTCTCCTTCCTGAGTGGTATGACGGCTGCGTGGTCCCATGGTGTTTATACTTACGTACTATTGTTTGTACAGATAAACGCGGTACCTTCAGGCGTTTGTAAATTGCTCCCAAGGAAGAACCAGACTTGTGGAGGTCTACAATTTTTCTTCTGAGGTCTTGGCTGATTTCTTTTGATTTTCCCATGATGTCAAGCAAAGAGGCACTGAGTTTGAAGGTAGGCCTTGAAATACATCCACAGGTACACCTCCAATTGACTCAAATGATGTCAATTAGCCTATCAGAAGCTTCTAAAGCCATGACATCATTTTCTGGAATTTTCCAAGCTGTTTATAGGCAAAGTCAACTTAGTGTATGTAAACTACTGACCCACTGGAATTGTGATACAGTGAATTTTAAGTAAAATAATCTGTTAAACAATTGTTGGAAAAATGACTTGTGTCATGCACAAAGTAGATGTCCTAACCGACTTTCCAAAACTATAGTTTGTTAACAAGAAATTTGTGGAGTGGTTGAAAAACGAGTTTTAATGACTCCAACCTAAGTGCATGTAAACTTCCGACTTCAACTGTACATACTATGTCTGCTGTTTCAAAAAGAGATCAGAACAATTCCCATTCCAGGATACAAATTGGTCGCAAAATGCAAAACAGTCCATATAAAATGTTACTAAAGCATTTCATAGCTTGTATTCAATATCAAACTCAATGTAGAAGCTACAATAGAAGCTACAGTATAAATCTCCATCCCATGTATATGGTCAGAAGCAAAACCAATAACCCAGACTTATTGACTATACCGCACAAACCATCCGGAAAAACAATCATCCTTAACCAAAGAAGACTTCAGAGTGGATGGAAGCTCATCTGAAAACCCAGAGCATCATATTACCCACATCCAGACACTGATTGGCTTGGAATTGGCTGGAGGCGTCAGTAGCAACCCATTAGGATGTAACTTGGTGTGCGTCTCAAATGGCACCCAATTCCCTACATAGTTTTGACCCAAAGTAGTGCACTATGTACGGACTAGGGTGCCGTTTGGGACAGAGTCTTGGTAACGGCGTCAACATATAGTGAACTGTGGCAGTTATCTAAACGGGCCACGTGGATGCGCTAACGAGGATGTCTACTCTAGTGCGCTCGTTTAACGAGAGGTGATAGTCCGTAATGAATGCGCCACGCACTTTTCAACCCTACTGGCACCGGCGCTGTCCGTTTAGATCCGTTAATGTTGCATTGTTAAAATGTGCTACCTCTTCTTCTTAAAAATGTATTATGCGAGTCACACTACAATGTCATACAGCCACAAAAGTTATGCTATTTACTAACAAGGTACATGCTGTAGCACAAATTGAATTAAGCTATGGAAAATGTGGCTTATTATTTGCCCAGCACAGTATCTTTCTTTATTTTATGTAACCTTTATTTAACCTTTATTTAAACAGGCAAGTCAATTATGAACACATTCCTATTTATAATGATAGCCTAGCAAGTGGCAAAAAGCCTCCTGTGGGTACGGACAAAACACACATCATGACAAAAGAGACAACACAACACTACATAAAAAGAGACCTAAGGGAGCAACACAACATGACAGCAACACAACATGACAACACAACATGCTAGTAGCACAACATGACAACAACACAACATGGCAGCAACATGACAACAACACAACATTCTAGTAGCACAACATGACAACAACACAACATGGTAGCAACACAACACGACAACAACACAACATGGTAGCAGCACACCATGACAACAACACAACATGGTAGCAGCACACCATGACAACAACACAACATGGTAGCAGCACCCCATGACAACAACACAACATGGTAGCAGCACAGCATGACTCCACAAAGCAAGTCCTGCAGGCTCTAGTTTTTATCTTATCTTGATTATTGTCCCGTCATATGGTCAAGTGCTGCAAAGAAAGACCGAGTTAAGCTGCAGCTGGCCCAGAACAGAGCGGCACGTCTTGCTCTTCAGTTGAGGAAAGACTGACTGCATCACTTCTTGTTTTTATAAGAAACAATGTGTTGGAAATTCCTAATTGTTTGCACAGTCAACTTATACACAGCACTGACACACGCACTTACCCCACCAGACATGCCACCAGGGGTCTTTTCACAGTCCCCAGGTCCAGAACACATTCAAGGAAACGTACAGTATTATACAGAGCTATGAGTGCATGGAACTCCCTTCCATCTTATACAGCGCAAGTGAACAGCACACCTGGTTTCAAAACACAAATAAAGCAACACCTCACGGCACAACGCCTCTCCCCCATGTGACCTACTTGTGTGTATGAACTGACATGTATGTGCAACTGATTGATGCACACACAAACTACTTGTGAATGTTTTAAATGTATGTCAATTGTAAAGTATTTTGTCTGTAATGTATTTTCTGTTATATGTCGGACCCCAGTAAGACTAGCTGTCGACCATTTGGCATCGGCTAATGGGGATCCTAATGAATAAAATCAAACACGGTAGCAACACAACATGACAACAACACATTATGGTAGCATCACAACATGACAACAACACATCATGGTAGCAACACAACATGACAACACCACAACATAGTAGCAACACAACATGGCAGAAGCACAACATGGCAGCAGCAAACACATTGCTAGTCACAGACAACAGCACAAAGGAAAGAATTGCACAAAAACGCATAACACGAACCAGCCACAAGTGTTATTAAGTGTCCATGATTGAGTCTTTGAGTTTAAAGACGGGAAAAAAACTGTCCAGTTTGAGTGTTATTTTGCAGCTTGTTCCAGTTGCCAGTCAGTTGATTATTGACAAGTTTTCCCAACACTTTTGATAAGCAGGGCAAGATTGGCCTTTAAAGATAGCATTAGCTTGATCTCCCCCTTTAAATAAACGATGCGCCGTGGCTGTCTTCCAACCACTGGGAACCTCCCCAGAGAGGAGAGACATGTTAAAACAGCAAGAGATGGGCTCGGCGATGATAAGGGCTTCAACCTTAAAGAAGAAAGGATCTAAACCATCTGACCCAGATGGTTTTTTGGGGTCAAGTTTAAGGAGCTCCCTTAGCACCTCAGACTGCAGGGAGACGCTGTGTAGGGCGGCAGGGAAAAAAGAGGGAGGAGCATCAGGGCTAGTCGAATTAGAAGGGCTGGGAGATCGAGAAGTGTTGGACGGGCCAGGAGGCATGGCTAAGTCAAATAGGATTCTTTACTTAATGAAGTGGTGATTAGTCTAGGTCCTAGAGGCTTCTAAACAGCTTCTACCCCCAAGCCATAAGACTCCTGAACAGCTAATCAAATGGCTACCCAGACTATTTGTAGGTCATGAAGTAAGATTTGCTCATTAAAGGTTTTCAGCAAGTGTCTATAATAAATAAGAACAGGTACCTATCAGGATTATTTGTGAGGATAACATCAAGGAGAGTAGCCTTTTCTGGGTGTTTGGGGTCATGCCTGCAATGGATAGCCAATTCAGATTTTTTTGTGTGTTTTTTAAAGATATTTTTTTTTACATCATGTTTCCGCCATCTTCTTACTACCGAAAAGAGCGATAACTAACCTGGTTTTTGATGAACACTTCTACTTCATCAAGTTGGAGGCGCAGCACATACTGCTCACCCCGGACCATGCCCTAATCCACGAGAGTCGGAAAAGAAAAAGGTGGCTTATGAGAGGCCAACGTGCGGGCACCCTGACGAGTTCATAAACGGCTTCTACCCTCCATTCTATTGGCAAATGTACAATCACTGGAGAACAAACTGGACAAGCTCTGTTTGAGACTATCCTATCAACGGGACCTTAAGAACTGTAACATATCCTATGTTACTCGGAGTCGTGGCTGAACAAAGATATAATATACATCTCGCTAGATTTTCTATGCATCGGCAGTACAGAACGGCAGAGATGGGTAAGCTCAAGGTGGGAGGTGAGTGTCTCTTTGTTAACAACAGCTGCTCGCCTGAGTTTGAATACCTCATGATAAGCTTTAGACCATACTATTTACCAAGAGAGTTTTCATCTATATTTTTCGTAGCCGTCTATTTACCACCACAAACCGATGCTGGCACGAAGACTGGACAAGAAAATGCTCATCCAGAGGTGGCACTCCTAGTGGCCAGTGATTTTAAAGCAGGGAAACTGAAATCCGTCTTACCCTAATAACTACAGCCGAATAGCTATACATCACCTTTACTCTCCCTCGCCCTCCATTTGTCAAATCTGACCATAACTATATCCACTTGATTCCTGCTTACAAGCAAAAACTCAAACAGGAAGTACCAGTGACACTCTCAACACAGAAGTGGTCCGAAGAAGTGGCTACTAAGCTACAGGTTCACTAGCACAGACTGGAATATGTTCTGGGATTCATCCGATGGCATTGAGGAGTTTACCACATCAGTCACCAACTTCATTAATAAGTGCATCGATGATGTCATCCCCACAGTGACCGTACGTACATATCCCAACCAGAAGCCATGGATTACAGGCAACATCCGTTCTGAGATAAAGGCTAGAGCTGCCACATTTAAGGAGCGGGACACTAATCCGGGGGCTTATAAGAAATCCCCCTATGCTTTCCGGCGAACCATCAAACCGACAAAGCGTCAACACAGATCGAATCCTACTGCACCAGCTCTGAAGCTCGTCGGATGTGGCAGCGCTTGCAAACTATCACGGATTACAACTGGAAAGTGTGTCTGGGTGAACGCAGTCTACACCTGTTGTTTACGAAGCATGTGACGAATAACCTTTGATTTTACTTGATACCTCGTGGGATTGGTAATGATCTCAGTGAGGTAACTAATTGGTGTCTACAGTGGCGATCAACTCTCTCTCTCAGACTCAGTTCTTCTCTGTCACCTGGCTCTATTATCCTCCTGTACATAGAAGGAAGGTAGCTATAGAATTCTCCTGCAACTACAACAGTTTCATTTAGAATTCTGGAGCCGGCAGCGAAGCCAAGGGCAACTCTCATGGCTGCTTGTGTTCTCAAGAGTATATGTGTGTGTGATTGTATGTGTGTGTTTTACGGCATGTGTATGCACGCACAAGTAGTTGTGTACGTGTGTGTGTGTGTACAACTGCATCTTAATTCCAGTGTAATCATCCCCTCATCCACTCTAAATGGAGAAGTGAATCTCAGTGGAGTGAGGGAGCGGAGAGGAGGAGCGGCGTAGAGAGAGACTTTAGAATCTATTTATGATATTATTGAGATAAAGCCACCTCTGCATAATTCATGACACAGGGAGCGAGATAAGGGGATGAGGCGTGCGAATCAGTCCCGTGTGATGCTTTTATCATAACAGACCAAGTGCAGGCTGACGACTTGGCGGTGGGTCTGCGTGTGTTGGTGTCTGTAAGAGTGTGTGTGTGTTGCCTTTGTGTTTATGCCTGCATATACAGAAGGGAATTGGCGATTGGAGTGGATTATATCTGCTCTGCCTGGGTATTGCTGCTCCGCTGCTTCACCGAGACACCCTTCACCATAGGGATACGCTTTGTATTAAGCTCCGGTGTTAAGTCGACACCGGCTGCTGGAAGCAAAATCTGTTGTTTTTCTCTCCCTACACTTCCTCAAGGTCGTGTCTTTACTCAGCAGTGAACACAATACAATACCTAGCCCCTGACTCACTGACAGACTGATAGGGAGCCTGAAGAATGTCAACTCTTCTATTTTCAGACCGGAGACCAGACACTTCTGGCCCTGAGCTAAGTAATGAACTTTCATCACTCAAAGGTTGCATCTGAAATGGCACCCTATTCCCTGTATAGACCAGACGGCCCTGGTTCAAAGTAGTGTACTATATAGGGGGCTTGTCTACTTAATATTTTCTATTTTGGGACCAGGCACTTCTGGCTGTCAGCAGAGACACTGTTCTGTCACACTGACTGGCATTTGAAGGCAAAGGTAGAGGCTATTGAGGCCATAGAGATACTGTACACTATAAAATGCTTCATTGGCCATAGGGATGTCTGTCTCAGGCCATTATAAAGGTTTGATGTCTCTGAGCCTTCTTGTCGCTGTTGATGACCTTCGAGGATAATTTTTTCCTTAACATTTTCTCTTTGTTATGATTGCAAGTTCAGCCCATTTTTAGTAGGTGACAGCACCTCAGGCCTGAGCTATGTTCACGATGCTTTCCATCTGAACATAGATCTGTGCCTCGCAAATGTCAATGTAAGTGCCCACACTCCCTCTCCAGTGTATTGAACATGAACACTGGTAAGCACTTTACCCACCCTTTGGTTTTCAAAGTGACCCAACACATAGCCAGACACCACAGGGGAGAAAAGCACAGCAGTACTATCCTTGTCCTTAAACCACCCTTTGACATCAAACTCCAGTCATTATGGAGCTCTCTATAATTGCATCACTCCAGTGTGAAACAAGATGGCACACCTGTCAAAACACAACAAACTCAGCACGGTAGTGCAGTCAAAAGCTTCACTTGTACAGTCGTGGCCAAAAGTTTTGAGAATGACACAAATATTAATTTTCACAAAGTCTGCTGCCTCAGTTTGTGTGATGGCAATACTCCAGAATGTCATGAAGAGTGATCAGATGAATTACAATTAATTGCAAAATCCCTCTTTGCCATGCTACTGAACTGAATCCCCCAAAAACATTTCCACTGCATTTCAGCCCTGCCACAAAAGGACCAGCTGACATCATGTCTGTGATTCTCTCGTTAACACAGGTGTGAATGTTGACGAGGACAAGGCTGGAGATCACTCTGTCATGCTGATTGAGTTCGAATAACAGACTGGAAGCTTCAAAAGGAGGGTGGTGCTTGGAATCATTGTTCTTCCTCTGTCAACCGTGGTTACCTGTAAGGAAACACGTGCCGTCATCATTGCTTTGCACAAAAAGGGCTTCACAGGCAAGGATATTTCTGCCAGTAAGATTGCACCTAAATCAACCATTTATCGGATCATCAAGAACTTCAAGGAGAGCGGTTCAATTGCTGTGAAGAAGGCTTCAGGGCGCCCAAGAAAGTCCAGCAAGCACCAGGACCGTCTCCTAAAGTTGATTCAGCTGCGGGACACCACTAGTACAGAGCATGCTCAGGAATGGCAGGAGGCAGGTGTGAGTGCATCTGCACGCACAGTGAGGCGAAGACTTTTGGAGGATGGCCTGGTGTCAAAGAAGGGCAACAACGAAGCCACTTATCTCCAGGAAAACATAATGGACAGACTGATATTCTGCAAAAGGTACAGGGATTGGACTGCTGAGGATGGGGGTAAAGTAATTTTCTCTGATGAATCCCCTTTCCGATTGTTTGGGGTATCCGGAAAAAAGCTTTTCCGGAGAAGACAAGGTGAGCACTACCATCAATCCTGTGTCATGCCAACAGTAAAGCATCCTGAGACCATTCATGTGTGGGGTTGCTTCTCAGCCAAAGGAGTGGGCTCACTCACAATTTTGCCTAAGAACACAGCCATGAATAAAGAATGGTACCAACACATCCTCCGAGAGCAACTTCTCCCAACCATCCAGGAACAGTTTGGTGACGAACAATGCCTTTTCCAGCATGATGGAGCACCTTGCCATAAGGCAAAAGTGATAACTAAGTGGCTTGGGGAACAAAACATTGATATTTTGGGTCCATGGCCAGGAAACTCCACAGACCTTAATCCCATTGAGAACTTGTGTGTCAATCCTCAAGAGGTGGGTGGACAAACAAAACCCCCAAAATTCGGACAAACTCCAAGCATTGATTATGCAAGAATGGGCTGCCATCAGTCAGGATGTGGCCCAGAAGTTAATTGATAGCATGCCAGGGCGGATTGCAGAGGTCATGAAAAAGAAGGGTCAATTGACTCTTTGCATCAACTTCATGTAATTGTCAATAAAAGCCTTTGACACTTATGAAATGCTTGTAATTATACGTCGGTATTCCATAATAACGTCTGACAAAAATATCTAAAGACACTGAAGCAGCAAACTTTGTGGAAATTAATATTTGTGTCATTCTCAAAACTTTTGGCCACGACTGTACATGCAACCAGCCAGCTGTGGAAGTTACTTTACATTCAACAGCAACACAAATTATGACTATGGAAGGACTGAAGATGAAGAAGAAAAACATCCTATTTTCTACTCTTTTACCTTCCTACCTACAGTACTGAGGCTGGTTGGGATTGTTACTGAGGTCAGCGGAGCAGCATGGGGCAGAATAGTATACATGTTGAGGCCGGGTGCTATTCTTAATCACTCAGGAATGAAGCTGAACTTTTGGGATGTTTGACCTATGGCACCTTTGTGTTACTTTTCACATCGATACTTCTCACATTGAGTCCCAGTATGCCGTGAATTTAGTAATACATTGTGGTACACCTACTGTGATCTTCTACCTGCTTTCCTGTCTGTCTCTCCATTCCCTGCTTGTGTTAACTCCCTAATGACGAGCCGGTGGAGAACAGTAGCACTGAGGAGTGGCACTGAACACACACACACACACACACACTACCATTCACAGTCACATCTCTTAAAACATCCATTTATACCACAAGCTCCGGCTCCAAAACCGGCCAATGAAAGCTCACGCTCATAATTCATGCAATAAAAGAGGGCTTAGTCTTCCATTTATTTCCAAAATAGTTTTGTTACGTTTCAACGCATCACTGTCAGTAGTGATAGAGTGGGAAGCATGTCTCTTGGTGCTTCACCAGAGCCGCCCAGATCAATTCTTCATCAACAGTTGAGATGAGCTTTCACTGTTCAGAGAAGTGAAGTCTTACACAGGCTGTCACTGCCACCAACTGGCTAGAACCAGTATTGCACACTTTCTGTCATCTACAAAACAGCTGTCAGCATTAGCTAGATTTTGTTATTCTTACTCACAAACTTGAGTCTCTGCAGTCTTCAGTCTGTGATCTAGTCCGTTGGTTCTGGTATTGGTATTGTATTGTTCAGTAGATGGGCTGGCAGGTCTGGGTTGTATCCAACTGCCAGTTCATATTAGTTTCCTCACCAGCTAGCTACAGATTGTAACACCAGATAATGTGATTTAACAATTTTTGGGGGTAACCATTATACTGGGAGTTACATGTTTGCCTTTACAAAACGTCGGCAGAGATTTTTCAACTAAGCTGGTATTGGCGATACTATCTTTGTCCTCGAGTCTCAAAATGTCTGTGTCCAGTTGCAGGGGTCCGTTTGAATTTAGAAAATGCTCTGTTTTTTTTACCTACATGAAGCAACTCAACAATGTGTATGCTGCCATCTTGTCTTTTTCAAATCTTCTCTAATTGATTGAGACTGGTGGGTCCACCCCAAAGTCCTGCATGTCATGATGGCAGACACCTTGTCTCGATCAATGAGAGAAGAGCAGTTGTTGTGGGGGGTTAAGTGCTTTGTTCAAGAGCACAACTGCAGGCATCTAGGATTTGATATCAGTTGCTAGCTCACTTCAGCAAACTGTCAGACCCAAGATTCAAACTGGCAACCACACAACTTTGCCCTCAGAACAGCCTCAATTCGTCGGGCATGGCCTCTACAATGTGTCGAGAGCGTTCCACAGGGATGCTGGCCCATTATGACTCCAATGCTTCACACAGTTGTGTTAAGTTGACTGGATGTCCTTTGGGTGGTGGACCATTCTTGATACACACAGGAAACTGCTGAGCGTGAAAAACCCAGCAACCTATTAAACACGGATACCTTCACTCCCCTTTAAAACCTATTAATCATGATACCTTCACTCCCCTTTAAGACCTATTAAACATGGATACCTTCACTCCCCTTTAATACCTATTAAACATGGATACCTTCACTCCCCTTTAATACCTATTAAACATGGATACCTTCACTCCCCTTTAATACCTATTAAACATGGATACCTTCACTCCCCTTTAAGGCCTATTAAACATGGATACCTTCACTCCCCTTTAAGACCTATTAAACATGATACCTTCACTCCCCTTTAATACCTATTAAACATGGATACCTTCACTCCCCTTTAAGACCTGTTAAACATGGATACCTTCACTCCCCTTTAAGACCTATTAAACATGGATACCTTCACTCCCCTTTAAGACCTATTAAACATGATACCTTCACTCCCCTTTAAAACCTATTAAACATGGATACCTTCACTCCCCTTTAAGGCCTATTAAAAATGGATGCCTTCACTCCCCTTTAAGACCTATTAAACATGGATTCATTCACTCCCCTTTAAAACCTATTAAACATGGATACCTTCACTCCCCTTTAAGGTCTATTAAAAACGGACACCTTCACTCCCCTTTAAGACCTATTAAACACAGATACCTTCACCACCACCAATGCAGCAAACTGTTAAATGTGCTGAAGTCATGTGTGCAACTGAGGGGATAAGATACACACATGTATGTCACATGTCACATATGTCTGCCTGATTCAAAGGATGTGATCCTCTAGTATACACTGTAATGATCCCAAAATGGCACTCTATTCCCTAGTGCACTATTTTTGACTAGAGCCCTAGTGAAAAGTATTGCACTGTAAAGGAAATAGGGTGCCATTTCAGACGCACCCTCGGTCTAGCCTTTCTGTGATATGGTGAATGTCATCGCTGCTCTAGTCTATATCTGATCGAGGCTTGTTTCTCTTCTCACACTACCTTAATACCCTGACTACACCGCTCGCGTCACGTGCGCGAGTGTTACAAAATAAATGTAGAAATCTATGTTATTCAATAATTGCACCCACACTGCTCGCGCGCGCCAACGAGCGTCTGCTAGGGCTAAAATAGAAGTCAGTTCCATTTCTGACGCAGATCGCGCAGCAAGTCCTGCCTCTCCCATCTCCTCATTGGTTTATAGAAGCAGGTACCCACGTGCCATCTCCTCATTGGTTATACCCACGTGGGTGAATGAAAGACTGGCGGTAATGCACCTAATTTATGAAAGTTGCCAATCGCAATATAAAGTCAAGAGAACAAAAAGTCTGGAAGGAGGAGAGATGACTAGAAACGATTTGGTTGACCGTTTTATGTGTGGATTAATTGGCGGAGTAGAGGACCTTGTGCATTTCAGGTAAAATAACAGCTCAATGTTTAACGTCCCATGACAAATTAGCTAGCAACAGCAAGCAAGCTAAATAGGACAAATGAGCTGGCAAGTGCAAGCTAGTTAGCTAAATTGCCATAAAGGTTTAATGCTTTTCGACCTGTCCCCAAGTTAATGTAATTGGTTCAGAGTTTGTTTTGATATTTTAACCTGCGTGTCGTGATCACGTTTGGTGTGGGGAGACAAAATTAATTTATGCACGATGGCGCACTCACGCAGCCGTTTTGGGTTCCGTGTAAGCACAGACTCTGGCTGTCTTTGATTGGCCCAAGGGCTCCAGTCTATCTCCTAAGGATGAGAAGTTCACCGGGGTTAATTAGAGTTTGCTGAACACGTTTTCATTTGGTACACTGTATCCACAAATGTAATACGCTATTTAAATGCCACGGGTAAAGGTTATCCAGTATAGAGAGAGCATTCATAATGTTTCCCCAGGCCGGCGAATGTTTGTGATATGATATCATGCACTCTTCTTCAAGCCAAGCAATCTGGTATAGTCGGGTATAGAAAGGCCAATCTATGTGTGCGGATGGATGGAAGCTGCCTTAGGTGATGTGTGTTTTGGACAGTCTTCAAACACAGAAAGCTCTTTACAAGAGCTGTACCATCATCATCAATATGCAAATTCCACTTTCTTCTAATGCTAATAATGTAAATCCATTTCAATTCCACAGTACCAGAGGTATAAACGGAATCCTTGTAGGCATGTACACACCCAAACGTGATGATGTTGGATCAACGTGGAAAACTGATTGGATTCGCAAAAAGTCATCAACGTAAGGGAATTGACTCTTTTTTTCACCCAACTTTGAACCTAAATCCAATGACATGGTGACGTTTTTGTTGATTTCACATTGAATTCACGTTAGTGACGTAAATTAAAACTAGACGTTGAAATGACGTCTGTGCCCAGTGGGTATACAGGTATATACATATACAGCTCTGAAATAAATACATAAAGAATGAAATGGACTCGTGGTTTAATTATTAACAAGTACACAAGTGTATTTTATTTAACGCAAGCAAGTTTGTTCCTACAGTAAAAAAGCCACTGTTTAAGCCGTTGGCACATGTATGTACAAAACAGATGATGAAGAATCGTACAGCCTGCTACAAAGCATTCTTAGTGAAAGTACAAAAGACTAATATAGGAGGAGAAAGCAGAAAACATTGTCAGTTTAATACATCATAACAAGTAGTATCTGTTTTATAAGACATGGTTTTCAAAAATGTATGTGACAAACTAAAGGAGGAAGGGAAACAAAATCATACATTACAACCTAATAGGCCATTTTTTTACTTAGCATAATACTGTTAGCGTAGGAACCGCAATACTGCACATATAAGAAATCAGTTGACTCAGACAGTCCAAGCGTAAAAATGAGAAATTCAAATTATAAAGAGAGAGGATATTTTTACTTTTTGAATCAGATAAAAACTATTACCACTGAATGCATAACCATGCCACAAATAACAACTAGATTCACGGTTATTTTTACCTAGATAATACAAGTAATTTTTTTATTGGTTAATAACCAAATGCTGCATGACTACAGTACAGAGATTCAGCATCAAATCCAAATGCACATAACACCAAGAAAGAGCTCACGATGGTTGAATAAGTGCACAAAAACGGAATGATGAAAGGCTGTACTGCAGAACTAGAGTAGTAGAAAGAGTTAAGACAGAGTTTGGTCCATACTCAAGAGTAATATAGTTTTAATTGTTTTATTGACATGTTATGTTTTTTAGTGTAGCTTCACAGACAGTCATGATTTGGGTCAGTTTAATTTCAATTCAGTAAATTCTGCAAGAATTTCAGTTTTTTTACGGAATTGACTGGACTTAAATGGAATTGAACCCAACCCTGCAGACGGTTAAGTTATCTCTCAATGTGATATTCAACTTTTTCCACGTGTAGCAATATGACCGTTTCAGGCCTAAAGCTTGTTCATCCGCTTGCCGTCTAGATTTTGTTACCATATTTATTTCACTGGTATCTCTGAAATGGACGTTCACAAGAATATCACCAAACTTTGACCAATGAAATGAATGACCTGAAATTGAAGTGTCTCACATATATGTATATATTTATATACCGCAGATATATATACAGAGCAGAATACTGACAAAAAAACATCTCATATTTTTTCTTCTGATAACTTGCATTTAAAAAGTTGAAGATTAAAACATATAAAAATTAAACCTGTAAAATGTTATTTGCATGTGAGTTATGGCTTGGCGATGGATGAGAAAAGTGGTTTTCTACAGAGTTTCCCCCACGGCGAAATCCTGAAAGGCCATTCTATCAGATGTATTTCTACGTCATGTCATTCCCACAAGCCTCTTCTTCTTCCTCCTTATACTACATATCATCATCGTCTTCATCACTCCGCTGACCTGCCACCCAAACAACTGTTTATTTTCACCGTTTCAGAACACTATCATTATTGACAGACAATCTGTTTTTCACTTTCAATGACTAGGCTACTCAACAAAGCTAGCATACATTTCTGACAGTCAGTCCAAGCTAAAGTTATAGCAATATGTAAAAAGTCACTTTAAGGTACTGTATTTTTGTTTGAAAATCCCTGGCACTCCCAACCAATAAAGAATTTTCTGAAAAAAGATTCTGTACATTGTTTTTATACCGGTGGTGCTTACTGTTTCGGGAAGCTTATTATGCTGTAATTTCCTGTAAATTATACACGTTTGGTCACATTTTGGTCTTGTTAAGTGGATATGTTGAAATCAAATGTATGTTAAAACCTATGTATGATTGGAGCTCCGTTGGATGACAAGTGTTTAGGAACGTAGAAATATACTACACGGAAATGTGAATTAAAAAGTGACAAAAACTCAATAAAACCAAACATAAATAAATGGAAGTACTCAACGTGGAGATATAGAACAACATGGCAAAAAGCAATGACACATTGTAAAAAACATGTGCTACTACTAATGCACTGTCTCTGAAAAATATACAAAATGCAAATGGAAAAAAGAGGGGAAGAGGTAGAAGAGGAGAAAGAGGAAAGGGGTAGGGTATAAGAAGAAGAAAAGGTAGAGGAAAGAGGAATAGAAATAGAAAGGAAATCTCAAAACAGGAAAGAAGGGTTTGTCAGAGAAGACACACGATATCCCGTAGGAACGGCTTGTCTCATCACACCCGTAAGCTTAGTGAAGTCGAAACCACCCACAACGTGACACCCCAAACCCCTCTTACCCTTGTGCCCCCTACGAACATAAACACCAGACGTTGAATAGCTTGTGTGGTTTCTGTGTGTGTTCTGCTGCGTGTGTGTCATGGACGTGTGTGTGTGCTGGAGAGGGAGGGAAGGATAGGGGGACGGGGGACATGTGCTTTAGGTGTAGGCGTTGAGACGCTCTTTAGAGCGAGTGGAGTGGATGTCGTGGAGCTCCTGCTCCTCCTTGGACTTGATGTCCTCGTACTTCTGCATCCGGCACGCGTCCTTCACGTAGGCCCAGTTAGCAGACAGTACCATTAAGTAGTGGACCTGTTTTAGAGGGACACATGGGTTACAGGGATGTTAGTGGGAGGATTGTTAACCGCTCGACCAAGCCTATACCTCAGGGGAGAGATTATTGATTAATGAATTAGGCTGAAACAGAGTTAGTTAGATAATTAGACAAAGCTATAACCAAAAACCCAAAGCAAATGTTTAGTGGCACTGTGCCTTCACTGGTTTAAAACCAAAACAAACCAACCAAAATTTGAGGGATGGATTAGTTGATCAACCTTATTCTTTAGTGAGCTCTGTGTCTGTTACGGCTGTGTCAGCACTTGTGCTTGTCAGGTGAATGGGGCGTGACAGGAGAGCTCGGTTATCAATATACCTGTTGATAGCAACCAGAGGGGCTTGGTTATTATAATCAGTGGTGCCAGCAAAGCATATTTTAGTGAATAATAACAGAATCATGTGACGTGACCGATTTCGGGGCGACCCCTAAGCTTTTAGGTTCAGAGTTCAGTTCGGCCATGTTGATATCGAGGCGGTTGGCTCCTCTCAGCTCCTGACGGCGTACAGTGATGTCACTGAGACCACTGAGGTCAGGGGTAAAGGTGATGGGCCAACCGATAGGCCCCCGTCAGAAGCGGGTGCAGTATTTGCCCATACTCTGAGACGTCAGGAGGACATTGTTACGGATAAGGACCGTGGCAGCTGACGCCTGTCCGCATCAGACCAGAGAGAAAGAGAAAAGGAGAGAAGCAGTTATTGGACTGGGTCAGGTTCATTAGGCACCAACGTTGAGTGCCCTACCTAAGGAACATATCCCTGATGTGTTTCTGCAGTAACTATTTTCTCCACTGAGAGGCAGTGTGGTGTCAGTGATCAGCCAACCAGAGCATCTGCTGCAGAGGTTCTGAAGAAGTAGTTATGAGGTAATTAAATAAAGAAAAACACCTGCACTCCTCTGGTCCAGTTCTAGGATTTATGGCCATTGGCCAAGTGTATGGCATTTATCTATTGATGATATTGTGTTGTAATGATGATGTGAAGATTAACATGCCTAACGAATTCCCTAAGCTTGGGATAATTAAGTTAGATCATTGTGAGATTGTATGAATGAAGTACTGTCTGTATCTCCAGCTTGGATCTATCTAGGTGAATCTGTTTATTCATGATGAGTTTGAGTCATGTCATTATATAACAATACTTCATTCATAGAATCTCACAATGATCTAAGATAATTTATCACAGAAAATATTCGACGAGAAGATGGTACATTGTCTATGCAAATGTATTTCTTACCCATTTTCTAAACCTTAGCTCTCAGTGAGAACTAACACGAACACACTTAGGTGAGTCATCCCATTGTGTATTACCATAGACATCCACCGGGTGGCCAAAGAGCACACAGTTGGGCCACAGATACAGACTTTGTGTTGTGAAGAGCCACTCCGGCCCAAATTGATTACCATTTATTATCGCTCGTCTTTTATAGTCTTCAGACAACGCAGCAACAATGTCCTACTTGTAGATTTAAAACATTACATCATGGGTCTAAGGACTGGAAATGTATGACGTTGTTTATATTTTGTGGTAAAAGGAAGCTGTTTTGGACATACCTATTTGATGACAACCAAACCATAAGAAACTGTCATTGATGTTTTGACAAAAAATGTCTCTGTTATTTTCACTGTGAACATATGTTTTTGTTTAAAAAGGAACTAGATACCGAATAACAGCCTTCATTAAATGTGTATCCTTCCACCCTGGCTACAGACGCAGCAGTCTTCTCCAGTGAAGACGGTTGCTCCAGTCCTCACCATCACTTAGCTGCTCTCAACAAGCTCCTTTCTTCTTCCCCAGTTTCCATGGAAACTGCGCCCTGCGCTTCTCCATCGCTAGGTTCACACCTCCCTCTAATCAACAGCTCTCTCTCTCTCTCTCTCTCTCTCTCTCTCTCTCTGACGCTATGTCTTACTCTCTGTGTGTGTCTCTCTCTCTTAGTGTGTCTCTCTCTCGCTGTCTCTCTCTCTCAGTGTGTCTCTCTCTCGCTGTCTCTCTCTCTGTGTGTCTCTCTCTCGCTGTCTCTCTCTCTCAGTGTGTCTCTCTCTCTCTCTCTCTCTCAATCACTCAATGTCTCTCTCTGTCTGTCTCTCTCTGTGTCTATCACTCGATCACTCTGTCTCTGTTTTGCTCTTTCTCGATCTACCTCGCTCTTAACACTGGGAGGACCTCTTTCAAAGTCAGCAGCATAAAAAACAATCAGTTTTTCCTCCCGATTACCAATCTCCCTAGTAGTATAACCTTTGGTATGTCCCCACACAACAAGACAATCCTCTCCCACTAAGTTTTACCCTGCCTGCCTATCTTTATGTGTTCAGACAGAGGGGAGGGAACAGAGTGGCGATGCTATCAACAGACATTAAGGACCAATAGGCAGGTCACACAACCCTCAGACATAAAGTAGAGCTGGCATTGTCTCACCATGGCGATAACTGCAGCCCCAGCCCCGGCCAGGGCACAGACGAACAAGTGGAACGTCATGTCCAGCTGAAAGACAATCAAACACAACACAGCTTTATTAGTCACCAGGAAATGAAGACAACTAACAACATCGGTGCTTGCTTTGTTGGTATTCAAAATGGGACACAAAGCATCGGCCAACTGTGTTTACAATATTGCCAGGTCATGTTGAGATTAAAAAACTAAATCACAGAGCGGCTGCTTTGAGAGTCAGATAGGGCAAGATGTATTAAGATTTGTCCCAGTGCAATATTAGCTCACTTTTTCAAAGGGAATTAAACGGAAGTAGGACAAAAGGTTTAAAGGGGATAAAGGTTAAACAAAAAGACAGACTCATCTTTATTAAGCTATGGTTTTTGTTCCTTTTCCACAAGAGGTTAAATTTTAAACCCCTAGAAATGTGCTAGCGCCACTACACTCCTCTCACTCACACAAATCACAATTTAAAATGACAGAGGAACGCTATAGCAGTGCACATTTTGTGTTTTTGGACATAACACTGACACACCTAATTCAAATCAAAGACTTGACGATGAGTTGATTGGTGGAATCAAGTGTGTGAGCGTTAGGGCAAAAACCAAAAGTGCATTTTGGTCCCCAGAGCCAGGATCGGGAAACACTGCCCTACAGCATTTATGATTTGAGAAACATATTCCACCTCTATGGACAGACAGCCTTCAATGTGAGAGAGGAGCCTAACCCCTGAGGTGCGGCGATCACTAAAGATAACAGCCAACAGAACCTCGCCTCCCTCCTTCATCGCTCCCCAGCCACACACACACCCTTACCTCGTTAGACTCACACATCTTAAAGAACTTCTCGGAGCCCGTGCACACCTTCCTCTCCTCCCCGATAGTTACCATGCCTGAGAAAAAACAACAATAAATGTCACATTTACATTTCAGTGACTTAGCTTGGCAGGCGCTTCGATCCACAGAGACCTAACAACAGCTACTGCAGCGAGTTACAACAAACACTGTGTTAAAGGGCTGTAAAATAGATCTCCTTCAGGAGCATTAAATAACTGCAATGAAATGTAAAGAATATTGATTGAATTGTGTGTCCGCGAAGTGAGAAGACTAAACGATACACTATTTAGTATAGTATGCTCTATAGTTCATTGTCTGGTCAGACATCTTATCCACATTCATGATAGAACACAAACAAACAAACAACTGGAAATAAACCACCAAAGCCCTGGTTAACCACTACCAGTGTCAGTGACAGTGTACGTATACTGTAAATGGCAACAGTGGTGTGAATAGATGGCGGCGCCACCCGGGCCCACCCTTACCAAACTGGCGCAGGTCCAGGCAGAGGTTGGCCCCCTCCACCACAGTGGTGTTCTGACAGATGGTCCAGATGTTGAAGTACATGAAGACTGGCAGCGAGGTGAAGGCTGTCACACCCAACCAGGCCAGGAAGAAGATATAGGTCAACATGATGAACTGCAGGAAGAAACGGAGGACACAAGAGGGAATGGTTCATTAGAGACAGAGGGAAAGAGAGTGGGAGAGTGTTAGAGAAGAGCACAGAAGGAAATGAGGGAGGAGAATAAAGAGAGGCAAGAGAAGAGAGGGAGGAAGGAAGAGAAGGAAGTGAAGGATGGGCCCATTAGAGAGAGAGAGAAGATGACAGCTATAAATCGGTAGAAGGCTGACTGGCTCATCAGCTGTCATAAGCATTGGGCCATAATTCAAAGGAGACATCTTGAGATCTCCATCACCAAATCTCTAATCCCATCTCTCGGGTACTTCCTCCAGAAAGATGTGTCCTAATTGTCTACCCTAATGCTTATACCTGTCCAACGTCTTTAGAAATACAGGGAGTGGATAGGGCGCAGAGGATAGGGGTTGATTTAAGTGTGTTTCTTACCCAGGCGGAGACGCAGCGTCCGCAGGCGGTGATCTTGAAGTCTCCGTACAGGTCCCTGATGGCGCCGGTGGTGAAGAAGCCCTCCACCATGAGCAGGATGCCGTAGACAAAGAATGCCGCCGCCACGCCGTAGATGACATACTTCAAGATATCAATCCTGTGGAGGAAGAAAGAGAGACAGGAACAGAGCAATGGGATCACTCAGTTGGTTAGTGGTTTCATTCCCAGGAACCATAGAATTAGGAATTAGAAAACAAATTAAATATTTATTTAATAGGATCTCTATGACAGGAACTTAAAAGATACATTTTTGGAATCAAACATTGCTAAACAATACAGGTGTGTGCATTGAGTGTAGTACAGTACTTCACTATTACATGTTTTTTTAGGCCCAGCAGCCCCATGTAGTCCAAGTGCATTTTTTCCTTGCTTGGACTAGTGGATTAGCTCTCATTTAGCTAATGACTGTGTGTTTAATTCTGTAGGGTTGTGTAAAAAGCTCTAATGTCCCAGAAAGAACCTGGGTAGGAAAGTTAGGGTATGCTCCATCCCTCCAGGTTAGGAAGAGACTTCGAAGAGAGTATTAGACAAACACGGTGGGTAGATTTCACAAGCTTTCCTCTGATTAAGATGTTTTTATAGAGGTGTAAAAGTTGTTTTTTAATACCCTCAATCTGAAGTGAATTTCACACCTAGTACAATAACATATTAGTGGCCTAGAAAGTGTATAGAAAGCCCAGCTGCATCAGTATAGAAAGCCCAGTTACATCAGTATAAAATGCCCACTTACATCAGTATAGAATGCCCAGTTACATCAGTATAGAAAGCCCAGTTATATCAGTATAGAAAGCCCAGTTACATCAGTATAGAAAGCCCAGTTACATCAGTATAAAATGCCCACTTACATCAGTATAGAATGTCCAGTTACATCAGTATAGAAAGCCCAGTTACATCAGTATAGAAAACCCAGTTACATAAGTATAGAAAGCCCAGTTAAATCAGTATTGAAAGCCCAGTTACATCAGTATAGAAAGCCCAGTTAAATCAGTATAAAATGCCCAGTTACATCAGTATTGAAAGCTCAGTTACATCAGTATAGAAAGCCGAGTTACATCAGTATAAAATGCCTAGTAACATCAGTATAGAACGCCCAGTTGCATCAGTATAGAAAGCCCATTTAAATCAGTATTGAAAGCCCAGTTACATCAGTATAGAAAGCCGAGTTACATCAGTATAAAATGCCCAGTTACATCAGTATAGAAAGCCCAGTTACATAAGTATAGAAAGCCCAGTTGCATCCGTATAGAAAGCCGAGTTACATCAGTATAAAATGCCCAGTAACATCAGTATAGAAAGCCCAGTTGCATCAGTATTGAAAGCCGAGTTACATCAGTATAGAAAGCCCAGTTAAATCAGTATAAAATGCCCAGTTACATCAGTATTGAAAGCCCAGTTACATCAGTATAGAAAGCCGAGTTACATCAGTATAAAATGCCCAGTAACATCAGTATAGAAAGCCCAGTTGCATCAGTATAGAAAGCCCAGTTAAATCAGTATTGAAAGCCCAGTTACATCAGTATAGAAAGCCCAGTTAAATCAGTATAAAATGCCCAGTTACATCAGTATTGAAAGCCCAGTTACATCAGTATAGAAAGCCCAGTTAAATCAGTATAAAATGCCCAGTAACATCAGTATTGAAAGCCCAGTTACATCAGTATAGAATGCCCAGTTACATCAGTATAGAAAGCCCAGTTTCATCAGTATTGAAAGCCCAGTTACATCAGTATAGAAAGCCCAGTTACATCAGTATTGAAAGCCCAGTTTCATCAGTATTGAAAACCCAGTTACATCAGTATAGAAAGCCCAGTTACATCAGTATAGAAAGCCCAGTTGCAGCAGTATAAAATGCCTACTTACATCAGTATAGAATGCCCAGTTACATCAGTATAGAAAGCCCAGTTACATCAGTATAAAAAGCCCAGTTACATCAGTATAGAAAGCCCAGTTACATAAGTATAGAAAGCCCAGTTACATCCGTATAGAAAGCCGAGTTACATCAGTATAAAATGCCCAGTAACATCAGTATTGAAAGCCCAGTTACATCAGTATAGAAAGCCCAGTTACATCAGTATAAAATGCCCAGTTACATCAGTATAGAAAGCCCAGTTACATCAGTATAGAAAGCCCAGTTACATCAGTATTGAAAGCCCAGTTACATCAGTATAGAAAGCCCAGTTACATCAGTATAAAATGCCCAGTTACATCAGTTAGGCCAGGTCTACTGCTCATGTCACAATCTCGCCATTTCCAACATCAGGTAGAAGCACACACACTTGCAGTCATTAGCACACACCCCTCCCTCCCTCCCTCTCAGCAGGCGGAGTTCCGGTGAGCAGGTGCGCCCGGGACAACCCAGAGTGATTTCAGAGGGCTTAAATCCCCCAACGGACCCGTGCCAAGACATCACGAAGATGTACAAACACATGCATACACACACACAGAAGTGGAAAATTGATCTCCGTCAGTGTGCTGCGTCAGGGAAGAATCTCCCTCCCTCCCACACACACACACATTCATGATCAAACACCTGATAAATACACCTCTATTCACCAGACAGCCATCTTGAATATATTTTTAGATTTGAATTAAAGCTTAAAAATGCACTAATGTGTGTTTTTGTATTTATTATGGATCCCCATTAGCTGCTGCCAAGGCAGCAGCTACTCTTCTTGGGGTCCAGAAAAATGAAGGCAGTTTATACAATTTTAAAAACATTACAATACATTCACAGATTTCACAACACACTGTCTGCCCTCATGCCCCTACTTCACCACTACCACATATCTATACTACTAAATCCATGTGTACGTGTATAGTGCGTATGCTATCGTTTGTGTGTGTATGCATGTGTCTGTGCCTATATTTGTGTTGCTTCACAGTTCCCGCTGTTCTATAAGGTGTTTATCTGTTTTTTAAATCTAATTGTACTCCTTGCATCAGTTACTTGATGTGGAATAGAGTTCCATGTAGCCATTTGTACAGCCAAGGGCCAGCCGTGCTGCCCTGTTCTGAGCCAGTTGCAATTTTCCTAAGTCCTTTTTTGTGGCACCTGCCCACACGACTGAACAGTAGTCCAGGTGAGACAAAACTAGGGCCTGTAGGACCTGCCTTGTTGATAGTGTTGTTAAGAAGGCAGAGCAGCACTTTATTATGGACAGACTTCTCCCCATCTTAACTACTGTTGTATCAATATGTTTGGACCATGACAGTTTACAATCCAGGGTTACTCCAAGCAGTTTAGTCACCTCAACTTGCTCAATTTCCACATTATTCATTACAAGATTTAGTTGAAGTTTAGGGTTTAGTGAATGATTTGACCCAAATACAATGCTTTTAGTTTTAGAAATATTTAGGGCTAATGTATTCCTTGCCACCCACTGAAACTAACTGCAACTCTTTAAGTGTTGCAGTCATTTCAGTCACTGTATATTGAGACTCACCATCGCTTCAACAGTTCAGGACTATACTGTTGTGTATTGAGATAAGGGATGGAGAGTAAGGATAGTTTTACTTAATCACATTTTAAATACTAATCTTGTTGGGTATATTTCTAGATAGTGAGTAATAATGTAGGTGTAAGGGAGATTTGCCAACCTCAATCTACACTTACAAGACAGCTGTGCTCCGCTAATGGTTAATCACTTTAGAAGAAAACCATTTATAAAATGTTCCGTTAAGTAACTGTGACTTACTTCCAGTAGCAATCACCAGGGACTACTTGGGGGACATGTACATTTTACAAACTAGGGTGACCGAGGATATGACGTCTCGATAAGGTGTTAACTAGGTGTGCCAGTCATAGCAGACAGGTGAGATTGGAGCCATTCCCTTTACAGGTACTGAAGCTTTCAAAATAGGCCACTTTTGTTGTGAGGACACACATAGACTGCTGTTTTAACCAGACTAATAAGGCTAGTTTCTCCAGGGGTCGAAACAGACAAGGAGTAGGAATAAGCAAAAATTCCAAGGCAACTTCTTCTCATTGAGTTTCAACACATCTCCAGGCTGCATCTAGGTGTTTTGTCTAACCAGACCATGAGTCATTTTGAAAAGGGCAAAAAAACACTGTGACACCCATCCCACGCAAACACACCCACACTCACATGGTTAAAACATCCAGGGTTTCAACGGGTGCTCGGACCACCTCGAAGTAGTTCTGCAGGATGGTGACGGTGCCAGAGAGGGCCTCGTGCCCGCAGCCACAGAACAGCGCCACCCCAGCGTACAGAAGGATGGTCGCGAAGAGAGAGGCATACGGCAGGACGCCCAGGCATTTGACGCAGCACTCAAAGCATCCTGGACAGAGAGAGAGAGAGAGAGAGAGAGAGAGAGAGAGAGAGAGAGAGAGAGAGAGAGAGAGAGAGAGAAGAGGAGAACGTTCAGACTAAAGACGGTGGTAGAATATTTTTGATATTCACAGGTGCTCTAGTCATGAAATACTGTACATGTCACACTCTATTCATGGCTTGACAGGAATTGAAATACGTTTGACACCAGAACCACCAGAACCTCCTCAACGTTTTATTTATTTTCATTTAACATCTATTTTAATACACCAAATCCCACCGCATCTAATTTAAAGGGATCACAGGGATCAAAGTATATCCCATCTATCATCCGATAACAACAAACACTCTAACCACATTTCTCCAGTTGACCCACAGCCAATAAATCGCCTGTTGCCATCTCGGGAAGGAAGTTTACTGTCACTCCAGCCAATCATAATCGCTCCTCGGACAGATTTATGGGTTTAATACACAGAGCACAAACAGTATTGATCTGTGGATTGCGGATTGCGGCCCTGCAAATGGAATCCCTTCCTTCACCCGGGCTGCTGGATTTATGACTAGTCGTAAACACGGTGAGTGAGTGAGTGAGTGAGAGAGAGAGAGAGTAAGTGAGAGTGAGAGAGAGAGCTACAAAACAGAACACTGATAGCTAGAAGGAGAAGACACAGTGAGAGAGGGATGGAAGGGAGATGCAGTGTAATGGATAATACTGTGTCTGTGGGGGGGTTATGTTTTATTATCTTGGACTACAGGAAGTATCTATCTGACTGTCTCCGATGAAGAATAGGCGTGTTTGTGATACATGAGTGTAACTCTCCCATCTATCTTCAACTGGACTGGATAGGCGAGGTTCAGATATTGCTTACCAAACAAATCGGCAAATGTCCAATTGTAATATTGAACTCCTATTTTCCATAGCCTGGTCCCAGATCCATTCGTGCTCTTGCCAATGCCAACAGCATTGCTGTTTGGCATGACAGTGAATGAAAAGGAGTTGGCATGATAGCTCAAACAGACTGGCACTCAGGCTAGGTTTTTCTTGTTGTATTGTTACTGTGCAGTTGGTGACTACAGCACAAATCCCAGTTCTGTTCTGCCTCTATTGTACATTAGTGCCTCTGGACTTGCTTTAGTTAGAACAGTTGGAAGGCATTTAAACTGCAGGGTCTCAGCTGTGTTGTGAATGAATAACCCTTACACCTACGCTACACCTTGACTTCACCTGAAAGCACTCCTGTCTATTTCTGTTATACCCCTCTCTGCGCACACAGGATGCTCTGGAGACCATCACCGCTGCAGCCTGGAGAATGTGCGCAACTGTCGGTGTGTGTGTGTTAGTCAGTTGATGTCAGGTGGTATTGAGTCTACCGTGAGCA
This sequence comes from Brachymystax lenok tsinlingensis, assembly GCA_030435695.1. NCBI lineage: Eukaryota > Metazoa > Chordata > Actinopteri > Salmoniformes > Salmonidae > Brachymystax > Brachymystax lenok. The sequence continues at coordinate 23,530,007 of CM059810.1, forward strand.
CAGGACCAGACTTCAGCCAATAGAAAATCAGACTTAGTTCAGAATCCTCTGCACGTCTCTTTCACTGTCAATCATGCTTATTATCCCCTTAAGGCACAGAATGTGTGCGAGTGCGCGTGTGTGTGTGTGCAGTCAGGCGAGAGACAGGAAAGACCGCCAACTCACTCCCTATGTCTTCAGAGAGCCAAGACTGACACAGGGAGAGGAGAAACTGACAAAATGATCTGAATCTATACAGTTTCATATCACCATCATCCCATCAGGCCATGTGGTATACTGATTTGAATGTATATTCATGATGAGTAAATATTGGTGAATAAATTACAGTGATAATAGTAATTAAAGGATATATGATAATTTTACGGTACCCTCCTCTTTGTGCATTGAGGGAAGATTACTGTATCATGGAGGGGTATGCAGCAAGATAAAACCAATCTCTGTGTCAAAACAGTACAGGGTCACCTGTTTCAATTTCCCATTCCTAGTCATTTTAGTAACATTGATTAACAGTACAGGGACAACTGTTTCTAATTGCCCCAATCATAGCCATATTAGTAACATTGATTAACAGTACAGGGACACCTGTTTCTAATTGCCCCAATCCTAGTCATATTAGTAACATTGATTAACAGTACAGGGACACCTGTTTCTAATTGCCCCAATCATAGCCATATTAGTAACATTGATTAACAGTACAGGGACACCTGTTTCTAATTGCCCCAATCCTAGTCATATTAGTAACATTGGTTCCTTGGTGTTGGACTGAATGGGCATGCCTATATACGTCGCTAGTGAATATCTACACACCCCTTACACAGTCTTCACATTTTTCTTCCTTAAAATTACATTTAAAAAAGGGATTACATTAGATTTTTTTCCTACCGATCTACACAACCTACTCCACATTTTCAAAGTGAAAGAAAAAATATAGAACATTTTACAAATTAATGTAAAAAAAGAGGGGTGTGTAGACTTTCACTAGGCTATCGGCTCTGGTGTGTGTGTGTGTGTGTGTGTGTGTGTGTGTGTGTGTGTGTGTGTGTGTGTGTGTGTGAGAGAGAGGGAGGGAGAGGGAGGGAGTGTGTGTGTTCCTGTGGCAGACTAGAAACAGTGGGGTATTGATTTCTGTTTGATGGCAGCTGATAAATTATTTACTAAGCTGATACATCATGTGGGTGAGGACTTGGGGAATGACTCAACCAGCTGTATAACTTGGATTAACAGACCAAGGTATTTTCACATTCCAAGTGATGCTGTGTTGATCACATTTCTTGAAAAATCGTACTGCATTTACTAGACTCAGTTGTAAATACTATAGCTATAACTTCACTATTTCATCTTATTAATTCTGTAACTGGTGCAATGAATTGCAAAGATGACACGATTGCACCTCCACTGCCTTCACCGAAGTACGCCTTTCCGTCTTGCCCCAATGCCCAGCTCAGAATACTATCATGAACTGTGCTCTCTCAGTTGAGAAACATTGGAAAGAGTCCATGGATATTCATTGGAAACCCCAGGACTGAATCTGGGAAAGCCATTGTCAGCACAAAGTGGGAACGAGCAGCTCAGTTCACTATCTTTCCCAGGGAAAAAAATCCTTCATTCTACAAATCTATTAGCTGATGTGAGCGATGTGTGTGTGTAAGTGCATGCGCGTATGTGTTCACAGTACGCCCGAACACAGCGAAGGCCTGCAAATGGAATAAGACAATGTTTGTTTTCCATTACCCTCAGCCCAGCAGAGACATGACTAAATAGGGTGGTGGCAGGTTGTAATTACTTTGCCCTCCTCTATACAATATGTCAGGCTAGAAGCTGTGAGGAGGATGTGTCCGTAGCCATGCCATCCTCTTCTTCTGCCATGCTGTTACCCACTGTGGGGGAGTGTAGTAGTTGTCTGTATGGCAACATGCCTATGGGGGATACAGCAGGTAGCCTAGTGGTTAGAGCATTGGGCCAGTAACCGGAAGGTTGCTGGATTGAATCCTCGAGCTGACAAGGTAAAAATCTGTCGTTCTTCCCCTGAGCAAGGCAGTTAACCCACTGTTCCCCGGGCGCCGACGACGTGGATATCGATTAAGGCAGCCCCCTGCACCTCTCTGATTCAGGGGGGTTGGGCTAAATGTGGAAGACACATTTCAATTGAATACATTCAGTTGGACAACTGACTAGGTATCCCTCTTTCCCTTTCCCTAAACCTGCATATATGCACACTCACATGTACACGCGCACACAGGCCTGGACACCCAGAGCCAGAGCCAACCAGTGGTGGAGAATGTACCCAATTGTCATACATGAGTAAAAGTAAAGATACCTTAATAGAAAATTGTAAAAGTGAAAGTCACCCAGTAAAATACTACTTGAGTAAAAGTCTAAAAGTATTTGGTTTAAATTGAAGTATCAAAAGTAAATATAATTGATCAAATATACTTAAGTGTCGAAAGTAAAAGTATACATTATTTCAAATTCCTTATATTAAGCAAATCAGACGGAACCATTTTCTAGTTTTTTTTATTTACGGATAACCAGGGGCACACTCCAACACTCAGACATAATTTACAAATGAAGCATTTGTGTTTAGTGAGTCCGCCAGATCAGAGGCAGTAGGGATGACCAGGGATATTCTCTTGATAAGTGCGTGAATTGGACCATTTTCCTGTCCTGTCCATTTAGAATTTTCCATTCAAAATGTAACGAGTACTTTTTATTTTACCTTTATTTAACTATTCAAGTCAGTTAAGAACAAATTCTTATTTTCAATGACGGCTTAGGAACAGTGGACTGCCTTGTTCCAATCACCATTTCCCTGGGTGTCAGGGAAAGTGACGGCTTAGGAACAGTGGACTGCCTTGTTCCAATCACCATTTCCCTGGGTGTCAGGGAAAATGACGGCTTAGGAACAGTGGACTGCCTTGTTCCAATCACCATTTCCCTGGGTGTCAGGGAAAATGTATGAGTAAAAAGGAGGAGTAAAAAGTACATTATTTTCTTTAGGAATATAGTGAAGTAAAAGCTGTCCAAAATATAAATAGTCAAATACAGAAAGCCCCCCAAAACGACTTAAGTAGTACTTTAAGTACATTACACCACTGGCACCAGCCCTAACCCACCACCAGCCTCCCTCACTTCCTCCTTCCACAAACGCCCAATAAGATGTCATCAGCACAATCTAGAGAGATGGGCTATAATCTAACACCCTACTGACTGCCTGGTTCAGACCCCTCTGTTCAAATACACGTCTAGCAATGTCCAACACTCAACACAGTTGTCTGGTGAACAGCCAGCAGGGGGAGAGCTATGTTGGATCATCATTCTTAGTGATACGTCATAGACGCCACAGGCATGTCAGGAAAAGGATGATTTTGCCAACAGAGAGAGAACTTATGGCGGTGTGTGCATGTTTGAGCTCTGGGAAGGAACATATTGTCTCATTCATGTAGTCTATTCATGATTGGGAGAAATCCATGTATTCATCTAGTCTAATCTATGCTAGGATACATCATTGATAAATAGCTGACTTTTGATTAATAACTAATCAATAATTACTTTCCAAGTGCATAACCACACATCATCTCTACAACTAATGGCACCTGATATGGGATCCATCTGATCCATGACAGTCCTCTAAGGACTCAAATAATAACACAGATCCATGATCTATCTCTCTATGTCCACCCTATGAACATGAATAGTGCTACATAGATGATTAATAACTGTATGTAAGGCCCAGTAAACCAACAGACACAGAGTAGTTAGAGCCCTCCCAGTGGGCAAAAACTGGTTGAATCAACGTTGTTTCCACGTCATTTCAACAAAGAAATTCAATGTGATGACATTGAATCAAAGTGGAAAACTGATTGAATTGTCTTTGTTTTCACCTAAATCCAGTGACATGATTTGTAGATTTCACTTTCAGTTCATGTTAGTCGAAAACTCAAACAAATATTTTATCAAAATTAGAAATGACGTCTGCGCCCAGTGGGATGTCCTGTTGATCGATGAGGTAACAGTAGATGAATGGCCTCTTAAAGGTATCTTAAAAGGGATGTGAGTCTCTTAATGGCGAGGCTAGGGGAAATTTACTGTAGTGCTGTGCGGATCTTAAGTGGTTGTTTTTTCATCTAGATGGATGGTGACACACGTACACAAACACTCACATTGAATGGTGATGGATAGAGAGGCTCGCTTGGCTCAATAGTTCTCTGTCAGCACTATCAACTACATTTCCCAGGGGGCTTTGGCTTGGATGCCTAATCACCCAGTGAGGGCCTAGTCTGTCTATCTGGTCTGCTCAGCCTTCTACACTACTTATTAAAATGGTAATCTTTTCTCGCCTCCTCCCTGTGCCCTGCGGAGGAAAAGTTCCCTTTACTTAAAATAAGACGTTTCAAGGCAAAAAAGAAAGCCTACTTTATTTATTTTTATCCTGGGCGGGTGTTTAAGACAGGCTATTTATATAGGGTTAGATACAATGTCTGGTTATGAAGCTTGATAGCCAGGAACAATACCCCACAATTCCCTGCTTTAAACTATTAGGGCCAGCTCCAGGACACAGATTAAACTGAGACTAGATATTCTCCATTGAGTTTGTTTTTCAGTCCAGGACTAGGCTTAATCTGTGTCTAGGAAACCAAAGACTCCAGCCACCCTAGTCATAGACTGTTCTCTCCGCAACAGCATGGCAAGCGGTACCGGAGCACCAAGTCTAGGTCCAAGAGGCTTCTAAACAGCTTCTACCCCCAAGCCATAAGACTCCTGAACAGCTAATCAAATGGCTACCCAGACTATTTGCCCCCCTACGCTGATGCTACTCTGTGTTATTATCTATGCATAGTCACTTAAATAACCCTACCTGCAATAACCCAATAACCCTAACCCTACCTGCATGTACGTAATTACCATAATTACCCGCACATTGGCACATTGACTCTGTACAGGCACCCCCTGTATGAAGCCCCGCTATTGTTATTTACTGCTGCTCTTTAATTATTTGTTTTTCTTATCTCTTACTTTTTTGTTGTTGGTATTTTCTTAAAACTGCATTGATGGTTAAGGTCTTGTAAGTAAGCATTTCACTGTAAAGTGAATGGTGTTGTGTACACCTGTAGTATTTGGCGCGTGTGACAAACAAAATGTGCCCTTCGAGAAATAGTGAGCAGAATGGATTTTAGTGCTAATGACATAGAAGTTGCTAATACAAAAGAGCGTTGATTGGCTTTGTACACTCTTATTGCTTGCAATTGCATTCGCCTCTTCCAGAATGGCTGTCATTACGAAGCAGCCGCTCAGACATTTAAGAGACGAGGCAAAAAAATGAGAGACAGAGGGGTGAAATGGTGTCAGCCGGATTGATATTAAATGCTTTTAAAAGCTGTGTGATATTCCATTCCAGCTGGCACATTGACCCACCTCTGTGCCCACTCCTTTGAAGGGTATTAGAGATTTAGAGTTGGGGTTGTGCCCGCCCTGCTCTTACTGTCAGTCATTGACCTCATTGGGAATGCAGCCAATCAGGTCATACTACTAACAGTCACTCATCAACCTCAATGGGATCACAGCCAATCAGCTCATACTACTAACAGTCACTCATCGACCTCATTAGGAATGCAGCCAATCAGTCATTGACTTTGACAGATGTGGAAGAGAGCTGTTCAGACACTCATAGAGATAGACAAACAACACAGAGACACATTCATTTCACTATAAACCACTTATTATCCTTTGTTTTAGCTCATCCAACTGTTAAATGAGCCAATTCAGTTTATTACTGATTCCATCCTGTGTTTGCATACATAGTCTTTGATATAGGCTGAGCAGCCTTGGGCATAGGGGACATGTCCCTGTCCATTTCTGCACTGACAACTTCATTTATGATTTTTGAGCTCTGATGCATAAGGCAGAGAGCATGGGTTTACATATGGCCGTCCTTTTCAACACAAACAAAGGAAATCAAGATCTTACATCTAAATATGCTGCATTGTCGATAACTGAGCTGGGAGCTATACTGAGATAATTAGCTAATTAAACTGGGACTTTTAAAGACCGCCTTGAGACCTCACAACAAATGTCAACGTACACAAAACCTTGTGTGTAACCGTACATTTCCTTTCCAGCACCTGTGAGAATAAGTTCCTGATCAAATGACTGTCACAGCTACTTCTCACAGCATCGAGTCCTACTCCTTAAGGCATGAACATTTTGCACGATTCAAATCTCATTTGTAATGAACAGCCGAACCGTAGTGAGATGAGATGATCAATCATTAGCCTTGCTAGCACGTTTTCCCCACCGCCGCCTCCCTCCCTTTCCTCAGACAGACATACAGACAGCTAGCGGTCGGCGCTATTACCCATCTCTCAGCCAGCCGGCGTGTGTGACTCAGAGGCAGTACTGAGATAAGCTCTGCTGCCTTCATCCTCCAACTGGACTCCTGACTGGAATAGCAAACAGGCCGAATGGCCCAAAGGCAAATGGGTAATGACCTAACCGTCCGTGGGTTAGCTACTAGCCAATATATACCGCGGCTGTTTCTCACACTGAGACTGACTCTCTGATTGACATTATCAGTACAGTCCATGTTTCACACCTCCATGTTTCTAGGACTGACTGTGACGCCGTCTGAAATGGCCCCCTATTCCCTATATATGCAGACTAAAAGGATACAGGGGCCATTTAGGACGCAGCCATTATTTCACATTGCCAGTCTAGTTGATGTTTCACACCTGCCATTTCAGTGTGAACACCAGTGTGATGTGTGATGAGAGGAGCTCGGGTGCCAAAATGGCTGCCTTGGCGTGAATTAGCCAGGTTGGTGTTACTCATTAGTGGTGGATGAGGGGAATTAGGTTATTACTATTATAGGACATAGTGAACCACACTATATAGGCCTACACATCCATTAAGACTCAGGTTAACAACCTACAACCCAGAGCCTGTGTGTTTGTGTGTGTGATAAGGGGGATGAGAGGTATATCTGTTTGTCCAGTGCATTGTTAATGTTGACCGTCGTCCAGTAGTATAGCATGGCAGGTATTGATAGATTACAGAAAGGGACTAGAGCCCTTGCATGTGTATAAAGAGGAGCTGTGCTTAATCTATACAGAAGGAAATATCCCAGCTGCCTTGGCAGACAGTACAGCATCCCATCAATTATAGGAGTTACGGAGCTGAGGCCAGGCAATGTGAAATTAACCTGAATTTCCCTTGACTATAATTCTTATTCCAGTCACTTAATACAACGTCAGCGTGGCTACAGACACACATGCACGCACGCTTGAACTGGGCGATAATGGACAAATACTTGAATTTATGCGATAACGATAAATAGAAGGATATGTTTATAATATTAATGTGCACCTCCGATTAAAATTGTTATCCCTTGAACTACTACTGCTAGTTTGATGGTTGTAACCATCAGTTGTCCCATTAACAAACACCCATGTGAGCAAACTTACTTCATTTCAAACTTCACATTTCTCTAGTATACAGTAGGCTACTTTTTATCATGAACGATATCAGCAAAATGCCTGCGATAAGTGATCGGTATGGTTGGTGTCAATAACACACACACACACACACACACACACACACACACACACACACACACACACACACACACACACACACACACACACACACACACACACACACACACACACACACACACACACACACACACACACAGACAGATTACATATAGATCCAAAACCTTGATCCCAATATGATAAGATCAACTATCCTTGACTAACACCACACCCTTCCAGTCCAGCTCACTCTTTCGCAGTCTAGACCAATAGAAACCAGACACCCCATTTAGTCTAGTCACCAGGTCTCATAGGGCAGTAACCGATGTGCCAATGTCACAGGCCACTTCATTCTACTCCATTGTCCCTTCATAATTGAATCAAGCAGCACTGAGATGTCTGTTGGAAGGCTAAGTCAATACCAGCCAGTCGATACAGATGCAGTATCTACCTGAGTACCATCTACTGCTGCAGAGTAGGGAGAGACAGGCACCGTAAACACAGTGTAGGGATAGAAGACGATATCATAAGCCAACAATACAGTATCTACCTACTTTCTATGTCACAATAGGAAGATATGGGAGAATATTGCTTGCAGTAATCACATAGAATATGATGTATTCCATTATCTACATGAGCATAGCACTTAAAATGTATGTCCCAATATATTGCTTTAGTTGAAGTGGTATGCTAGTGTGTGTATGCTAGAGTGGATTTTGGCACTGAGCTGATAATATTCCCTTTGTGTCTCAAGTAAACCCTTTGTCTCATTGCAACTCATGCTCCACCGACAGGTTGTTTCCTGGGTAATATCTCCCATGCTGCTCGGCTCCACAGGGGGTGACGATTGGCCCCTTTTTTCTGTTTTCTGTTTTCTGTTTTTCTGTTTTCTGTTAATCTTGTTGCATATTCATCATGGTTATTGTTATTAGTACCGTTTCTCAGTACGCAAGACCGATAGACAGACATCATTATCCAAAATTAAATACATTATAGAAGACAAAGAACACATTTGATTTGACATTCCTTTATGAATTGTAAATGTTTCAGACCGATGTGTGACTCAAATCAAACTCGGCGCAATTCAATGACATATACATGATTTGAAGTTCTTGCAGGCTTAAATGTGTATCTATCTTTAATAAAGAATTGATCGCAAGTGATTTGAAATCCCTGGGTGTGACTGAGGATGTAGTGTGGTAGTATTGTGGTAGTGTTACCACAGAAACCTACAGTGTGACTGTCAGGGACGGTTAGGGAAGCAACGCCCTCAGAGCAGGACGGACAAGCCAAGATCACAACAATAACACTACCTTCTTCAGGCTATAACACTAACCCCCACTTTAACCACACACACACACACACACACAATATGAAGGTGTTTTCATCACCATTATCATCAAATCAGATGCAATAAGGCTTGAAAAAATGCCAGAACATTAAAATGAATGTCAAGTTCGCTAACAAATTAGGCGACCAGCTTCGTGGGGAACGCATTGGAATGATCGGTCGGTACAACTGGTTAATTTTACTAATGCATGTTTAAATAGGGTTTGGACTAGCTGTTCTGAATTAATTTCCAGAAGTGGACGAATTATCCCTGTCGGCGGTGAGGCAGGCAAGCTACATGCCTTTATATGATTAGAGCCTTGTTGCTATGGTGCCTACGGGGCATCACTTTTTCAATGATTTATGCCGGTATTCATGCTGGTATTCAAAATACAGTGTGTGTGTGTGTGTGTGGCATAGAAAAAACAAGTCTGGGTCTAGCAGGTGTACATTTCCACTAATAGGATTTCAGGTCATTATTAAGGTATAGATGCTCCGTTTAAGCGGTCGTCCCTCTCTCCATTTCCAAAGTTCAAAGGATGAGAGGAGATTTGGGTCGGGGGCCAGGGTGGGACGAGGTAAAAAAAAATATATTTTAATACTGTTAAGAAGGATAACACACATTCTATCTGTCCATCATTGGAGTATTAAAATGAATATTAAAACGTAATATGGCTCAGCCCAGACAACATTTAGAGAGACTAGGAGAGATAGGGAGAAATGGAACCGGGGGAGGATCCTTCAGTACAACACCAAGCAACAAAAGAAAAGAAGCTGTTCAAGCCTCTAACACTACAGGAGATATGAAAGAAGCCTGGTGAATAATTAATATGCATAATTTGCATATCAGTCTAGAGAAGTAGCAGTAACAGCAGTAACAGGGTCTCAGAGCCCCTACTGTAACTGCAGGTGCCGTTCTCTCAGACGCCTCTCTACTTTGGCTCTGTGATGGGATGTTTCCTTACACCGGGAGACAGACAGATACACAGCAAATCATTGTTTTGTTTTATTCATGTGTTTTTTGTTGTTTGGGAGAAATGGGTTAATTGGAGAAATCGATGGTATAGTATGAAGCCACTTGAAAGATAGTCCAACAACACTTTCTCTGATTGTCAGTGGTGCAAAGCACTCAATAAAATGTGTGAATTGAATCAAATCAAATTGTATTTGTCACATGCGCCGAATACAACAGGTGTAGACCGTACAGTGAAATGCTTAATTACAAGCCCTTAACCAACAATGCTTTAAGAAGTTAAGAAGAAAAAACATGTAGCAGAGAGAACAGTCTATGACTAGGGTGGCTGGACTCTGACAATTTTTAAGGCCTTCCTCTGACACCGCTTGATATAGAGGTCCTGGATGGCAGGAAGCTTGGCCCCAGTAATGTACTGGGCTGTACGCACTACCCTCTGTAGTGCCTTGCGGTCGGAGGCTGAGCAGTTGCCGTACCAGGCAGTGATGCAACCAGTCAGATGCTCTTGATGGTGCAGCTGTAGAACCTTTTTGAGTATCTGAGGACCCATGACAAATCTTTTCAGTCTCCTGAGGGGGAATAGGCTTTGTCGTGCCCTCTTCACGACTGTCTTAAGTGTGTTGGGACCATGATAGTTTGTTGGTGATGTGGACACCAAGGAACTTGAAGTTCCCAACCTGCTCCTCTGCAGCCCTGTCGATAAGAATGGGGGCGTGCTCGGTCCTCCTTTTCCTGTAGTCCACAATCATCTCCTTTGTCTTGATCACGTTGAGGGAGAGGTTGTTGTCCAGGCACCACACGACCAGATCTCTGACCTCCTCCCTATAGGCTGTCTCATCGTTGTTAGTGATCAGGCCTACCACTTAGGTGTCATCGACAAACTTGATGATGGTGTTGGAGCCGTGCCTGGCCATGCAGTCATGAGTGAACAGGTAGTACAGGAGGGGACTGAGCACACACCCCCTGAGGGGCCCCCGTGTAATGATCAGCGTGGCGGATGTGTTGTTGCCTACCCTTATCACCTGGGGGCGGCCCGTTGAAAATGTCAGTGAAGACACTTGCCAGTTGGTCAGCGCATGCTTGGAGTACACGTCCTGGTAATCCGTCTGGTAAATGTTGACCTGTTTAAAGGTCTTACTCACATCGGCTACGGAGAGCATGATCACGCAGTCGTCCGGAACATAATTCTCCCAAAGGTTCAATGGCAAAAATGCTGTGAAGCAATGTCCTGTGACAGTGTTATGTTCTGTGAAAGAGGTGCATCAGCTTCCAGTCTACACACAGAGATATGCAGCACCTCATGTTGAGTCTAACTTCTCCTGCCTGAGAACAGAGCGGTGGGGTCAGATACCAGAATTTGATATGACGGTCAGAGGAGTTAAAATAGAGAGAAAGAGATACAGAGAGAAAGAGAGAGCGCCAGAGAGAAAGGGAGAGAGAGAGACTGATAAAGAGAGAAAGAGAGACAGAGAGAGAAAAAAGAGAGAAAAAGAGAGAAACAGAATTCAACTGCCCTGAGGTGACGCTATGTTGAGAGTTGTCACCAAACCTCCCCCTCCCTCCCTCGCTCGTTCGCTCCCTCCCTCCCTCCCTCCCTCCCTCCCTTGACACCACTTCAGAGGCGTTCCCCTGGGGACAGGCCGCATAGCCCTAGCAGACAGCCGTCACACGTCACTAGCATCCCTTCAGCTGACAGAGTTCTGGAGCTCACAGTCACGTCAAACAGGCTGTGTGTGTGTGTGTGTTTCCTGACTCCTCCCTTCTCTTCCTCTAGGGAAACCACAGCCAGCTTTCCCCTCTTTAAACAGCTTTAATAAAACGGTTCAGAAGTTCTCAGTGATGTCATCTTTAGTAGGTTTTCTGAGTCAGTTAGTTGGTTTTGACCTATGGTGTTTGGGGTCATAGGCGGTTATATTCAAGGTTATACCCTGCTCTAGTGTGGCCTACTTGTCTTTAGATGACCCCTTTCCAACCTTGTGCGGTGAGGTCAGGATGTGGATGTGAACCACACACTTGAAATCCCTCTCCGATTCAACACAATCTACCATTCAGAAAAGCTTGTTTGCTTTATCCATATGTCCTATCTTCTTTAGATGGAAATACAAGCATGGCTTTCCATAAAGCATAGCCATATATGTAGGCTATAGTTTATAGCTCTGCCCTAAAGCACTCAAATCCCTCTAAAACACATCACTAGGCCTACTGTAACTATCCACTTCTAGTCCTTTGGAACGCTTCATACTGTAGTGCATTGGCCACATCAACTAAATCCAACCCCATTGTTCTCCTCTGTCAGTACAGGTCCATAGGTCCCCATATAGCGATCTGCTCCATCACCTGCAATTAGATTTTAGCGCTATGCATCTATCTGGCGTGCTAGCATTTATTATTAGCCGTAGCGATGGTGTTGCCTTGATGGGGCATATGCTAGAGAAGGCTGGACAAATGGGAGAGTGCAGAGGCAAAGGCAGAAAGCTCGGGATGGGAGACAGAGAAGATGCTTCTTCCATTATTTAGGGCTGCTAGCCTGCCAGGGTCATTAATAATGTAGCTAGTCTGTGTGTGTGTGTGTGTGTGTGTGTGTGTGTGTGTGTGTGTGTGTGTGTGTGTGTGTGTGTGTGTGTGTGTGTGTGTGTGTGTGTGTGTGTGTGTGTGTGTGTGTGTGTGTGTGTGTGTGTGTGTGTGTGTGTGTGTGTGTGTGTGTGTACAGTGCCTAGCAAAAGTATTCAATCCCCTTGGCGTTTTTCCTATTTTGTTGCATTACAACCTGTAATTTAAATGGATTTTTATTTGGATTTCATGTAATGGACATACACAAAATAGTCCAAATTGGTGAAGGGAAATGAAAAAATTACTTGTTAATTATTTATTTTTTAAATAATGAAAAGTGATGGATGCATATGTATTCACCCCCTTTGCTATGAAGCCCCTAAATAAGATCTGGTGCAACCAATTACCTTCATAAGTCACATAATTAGTTAAATAAAGTCCACCTGTGTGCAATCTAAGTGTCACATGATCTGTCACATGATCTCAATATATATACACCTGTTCTGAAATGCCCCAGAGTCTGCAACACCACTAAGCAAGGGGCACCACCAAGCAAGCAGCACTATGAAGACCAAGGACCTCTCCAAACAGGTCAGGGACAAAGTTGTGGAGAAGTACAGATCAGGGTTGGGTTAAAAAAAAATATCAGGAACTCTGAACATCCCACAGAGCACCATTAAATCCATTATTAAAATTACAACAAACATACCAAGAGTGAGCAACCCACCACGGACCAGGCAAGGAGGGCATTAATAAGAGAGGCAACAAAGAGACCAAAGATAACCCTGAAGGAGCTGCAAAGCTCCACAGCGGAGATTGGAGTATCTGTCCATAGGACCACTTTAAGCCGTACACTCCACGGAGCTGGGCTTTACGGAAGAGTGGCCAGAAAAAAAGCAATTTCTTAAAGAAAAAAATAAGCTAACATGTTTGGTGTTCGCCAAACATATGGAAGCAGGTACTCTGGTCAGATGAGACCAAAATTGAGCTTTTTGTCCATCAAGGAAAACGCTATGTCTGGCGCAAACCCAACACCTCTCATCACCCCGAAAACATCATCCCAGTGAAGCATGGTGGTGGTAGCATCATGCTGTCGGGATGTTTTTCATCGGCAGGGACTGGGAAACTGGTCAGAATTGAAGGAATGATGAATGGAGCTAAATACAGGGAAATTATTGAGGGAAACCTGTTTCAGTCTTCCAGAGATTTGAGACTGAGGTTCACCTTCCGGCAGGACAATGACCCTAAGGATACTGATGAAGCAACACTTGAGTGGTTTAAGGGGAAATATTTAAATGTCTTGGAATGGTCTAGTCAAAGCCCAGACCTCAATTCTATTGAGAATCTGTGGTATGACTTAAAGATTGCTGTACACTTTGAAGATGAAAAATATGCATAGCCCAAGAGACTTGCAGCTTAATTGCTGCAAAAGGTGGCTCTACAAAGTATTGACTTTGGGGGGGTGAATAGTTATGCACGCTCAAGTAGTTTTTTTGTCTTATTTCTTGTTTGTTTCACAATAACACATATTTTGCATCTTCAAAGTGGTAGGCATGTTGTGTAAATCAAATGATACAAACCCCCCCAAAATCTATTTTAATTCCAGGTTGTAAGGCAACAAAATAGGAAAAATGCCAAGGGGGGTGAATACTTTCGCAAGCCACTGTATGTGTGAGTGGTGTGTGTGCGTGTGTATGTGTGAGTGAGTGGCGTGTGTATGTGTGAGTGTGTGTGTGTGCGTGTGTGTGTTTAGGTAATGTCAGTGAAATAAGTATTTGTCCTATAACCACCATAGCAATGCCAAAACAAGACAATATCGACCATGACACAGTGTTGCCTACAATGACAGTAACATAGGTGAAATGCAGTTTGGACAATAAATATAATATAATATAATAAATATAATATAATATAATAAATATAATATAATATAATATAATAAATATAATATAATATAATATAATATAATATAATAAATATAATATAATATAATATAATATAATAAATATAATATAATATAATAAATATAATATAATATAATATAATAAATATAATATAATATAATATAATATAAGAAATATAATATAATATAATATAATATAATAGGGCCTCTAAATGGTCATCCTGACCCAACTCTAAAGGGTTCAAATGGTTTGGTGGACACACACACACGCTACAGTACAAGCAACAGAAGGCGTCTCCCTCATGACAAAGAGACTCCTCTCCTGCCCACCCCCTCGCGCTCCGTCTCGCCTCTCCCCCCTCTCGTCACCTTTTCGGTCTTTCCATCTGTCAGAGCCCATGTCAAACAGGCACCCCAGGATTACCCCTCTTTAATCCATCACGGGGATCAAAGGTCATAATTATCTAATGGTTACTTCTGAGTGGGGAAAGAACAGAACAGGCGTCTTCAATAGAACCCAGGACCTAGTGGGTAATTGGAATACAAGGCAGCACACCCCCTTTGCCACTATCCTTTCTCTGTATAACTATACACCAGCTAACCCTGTGAGGTGAGGGAGGGGACTGGGTAACGAGACAATGGAAGGGGAATTACAACCCGCTACACGCAGTAAGACTGAACAAAGACACACAAGGGCCATAGACATTAGGCAAAGCAGCTATTGTTAGGGTTTCAAATACAATATACTGTAGTATATAAATCAAAGTGAATTAGCAAATGGGTTTCATTGGTAACGTAGCTATAAGTGACCTTCAATTGTTAAGAAGGAACAGCCCACCTATGTAACAGTGAGGAATAGAGAGGACAGCTTCCTCTTTCCCCTTTTGTGGAGGATGTAAGGAATAGCTCCCTATAGCTGTTAGCTTTAACACTGTAGCAACCTCTCCTCCTCATGCCGGTGTGTATAGGCCTCTCCGGCTCCTCCTCCACATCTCCTCTCCGCCCGACTCATGTGCGCATGTTTAATCGACCAGCGTGGTTGCCATGTCGACGGGCGACAGGGAGGGAGAACAGTGCAAATTCGGCTCTAGCACTCAGTGACCCACTAAAATGTTAAATGTCACAACAGACACACTAGGAAGGACAACGTGTGTGTGTTGTATATTATGACTTTGGGTTAATTCACATTAAGTAAGGTCTAGGAAGATCTGGTTTAAAGCCACTCACAGTAATCCACTACTATGCCATATTTGGAGATAGTTAAGATGTGGAACAGATGTCAGATTCGACTGAAAGATAAACATGCAGAGCAGAGTGTGTACGTTTCTGTAAACGCTGGTTCCCTGGCTTATATTTACTGCTTTGTACAGTTCAAAAATCTAGTTTCAAATACTGTATTATTCATAGTACAAAGTCTGAAAAACTGTAAATTGGGGACAGGGAGGAAATAAAGAGAGTACAAGTTGACACAGAGTGGAAGGAAGCTAGAGAAAGAGAGAGAGTGAGAGAGAGAGAGAGAGAGAGAGAGAGAGAGAGAGAGAGAGAGAGAGAGAGAGAGATGACCCAGAGAGCTTTGGCATCTGAATCCTTTGGCCTGAGCCTGAGGTGTTGTTGACCTGCTCTGAGGGGTATCAGCAGGGTAATGCGGTTAATACGGCTTTAAAGGACAGATCCACTACCACTCATCCACTACCAGTCAAGTATTATACTACACAATGGGGAGAGTACACTAGCAGCCTGCTGCTGGATAGGCCTACAACAATATGGTGTAGAGACAATAAACAGCAATGTCCTCCAATATAGCCTACTGTAGTATTCCTTCCAAATGTTTTAACATTCTCAATATCGGTCTCAAAAGATGAGTCTGTGACAACGCATGAACGATAGTCTATTGTGTATGATATGGTTCAATGTGTCAGTGGTTCAATGTGGTCCAATCACTGAAATGGAGTGTGCTTTTCCTTTTTCCTTGTTTGCCCTTTCATCAATGCCGTAACTTGGCAACACTATGTTTATTCACTGAGAACCCTTTCATGGCGTTTTTGTGTCCAATCACGAAATAACAATCCGAGTTTCCCCCTTTCATGACTTATCATTGCAGCAATTATTGACAGCAGACAGTTAGAGCCAGCAGTTTTCTGAGCCTGCATTCGGTCTGGTTAAGTAAGCCTCGGTAGCTATGGACGCTAACCCTCTTCAACTGCTGTCAAGTTCTTTGCTTGTTTGCCACACCAAGCTGATTCGTGACTGAAGCTTGACTGGTTGGATAAAATGAAGGCGCTATGGTATCATTTGTAGAAGCAATTTGGAAAGGGCACACTGCTCTGGTCGTGTCTTTTCGAGGGTCTTTTGTGAGTCGGGACTGATGGTGATTACTGGTATTCACTAACAAATAACAAGCTGACCCGAAGCCCATTATAGAAAGTCTGTGTCTGGTCCTGACGTCAACAGGCCAGACTGAATGAATGAGGGGTCTGTGTTCTGGATGTTAGAATGCTCTTTTGTCTTCCACTGATTGGGCTTGTGTTATGTTCCAGGGATGGGGGGAAGAGATGGGTAGACGGGTAGACTGACTAGAAAAACAGAGAGACATACCGGGCGGGCGGGATCACTGAGGTCAGTGCAGTGAGGACTGGGACTTACTATAGGTGGTTAAGATAATGGGAGTTAGGTGACCTCTATGGTTAAGGTAATGGACCTCAATAGTTAAGATAATGGGAGTTAGGTGACATCTATGGTTAAGGTAACAGGAGTTTGGGGTTCAGAGAGGTTACCAATTTCTCAGTTGATTGCATTGGAGCATAATGACAGCAATATCAGGACTGTGGGTTTGATAACCACATGGGCCACTTAAGTATATTAATACTCGTCATGGCAATTAAGATGTTCAAAGGTTTCTGTATTCAATAGGCCATTCACAAAGAACAGGACATGCTATGATGACAGGTTGTGTTGATAGGGTTGAACAAGGACATGAGATGGGAAGGAAGGGCCCAAGCTGAAGATGCTGTGTTAGCCCACTTGGGGAGGTGGGAGGGTTGAGTCTCATGGCCAAACTCCTGAGGGTTCTGGCTGTCAGGTGGCTATAGCCTGCTGGCTTATTCACACCATGTCCACCTGGCCTATCTGGCTAGCTAGATGTACATCTACCAGCCTCAGAGAGACAGAGAGAGAGGAAGAGAGAGAGAGGGAGAAAGAGAGAGAGAGAGAGGGCCTTTTTATATACCATGTGAAAATTAACATCTCAAAAATCCTCCTGATGATAAGAACCAGAGGACTGTCCCAACACACACACACAGGCCCAACGGCCCTGTAGGTCTGAGAGAAGGGTCTAAATCCTGACTGAGCTAGAGGCCAGACAGACTGCAGCTACTGCTCTGAGGGGAGGAGGGGGAGGGTGACAGCGACATGACAAACAGCCCAGCCTGGTCTATTACCATACAATAGACAACAATAAAGCAGTGGGCCTCAGATTGTACAAAAACAATAACAACGGACCCCTTTGTGCCTGCCGTGTGTTTACTCAACTCTGACATGGAAAACAGATAGCGACGAGGCAACCATGTTATCGTCACTAATTCATGTAAACAACAAAGAACACAAAGGAAAACCCACCTCACAGCAATAATTCCCCTGCTTACTTTTGACGCCAATTATCTAGGCTATTACACCAAGATGGCTATCTTTTTCAAAATGGCCGCCGTTTTAATTCATGGGTTTTTCATAGGTTGAGACTTTCATAGTTTAATATAATGTTATCTTATGGTAATACTGTGCTATTATGAATTGAATGTTCATAAATCACGATGTCTTTCCCCAATTACCACTATTGTAAGTGTCTGTTTCTACAATGTCAGTATCAAATAACCTAAGCGCTTAATGCGGTTCTAGGCTTTATTACAAAATCGTGTTGGCAGCCAAAGCTAGTAAGCAACATTAGGGTTGTAACCACAGCAGCAGAATCTTCTGCAGCATTTAAAGTCCATCTATCAACATGTACTACGCTGTGCAGTGCAGAGAGATGTAGAGGCAGGTGGAGTCAGTGCCAGGGTTTACAGATGTTCGACTTGTTCACTAGATATACAGTCCTGCATCCAAGACGTGACGTCTCATAGGACTCAGATCAACTACAGTGTGTAACAGTGATGAGTAACTTTGCC
The DNA here is from genome assembly GCA_030435695.1 of Brachymystax lenok tsinlingensis. Classification (NCBI taxonomy): domain Eukaryota; kingdom Metazoa; phylum Chordata; class Actinopteri; order Salmoniformes; family Salmonidae; genus Brachymystax; species Brachymystax lenok. Next base: position 23,548,448 of record CM059810.1, read on the forward strand.
TGGTACCTGAACACTTGTGTTAGCTCCCCAAGCCAACCCATTGGCTTTAGCCCAGTTTGGCTAACACTGGCATGTGGCAGGCAGGAGATCCAGAGGTGGATTTTCAAACGATAGCTCTACGGATTGAGACTTTTAGGCATCCGTTTGTGTCTCATCCATAATGTATGGTGTTGTATAAAGCAGTGAGTCATGGACACAGTGAGAAGTGATGACGAGTGATGGAGGAGGGATGGAGGAGTGATGGAGGAGGGATGGAGGAGGAGGGATGGAGGAGTGATGGAGGAGTGATGGAGGAGGAGTGGAGGAGGAGGGATGGAGGAGGGATGGAGGAGTGATGGAGGAGGAATGGAGGAGTGGAGGAGTGGAGGAGGAGTGGAGGAGGAGTGATGGAGGAGTGGAGGATGAGTGGAGGAGTGGAGGAGGAGGGATGGAGGAGTGATGGAGGAGTGGAGGAGGAGGGATGGAGGAGGGATGGAGGAGTGATGAAGGAGGAGTGATGAAGGAGGAGTGATGAAGGAGGAGGGATGGAGGACGAGGGATGGAGGAGGGATGGAGGAGGGATGGAGGAGGAGGGATGGAGATAACAGGAAAGGGATTTGACAGGTGAGGGCACACTCTTAGAAAAAGGTGCTATCTAGAACCTTAAAGGGTTTTTCGGCTGTCCCCATAGGAGAACCCTTTGAAGAACCCTTTTTGGTTGCAGGTAGAAGCCTTTTGGGTTCCATGTATAACCCTTTATACAGAGGGTTCTACATGTAACCATTAAGAGTTCTACTATGGAGACACCCAAAGAACCCTTTTGGAACCCTTTTTTCTAAGAGTGTATAGTTTCATAATACCTCTTTCAATTCAATTAATTACATGTTAATGTTTTATTCTTTATCCCAGAGGGGATAATTGTGCAGGAAAGGTGGAAAAATGTATATTCTCCTCTCTACTGTTGGCTCCTCCATTCATGCACCTTGGTTGGAGAGATAGTGTTAATTTGCTTTTGCACTGATACTAGCAGTGTGCCACTCCTCTTCTTCTGGCAATAGCAGGTTATTGGTCCCTGACACAGTATTGCTCTTCTACAAAAGGATAATCAGAGTTATGCTCCAGAGAGGTCATGCACTGTACTGGCCTAGGGAATGGTATGTGATAGCAGCTGTCACTGGCTACATTACAAGCCTGCTCTAAAACAATTCTCCCAGCCTTCACTCAAGCCCTGGCCCTGGTCCGGCGTTTTCTCTCCACCTTTTCAACCCATCCATTGTATTATTTACAGTTCCTCTGACCTCCACTACAGTGAGCAGTGGTGTAAAGTACTTAAGTGAAAATACTTTAAAGTAGTTTTTTGGGATATCTGTACTTTACTTGACTATTTATATTTTTGACAACTTTATTTTTACATCACTACATTCCTAAAGAAAGTTATTTACATTTTCCCTGACACCCAAAAGTACTCAGGACTGAAAATGGTCCAATTCAGTGCCAGGGTCATCCCTACTGCCTCTGATCTGGTGGACTCACTAAACAAAAATGCGTTGTTTGTAAATTATGTCTGAGTGTTGGAGTGTGACCCTGGCTATCTGTTAAAAATAATAATAATTATAATCTTGTGCCGTCTGATTTGCTTAATATAATTTTTTATTATTCGTACTTTTACTTTTGATACTTAAGTATATTTTAGCAACTAAATTTACTTTTGATAATTAAGCATATTTAAAACCAATACTTTTAGACTTTTACTCAAGTAGTATTTTACTGGGTGGCTTTCACTTTTACTTAAGTCATTTTCTATTAATGTATCTTTCTATTAATGTATATTTTAGCAACTACATTTACTTTTGATACTTATGTATATTTTAGCAACTACATTTACTTTTGATACTTAAGCATATTTAAAACCAAATACTTTTAGACTTTTACTCAAGTAGTATTTTACTCTGTGACTTTCACTTTTTACAATTTTTCTATTGGTATCTTTACTTTTACTCAAGTATGAGAATTGAGTACTTTTTCCACCACTGACAGTGAGACTGAAAACACAACCCAAGTCCAGAGACATCGATGCTCTCAGGACTTTATAAAGCAATATGTGGTGTGTTTGTGTGTGTGTGTGTGTGTGTTTGTTTAACTATCCAAGTGGGGACATTTCGCCGGTCCTTACAAGGAAAAATGCTATTTTGTGCTTCGAGGGTTAGGTTTAGGGTTAGGGTTAAAATTACGGTTAGGGTTAGATTTAAGGTTAGGGGTTTGAGGTTAGGTTTAGGGTTAGGGCTAGGTTAAGGGCTAGGGTTAAGGTTTAGGTTTAGGGGTTAAGGAAAAACGATTTTGAAAGGGAATATATTTTCTGGTTCCTACAAGGATACTAAAACCGTGTGTGTGTGTATGTGTGTGGGTGTGTATTTGCGTGCGCACGTCTGTGTGTTTGTGTGTGTGTGTGTGTGTAAAACGACACATCAAAACATCTCACACCACACACAGAGAGGACTAACCAAAATCACAAAACAAACAATTAAACCATAATAATCTAAGTTCCTTTGTCAATAATTGTCTCAAACATCATTGCTAAAATGGAACGATGAATACAAACAAAAGGGTGTTGATCTAAACACCTAATACGATGACCATCCCTCCATGTCAAACAGCAAAGGATTGAATCAACACAAGGTGATGAAAAGAAAAGACCTTGACTATAATTGTCTTTGTTGTGGGAGCGTATGATTCTAGCTGACAGCATCTCCCCCGCGCCGCTTTAAGCAATCCTCAACTGTCAATCATCCGGTTGCTAAGAGACAGACTCAGATTAATACAAAGAGGATACAGTGGAGGAGAGAGGGGTGGGGGGACTGGATGATATTAAAGCCGCTTCACGTACCAAAGAAAGGTTCATTCAAAACGCACTGCTATGGTGATGTACGTCTTAACCCATCGTGTTTTTTTGGCAGTCAGACTAAGACAGTCGTGAAGAGGGCACCACAAAGCCTATTTCCCCTCAGGAGACTGAAAGATTTGGCATGGGTCCTCAGATCCTCAAAAGGTTCTACAGCTGCAAATTAGATTTTGATTTGAATCCCACAACTACTATACAGGCTAAGTCCTGACAGAACTAAACAACACAGGGTACTGGTAGGCAAGCTGCCATTTCACAGGAAGCTATCCCTCAAAATACCCTCTACATGAAGTGTCCTTCACTGGAAAGGTCCTGCGCCAGGGATGTCTGTCAATTAGCACCGTTAGCTACAGTTTATGGACAGATGTAGGATATTCCTGCATTGCAGGAAATGCAAATTTGTAGCGTATTTGAGGCTTCTAAAGTTTCCACTTTGAAATTTCAGATTTGATTTGCCGTAACGAAAAATGTATCAACCCCTACAAAAATGTCCATTCATTACAATCCACATTATAATTCACATTTCTTGTTGCTTCGGGATTATTTTCCTGCTGTAACAAACTGGCTCAAATTAAGATCCTACATCTGTAGCTAAACAGAATCTGGGCTAACTGCTAACAGGATAGGAACAGGTTAACCTATGTTAACCTAACTTAACGCTATCGCTAACAATAGCATCATGGTATAAAGCACATCCTGTTTTTGGGTTGTGTCAGATTAGTGTCTTTGTCTACAATTTAGAAGCACCACTGTCCTCTCATCCACATAGTGTTGCTCAATTAACTTGCTGTGTGGGGAAAGTGGCCATTTTGGGGGGCTGAAAAGCAGCTCTGTCTTCTTTTAACTGTTGTCAAATGCATTATTCCATAGCACCATTTTCCACAGAATGACTCATGGTAAATGTATTATTCATTCACTAGCTTTAATTCTGGGTCAGCTTAATCTAATATGCATTACCTTAACCTCTCATGGTACAAAGATGGGCCAAATAAACGTTGAAATAAATCCAAACCTGTATGCTTTTTGGGTAAGACTTTACTTAAAGCTCACCGGTTGAATGTATTATTATTGTATTATCACTTGTTATAAGCATGCATAAACGTGGGTGGTCTGGGGGACGGATGGTCTGGGGGACGGAACATAATTACAAATAAATGATAGACTGCAAATTGACTGCAAGCCCAAACATATATCATATTTGACTAAAACATAATCATTGCTTACATGTGTCTCTATGTTCAGCAATAAAAAATATATATATATATTTGAAAATAAAAAATAAAATGTGCTCAAAAACCGGGGCGAATAAGGTAACTTTGGGCTATGTGTTGGGGATCCTCCTATAATCAATAGCGGTGTATAGGCCTCCAGTAACAGATGCCCTGTAATCACCCCATACGTTCACTAAGCAGGGGCATTAGGGACTGTAGGTTGTGTCATCACATCACTGTGAGAGAGGGAAAAGAGAGCTGCATCCTATTCATTTCCACAGGTTGGTTCCCAATGTCATGCCAATGCATTCCAGTCTTCACATCAATAAACTATTTGAATGTATACAAGCACAGCAAGAGGAATGCAGTCTTTCGTCAAGCGGAACGTCTTTCACACTCATGTGTATCTCTTCCCTTTGAAACGCTACCTTCTATTGCTCAAAGGCTTTTAGTTAGATAGTTTCACTACCACATCACCCAGAGAGCTGACAGTAACAAAGCTGATCTCTCTAGCAACTGTGGTAAAGAGAATAGTCTTTGGACAAAACACCCATGGCTTGAAACAGACATCGGTGCCCGTGGCAACCCTTTGCCAGTCCAACAATCCAACAGCAACCTTTCCACATGTCTTCCATAATACATGAGGTCTATGGCTGCTATCAACCAAAAGAGGCATCAAATAAATAAAAGCCCTATTTTTACGACGTCAGCGAGGGCTCGTAATAAAACACAGGGGTTAAGTACCTGGGTGCTTCCCTCAAGAGCAGCAGACACAACAACAGACGAAGGGTTTTGAACCCTGACCTCTCTCTTCTGGCCCTGCAGTTCATCCTAAATTCTGAATTTGAACTGCCTCAGTCTGTGGACATAGTACACTGCACTCACTACCTCTGCAGTCATTACGTTGGGAGTATTACAGCTCGGAACGATTCATCACTGCGCCCTCATCGTGTATTCTCACCTGCTTTAGAGGAGAATACACGACACCGTTAACCTCTAACAAGACACATTTCGGTTGAACGCATGCAGTTGTGCAACTGACTAGGTTTCCCCTTTCCCTTCCCTCCCTTCCTCCTCCTCATCATCATCCTCCTCCCCATCATTATCCTCAGTCACCTCTGGTCTCACTTTAAGCCACCAATTCCACAAGGATGACATTGGGGAATGAGAAGAGTGTCCATGTCTGTGTTCTGCTATAGCGTTATTAACTGGGTTTGATTTATGTTCATTTGCAGGGGGGACAAACAGGAAGTGCTAAATGATGGTGCTGGTACTAACTGCACTGTAATTAGAGGTCATTCATTAGCCTCTGTGTCAGTACAGGCACAGGCAGCATCATAAACCAGGAACACTCGGCAACAGCATTAAACAAAGTGTATCTTTATGGAGTCCATCCTGAGAGACACTGCAGCACTGCTAATGGCGTTGCTAATGAAATCAAATCACATTTTATTGGTTGTATACACATATTTAGTATCCCTGCTAGGGAGCTAGCATCTATGATGCTTTCCTGTTCCATTGCAAAAGACTGACAATATAGCCCGAGGGTAACACTTTACATAAGGCAAACAGGTATAATGCATTATAGTATCTATGAACGCCTCATAAGGTCTTAGTATCGTCTGATAACTGCAAGTGAAAATGAACTGACTGTTCTTTAGCTGACATCCTTTAATGATGACAACACAATGAACAGAATGAGCGATGATGAGTGGACAGTGACAGTTTGCTCTCTGGCTGTCTGTCTGCACACAGCATAACAAAACGAGTAATACTCTGCTCCAAAACAAAAGGCGAACGCCAAAAATCGATAGAAGACAAAGCATCCAATTTTCACCCGGGAACAAATTCCATTATACATTTAAAGATGGTCCTTTTAGAACTGGCCAGTGGCATGAAAATGTGTGGCGCAATGTAGGCTACCTGTCGCAAGGACAATGGGATGGGAAATGACAAATCTCAGGCTAGATAATTGCTATTAGCCTGAAACACCAGTGAAATTGCACCAATCTATAGATTTTATTGTCTATCACTGTGCACTATCAAAGTCCAATGACTATAACCCTGTCTAGCTAGACTGAGTATGCAGTTCTAGTATGTTCTACTGTGCTCTAGATTGACAGTACACACAGGGTCATTTACTCCAAGCTACATGTTAAATGTGTCATAATCAGTTGATGTTTACTAAATGACAGTAAGTGTTGATGTAATGTCAACAAATGACTGTATTCCTGGCTGGGTTTTGAACCCATGACCTTGGTGTCACACGTCATTTAGACAAACAATGGGGTTATACAGTGGCGCCCTGGGGAACGCACAGTCGGGTAGAGTAGGCTAATCAACAAAGGCCTTGAGGTAAGCAATCGTACCCATCTGAACAGAGCACAACAAAACAGTTGCTTGACTTCAATTCAGCTCCAAAAAACAAGCAAACAACAACAAATTCTAGAAGACTAAGAGAAACTACTGCCAAGTTATAACCAGTCCTGCGCTAGCCAAAGTCCGCTTTCCTAGAGACCCCAGTCAGAACACTCCTCGGACGTGATCGGTGGCGTTGCCCTGGTACCTTGACCTTTCTCTCAGAACTTTAGTCACCATGCTCCTCAAGCTGTAACGATGAAAGGGCTTGTTATCATAGTTGCAGGCCGGAGAGGAGTGGAGCAGACAGAAGGTAAGAGAGGGAAGCCCCGTCCGGGTCTTTCTGGCCTAAATAGACTACACTAGGACCAGCCAGGCAGGAAGTTTTATGGCTCAGGTCCTATCAGTGCCAAGGCCAGGCTAGAAATCACCCTGGAGCAATGGAACACGACTCCCAGACTTGCCTCCCTCCATGTACCCTTTTCTGAAACACGGTAGGGTTGCTTCTCTGCCTCCTTGCCTACCTCCCTCCCATTCTCCCTGCCTCCCATAGGCATGCCTACATGCTTCTTTCCTTCGCTCCCTGCCTCCCTCCCTCTCTCCCTGCCTATCTCCCTGCCTCCCTCCTTCTCTCCCTGCCTATCCCTCTGCCTCCCTCCCTCTCCCCCTGCCTATCTCCCTGCCTCCCTCCCTCACTCCCTGCCTATCTCCCTCTCTCCCTCCTTCTCTCCCTTCATATCTCCCTGCCTCCCTCCCTCTCTCCCTGCCTATCTCCCTGCCTATCTCCCTGCCTCCCTCCTTATCTCCCTGCTTCCCTCCCTCCTTATCTCCCTGCCTATCTCCCTGCCTCCCTATCTCCCTGCCTATCTCCCTGCCTCCCTCCCTCCTTATCTCCCTGCCTCCCTCCCTCCCTATCTCCCTGCCTATCTCCCTGCCTCCCTCCCTCCCTATCTCCCTGCCTATCTCCCTGCCTCCCTCCCTCTCTCCCTGCCTGCCTCCTTCTCTGCATGACCCCCACGGCCCACTAACTCCCTCTGCCTCTTGGATACTGAGAGTTATGGATCACTTTCTCTTAGCCAATACCCACTGGTGGGTGAAGGGAATGGTGATGTGTACCTTATGGCTTGCACAGGTACTGTATCAAGTTGATTCAGATATCTATCGTGGAACCCACAGTCTGAGTCACAGACCATCAAGAATGTCATCAAAGAGCCTAGACAAGCCCTAAGGTGAGTTTGTAGTCGGTAGAGTGTGAGGGATCTCTATAGAACTATATCACTGAATACACTGGTTCAACATTTTATTCACACGCATAGAGAATGAGAGCATTTTTGTCACAGAACCTCAGTTTGGAGGGGATCAGTGTCATTTCAGCCCCCATTTCACAGCATAGTACACGCTCTAAATATATTTTCAGGCTCAATCCTTGATGCAATCCACAGTAGTCGATTATTTATGTACCAGAGTCAGTAATGTGACAACAATTGTTTCAACTCGACTGTTTTAACGAACAGAAAAAGCTCCGCTGTCCTAAAAGACAAGCAACATCCAATAACTTTACCCCAAGTGAAGGAAGAGAGAAAATTTTCCATTCAAATTGATCAACATAAATCTATCAGCCGTGAAAATCCCACACAGCTCTGTTACAAAGATCCAAGAGAGTGCTAAGGATGGATGTTTATACATTCATCCGTTGGAGCTCTGTTGATAGCAACAGCAGCATGATGCTAGCTGTAGATGGGAGAGTGCAGCCTGGGTATTTCATTTCACTCACGCTGCGGCCTATCCAGTCCAGATAAATCAATAGTGCTTCAATATTCAAACTGCCTCAGAGACCGGCTTGATTCTAATTTAATTATATTATAAGCCCTCCATTTTCCAAGCTATGAATGCTTTACAACGTGGAAGTGCTGTACTTCCTGATACAATCAACAAGAGATTGGAAATGGTTGAGGACGACAAGGAATAGTTTACTGAAATCAGGAAGTTTTTAGTCAACAAATAGCACTTTTGTCACAACCAGTCATCACCATAACATTCAGCATCCCCGTCCCCATAATCAACACCATAACATCATCAGGATCATCACCATGTTCGTCAGTACCGGCATCACCGTCATCACCGTTATGAGACTACTTTATGACCACAGCTGCCCGTGCTGCCCTCCCCACCCCCCACACATAGTACTTCCTAGCACTGTATTTCTAAATCTAAGTGTTTGGGGAGACCAGATATGTTTATGTGTGTGTGTTTATGTGTGTTTGTGTGTGTTTGTGTGCGTACAGTGATTAATGTCTGTGTAAGCGTGTGTCGCTGTTGTTGTTGATATATGGGTAGGAGGTATTTGCTTTCTCAAAAATCGACACCATTACCTTGTTAATCTCCATCCTTCCTCCTTCAAACCCACTCCCGCTCTCCCTCCTGCTTTCTCCAAAACAACATCCCTCCATCCATCAGAGAGAGAGAGCGAGAGAGCACCTCCCATCTCTCCGTCGTCACCACCATCGCTGTCGTTTTGTTTCTCCACAGCACATCTCTCCTCACCCAGCTACCTCCCTCCCCCATCCCTCCGTCTGTCATCCTTTGCCCTCTCCCTCCAATTGTACCTTCCCTTCGCCTGCTAAAGAGATTTGCATTGATCATTTTTTTCTGTGGGTTCGCCTATATTTGTGGTTAGCCAAGCATGCCGCCATGAAGTATAGGAGACCCGCAGCCGCATAGAGGAGAGAGAGAGAGAGAGAGAGAGAGAGAGAGAGAGAGAGAGAGAGAGAGAGAGAGAGAGAGAGAGAGAGAGACTATCACTATTCTGCTATCCAATTCCCCAAGGCATTCATTACTATCTCAAGAAAGCAACAACTGCCTGGACAAATAGTCACAGACCCTCTGCTTTCAGCACCTGAGTCTTTAGACTCTGGAGAGTCTGGTAATGAAGAGATGACATGCAGGGAAACAACTAATTGAATTGGGAACTTCAAATGGTTTGACTCCAGCTGTTGAAGATTTTCCAAAGGCCGGAGCTAACACGTTTTCTCCCAAAGGTGGGTGGTGCTCACTCAGAAGTAAACAACCATCTAATCCCGCCAACCCCTGTCGGTAAACATAGACAGACTCTGTTGCTGTTGCTGACAAACTGTGATGGGCACATTTTGGCTTTGGTCACATTGAGTACCATCGCCATATGGTTGTAGTTATTTTGGCATTGGAAGGGAGAGAGAGATAGAGAGACAGATACAAAGAGAGAGAGAGAGAAGGGATAGAGAGAGAGAAGACAGAGACAGAGTTGTTAACATGTTTCCCATGCAAATAAAGCCCCTTGAATTGAATTGAATTGAGAGAGAGAGAGAGAGAGAGAGAGAGAGAGAGAGAGAGAGAGAGAGAGAGAGAGAGAGAGAGAGAGAGAGAGAGAGAGAGAGAGAGAGAGAGAGAGAGAGACGGACGGACGGGCGGGATGGAGAGAGAGATAGAGAGGATGAGAGAGACAGTGAGAAAAGAAAGCTTATGGGGTCTACAAAAACAAAATGATATGTTTAAGCTGCCCTGTTTTTCTTTCTCTCTCTCCCTCCATCTCTCTCTCTCTATTTCAGAAGTGGGTCAGGACTAATGAGCTAGCAGAAGAACAGTTACTTAAAGACGCGCCAGGGACCACTGGGAGGACAATGACCGTGGCAGGGAACCTTCATTCCCTCACTCTCTCTCTCCCCCTATCTTTCTTTCTCCCCTGCCTCTCTCTCTCTTTCCTTCTCTCTCGCTCTCTCTCTCCCTCCCCTTTCTTTCCCTTCCTCCCTCTCTCGCTCTCAATCTCCCTTCCCCCTCTCTCACTCCCTCTTTCTCATTCTCAATTCAGTACAAAAGGGAAAATAAATCAACATACATATGGGTTGTATTTACAATGGTGTTTGTTCTTCACTGGTTGCCCTTTTCTTGTGGCAACAGGTCACAAATCTTGCTGCTGTGATGGCACACTGTGGTATTTAACCCAGTAGATATGGGAGTTTATCAAAATTGGGTTTGTTTTCAAATTCTTTGTGGGTCTGTGTAATCTGAGGGATGTGTATGTGTCTCTAATATGGTAATACATTTGGCAGGAGGTTAGGCAGTGCAGCTCAGTTTCCACCTCATTTTGTGGGCAGTGTGCACATAGCCTGTCTTCTCTTGAGTGCCAGGTCTGCCTAGGGCGGCCTCTCTCAATAACAAGGCTATGATCACTGTGTCTGTACATAGTCAAAGCTTTCCTTAATTTTGGGTCAGTTACAGTGGTCAGTGCCACTGTGTACTCTCTGTTTAGGGCCAAATAGCATTATAGTTTGCTCTGTTCTTTTGTTCATTCTTTCCAATGTGTCAAGTAATTATCGTTTTGTTTTCTCAGGACTTGGTTGGGTCTAATTGTGTTGCTGTCCTGGGGCTCTGTGGGGTTGGTTTGTGTTTGTGAACAGAACCCCAGGGCCAGCTTGCTTAGGGGACTCTTCTCCAGGTTCACCTCTCTGTAGGTGATGTCTTTGTTATGAAAGGTTATCACTGTCTCTCTCCCCCTCTGTCTCTCTCTCTCTAAACTCGAACCCCAAGTGCAACCTTGTGTAACCTGTTTTTAGTGGAGGGGCGTGGGTATGTGGTTCATATGTGTAAATTGTGTATGTGAAAGCGGCGTGGGGGAGGAGGCAAAAGGGAGGGGAGGAAGGAAAGCATCTGCTTGGGCTAAAGATGGGTCCCCATGCTTTGCTCTGATTGGCTAAGAGTGTTCGTCATCTATAACAACAGTCAAAAATATTAATTCCATCTCCATAACAGACAAATCATTCGCATTTTTCATTCATAAAGGGTATACAGTCTTAGCTGGCGCTGCATACGTGTTCTGTTGATCCCGCCCATCCTCCAGCACAGTGTTGTTAAATGAGATGAATGGCACAGCAGCCATGCACCCCGCCACTAAACAAACAACTGTTACTGGGACAAAGGGACAGGAGGACAGAGAGGCGCGCTAATCTGATTTCAGCTTAGATAGCAAAGCAATGGCTGCATTGTTGCCATACCCGGGGAAATAGAGAGTGAGAGAAGGGGGGGAGGGATGGAGGGAAGTAAATTCACTTCTCTGCTGTCTCTTGTGAGCCGTCAAGACAAGCGTTCAAGCAGAAGACAAGACAACTCCCACGGACCCTCCTCCAATCCACCACTCAACAAACAAGGGACCCCCAAACACCCGTCCCCTTCTCTCTCCCTCCCTCCCTCCTCCCCTCCCTCCACCTTTCAAAACAGCATCGCTCAAATCAAAATCAAACCATCGCAATTCCAATAAACTCTGAATGATGATGACAATCAATGATAATGAAAGAAATCTCCCAAAAACACTCAAGTAATTACAATCCATGTGTTTCTTTGTCTGCATCGGTAGCTTATGCTTTGCTTGGCAGCATCCAGATACATGGCTGTGTCAAAGAGAGAGTGTAGCATAGGCATACAGTACATACAGTTGCAGCAGCAGCAACACAAAGGAAAAATTTAAATTTATTTTTTTAAAGATTTTACACCGTACCTTTTGAATTCTGTCCTTCTTCCATATTCTCTTCCATTGTGACTGGGTTTGTGTCCACTTCGATTTCAATACACAGAAATTTCACAAAGCCTCTTGGTCAGAAGTGGATATAGCCTCCTCTCGGCTGGGTGTGTGTACTGTGTGAGTGTGTGTTGGGGTGTGTTTTGTCCCCTAGCTGTGAGTTGTGGCGTTGTAGCAGTGAGCAACTCCTAGGGAAGTCCGCTCTCAGTGTTGTGCCATCTCTCTCAGACTCTCCTTCACACCCTTCCCTCGCTCCTCTCTCTCTTTCTCTCTCCGGCACTCACACGCCTCCCTCTCTTTCAGCTCTCACTCCCTTCCATCTCTCTCGGGCTTTCACAGCCGTCTCTCTCTCTCTCTCTCTCTCTCTCTCTCTCTCTCTCTCTCTCTCTCTCTCTCTCTCTCTCTCTCTCTCTCTCTCTCTCACTCACACACACACTCTTTATCTCCCTCTCTCTCTCACACACTCTTTATCTCCCTCTCTCTCTCTCACACACTCTTTATCTCCCTCTCTCTCTTACACACTCTTTATCTCCCTCTCTCTCACACACACTCTTTATCTCCCTCTCTCTCTCTCACACACTCTTTACCTCTCTCTCTCTCTCTCTCTCTCTCTCTCTCTCTCTCTCTCTCACACTCTTCACCTCTCTCTCTCTCTCTCATTATCTCTCTCTCTCACTCTCTCTCTCACTCTCTCAGAGCTCGGCAGCCCCTGATCTCATTCCTTCTGTTCTTCTGAAAATGATCAATTCCTCCTGTCCATTACTAGAAACCACAACACCAGGAAGCACATAACTGGACTGGGAGAGAAAGATCAAACTCCTCTTCCTTTTAAATGTCTTAAGCATAAATATGAATAACCATGTTTTTGGAGGAAGAAGTGTATAAGAGAGACTGAGTCCAGGAGGAATGGAAGGAGAAACTCTACTTCCCTGTGAGTTTCTTTAAATGGAAATTGGGAATAATACTGCTGAATTGGAAAGACAGAACAGGAGGAATGGGCTCGCTACAAGGAGAAAGACATAAGCAGGTGTTCAGCCAGATAAACAAGGGATTGAGGGTTTGTATTAGAAGCACGATGGTGAAAGCAGCAGCAGCAGCAGCAGGCCGGCACACTGTGAGCAGATGGAGGGATGTAACCAGCCCAACGGCCACTCACCCTCCTCCCACACCAAACCCCGTTTTTTTGAGTAAATGGAAGAGCCCGCCAGTCAGGCTGCCTGTGGTTAAGATATGCTGCACTGACTAGTGAAAGGAAGAGGATATATGTTTTTCACTTCTGAAATTGAATAATGCCTTTTTCATTGCTCTGTTGGGCTTAGATGGCACTATGTCTGTGTGTTGTCACAAAGATATACAGTGCTATGTCTCTTAAGGAACTTGAGTGTGTCTCAATGACAGATAGCGCGCACGTACAATCGCACACATGCAGGTACGCACACACACACACTAGTGATAGGGGGAAAATATAATTTTGGACAATGTTATATATCAATACTTTGACTCCAAGTATTGATTCAACTTTCTTTTTTGCTGGCACTAGTCGTCTGTACCTGCGCCAGAACTCCAGCATTTTTCATGCTATAGCCTGTTCTCCATCTTCTTTTTAAATAGTGAGCCAACATGTTTGCAGCACTTTTATTTACCTGAATGATGAAAACTCATTTTCTCATGGTCTCTCTTGTCTCTCTGCAGCAGACATATAGTGAGCAATATGTTTGGAACATCAAACCACAATAAAATCACTGCATCAAATCACAATACATATAGAATGGTGAGAATCGTAATACATCAAATCGGCACCAAAATATTGTGATAATACCTTATGGTGAGGTCCTTGGCAATTCCCAGCCCTAACATGCACACTCACACACACCCCGCACACACACGTACACGTGTGCGTGCACACACACACACACACCTATCTCCGTCATATATAGAGTGACTGATTTACAGTATAGGGGATGCTGTAGGGGTTTTACAGGCGAGGTCATAGACACAAAGAGAACAGAATGACAAAGTTTCCTACGGGTTGTTGTCTTATGTAGCTGTTCTTAAAGCTCTGGGACAGGTTCTCATAGCTCCTCAGGACACGGTCACTCCTGGTTGATCCCTATAGGGTTACAGGGTTGGTGAGGGAAGCAGGCGGTAATTGTGTTTGAACCCGATGCCCCAGAAGACAATGTTGACCCTCTGAACTAAAGGCTTTAGTCTCAGAGAAGGTTAGTCATCAGACAGGTCCCTCTTGCAAAAGAGATTGTATCTCAATGAGACGAACCTGTATAAAGGTTCAATGAAAACGATTTGAGCTGTGTATCTCCACTCTGCTCGGTCCCCAGCACCCCAGCCAGCACTACTGAGGGCTACTGTCTGTATGAGGCACTGATTGGTTATGGTTGGCGAGTACAATCAGGGCTAGACACAGTACTAATCAGTCACACTGTTCTGGCCAACAGCCAACACACACACACAATCGCTCTGGTGGAAGAGTTGGCCCAATAATGTAGTGCTGCGTGGTCCTGCTTCGTATTCACACACGCGCACATTCAGATAAGACCTGCAGCCAAATCAATGATCTCTCAATCAATCAATACTAGCAATTGGTTTTAAATGAAGACAATAGAATGGTAACAAAAAAACACGTTAAAGGTGACAGCACATGATGATAAAAATTATGAAAATACAAATGATAAATCAAGTTCATTATTAAAACACACACAAATGAAATAAACCATAGCCATCTTTAACTGATGTGTGAATCTGATCCTGTTAATTTTCTATGCTGTCAGCCAAGTGGGAGACCTGAGCACAACTCTGCTGTGCTCTGGCTGCATGAACTGAGCGGAGGCAGCGGAAACCACGGCGCGTGTCGCTCTGCATGCAGCGGCAGGTACAACAGCCTAGCAACGACAGCACGCGCCTGGCGACGGGGGTGAGATGTAAAGTGGCGGCCGCGCCTGAGATAAAAATTATTGGCTGCAGTCAGCGAGGTCATTAACAATGTAGCAGCTATAGAAGCTAAAGCCTTCCATGGCTACTAGATAGGAGCGAAGACGACTCTTTCTCAATTCATATTTCCTTGCGTCGTCTCTCCTCGCCTCCTTCTCAAAATGCCTCGGAGAAGAAAGTCCTCCAATACAATTGAGAAGGAAGAGAGGAGATAGAACGCAAGGAATAATTGTGTGCAAGTAGTGCCAGAGCAGAGTTAATCTGGGCAGAGGAGGAGTGATACTGCATCAGGTATGGTCTGAGGGGAGTGTAAAACTCACGTTGATGAAAGACACTGTAGATAGGAATACGGAGTGGATGTGGAATCAGATACGGTTGGGCTTGGGCTGACAGCTGACTGAAGGTCTCAGGACTGAATCAGATCGTCTAGACGTACAAGGCAGATAGTCTAGGTGTATAAGAGATAGAAGAACGATACTGAATGAAATATTGAATCACATTGACTCAGATACTACAGATCTGGAAGTAAGCCATGTGCTTTTGTGTAGAATTCAAGTGACAGGAATGTAGGCCTACTACGCCAATGAACAACGAGAGATTAAAACAGTTTTTTTAGTGACACTCACAGTGCAGACGTTTTAGTTATTTTTCCTTTGCTAATTATGCTATGAACCAGCCACTTATATGGCCATATCTGTAATCTCAGCTACAGGTTTGTTTCTCACGCATACTAATCAGACAATGGAGAGCTGCGCCATGACAACCTGAGAGACAGGCTGTAATTGGCTAGAATGGCAGAGAGGTGGAGTTTCTGAGAACCTAGGGCTAGGATGGATGACTCATACCCCAGGCCTGGACGTAGGCCCGCACGCCCGCACATACTCACTACTGCTTCTGTATCACTGGTAGAACAAGACAATGTTCCAATGACAAAACAATAAAATCTTCTCTACTGTACAAGTTGTCATTTTCTCAAGAGACACATTACTGAAACCAAAACACAGTCTCAACATACCGATAGCCTAGAATATGTAACGTAATCATTATGAATATATGCCATACAGTTTAATTATGAATTCATTATTTGGTGAATTGTACATTACTAAACATTGCTTACCTCTAGGACCTAGGTTATTAAATAGCAGCATTATAGTTGTTTTAAATGAGGGCTGTAGAAGGTTGACATACAGTACTATGCAGAGACTGTACTGGCTCTAACGTGGGTGGAAGACCTATCTATGAATATATATATATGTATGTTACTATGTACTTTACGACTATAAGTTGTGAGTATGTATGCTACTATGTACTTTAGCACTATAGGTTGTGAGTATGTATGTTACTATGTACTTTAGGGCTATAAGTTGTGAGTATGCATTTAGGACTATAGGTTGTGAGTATGTATGTTACTACGTACTTTAGGACTATAGGTTGTGGGTATGTATGTTACTATGTACTTTAGGACTATAAGTTGTGAGTATGTATGTTACTATGTACTTTAGGCCTATAGGTTGTGAGTATGTATGTTACTATGTACTTTAGGACTATAAGTTGTGAGTATGTATGTTACTATGTACTTTAGGACTAGAACTTGTGAGTATGTATGTGACTATGTACTTTAGGACTATAGGTTGTGAGTATGTATGTTACTATGTACTTTAGGACTATAAGTTGTGAGTATGTATGTTACTATGTACTTCAAGACTATAAGTTGTGAGTATGCATTTAGGACTATAAGTTGTGAGTATGTATGTTACTATGTACTTTAGAACCATAAGTTGTGAGTATGTATGTTACTATGTACTTTAGGACTATAAGTTGTGAGTATGTATGTTACTATGTACTTTAGGACTATAAGTTGTGAGTATGTATGTTACTATGTACTTTAGGACTATAAGTTGTGAGTATGCATTTAGGACTAGAAGTTGTGAGTATGTATGTTACTATGTACTTTAGGACTATAGGTTGTGAGTATGTATGTTACTATGTACTTTAGGACCATAAGTTGTGAGTATGTAACTATGTACTTTAGGACTATAAGTTGTGAGTATGCATTTAGGACTATAAGTTGTGAGTATGTATATTACTATGTACTTTAGGGCTATAAGTTGTGAGTATGCATTTAGGACTATAAGTTGTGAGTATGTATGTTACTATGTACTTTAGGACTATAGGTTGTGAGTATGTATGTTACTATGAACTTTAGGACTATAAGTTGTGAGTATGTATGTTACTATGTACTTTAAGACTATAAGTTGTGAGTATGTATGTTACTATGTACTTTAAGACTATAAGTTGTGAGTATGTATGTTACTATGTACTTTAAGACTATAAGTTGTGAGTATGTATGTTACTATGTACTTTAGGACTATAGGTTGTGAGTATGTATGTTACTATGTACTTTAGGACTATAGGTTGTGAGTATGTATGTTACTATGTACTTTAGGACCATAAGTTGTGAGTATGTATGTTACTATGTACTTTAGGACTATAAGTTGTGAGTATGTATGTTACTATGTACTTTAGGACTATAAGTTGTGAGTATGTATGTTACTATGTACTTTAGGACTATAAGTTGTGAGTATGCATTTAGGACTAGAAGTTGTGAGTATGTATGTTACTATGTACTTTAGGAATATAGGTTGTGAGTATGTATGTTACTATGTACTTTAGGACCATAAGTTGTGAGTATGTAACAATGTACTTTAGGACTATAAGTTGTGAGTATGCATTTAGGACTATACGTTGTGAGTATGTATATTACTATGTACTTTAGGGCTATAAGTTGTGAGTATGCATTTAGGACTATAAGTTGTGAGTATGTATGTTACTATGTACTTTAGGACTATAGGTTGTGAGTATGTATGTTACTATGAACTTTAGGACTATAAGTTGTGAGTATGTATGTTACTATGTACTTTAAGACTATAAGTTGTGAGTATGTATGTTACTATGTACTTTAAGACTATAAGTTGTGAGTATATATTTTACTATGTACTTTAAGACTATAAGTTGTGAGTATGTATGTTACTATGTACTTTAGGACTATAAGTTGTGAGTATGTATGTTACTATGTACTTTAGGACTATAGGTTGTGAGTATGTATGTTACTATGAACTTTAGGACTATAAGTTGTGAGTATGTATGTTACTATGTACTTTAGGACTATAAGTTGTCAGTATGTATATTACTATGTACTTTAGGACTATAAGTTTTGAGTATATATGTTACTATGTACTTTAGGACTATAAGTTGTGAGGATGTATGTTACTATGTACTTTAGGACTATAAGTTGTGAGTATGTATGTTACTATGTACTTTAGGACTATAAGTTGTGAGTATGTATGTTACTATGTACTTTAGGACTATAAGTTGTGAGTATGTATGTTACTATGTACTTTAGGACCATAAGTTGTGAGTATGTATGTTACTATGTACTTTAGGACTATAATTTATGAGTATGTATGTTACTATGTACTTTAGGACTATAAGTTGTGAGTATGCATTTAGGACTATAGGTTGTGAGTATGTATGTTACTATGTACTTTAGGACTATAAGTTGTGAGTATGCATTTAGGACTATAAGTTGTGAGTATGCATTTAGGACTATAAGTTGTGAGTATGTATGTTACTATGTACTTTAGGACTATAAGTTGTGAGTATGTATGTTACTATGTACTTTAAGACTATAAGTTGTGAGTATATATATTACTATGTACTTTAAGACTATAAGTTGTGAGTATGTATGTTACTATGTACTTTAGGACTATAAGTTGTGAGTATGTATGTTACTATGTACTTTAGGACTATAGGTTGTGAGTATGTATGTTACTATGAACTTTAGGACTATAAGTTGTGAGTATGTATGTTACTATGTACTTTAGGACTATAAGTTGTCAGTATGTATATTACTATGTACTTTAGGACTATAAGTTGTGAGTATGTATGTTACTATGTACTTTAGGACTATAAGTTGTGAGGATGTATGTTACTATGTACTTTAGGACTATAAGTTGTGAGTATGTATGTTACTATGTACTTTAGGACTATAAGTTGTGAGTATGTATGTTACTATGTACTTTAGGACTATAAGTTGTGAGTATGTATGTTACTATGTACTTTAGGACCATAAGTTGTGAGTATGTATGTTACTATGTACTTTAGGACTATAAGTTGTGAGTATGCATTTAGGACTATAGTTTGTGAGTATGTATGTTACTATGTACTTTAGGACTATAAGTTGTGAGTATGCATTTAGGACTATAAGTTGTGAGTATGTATGTTACTATGTACTTTAGGACTATACGTTGTGAGGATGCATGTCAGCAGCTGATATGGAGATATAAGGAGATTAGCCAGTTAGCCTCCTTGTTATCATAAAATCATTTTCCCAACAGCCGCCAACTCTAGGAATCAATCAGATGGTGTGTGTGTGTGTGTGTGTGTGTGTGTGTGTCTGTGTTCATTTTAGCCCTTTGGTGTATTTGTTGTCATACAATAAAGGTTCAACCACTTTGAAGACCATTGTATGTCCTACATCAGCCTATCTGACTGAACACATACAGTAGGCTTAGATAACCATCTAGTTTGGGTTCCATGAAATTTAGGACAGGCTACATTAGACCTGGGGTTTGACCCCACATGTGGATCTGCTGTCATCTATGTCCACTATATGATCCTGTAGGTAACATGATAACACACCCTGTGGCTATGGATCTGCCTGGCTCTTTCTGTGTGTGTGTGTGTGTGTGTGTGTGTGTGTGTGTGTGTGTGTGTGTGTGTGTGTGTGTGCGTGTCTACAGTATATTCTGCTCCTCTGATACTCAATACTAAGATCTAAGTTGAGGCAAAATCTAAAACTGACAGTAGCCTACCATATTGTCAATGACCACATTATTTGACTAACAAAATCAGCCAGCACTTTAAATAGCCTAGTCTCATAACAGTGCAAGTATATTTGGATGCTTTGTATTGATCCTGAAAGCAACCAGATGGCGTGATGGTTGTTGTGGGCGTATCTCTCTGCTTGCTCTGCTACCGATCTCCTAGACACACCACTTCAAACACGCTGTCTCTTTCCAGACTGAGACACCTTCTGAATCTATTACAGGCTGCAAAAAACACGTCTCTCTTTCTCTCTGACATATTCAAGAGTTCATATATCTAAACATTTCATAGAGAATGTGTCTTCATCTAAGCACTCTCCCCTCCACATGCAGAGAGAGAGAGAGAGAGAGAGAGAGAGAGAGAGAGAGAGAGAGAGAGAACCCAAAGCCCCTATAGGATTCCCCTAGCAGAGGCTGTCCTTTGCTCAACCGGATTGCTGGGAGCAGAAGGCTGCAAAAAACACATCTCTCTTTCTCTCTGACACATTCAAGAGTTCATATATCTAAACATTTCATAGAGAATGTGTCTTCATCTAAGCACTCTCCCCTCCACATGCAGAGAGAGAGAGAGAGAGAGAGAGAGAGAGAGAGAGAGAGAGAGAAAACCCAAAGCCCCCATAGGATTCCCCTGGCAGAGGCTGTCCTTTGCTCAAACGGATTGCTGGGAGCAGAAGAGTGTTGAAGTGACAGAATCGGGACTGCCGGCCTGCGTAGCCTTCCCATTATAGAGAGGCTATAGTGGTGGAGTGGTGCACAGACTAGAGCTAGCACCCTACAGAAAACACAGGCTCAGAGAGACAAACATTTTAGATTCCACAAGCTATTTCCATTGTGAACAACTGGTGGTAGATACTGTGTATGTGTTTATATATGGGGAAACACAGGCTTACAACATATGGGGCCTGTTCAGGGGGGTGAAATGTTTAGGAGTGTTCCGATAAAGATAAATTGTGTGTAGAACAGGAATGACTGTTTACGTAGAATAGAATGCGATGTACTCCATCAAGTCAACATTTCAGCAAACCGAATGAACAACTTGAATGTTGTTAGTTTACATGAGATTAACACAAATATGCAAGCTATTCAGAAGCACGGAAGTGTGTATGTTTACATATTAAGACACACATGCACTCTTTGGTTGATATGATGAAAATCATGGCGATGCTTCAAAACCATTTGTGAAGATAGGAAATTCATCTAATGAATAAACAAAGCATCTTTTATATGATTTTCAGTCAGAATTTTAGTCTGAAGTATCACGACTTGTTATTTAACAGAGAAGTAAGTTAGTGGGCTGTTCTTCAAAGAACCATCATTTCACTTTCAAGATGGAAGATTTGACGCCAAAGGTAGCGGACATAGTCTCCTAGTGAGTCTTCACAGTGGCACATAGGAGGCTGGTGGGAGGAGCTATAGGAGGACTGGCTCATTGTAATGGCTGGAATGGAATAAATGGAACGGAGTTAAACATATGGTTTCCATATGTTTGATTTGCTTGATACCATAAAATGCATTCCATTCCAGCCTCCTCTGCAGTAGCAGTGACATATTATGTAGGGTTATATGCATATGTACAGTATGTGTATAACTTTACATAAACGCATATGTACAGTATGTGTATAACTTTACATAAATGCATATGTACAGTATGTATATAACCTTACATAAATGCATATGTACAGTATGTGTATAACTTTACATAAACGCATATGTACAGTATGTATATAACCTTACATAAATGCATATGTACAGTATGTGTATAACCTTACATGAACGCATATGTACAGTATGTATATAACCTTACATAAATACATATGTACAGTATGTGTATAACTTTACATAAATGCATATGAACAGTATGTGTATAACTTTACATAAATGCATATGAACAGTATGTATATAACCTTACATAAATGCATATGCACAGTATGTGTATAACTTTACATAAACGCATATGTACAGTATGTATATAACCTTACATAAACACATATGTACAGTATGTGTATAACTTTACATAAATGCATATGAACAGTATGTGTATAACTTTACATAAACGCATATGTACAGTATGTATATAACCTTACATAAACACATATGTACAGTATGTGTATAACTTTACATAAATGCATATGAACAGTATGTGTATAACTTTACATAAACGCATATGTACAGTATGTATATAACCTTACATAAACACATATGTACAGTATGTGTATAACTTTACATAAACGCATATGTACAGTATGTATATAACCTTACATAAACACATATGTACAGTATGTGTATAACTTTACATAAATGCATATGAACAGTATGTGTATAACTTTACATAAATGCATATGAACAGTATGTATATAACCTTACATAAATGCATATGCACAGTATGTGTATAACTTTACATAAACGCATATGTACAGTATGTATATAACCTTACATAAACACATATGTACAGTATGTGTATAACTTTACATAAATGCATATGTACAGTATGTGTATAACCTTACATAAATGCATATGTACAGTATGTGTATAACCTTACATAAACGCATATGTACAGTATGTATATAACCTTACATAAATGCATATGTACAGTATGTGTATAACTTTACATAAATGCCAAAGGAACAGTATGTGTATAACTTTACATAAATGCATATGTACAGTATGTGTATAACCTTACATAAATGCATATGTACAGTATGTGTATAACTTTACATAAACACATATGTACAGTATGTATATAACCTTACATAAATGCATATGTACAGTATGTGTATAACCTTACATAAATGCATATGTACAGTATGTGTATAACCTTACATAAACGCATATGTACAGTATGTATATAACCTTACATAAATGCATATGTACAGTATGTGTATAACTTTACATAAATGCCAAAGGAACAGTATGTGTATAACTTTACATAAATGCATATGTACAGTATGTGTATAACCTTACATAAATGCATATGTACAGTATGTGTATAACTTTACATAAACACATATGTACAGTATGTATATAACCTTACATAAATGCATATGTACAGTATGTGTATAACCTTACATAAATGCATATGTACAGTATGTGTATAACCTTACATAAACACATATGTACAGTATGTGTATAACTTTACATAAATGCCAAAGGAACAGTATGTGTATAACTTTACATAAATGCATATGTACAGTATGTGTATAACCTTACATAAATGCATATGTACAGTATGTGTATAACTTTACATAAATGCATATGTACAGTATGTGTATAACCTTACATAAATGCATATGAACAGTATGTGTATAACCTTACATAAATGCATATGTACAGTATGTATATAACTTTACATAAATGCATATGTACAGTATGTGTATAACCTTACATAAATGCATATGTACAGTATGTGTATAACTTTACATAAATGCATATGTACAGTATGTGTATAACCTTACATAAATGCATATGAACAGTATGTGTATAACCTTACATAAATGCATATGTACAGTATGTATATAACCTTACATAAATGCATATGTACAGTATGTGTATAACTTTACATAAATGCCAAAGGAACAGTATGTGTATAACTTTACATAAATGCATATGTACAGTATGTGTATAACCTTACATAAATGCCAAAGGAACAGTATGTATATAACCTTACATAAATGCATATGTACAGTATGTGTATAACTTTACATAAATGCCAAAGGAACAGTATGTGTATAACTTTACATAAATGCATATGTACAGTATGTGTATAACCTTACATAAATGCATATGTACAGTATGTGTATAACTTTACATAAATGCATATGTACAGTATGTGTATAACCTTACATAAATGCATATGTACAGTATGTGTATAACTTTACATAAACGCATATGTACAGTATGTATATAACCTTACATAAATGCATATGTACAGTATGTGTATAACCTTACATAAATGCATATGTACAGTATGTGTATAACTTTAAATAAATGCATATGAACAGTATGTGTATAACCTTACATAAATGCATATGAACAGTATATGTATAACATGTACTACAAACAGCTTATTTGTTTAAGTGAATTAACACAAACTACCCAATAAATAACTATAAATGCTAACCTAAACAAAATAATTAAAACATGGCATTTTCATTTAAATAGCATCCCTCATATACTGTATATATAAGTGTATCTCACACCCACTATAAATTGGGTATTCCCATCGGCACTAGCCTAGAGAAAAGGAGGGCGGATGAGGGATTCTCCTCTTCTCTAATATACTGTATACTATGTGACCTACATACAATGGATTGTGCACCGCCTGAATCTACCTTGGATACTAATCAGCCTGGCTTGGTGTGTGCTAGACAGCCTGGTTAAACCAGACTGAATGCTGCACTCAATGAGGAGGGTGGCACTCTCTCTAGTAATGGTAATGGTTACCAATATCATCTGCGTGTGTGTGTGCGTATGTGTGTGTGCGCGCGTGTGTGTGTGTGCGTGTGTGTATGTGCGTGCGTGTGTGTTTTTGCATGTGTGTGTGTGTGTGTGTGTGTGTGTGTGTGTGCGAGTGTGTATGTGCGTGCTTGCGTGTTTTTGCGTGTGTGTGTGTGTGTGTACATACGGCTGATAGTGAATAATATAGAGGAAGATGAAACATCCAAGTCATGCGTTACATATGATCCCTGTCTAGTGACTGACGTGATGAGAAGATGAGCTGTTATTTTTGTCAGCAGACGATGTAGAAAATGATGAGACAGCTGATTGACTAGTGTGTGTGTGTGTGTGTGTATGTGTGTGTGCTACTCGTGATGTATTGCTTCACTCAGTGACGGAGGGGGTTATAGGGCTTTTGCCCAGAACGAAGAGCTCCACCCTCTCTCTCTCTCTGCAAGTTACAGGCTGAATGTCCCCTCCCCTTCCGAAATTCCAAACACCTATGAAATGGTGAACTGTCCAAAGCATTGGGACTAATGCAGCTTGTTATCTCATGCATCCCGTTGTATCATGACAGATCGACTGTACAGCAGTGGGGATTGTGGTTGTGAAGCCTCTCTAAGCCAAGTTGTAGGTAGGTGGGATTACTATTTACTGACTGTCTACTGTCTGTCAGTCAGTGATGTTAGCCAATAGTGTGACAAATTACCATGCCCAGGCAGTCTCCCCTAAAGGGCTTCATAATGTGCAGAGTAAAGAGAGACGACTTCAATGGACTCACATCAGACGATGCAGTGACTGACTATATCTTACAACGGGTAGACTGGAGTCTCGCTGTGAAAAGAAGGACAACAAACGTCATCAGTCAACCAATCAGTCAATCCACTGAGCATTGTTATAACGGACACTCAATCTCTTACACGTTAACACTGGTGTGACAGTCAACCAGGTTGCTGAGCAGTGGCAGCACTACGAGGTATCCCCCTGTAGTTAGTTCTACCACATAGATGTCCCATCTGAAGGTTATACTGTAGGTTCATAATTAGTGACGGTTGTTGATCATACAGTGCTGTCATATAACGTATCACAGTGTTACAGAGTCAAGTTCTTGAAGTGTGGCTCAGTTGGTAGAGCACGCCAGCAGGGTTGTGGGTTTGGTTCCCGGGGCCACCCATACGTAAAATTGGATGCACGCATCACTGTAAGTCGCTTTGGATAAAAGCGTCTGCTAAATGGAATATATTCAAATAAATTTTATATGGCCCGTGTGGCTCAGTTGGGAGCGCATGATGCTTGCAATGCCAGGGTTGTGGGTTCGATTCCCACGGGGGACCAGTATGGGAACAAGGACAAAAACGTATCCACTCGCTGCTGTAAGTCACTCTGGATAAAAGTGTCTGCTCTAATCTAGAATAGAACTTTGCAATAGTCAGTCATCACACCATTATTTACAGTGGTTACGTCATGGTTTGAGTGGGATGTGAGAAGGAGCTGGACAGGAATCTGTTTTAAGGCGGCCATAGAGAGTTAGGCTCTTTAGTAATCGTGACGATATGCTGTTAGAGCACGGCGAATACTGTATGGGCTCCTAAAGCTTTTCTTTCTGAACCCTGGCTAGGAGGAGATCAATGTATCCTATGTATTAAAAAGTGTGTGTGTGTGTGTTTACACGTGCGTGCGTATACCAGGGCTTGCAGCGTCCCGCAGATCTTTCTCAGTACAGTAGAATAGCTGAAAGTCAGACCGACCACCAACTGGCTTCAAAACAGACTGACCGCCAACTGGCTTCAAAACAGCATGTTGAAAGAAGAGAGGACAACTGGTGTTTTAAAGAAGCATGGAAAAGAGGTAGAGATAGAAAAAGGGAATAGATAGAGAGGGGGAAATGGAGAGAGAGAGAGAGAGAGAGAGAGAGAGAGAGAGAGAGAGAGAGAGAGAGAGAGAGAGAGAGAGAGAGAGAGAGAGTGAGTCAGCAGACAAGAGAAAAAAGTGACAGGCAGATAGCGTGGGAGGAAGACAGAAGGAGAGGAGAGATAAAAAGGTCATGTCAGTGAATGGCCTCTACACTCTAAAGCTCTCAGACACAGCTGTAACTTCTGAAGTCACATCCACGGGACACAAAACATCAAACAACAATTCAAGACAGATTCTCTTGGTATGTGTACATGCTAGTCGGCTCGAGTTCGGTCTCCACGGTAGACGGCAACCATGGCGACCGTGAGATCCACTTCCTGGTTTGAGAAGTGAATAGCCTCTATCTTTCAGTTGACTTCCACCGGGCAGTCCATGAAAAGAGAACTGTCCATGGAATTGTGAAAGAAACACTGGACGTCTTGAAACAAATGGATGATCGCTCTGCTGTGCTGTGTGCATGCATCATAAATTGTCACACCAATGCAAAGATGATTTCTAGATAGCCGAACTCACCTCTCATATCTCATCATATTATCAGTGGCATTTGGAGATTGAACTCATTCTGAACCACAAGTTGTCCACCATTGGGTTAGTAAAGATGTAATAAACTACTATCAATACCAAAGAGTGGTAATCTATTTATCTGCCAGTCAATATAACATAATGCAATCGTCCCACAGGTGAATTGAACTCAGTCTGCCATTAAGTGCCATTGACAATAACGATGACAACATGAGTCTGGTAATATGATTTTGAAAATGCCTGATGCCATTCTCTTGGCTGTTATAATGCACTGTCCATCGTACAGTCCTTAAAAGATTCCTTATCATCCCTTATTCCGGGTCCGGGAATAATTCCATTACATCTTTTAAGACAACTGCACACAAGTAGAAGAAAATAAGGCCAGAAACAGTGGACAGACACTCCTCCTATCCTCCCCTCCTTCTCCTCTCGTCCCTTCCTTTTCTCTCTATCTATTCTCTCTCTCGCTTCATCTCCCCCTCATTGTGCTATTTTTCCCGACCAGTCAGAGCATGCATGCATCGCGGCGCCCAAGGATTCCCTTGATGTTTAAAATAGCTCTCCAAAAACAGGATTAAGAATTCATTCGCTTGTTTTCTCAATTCACAAATATTTAACCCTCCTCCCTTCACCTCCCTGTTCCCATTCTCTTTACACTGACAAAAGACTGAGGAGCATCCTTGTTTTCTAAACGGCCCTGTTGAAAAGGACATCTATAGGGATATGTACAGTATAGTGTGTGTGTGTGTGTGTGTGTGTGTGTGTGTGTGTGTGTGTGTGTGTGTGTGTGTGTGTGTGTGTGTGTGTGTGTGTGTGTGTGTGTGTGTGTGTGTGTGTGTGTGTGTGTGTGTGTGTGTGTGTGTGTGTGTAAAACATCTATGTATTATTCATCCAGAGGGTGGTTCTCCCTCCCACTACAGCTGTGACCAAAATAAATACATATTTCAATAAATAAATATATTAAATAAATAAATGAAGCGTGTTATGATAATGTAATAACCCCAACCACAAACAATATTGATACCTACACAGACCCCATCAATCATTCAGTCTCACCTGGCCTATTCTATTATTTTAAGTCTACAGTACGCAATCCACTTTAGATGATGTATCTACTGAAAGCTGTTCCTCCCCCGAACCTGATTCTGCTCTGATTAAATTCAGGATTGTGCCTTTGAAGCATAATTACCCATTTGTATTTGATTTTAAACCCCTTATCAGGGGAGTTGGGAGAAATGGCCATGCATCTTTTATGCAAAGTGATGTTTTCCTTGTGGCGCTGAAGAGAGTGGAGTGCGGTGACGTCAGGTGTGAGCCAGCAACATCTGGGTTGTTTTGAAACCAACCTGCTCAGTAACAGCTCCATCACCGCTAGGCCACTGTAGGTCTGGTGTCGCCGAGGCAACGGCACGTGACCGTTTGCTCTCAGCATCTGATGTAGCAGACATATAGGCTAAGAGCTTCCTCTTCTGCTGTTTATTTCCTTAGAATCTCTCTATATTGGAAATGAGCTAACCTTTTAGAAGGTCAACTCTGACCTCAAGTTGGTGGAACTCTTCAACAGCCTAAGGTGTGCTGATCAGTAACTGAAACACCTCAAGCAGCACTAGCAGTTTGGCCATCTTGCAATTCGAAAAGTTATGTTAGAAATGGATGTAAATGTGTCCTGGGACATTATCCCGCTTCAAACACATAAGGGCCAATTTCCACAAGGAAAGAGCAGAGTGTGTGTGTGTGTGCATGTGTGTGTGTGTGTGTGTGTGTGTGTGTGTGTGTGTGTGTGTGTGTGTGTGTGTGTGTGTGTGTGTGTGTGTGTGTGTGTGTGTGTGTGTGTGTGTGTGCGTGTGTGAAAATCTAGCTGCTAAGAGGAAGACATCAAGGTGGTGAGAGAGACACTAGCGTTTCACAGACAGAAAGGGAGCTGATGAGTGACTAGGTGAGCACATGTACCATGAGAGGGAAAGACGTAGATTTATGACTCTATTGTATTGAAACCAGGGACTGGGGTTTCTGTGAAGTGAATATCATTTTCACTATGTGAATTAGCATGTTGAAATAATGTGATGTATTAAGTTGAGATTGTTGTCCTGTCGTTTCACACCACAATAAAATATGATACCTGCTTCGATTGAAGCAATCCCAATGTCTGAATATGTATTGTCTATGTCTGGGTTTAATACAGTACCTGAGCCTGGCACTACAACAGCTAAGAGAGGAGAGGAGAGGAAGAGGAAGAAAGAGTGAAACAGCGAGGATGGAGGGATGGAGGGATGGAGGAGTGAAACAACGAAGGTGGAGGATGGAGGGATGGCGGCGGAAGAGGGATGGGAGCTCATATCACAGTCTGATGTCATGGCTATGACCCAGGCCCAAATTGCACACTATTCCCTATACTATTCCCTATATAGTGCCCTATGGGCCTGGGTCAAAAGAAGTGCACTATAAATGGAATAGGGTGCCATTTGGGACTGGGACATACATACAGGCAACACTCCAGAAAGCTTCTCATGTGTGACGCACTGTCTCTTGCCTCCACATTTAATACACATACAAGGTAGTCACTTTGGCATTTCTAGTCTCAGGGACATTAAATAAGATGATATTAAATGACATTTGGGCTGTGTTGGAAGATTTTGTGTATCCGAGAAGGATGGTGTTTTGTGTAGTATGTGTATTAGAGCGCTATGGCTGCAGGCTTTGGTTGACTTGACGGTCTGCCCCACCCATGACCTGGATAACAGTTATACTGCGATATTATAGGAGGAGAGGAGGACAGAGAGTGGGGAAGGGGCAGGGCTATATCAGTGAGGGAATCCTCTCCTCTCTACTCCTATATTTTCCTCTCCTCTCTCCTCTCGTCTCCTCTCCTCTCCTCACACACAGCCACCATGACTCAGTGACATGGGAATGCTCTTTCTGTGCCTTTAGTGGAAGCTCTGATGTGAATTATGACCACTGTGTTAGAATGAATATGGTCATGTACTGTTTGTGTGTTTGTGTTTGTGTTTGTGCATGTGCGTGTGTGAATGCATATGAGAGTGAGAGAAATCAAAAGAGTATGCCTGATTAAGAGTGTCCTCATGTGGATGTCACAGCTCTGCCAAGTCATTAGATGGTGGTGAACTGAAGGAGGAAGAAAAGGACTAAAGGAATGAGCTGATCACAGTCTCTCGGCTTGGTGTTACTCTGTAACCATGGCAACTTACTCTGGTAGAAATGCATTGTCTGCCGGTGAAGACAAATACGCATAAACACAAAACACCTGTTAGAATCCACCTGACTTCTATACTTCTTTCTGAAAGGCTCAAACAGGCATATCTCCATGTTAGGTCTATGGTAACCTGCTGTGGAACACACTGAACATGCCCTTCACGTGTTTGTAAGCACCAGGCTCATAATAAGCAGACAAGGCAGTCAGAGAGAGTCCAAGGCTACGCTACAATTGACTGCAGGAATCAATACAGACCTGTAGCGAGCAACTCCATTTAGAGGGGAATGAACGGAAGGAAGGAAGGAATAGAAAACAGAGGGAACGAGAGAAGTATCAACAGAAGAAGAATACATTTCCTGCCCAATTCTTATTTGATCAAATCACAGGACATAAGCCTGGAAAAGAAGGATTAGCATCATTTGTGTGTTCTACTGTCTAAGTCTTCGCGCAGAAAGAGACGCGCAGTTAATCAGACAACAAAACACTTCCTTCTCAGAAATGTTTTACTTTTTACACATAGTACTTAATGTATTGTGATATATGGAGAAGAAATGATAACTCATGACAACAGTTTCCATCCCCTTTTCCAGCACAACGCGTATGAGGACTTCATGTCTTATTTAGGTTAGTCCTAAAATGTTATATAAGCATGTTATGATTTCCCAGAATGCCCCCTGTTGAAGCTCTGTGGGGGGGCTGAAGGTTGTGGTTCGCCTCTACCTGTACCCACCACTGTACACGCACACACACACACACAGCACGCACAAATACACACAGTGTGTGTCCCATTCCTTCATGTAATATTGAAGGGATGAGAACGAACAAGGCTGTCTAAACCTTGGATCACGGTACCTCTGTTTCATTACAGTAAACTAACAGATCTACAGAGCAACTCAATCCCCTACATAATGTGTGTGTGTGTGTGTGTGTGTGTGTGTGTGTGTGTGTGTGTGTGTGTGTGTGTGTGTGTGTGTGCGTGTGTGTATTGCAACTTTGCACAATATACAAAAAATGCGGGCTGAGGCTGTTGAAATGTACAATAGAGAGGCCATAAAGTTTTCCCCATAGCCCGCCTGAACGTTAACGCAGTCTACCTCACTCCTGTCCCCCTGTCTGTCTGACCTGATCTACATCTAATACTGGCCCGTCCCAGCTCAGCACACATTCTCCTGCAGAGAATCTTTTTATTCTTCTTTAAGTACCCATTGTGTGGTGAATGCAGGAGGTCAAAGGGTGATTGTGTCATAAGGGAACTGAATTCCATTCCAGAGGGGATTGAGTTTGGACACTGAGAGTTCTGAGAGTCTTGGCAACAGTGAAGTACACTTGCTAGAGCCACAACGCTTTTGGTGGCAGGACATAGCTACTGTACTAAACACACTTAGCTGGTCTGCTACACTCAAGGGCACAAACAAGTGTACACTCAGGTGTTCACTACAGCACACTGCTGCACTACAGATATGAACAACACAATGTGTTCCTCTTTTACAG
This sequence comes from Brachymystax lenok tsinlingensis, assembly GCA_030435695.1. Classification (NCBI taxonomy): domain Eukaryota; kingdom Metazoa; phylum Chordata; class Actinopteri; order Salmoniformes; family Salmonidae; genus Brachymystax; species Brachymystax lenok. The sequence goes on from CM059810.1 coordinate 23,579,847, forward strand.
CAACACCTGAGGGAATCAACAGGAACAGAGAGCAGCCTAGCTCACCATGTAGTAGCACCAAGACAGGGGAGCCAACAACGATAAAGGACCATGCGATTCAAAGACAGAGAAAGAGAGGGTCTGGATTTTAGATCAAACGCCTTTGGCCCCTGGTCAGTTGGAAAAGAGCCTACTTTCCACTAAAGCCTCACCAGGAAAAACGGTGGGTCAAGCACCGGCTATTTGGTCATGTTTTGTGTAGGTACTTGTTTGACATATTACTGCATTGTTAGGAGCTAGTAACTGAAGCATTTCGCTGCACCCGCTATAACATCTGCTAAACTGTGTATGCAACCAATTCACGTTGATTTGATTCGGCCTATAGAGAATCAACAGTAGAAAGGTCTTGACGATAGAGAAAGAGAGAAACGACAGACAATTGGTCAGAATATGAACCTATGATCGAAAGGATCATCTAAGGAGAGTAGAAAGCAGCCAGTTAGACCTCGCTAGGGGGTGTACACTACTAGATTGTCCCTGTGACTTCTCACTGGTTCAGTACGAACTGTATGTCACCCGCTCAGTCTCTCTGTCTCAGAGCATCTGGAGAAGTGAGTTAGTGGTGGTGGAAGGGAGTTTTGTATTTCAGGCTCACTCTCTGGCCAAATCTGATCTAGGAACAGTTCACAACCCGTAACTCCATCCAAATCGAAAGCAGAGACACAGAACAGGAGAGCAGGGGTAGGTGGGAGGCTCAATGACTCACCCCCCCCAAGACATACAAGTGCTTGCTCACTATTTACTGCTGCTTGGAAATCCAACACCGTGGAGTCCGACGGGAGGATGAGAAAGCAGAGAAACCCGGAAGCTGGCGCCAGGACGGGACGCACATCAAAACTTGGCCAGCACCGCCTGCTGCCGTGGGTAGATTGTCTGTTATTGAGATTTGAGCTTTTGTCATTCCATACAGGAAAGTAAAATGACCTCTCTTCAAACACACACACACACACACACACACACACACAGAGCACTTTGATTAAGGAGATAGGAGTTTGGAACAATGGGGGATTCTAGCCCGGGGTCTCTGCCAATGACTGCAATTCCATACAGCGTAATGCTGACAGTGCTGTTGTATCATAATAAATCATTCTCCTCCACAGTAGTGTGTGCATGCTACACACACACACACACACACACACACACACACACACACACACACACTGGGTAATCTGTCCTCACTGAGGGTATAAGGGAGCAGATAAACTTCTCAGGTTCAGGTAGAAAAGAAAAATCACTCAACTCTGCAACTGTATTGTAATTCAGTGTATGCAACATTAGTGTCCCTGCATACTCTTCACACAGTAACGTCTGTACAACATCTGACTAATGTTTCACCAACGTAGAGGCTGAACAGCTGCGTCATGGGCGTTTTAGCATATTGGCAGATTTAGCATATTGGCATATTGGTGACTTATTGGCCAGATGGAATGAGATAGGCAGCCATGTCATTGGCATGGTGGGATGGGGTCTGTTAGTGGGCCTCATACTCTCATGCCATCTGATGACACTTGATCCAAGGCTGCAAAAGCGGAAAAGGTTCCCGCCTAGAGACCCCAGGAGTGTGCACGTGTGTGTGCAGCCGTCCATATGTCTGTGTCTCTGTCAGTGTCTATGTGTGTCTCCGTGTCTGTGTCCAACCCGTGGGGTCAGACCCAGCAAAGCCTGGGATGCGACAGACAGACAGACAGACAGACAGCGAGACAAAGCTATTCACATTAGCAAATCCTCCCGGCTCTCAGCTGGAGCAAGGAGTCGAAGGGCATCAAGTGAAATTGTTCCACAAACACTGCAACGCTTGTTAAGATTATCAAAAGGCCCCACAGAAAGAGGAGAATGCTTGGAGGGGGCACAGAACCACTGCATAATACCACCATTTAGCACTCATGTGATTTGCTGGATGCATAATGGAGGGATGATGCAAAACATAATGATTGAAAGAATGAATGACCGTTACACAGTAACAATGTCTGTCTGTCTGTCTGTCTGTCTGTCTGTCTGTGTGTTCTCTATGAGATTTCATCAGACATAATACACCATGGGGAATTTGCTGCTTGGGTTAAAAACATTCCAAACAATTAAATGGCAGTCGTTTTCAGGGTGCATATATATCCCTGCCAATATACCCCACTAAAATTGCTCTGTGTCAAATGTCCATGAAAAAAGATATCCTTATAAAAGACAAACAATAGACAACAACCGATGACATAATCCAGATTGTTTCTTTCCTTTATTCTCTAGATTGATGAGCACCTTTGACCAAGGCCTACAAAGACAAACCAATAACAAACCAATTAGAAATGAATTTGAACCTGTGACAAACACTCTCCTCAAGGGGCCAGGTAAGGCTCAAGGCCACTTCCCCTCATTCAAGATGAGTTTTCCTGGCAGCTGTACTGTTCTTTCCTTTACTCACATCTGTTTGTGTTCCACCAGTAGCAAATTGACATGGCAGAGAGAGAGAGATACAGAGAGAGAGAGAGACAGAAAGAGAGAGCGGGACCGAAAGAGAGAGCGAGACAGAAAGAGGCAGCGAGAGAGAAAGAGAGAGACAGAGAGAGAGGGGGGGGGACCAAAGGAAATAGCAGCCTGCCCTGTCCTTCAGGGGGAAATGAAACATTGGGTTGACATCATTGGAACAATGGAGAATCTGACACACAAATTTACTTTGAAGTCTATTCTTTATGATTACCTTTCATTTGCGTTTCCTCTTCACGTTCAATTGGAAAAGAGGCAAAGCTTTGATATACATTGCTTTGTTTTCAATTGGACTGTGCATCTTTAGACATCCACACAATAGTGGTATAAACCAGTATAAAATGTATCCAGTCATTATGAGCAGTCGTAAAATCTGTTTTTCAGTTGAATGGCAGCCTTGCCAATTGTTTTGCTACACAGCTGAGGGATGTGGCTGGACAAATAATGAATATACCATTGAACCAATTCCCAGATCCTAGATTGTAGCTGTAAATCTAGTGCCTAGTGAGTTGTAATTGCATTAAAAATCTCACCGTAGCTTCTGTCACTTCCTAATTTCTAGCAAACAGACAAGCAGCATGATGTGATTATGAGCTTCTCACTGGACTACTTAATAGCATATTATCAGCATGGTAAATAAAAGGGCGTGGTAATAAAACAACACGTTTTGAGGAAATTGTGTGTGTATGGGGGACAGTGTGCGCGTGAGCGAGCGCGTGGGTGTTTTTGCGTGGGTGTTCAGTACCATTTCATTACTCAGTTGAAGGCGTCTGGCAACGCAACTCTATTGAAAGCACTTTAGTTGTATCCCTTCCATGCACAGTGCACACATTCCTTTCCCAGGAAAGCTACTGAGTTCAAACCATTCATTCTTATCCAAGGCAACTCAATAGATACTGTTACAGAAGGCACCCACAAGACAAAGAAACTGTTGCTTGTATCAAATCAAATTCTTATTCTGATTGATAAAGTCTGGACACAGGCTACCCATCCCTCCCAGTATTTGGTTCTAAACATGTTGAAGTTTATTTAATAGATCATGAAAACACCTTTATTCCACATGCGCCGACATTGCATTCCTCTTTCTAAAATGTTTGCACTAGCAATATGATTTAAACAATTCCCTAAACAGTTTCCGAATCAGCAATTCAAACGCTCTGTTGTAACATCGTTCATCCAGTGTCAGAAGGTGTCAATCACCGCAGCACCCAAAACCACGTTCCGTTATCCTTGTTCGGAAGTAGCATCCACAAGTCGCCAAAAAATCATAAACAAGAAGAAAACAATTGTATTTCACTTACCCATCTCAAGCTATTTCTCTTCACTATGATGGTGAATAAAGTTATCAGGTTGTAGACCTCAGTAGCAACTTTCGAGATACAGAAGTCCAGTCCAATGTGGGTCGCAATGCACAGACAAAAGGCAACGGGACGTAACAGTAATCAGTCGAGCGGGTGAACTGGCAAGCGCAGAGTTCTAGAGGGGAAAATCCGGAGGAATCAATGGTGTTTTGTCCGACCGAATTAATGAGTAAAGAAAACGGACAAAAGTACAGTATTGTGTGTTCTGTCCGAAGTTAAATCCTGGGTCATTTTAACAAAGAAAAAGCACACAGAGCATGGGTTGTCTGTCTGTATGGCTACGCTAAGTTCAAGTCGTCAATTCAAACTGTGATTATTGACTATGCCTACAGTTCAAAAGTCGATAAAACCCTATCTTTTTACATTAGACACCACAACGTTGTGAATTTAGATGGTCAATAAATCAATAAACTACTTGGGGTAGCCTAGTTTAGGTTGTAGCCTATTGCATTATAAACAGGTAGTAGGTAGGCCTAGGCTTGCTTAAACATCAGACGTTACCATGGTTACTCCATGACATCAGTGTGAAGAAAGTTGCTGTGATATTCTCTACGGAGAGTCGCTGTGCTAGTCTCTAGAAGGGAGAGAGAATGTTAAATGGAATTATATTTGAGTTTACTTTACACGTTGTACATGCTATTGGTCCTATTGGCGGTAGAAAGTGTTATCGTTTGTATATTAAATCTCTTGACTCATTGCAGGTGATGTAGTCAAGCGAAGCATGTTTCCTCGCAATCAGCTGGAAGTGTTTGCCATTTGGTCTGTAGTTTGGTTAGGCTCGGCCATTGCGCGCAAGTGTTTTCTTTTGCAAATTGTATCAGTATTGAAAATAAAAACCGGAAGTACAAACCAATATACAGACCAGCTACTGATAGTTGGAGTAATAACACTACTCTAATTTGTCTCAATTTTCGAGCAGCAGGCGAAACCTCACAGACAACCATGAGAGTAAGTTTAAATGTACTTTTATTCATCATTCTGGCTTGTAAGGAACATTTACACAATTTAAGCACACACCCCTGATGTCTCAGGCTGTATACCAAATATTTGGGTATTACAGCCTGATTAATCAGACTAGGCCTAGGCTAGTCCCGAATGTGGTGATTCTTTTCTATTGACTGTGGTGAAGCTTTCCATTGACGGTATGGCATAGCCACGCACATTTAGGCTACATAGAATAAAAAACGAAAACTCCCGTGTCTGTCATGAATGTTGAATAAACATAGTCTGCTGATTGTCCTTGTGGTTGGTTCTTAGTAAGGTTGAAATTTGAGACAAAATATTTAATCTATTTTTTGTTTGTTTAATCTTTATTTAACTAGGCAAGTCAGTTAAGAACAAATTCTTATTTACAATGACGGCCTACACAGGCCAAACCCGGACGACACTGTGCCAATTGTGCGCCGCCCAAGGGACTCCTAATCGCGGCCGGTTGCGATACTGCCTGGATTCAAACCAGAGTGTCTAGTGATGCTTCTAGCACTGAGATGCAGTGCCATAGACCGCTGCGCCACTTGGGAGTAGTATTAAACCGACTTCAAAACATTTCTATTTGGTATTTATTATGGATCCCCATTAGCTGCTCCCAAAGCAGCAAACTCTTCCTGGGGTCCAGCAGAATAAGGCAGTTTATACCATTTTAAAAACATTACAAAACATTCACAGATTTCATGACACACTGTGTGCCCTCAGGCCCCTACTCCACCACTACCACATATCTACAGTACTAAATCCATGTGTATGTATAATGCGTATGTTATCGTGTGTGTGTATGCACGTGTCTGTGCCAATGTTTGTGTTGCTTCACAGTCCCCGCTGTTCCATAAGGTGTTTTTTTAATCTGTTTTTAAATCAAATTTTACTGCTTGCGTCAGTTCAACATGGGTCTTTGTGAGTGGCAATCAATACTTGTTTGCTCATCAGCTAAGGCACGTGCACAAGACAAAAGTTCATGCAAGCAATGCACGCATACTAACTGGAGTCTTGCTGGTGTTTGGTTTTGCGCATGCGCCAGGTGATTTCAACAACACTACCAGCGCTCTAAAAGGAAAAGGAAATAATATTTTCCTGTCGATATTTTGTCAAACATTTACACCAGCTGAAGGACCAACCACACAGACAACTGGTAGAGAATGGCGCTACAATGAATAGCAGACCTTTTACAGGCTCTTGACCAATTCTGTGTTTTTTTGTGCTGATCTTAACTTTGTTTTGACATAATGTTTCCGCCATCATTTCCTATGACCGAAAATAGCTCCTTGACATCAGAACAGCGATCACTAACCTCGTTTCGGATTAAGATTTGTACTTCAAAGAATCGGAGGCGCAGGACGTACTGCTCACCCCGGGCCAGGCCCTAATCCCAGAGATTCTGAAAAGAAAAATGCGGCGTAAGAGAAGCTGACGTATGGGCACTGGGCACCCAGACTAAAACTATGTCGCCGAGTTCATAAAACTCTTCTACCCTCCGTTTTATTGGCAAACAGACAATCACTGGAGAACAAACTAGACGAGCTCCGTTTGAGACTACCCTATCAAAGGGAAGTGGATAATTGTAATATCCTATGTTTCTTGGAGTTGTGGCTGAGCAAGGACATGGATAATATACAGTACCAATCAAAAGTTTGGACACACCTATTCATTCAAGGGTTTTCTTTATTTTTACTATTTTCTACATTGTAGAATAATAGTGAAGACATCAGAACTATGAAATAACACATATGGAATCATGTAGTAACCAAAAAAGTGTTAAACAAATTATTCAAAGTAGCCACTCTTTGCCTTGGTAACAGCTTTGCACACTCTTGGCATTCTCTCAACCAGCTTCATGAGGTAGCCACCTGGAATGCATTTTAATTAACAGGTGTGCCTTGCTAAAAGTTAATTTGTGGAATTTATTCTTAATGTATTTGAGCCAATCAGTTGTGTAGTGACAAGGTAGGGTTGGTATACAGAAGATAGCCCTATTTGGTAAAAGACCAAGTCGATATTATGTCAAGAACAGCTCAAATAGGCAAAGAGAAACAACAGTCCATCATTACTTTAAGACATGAAGGTCAATCAATCCGGAAAATGTCAAGAACTTTGAAAGTTTTTTCAAGTGCAGTTGCAAAAACTATTAAGCGCTATGATTAATTAAACTGGCTCTCATGAGGACCACCACATGAAAAGGAAGACCCAGAGTTACCTGTGCTGCAAAGGATAAGTTATTTAGAGTTACCAGCCTCAGAAATTGCAGCCCAAATAAATGTTTCACAAAGTTCAAGTAACAGACACTACTAAAGGACACCAATAATAAGAAGAGACTTGCTTGGGCCAAGAAACACGAGCAATGGACATTAGACCTGTGGAAATCTGTCCTTTGGTCTGATGAGTCCAAATTTGAGATTTTTGGTTCCAACCGTGTTTTTGTGAGACGCGGAGTAGCTGAACAAACAATCTCTGCATGTGTAGTTCCCCGCCGTGAAGCATGGAGGAGGAGATGTGATTGTGAGGGGGGGTGCTTTGCTGGTGACACTGTCTGGGATTTATTTAAAATTCAAGGCACACTTAACCAGCATGGCTACCACAGCATTCTGCAGCGATACGCCATCCCATCTGGTTTGCGCTTAGTGGGATTATCATCTGTTTTTCAACAGGACAAAGACCCAACACACCTCCAGGCTGTGTAAGGGCTATTTGACCAAGAAGGAGAGTGATGGAGTGCTGCATCAGATGACCTTGCCACCCCAATCACCCAACATCAATCCAATTGAGATGGTTTGGGATGAGTTGTAGCGCAGAGTGATGGAAAAGCAGCCAACAAGTGCTCAGCATATGTGGGAACTCCTTCATGACTGTTGGAAAAGCATTCCAGGTGAAGCTGGTTGAGAGAATGCCAAGAGTGTGCAGGAAGTACCAGTGATGCGCACAATACGGAAGAGGCCAGATGAAGCATCAGTCGCCGACTTCATTAATAAGTGCATCGATGATGTTGTCCCCACAGTGACCGTACTTACATATCCCAACCAGAAGCCATGGATTACAGGCAACATCCGGACTAAGCTAAAGGCTAGAGCTGCCGCTTACAAGGAGCAGGATGACACAACGGTGGTAGGCCTGATCACCGACGATGATGAGACAGCCTATAGGGAGGAGGTCAGAGACCTGGCAGTGTGGTGCCAGGACAACAACCTCTCCCTCAACAGACAAAGGAGCTGATCATGGACTGCAGGAAACGGAGGGCTGAACACTCTCCCAATCACATCGACAGGGCTGTAGTGGAGCAGGTTGAGAGCTTCAAGTTCTTTGGTGCCCACATCACTAAGGCTTTATCATGGTCCACACACACCAACACAGTCATGAAGAGGGCACGACAACGCCTCTAACCATGCAGGAGGCTGGAAACATTTGACATGGGCCCTCAGATCCTCAAAAAGTTCTACAGTTGCACCAATGATAGCATTTTGGCTGTACCAGGCAGAGGAAGTCCTAAAAATTGTCAAAGACTCCAGCCACCCAAGTCATGGACTCTCTCCTACTGCACGGTAAGCGGTACCGATGCACCAAGTCTGGAACCAACAGCCAACAGGACCCTGAACAGCTTCTACCCCAAGCCATAACATTGCTAAATAGTTAGTAACCCTCTAAAGTCGATTGACGCACCGGTGCGTTAATCTAAATAACATAATACAAAAATCTTTGTAAAAATCTGTCAGTTTAGTGGTTCTCAATCCACTGCGTCCGCCGATGACTCGCTTCTGTGGTGAAAGGTGGCAGAGCTAAATTGGTTTTCCCACGAAAACATCTGTAGTGTCTAAATGGTTTGACCTACACACTATTATGACCACTCTATGGAAAGGGGAGCCTCTCACAAACGCGATGGTGTTCTCAGTGTCACTCGTCTAAAGTGTCACTCGTCTGAAGGTAATCGGTACTGGTTTTAAAAAATTAATGGAAGTATGAAGGTAGTTTGTCACTACCCAAAAAAGGGGTTAAGTATGTGTAAAAAAATATATATTTCCTGAGCTTTCTTATATCTCATAGATAAAGGACAAACACTTCAAAAGCTTGTTTCTACTGATTTATTTCTTTTTTCTTTTTTTTTGCAATTTAAGAATGTGCTATTCAATGTGTTTCTCTGGGCAATAGTAGTAAAGGCAAAATTCAATATTTTATGAAATAATTATTTTATATATATTTGTAATACCGAAAGGGGTCATAACATTCTAAATCAAATAGCTAAATTATCCGTAGTATGACCCCCACCCTTGACCCTTTTTGCACAAATGTTTTTTTACTCATTGCGTATGCTGCTGCTACTGTTTAACATCTGTCACTTTATTCCTAGTTATGCAGTTGAAGTCGGAAGTTTACATACACCTTAGCCAAATACAATTAAACTCAGTTTTTCACAATTCCTGACATTTAATCTTAGTAGAAATTCCCTGTCTTAGGTCAGTTATGATCACCACTTTATTTTAACATATGACATGTCAGAATAATAGTAGAGAATGATTTATTTCAGCTTTTATTTCTTTCATCACATTCCCAGTGGGTCAGAAGTTTACATACACTCAATTAGTATTTGGTAGCATTGCCTTTAAATTGTTTAACTTGGGTCAAACGTTTTGGGTAGCCTTCCACAAGCTTCCCACAATAAGTTGGGTGAACTTTGGCCCATTCCTCCTGACAGAGCTGGTGTAACTGAGTCAGATTTGAAGGCCTTCTTGCTCGCACACGCTTTTTCAGTTCTGCCCACAAATTTTCTATAGGATTGAGGTCAGGACTTGACCACTCCAATGGCTATTCCAATACCTTGACTTTGTTGTCCTTAAGCCATTTCGCCACAACTTTGGAAGTATGCTTGGGGTCATTTTCCGTTTGGAAGAACCATTTGTGACCAAGCTTTAACTTCCTGACTGATGTCTTGAGATGTTGCTTCAATATATCCACATAATTTTCCTACCTCATGATGCCATCTATTTTGTGAAGGGCACAAGTCCCTCCTGCAGCAAAGCACTCCTAGAACATGATGCTGCCTCCCCCGTGCTTCACGGTTGGGATGGTGTTCTTCGGCTTGCAAGCCTCCCCCTTTTTCCTCCAAACATAATGATGGTCATTATGGCCAAACAGTTCTATTTTTGTTTCATCAGACGAGAGGACATTTCTCCAAAAAGTCTGATATTTGTCCCCATGTGCAGTTGCAAATCGTAGTCTGGCTTTTTTCCTTGCTGAGCGGCCTTTCAGGTTATGTCGATATAGGACTCGTTTTACTGTGGATATAGATACTTTTGTACCAGTTTCCTCCAGCATCTTCACAAGGTCCTTTGCTGTTGTTCTGGGATTGATTTGCACTTTTCGCACCAAAGTACATGCATCTCTAGGAGACAGAACGCGTCTCCTTTCTGAGCGGCATGACGGCTGCGTGGTCCCATGGTGTTTATACTTGCGTACTATTGTTTGTACAGATGAACGTGGTATCTTCAGGCGTTTTGAAATTGCTCCAAAGGATGACCCAGAATTATGGAGGTCTACAATTTTTTTCTGAGGTCTTGGCTGATTTCTTTTGATTTCCCCATGATGTCAAGCAAAGAGGCACTGAGTTTAGGCCTTGAAATACATCCACAGGTAAACCTCCAATTGACTCAAATGATGTCAATTAGCCCATCAGAAGCTTCTAAAGCCATGGCATCATTTTCTGGAATTTTCCAAGCTGTTTAAAGGCACAGTCAACTTAGTGTATGTAAACTTCTGACCCACTGAAATTGTGATACAGTGAATTATAAGTGAAATAATCTGTCTGTAAAACAACACAATTACTTGTGTCATGCACAAAGTAGATGTCCTAACCGACTTGCCAAAACTATAGTTTGTTAACAAGAAATTTGTGGAGTGGTTGAAAAAACGAGTTTTAATGACTCCAACCTAAGTGTATGTAAACTTCCGACTTCAACTGTATGTACATATCTAGTTCAATTACATGGTACCCTGTGTATATTGCCAACCCAGCAAACCAAATTGGTTCTGTGAAGCTTCCCAGAACATTCGTCAGGGCGCGACAAATGTTCTCACAACACAAAAACTTTCCAGTCGTGATGATGATTATAGAATATTTGTATAAAACATTCACCTAGTGTTGCAAGAATGTTCATAGAACACATTTAATCATCTGTTATTTAAATGTTTCCAGAATGTTTTATTAAGTTGTGGGAAGAGAACAAAAGGGGGACATCATAAGAGATATGTTCCCAAAACACAAAAACTGTCCTGTTGTGTGGATGATCCTACAAGGTTTATTTAGGGGTGCGAAAAACACTCACCTGATTTTACAAGAATGTTCCCAGAACACATTTATTCCCAGAATATTTAATTAGGTTGTGGGAACAGTTTGGTGGGAACATTGTGGGGACATCACAAAACACATGTTCCCAAAACACAAAAACTATCCAGTTATACAATATTTATTTTAGGGTGCAAAAAAACATTCGCCTGATATTACAAGAACGTTCCCAGAACACATTTAGTTTTTTCTTTGAAGGTTCCCAGAATGTTGCATTAGGTTGTGGAAACAGTCTGGTGCGAAATATTTTATACAAACATATACATTTGGGGGGAGTGTTCTGGGGTGGTTGTTATAGATGTTGTGCACAACATTTTTGTGAATGTTAGATCATTGCAAGGATATTTAATCTAAAACATTTTTATAAATAAATAGATTTTATCAAAAACATTCTCAGTATACACTAGCATTGCTAGGAATTAGCTTGCCAAAAAAACGGGATAGTCCACCGGAAGCCAGAAGTTAAATAGGCTGAGGGATGGGGGTTAGAAAAAATGATCTAATAGAACATAAACTAAACCGACTTTCCAAACCACAGGCAAAGTGAAATAATTAACATTTAATGGAACGTATAATTAAACTTGGGTCTGTTGTAGACCCATGCAGTTTTTCTTCACTTACCTAATGCACGTGCACCATACCTGCACAAAAAAAGCAAGAACTTGTGGGGGACCTTTATTTTGACATGAGGGAAGCAGAGAGGAACTGCATGGCTCTACAACAGACCCAGGTTTAATTATACCTTCCATAAAATGTTTGTTTTTTCACTTTGCCTGTGGTCTTGGTTATTTACTTGGTTATGAGGTTGAAGGTGGTATTGTCCAGGGAAGGGATAGCCAGTTGCATTGTGCATTTACACATTCTGCATTAGTGGAGATGGGCTATGCTGATTTGAGCTACAGGGGATTAATGTTTAACTCTTTATTTATCTTCAAAGGTTTATTCAGCTATGTCTGTGAGTCAATTTCCTTTTTTGTTGTCATGTAGAGTTGTGTCTTTTAATATTTTCGTCACTGTAGCCTAAACATGGACATTGGACAACCTGCACCCCTCCCTCGCTGTAAATTAACCATTCAGCACTTGAAGACCTACAAGGCTACTATGGGTCTGCTATTTTACATTATTATTTGCATAGTATAATAATAGTAATAATGTAGAGCCCCCTCTCTCTCTCGCTCTCTTTTCTTTTTCTCTCTCTCTTTCTCTCTCTTTCTCACACACACACACACACACGCACATACATATTCACACCCACCCCTTCCTGTGGTTGTTGTTGATCAATTTTAGGGGAAATTACGTCTCTATTTAGTCCATAGGCACGTATAATGAATGACATGGTGCTGCATGTACATTGCTTTCCTGTTATTGGCTACTCTACTGATGCGAATAGCATATTTCTGTCCCCAAATATTATATATTATATACTGAATTATTTATACCGAAATTATAATTTGGTGTCGGATTCCATCAATATTTCGTTAGATGATAAATTTAGATTTTTGTGCTTTAGAATTGGCAACATTACACCTGTGCACAAGTCATGTCTATCAATTTCAATAATTTCCGATCCGTCAGCCTTCGCCTGTCGTGTAAATTCACACACTCACATTGCTCTCATTCTTTCACTGCTGTTACTAAACCGACAGTTTCCTCCCTACAGTAGCCTCAAAAACAACCCGACAGATGTTTTAACCAGAGTAGTGCTGCTATCTTCTGGTCATTCCGTAGTAGGACACATGTATCGTTCATTATAATTGGGAGTCGCACTCAATATTGTTTTTCCATTTGGTGCATTCGGCTAGGTGCGCCTAATACACCCCTCCTATTTTTACTCACAAATGCAGGCACATTGTTTACCAAATGTATTATTAATTTTTAATCGGATTGATTCACAAAGCAATGTGGTAATGTATAGGCTACCATCAGCTTTGAATTACCCAAATATCTATTCATCTAACGTCTATTTATCCAGGCAATCAATTCCCACCGATTTTCTTAAATTATACATTACTTATAATATTACATAAGACGATCATGATAGGGAACACCAAAACTAAATGTATTGTAGCCAATGTAAGCTATACCCATTATCATTACACACAGTGCTTGGAATTACGAATTAGAATACGTGAGCATTTCGAACTCTCTAATAATGGAATAGAAAATGATCGAGTTATTTTGGTTGGACTACAATCTGGCGAAGCCTATCTATGGTGGCTAGGCAGCGCCTACTGGTCAAGATGACTCGAAATAAACCACTGATATGCCTTTAACCGTGAAACTGACGCCTGGTATCTTTGATTGCCAGGCTAAACAACCAATGGACGTCCAGGAAGCAATAACGTGGCTAAAACCGTCCGTTGAAGTAGCCAATCGTTGCAGCCACAGCAAAGCCTATTTGAGCCTACTACGTCCTCTAACTCTCTGACAAAGTGTGTCTGAGCAGCGATTTCAGCACCGCTTCGCTGTCCACTGACAGGATCACCGAAGGTAAGAAGACTCAAGATTGGCACTTTCTTATTCCACTTTGAATGATTTTAAAACGTCCCTAAGATATTCAGGAACTCCGACAGATAAAGTGTAGTATTTTAAACATCCTTTGGGGTTTAATTAGCTCATAAATACATAACCATGTGGGGGTTATTAGTCTAATCGTATTGAATAGACTGGAGTGGAGTCGCCGACGCACCCTAAGATACTGTGGAAACTCGCTGGAACTCTGTGTCCACAAACCATATGTCAACTCAGTGTGTCATGTTTGCAGTATAAACTTGCTTGTAACTTACACGTTGCACGGGTCATGCTCTTGGACAGAGTGGGTATTGTAATGTAGTTGTATCTTATGCTACTATGATAGGGGTAGAATATACTAAGCAAGTGCTATATGGCCTAGTCCACCTGGTATGTTACAGTAAATCTGGGACAACAGTGTAGCATGCAGTTTACTCAAAAGGCTATTTATTCTACACATAAGCATGTGAATCATTACATTGGTGGTTTTAGCTTGAATGCTATTATTGTGGATGAGTTTGATCCATCAGACAGCAGTGCTAACGTACTGTTGCCTAGTGTTTCATGTAAGTCAAAGCCTACCACTGCCAACGACATGTTGATGTGTTGAATGGCAAATGCATACAATCCTCATGTTTACCTGTGTTTCATGTTATCACACGTTGCTCTGCGTTTTGCACAGGCGCCTTTCGCATGCAGTGGAACACTCTCTGTCTCCCCACACTGACAGCCAGCAGTGCCATACTCAGGGGTCTCTATTAACATTTCACATTGACATTGTAGTCATTTAGCAGACGCTCTGATCCAGAGTGACTTACAGTCAGCGCATTCATCTTAGCATAGCTAGGTGGGACAACCACATATCCCAGACATATTAACTCTGACGTTACACAGTACACTGTCATCAACCACCTGTCAGCAAATCCCCACATCGTTAAACGTCTCCTAAACGGTCAGCGTCAGTTAGATGAGAGGAACGCCGGAGACAGAATCCACTGAGGATACTGTAGCGAGTAACAGGTGTTTCGTTTTCACACATGAACTGACTGAATTAATTAAGACTAAGCTATTGTTAGCTGCTAGTGGCTCTGCGTACTGTATCATCCAAGTAATGGGGAAGAGAAGAGCAAATAGACGCCACACTGTCCTATATACAGTCCAGCATGATATTGGGGAAATAGGGGAGAGAAGCATTTAAACGTGTCTGGTGATATAACCTAGTCTTGAGTCTGCAGAGGTTGTGTCCATCTTAAAGTTACCCACATGGTCAAATCAAATCAAATTTTATTGGTCACATACACATGGTTAGCAGATTTTAATGCGAGTGTAGCGAAATGCTTGTGCTTCTAGTTCTAACCGTGCAGTAATATCTAACAAGTAATCTAACAATTTCACAACAACTAACATATACACACAAGTGTAAAGGAATTAATAAGAATATGTACATATAAATATATGGATGAGCGATGGCCGAACGGCATAGGCAAGATGCAGTAGATGGTACAGAGTACAGCATATACATATGAGATGAGTAATGTAGGGTATTTATACATGATATAAAGTGGCATTGTTTAAAGTGACTAGTGATACATTTGTTACATCCAATTTTTAATTATTAAAGTGGCTAGAGATTTGAGTCAGTATGTTGGCAGCAGTCACTCAATGTTAGTGATGGCTGTTTAACAGTCTGATGGTCTTGAGATAGAAGCTATTTTTCCGTTTCTCGGTCCCAGCTTTGATGCACCTGTACTGACCTTGCCTTCTGTATGATAGCGGGGTGAACAGGCAATGGCTCGGGTGGTTGTTGTCCTTGATGATCTTTATGGCCTTCCTGTGACATCGGGTGGTGTAGGTGTCCTGGAGGGCAGGTAGATTGCCCCCGGTGATGCGTTGTGCAGACCTCACTACCCTCTGGAGAGCCTTACGGTTGTGGGCGGAGCAGGCGGTGATACAGTCTGACAGGATGCTCTCGATTGTGCATCTGTAAAAGTTTGTGAGTGTTTTTGGTGACAAGACAAATTTCTTTAGCCTCCTGAGAATGAGGGGGTGCTGTTGTGCCTTCTTCACCACGCTGTCTGTGTGGGTAGACCATTTCAGTTTGTCCGTGATGTGTACGCCGAGGAACTTAAAACTTTCCACCTTCTCCACTACTGTCCCGTCGATGTGGATAGGGGGGTGCTCCCTCTGCTGTCGATCATCTAATTTGTTTTGATGACGTTGAGTGACAGGATATTTTCCTGACACCACACTCCGAGGGCCCTCACCCCCTTCCCTGTAGGCCGTCTCGTCGTTGTTGGTAATCAAGCCTACCACTGTAGTGTCGTCTGCAAACTTGATGATTGAGTTGGAGGCGTGCATGGCCACGCAGTCATGGGTGAACAGGGAGTACAGGAGAGGGCTAGAGAACGCACCCTTGTGGGGCCCCAGTGTTGAGGATCAGCGGGCTGGATATGTTGTTTCCTGGAGATGTTGTTTCCTACCCTCACCACCTGGGGGGCGGCCCGTCAGAAAGTCCAGGACCCAGTTGCACAGGGCGGGGTCGAGACCCAGGGTGGAGGTGATGTGATCCTTGACTAGTCTCTGAAAGCACTTCATGATGACGGAAGTGAGTGCTACAGGGCGATAGTTGTTTAGCTGAGTTACCTTAGCTTTCTTGGGAACAGGAACAATGGTGGCCCTCTTGAAGCATGTGGGAACAGCGGACTGGGATAGGGATTGATTGAATATGTCCATAAACACACCAGCCAGCTGGTCTGTGCTGAGGACATGGCTAGGGATGCCATCTGGGCCGGCAGCCTTGCGAGGGTTAACACGTTTAAATGTTTTACTTACGTTGGCTGCGGTGAAGGAGAGCCCGCAGGTTTTGGTAGCAGGCCGTGTCAGTGGCACTGTATTGTCCTCAAAGCGAGCAAAGAAGTTGTTTAGTTTGTCTGGGAGCAAAACATCGGTGTCTGCAACGGGGCTGGTTTACCTTTTGTAATCCGTGATTGACTGTAGACCCGGCCACATACGTCTCGTGTCTGAGCCGTTGAATTGTGACTCTACTTTGTCTCTAAACTGACGCTTAGCTTGTTTGATTGCCTTGCGGAGGGAATAGCTACACTCTTTGTATTCGGTCATGTTTCCGATTGCCATGCCATGATTAAAAGCAGTGGTTTGCGCTTTCAGTTTTGCGCGAATGCTGCCATCAATCCACAGTTTCTGCTTGGGATAGGTTTTAACAGTCTCCGTGGGTACAACATCACTGATGCCCTTGTTAGTAAACTCACTCACCGAATCAGCGTATACATCAAGGCAACCCTTGCTTGAATTTCATCCACCTTGTTGTCAAGAGACTGGACATTGGCAAGTAGGAAGGAAAACGCTCAGGAATTTCACCATGAGGCCAATGGTGACTTTAAGCAGTTACAGAGTTTAATGGCTGTGATAGGAGAAAACTGAGGATGGATCAACAAAATTGTAGTTACTCCAAACGACAGAGTGAAAAGAAGGAAGCCTGTACAGAATAAAACATATTCTAAAACATGCACCCTGTTGCAATAAGGCACTAAATTAAATCTGCCCAAAAAAAAAAATTGGGCATAAATTTTACTTTATGTCCTGAATACATAGCGTTATGTTTGGGGCAAATCCAACACAACACTGAGTATCACGCTTCATATTTTCAAGCAGGGTGGTGGCTGCATCATGTTATGGGTATGCTTGTAATCGGCAAAGACTAGGGAGTTTTTTGGGATAAAAATAAATGTAATAGATCTAAGCGCGGGGAAAAACCTGGTTCAGTCTGCTTTCCACCAGACACTGGAACACAAGTTCAACTTTCAGCAGGACTCTAATCTAGAACACAAGGCCAAATATACACTGGAGTTGCTTACCAAGAAGACATTGAATGTTATTGATTGCCCTAGAAAATCTATGGCAAGATTTGAAAATGGCTGTATAGCTAGGATCAACAGCCAACTTGACAGATCCTGAAGAATGTAAAAATAATCATGTGCAAATATTGTACAATCCAGGTGTGCAAAGCTCTTAGAGCCTAACCCAGAAAGACTCACAGCTGTAATCGCTGACAAAGGTGATTCTAACATGTATTGACTTGGGTGTGAAAACTTACGTTAACAAGATGTTTCTGTATTTAATTTTCAATAAATTTGCAAAAAGTTGTAAAAACATGTTTTCACTTTGTCATAACGGGGGTATTGTCTGTAGATGGGTGAGGAAAAAAATATTTAATCCATTTTGAATTCAGGCTGTAACAGAACAAAATGTGGAATAAGTCATGCGGTATGCCCTAATTCATGTTGTGAGGTTCAAAAGAGTACGATATAAAAATTGCTGACACCATTCAAATCAATGAGATTTCTGAACTTAAAGCCAATTATCTCAGAATCATCTTGTTGCAGATAGAACCGTATTGTCCCAAGCTCCCCAAATGTAGATTTAGCTTATTGTTTTGTTGCACAGTGTGTTGTAGCCTACCTATCTCATGAGAATACCTCAGTTCAGATCCTAGCCTATTCTTCCATGTGTCAGATGAGTTCATCTCTGTTTCTAACTGGATGTGTCTCAACTAAACTAATGATAGCACGGCGTTATGGAAGGCCTAATGATGGAGGATATTGCGGGGAACCATCTGCATTATTAACAGTTAGATTGGGGATACAGTGTCCCTCTGGTTTAATTTCGGTAGCACTTATAAACCATTCCCACAGGTCAACAACATGGTCCTAGGAGGTGTTTAGTTTCCACTATGCATATTTCCGTAGGTCCACACACAACACAGATCTGACACCATGCAATGTGAATGACATTCTCAGGTGGAAATAGTCAGACACACACACACACAACCATAAATAATAAATCTATTCAACTCAATCCATGGCATCTCACGTTCTAAGGTCAGGGGTCAGGGAGAAGAGAGAGGAAAGAGTGTGGGTAATCATCCTACTGACTGACATGCTACTCACGACTCAGGTTCTTACTAGATAGTAGTGTGTCAGGGTGAGTGAATGGCTCCTGTAGCCTGTAGGCTAGGGTTGTGTCCCAAATGGCACCCTATTCCCTATGTAGTGCACTTTTTTTGCCATAGGACTTTAGTCAAAAGTAATGCACTACATAGGGAAAAGGGTTCTATTTGTGACATGGATTAGTTGATGTCAGGTGGTATTGAGTCTACTGTGAGCACAGGACCAGACTTCAGCCAATAGGAAATCAGACTTAGTTCAGAATCCTCTGCAAGTCACTTTCACTGACAATCATGCTGATCCCCTTAGGGCACAGAGGGGTGTGTGTGTGTGTGTGTGTGTGTGTGTGTGTGTGTGTGTGTGTGTGTGTGTGTGTGTGTGTGTGTGTGTGTGTGTGTGTGTGTGTGTGTGTGTGTGTGTGTGTGTGTGTGTGTGTGTGTGCGTGTGGATGGCAACTACGTAGACCTAGTCCTGTTCCACTCTCATGTAGCCACTGCAAAATATCAATTATGTAGCGCATGGAATTGGACATTTGAATTTTAAGGCTGTATATTAACATGTTGAATTAAAACATTACGGCTGGTTGTTACTTCTTCAAAGGATCAAGGATTTAGTGTACATTTTTGTCCAGCAGTCCTTTCTTATACATTTCTTTGAAATGCTTTGAATCTATACATAGCCTTACATGTAGATTAGTACTTGATGTATGAGGTAATTTCCATGTAAAAGGATCCATGAGTACCAGCATGTGAAGTTGATAGGAGCATATCAAATTGGATGTCAAATAAAATATAGTTTTTTTTAGGTTGGAGTCATTTAAACTCGTTTTTCAACCACTACACAAATTTCTTGTTAACAAACTATAGTTTTGGCAAGTCGGTTAGGACATCTACTTTGTGCATGACACAAGTAATTCTTCCAACAATTGTTTACAGACAGATTATTTCACTTTTAACTCACTGTATCACAATTCTTGTGGGTCAGAAGTTTACATACACTAAGTTGACTGTGCCTTTAAACAGCTTGGAAAATTCCAGAAAATGATGTTATGGCTTTAGAAGCTTCTGATTGGCTAATTTACATAATTTGAGTCAATTGGAGGTGTACCCGTGGGTGTATTTCAAGGCCTACCTTCAAACTCAGTGCCTCTTTGCTTGACATCATGGGAAAATCAAAAAAAATCAGCCAAGACCTCAGAAAAAAATTGTAGACCTCCACAAGTCTGGTTCATCCTTGGGAGAAATTTCCAAATGCCTGAAGGTACCACGTTCATCTGTTCAAACAATAGTACGCAAGTATAAACACCATGGGACCACGCAGCCGTCATGCTGCTCAGAAAGGAGACGCGTTCTGTCTCCTAGAGATGAATGTACTTTGGTGCGAAAAGTGCAAATCAATCCCAGAACAACAGCAAAGGACCTTGTGAAGATTCTGGAGGAAACTGGTACAAAAGTATCTATATCCACAGTAAAACGAGTCCTATATCGACATAACCTGAAAGGCTGCTCAGCAAGTCTCTGATCCACCTCTACGCAGACGACACCATTCTGTATACTTCTGGCCCCTCTTTGGACACTGTGTTTACTACCCTCCAGACGAGCTTCAATGTCATACAACTCTCCTTCCGTGGCCTCCAACTGCTCTTAAACGCAAGTAAAACTAAATGCATGCTCTTCAACCGATCGCTGCCCGCACCTGCCTGCCCGTCCAGCATCACTACTCTGGACGGTTCTGTCTTAGATTATGTGGACAACTACAAATATCTAGGTGTCTGGTTAAACTGTAAACTCTCCTTCCAGACTCACATCAAACATCTCCAATCTAAAATTAAATCTAGAATTGGCTTCCTATTTCGCAACAAAGCATCCTTCACTCATGCTGCCAAACATACCCTCGTAAAGCTGACCATCCTACCGATCCTCGACTTCGGTGATGTCATTTACAAAATAACCTCCAATACTCTACTCAGCAAATTGGTTGCAGTCTATCACAGTGCCATCCGTTTTGTTACCAAAGCCCCATATACCACCCACCACTGCGACCTGTACGCTCTCGTTGGCTGTCCCTCGCTTTACACTCGTCACCATACCCACTGGCTCCAGGTCATCTACAAGTCCCTGCTAGGTAAAGTCCCGCCTTATCTCAGCTCGCTGGTCACCATAGCAGCACCAACCCGTAGCACGCGCTCCAACAGGTATATGTCACTGGTCACCAATTCCTATTTTGGCCGACTCTCCTTCCAGTTCTCTGCTGCCAATGACTGGAACGAACTACAAAAATCTCTGAAACTGGAGACACTTATCTCCCTCACCAGCTTTAAGCACCAGCTGTCAGAGCAGTTCACAGACCCCTGCACCTGTATATAGCCCATCTGTAAATAGCCCAACCAACTACCTCATCCCCTACCATATTTATTGATTTATTTTGTTCCTTTGCACCACAGTTTTTCTACATTGCACATTCATCTACTGCACATCTACCATTAAAGTGTTTAAATGCTATATTGTAATTACTTTGCCACCATGGCCTATTTATTGCCTTACCTTCCTCATCCTACCTCATTTGCACTCTTTGTATATAGATTTGTTTTATTGACTGTATGTTTGTTTTATGTTTGGAGGGAAAAGGGGGAGGCTTGCAAGCCGAAGAAAACCATCCCAACCGTGAAGCACGGGGTGGCAGCATCATGTTGTGGGGGTGCTTTGCTGGAGGAGGGACTGGTGCACTTCACAAAATAAATAGCATCATGAAGGAGGAAAATTATGTGGATATATTGAAGCAACATCTCAAGACATCAGTCAGGAAGTTAAAGCTTGGTCGCAAATGGGTCTTCCAAATGGACAATGACCCCAAGCATACTTCCAAAGTCGTGGCAAAATGGCTTAAGGACAACAAACTCAAGGTATTGGAGTGGCCATCACAAAGCCCTGACCTCAATCCCATAGAAGATGTGTGGGCAGAACTGAATAAGCGTGTGCGAGCAAGGAGGCCTTCAAACCTGAGTCAGTTACACCAGCTCTGTCTGGAGGAATGGGCCATAATTCACCCAACTTATTGTGGGAAGCTTGTGGAAGGCTCCCCAAAACGTTTGACCGAAGTTAAACAATTTAAAGGCAATGCTACCAAATACTAATTGAGTGTATGTAAACTTCTGACCCACTGGGAGTGTGATGAATGCTGAAATAAATCATTCTCTCTACTATTACTCTGACAATTCATGTTCTTAAAATAAAGTGGTGATCCTAACTGACCTAAGACAGGGAATTGTTTACTAAGATTAAATGTCAGGAATTGTGAAAAACTGAGTTTAAATGTATTTGACTAAGGTGTACGTAAACTTACGACTTCAACTGTATATTTTTTTTAATTAAGACATATATAAATCTTTCAAACATTTTACATCCTAAAAATTGGGAATAAGCAAAGACTTTGATATCTGGTCAAACAGATGGAAAAGGGGTCTTAAAAAACATGTACCAGGAATAAGTCTTAAAAGTTAAAAGATATCAACACTTATCTTTCGTTATTTGAGAAATGTTTCTGCCTTCTGTAAGTTTAAGAAACACTGCCTTCTGTAAGTTTAAGAAACACTGCCTTGTGCAAGTTTAAGAAACACTGCCTTCTGTAAGTTTAAGAAACACTGCCTTCTGTAAGTTTAAGAAACACTGCCTTCTGTAAGTTTAAGAAACACTGCCTTCTGTAAGTTTAAGAAACACTGCCTTGTGCAAGTTTAAGAAACACTGCCTTCTGTAAGTTTAAGAAACACTGCCTTCTGTAAGTTTAAGAAACACTGCCTTCTGTAAGTTTAAGAAACACTGCCTTCTGTAAGTTTAAGAAACACTGCCTTCTGTAATTTTAAGAAACACTGCCTTCTGTAAGTTTAAGAAACACTGCCTTCTGCCTTGAAATTCCAGTCCCAAAAACTAACCTATCTGTAAGACACTTTCTCATTTCTCTCCCGGATGAGGAGGGAGGATAAGGAAAGTTCACCGACTAATTAGTTATAGTTTTTTAATGTATTATCAAGTGAATAAAACTCGAAATTCTGTTACCAAATAAGTAACGGAATTCCAAAGAATCACTAACGGAACTTTTGGAATTGAATTGGCTACAATCGGAAATCATAGTTGTCACAACCCACAATTGGTTTCACAAATTTGGACAGCACAGTAGAGTAGAGTACAGTAAAGATAAGTAGAGAACAGTACACAGTAGAGCACACTAGAGTTGAGTACACTATAATGTAAAGTACTGTAGTGTACTGAACTATACTTTGCTTTACTGTGCTGTACTGTGCTGAACTCTGATCTACTCTACTGTACTAAACTCTGCTCTACTGTACTCTACTGTACTGAACTTTGCACTACTCTACTGTACTGTACTGAACTCTACACTACTGAGCTCTTCTGTGCTGTACTTTGATGTTCAAACTTGTGAAACATAGACGTCTATGATTGGTCCGGTCCAGACCAACCAAATATGGTCTTGTTTAGGGCCAGAGTTCATTAAAATAATAGTGTGTAGAATAATACCCAAATATGTATAGGAGGATATTGCATAGTTCTACCTTTATGTACCTAGTTAGGATACATCACCATGAAGAGAATGACATTCATATCCATAATTATGCACTTCTGTATAGTACAGATCATGGACCCATGATTAAATTCCGTTCCTGCAATTCCGTTACCGATTGTAAATCCACTTCACTTACTGTAGTTCAATACCAAAATATAATTTTCAAAGTTAAGGTGTCATGTCATAGCTGACACTCCGTTATTTCTGCTGACATCTTTGAATCTTAATTCAGAGCAGATATTTAACATTGTTTTGGGAAAACGTGGTCACATTTTGTTACCAAACTTTACATCTCCACAGTTCTTCCAGTAAATGTGCTTTAGTAAAATGTTCAGTGTAACTTGTTAAAAGTAGTCCTTGTGCATAGAGTTGTATGGTTTGTTAGACTTTTAAATCAATGTTTTTTGTTTGGCATACATTTTAAAGTGAAAAATCTAATTCTCAGCGCAATTCCGTTACAGTGGAAACACTTTTCAGAGATTATTGTCTGTTTCCTCGCACAACTTTGATTGTCTCTTGTTTATCCATAGAAAGAGATTTCCATAAACCCTATATTGGAAAACTCCTCTGGTGTGTGTGTGTTGTTGTAACGCCCAGGCCCGAGTTTACAGGCTGGAGCGTTTATGGTTTTGTCTTGTTGTAGGGTTTTGTCTGTTCTAGGTGTCGTGTTTCTATGTTGGGTAATGGTTCCCAATTAGAGGCAGCTGTGTGTCGTTGTCTCTAATTGGGAACCATATTTAGGTTAGTAGGTTTCACTCTGGGTTCGTGGGTTATTGTATGTTCATAGCTGGTTTTGTTTGTCAGTTACGTTCTTCGTTTATTGTTTTGTTCCGTCTCGTCTCGTTCCCGTGTTATAATTAAATATGTATTCTGGCTACATCGCTGCGTCTTGGTCTGTTCCCTCAGAAGAGAAACGTGACAGAATAACCCACCAAACAAAGACCAAGCAGCGAGAGACCCGGGAGCTTAGGTCTTGGGAAAGGGATCTATTTTATGGAAGTGCTTGGGACCAGCCTGGGGAGTATCGTCGGCCCAGAGAGGAACTGGAAGCAGCGGCGGCTGAGCGGCGCAGGTGTGAGGACTTGATGGGAGCATGGGATCCGGAGAGAGGAAGGTTTCTCAGACCTCGCCGGGCTAGGAAGCCCGTAAGGCAGCCCCAAGAAACTTTTGGGGGGGGGCACACGAGGAGGTTGGCCGGTTCAGGAGGGACTCCTGAGCCAACTCCTCGTGCCTTGAGGAGAGAGAGTTTGGGAGAGCGTCGCAGCGAAGGGAGGCCGTGCTATGCAGTGTTGCGCACGGTTTCCCCTATAGGGATTCAGAGGCCGGTGCGAGTGATTCCCGCTCCACTCATCAGTCGGGCGAAAATAAGTGTTCAGCCAGAAAAGTGGTGCCATCGCTGCGCACTAGGTCCCCAGTGCGCCTCCTGGGACCCGTATATCCTGCTCCAGTTCCGTGTGCGGTGTCTCCGGTACGTGTCCGCAGCCCAGTGCGAGAGATCCCAGCGCCACTCATTGGTCGGGCCGAGGTCTGTGTTCTACCTGGGAGAGTGGTGCCAGCTCTGCGAGCCAGGCCTCCAGTGCGCCTTTTGGGTCCATGTTATCCTGTGGTCCTACGGCAGAATCTCCGGTACGAATCCACAGCCCAGTCCGAGAGATTCCAGCTCCACTCACCCGTGAGGCCAGGGTTAGTGAGCTAGCTGGAGGTATGTCGGCTCTCCGTATCAGGTCCCCGGTCCGGGTGGAGGTTTCTACACGTCCAGTCCCGGTTCCACGCTCCGAGATCCCCGTTCCACGCTCCGAGATCCCCGTTCCACGCTCCGAGATCCCCGTTCCACGCTCCGAGATCCCCGTTCCACGCTCCGAGATCCCCGTTCCACGCTCCGAGATCCCCGTTCCACGCTCCGAGATCCCCGTTCCACGCTCCGAGATTCCCGTTCCGTGTTCCCAGTCCGTGTAGTGGTTTCTGCACGTCCAGTCTCTGCTCCGCGCGCCCAGCTCCCCGTGCGCTCCGAGAGTCCAGCGCGTCCTGCTCCGGCCCCGCGCACCCAGCTCCCCGTGCGCTCAGATAGTCCAGCGCGTCCTGTCCCGGCTCCGCGCACCCAGCTCCCCGTGCGCTCAGATAGTCCAGCGCGTCCTGTCCCGGCTCCGCGCACCCAGCTCCCCGTGCGCTCAGAGAGTCCAGCGCGTCCTGTCCCGGCTCCGCGCACCCAGCTCCCTGTGCGCTTAGAGAGCCCAGTTCGGCCTGTTCCCGCTCCCCGCACCAGAGTGCGCGTCCCGAGTTCCAGTGAGCATCACGAGTCCGGTACTGCCAGTTCCTGCACCACGCACCAGAGTTCCAGTGAGCATCACGAGTCCGGTACTGCCAGTTCCTGCTCCACGCACCAGAGTTCCAGTGAGCATCACGAGTCCGGTACTGCCATTTCCTGCTCCACGCACCCGAGTTCTAGTGAGCATCGTGAGTCCAGTACGGCCAGTCCCTGCTCCACGTACCAGAGTCCCCGTGAGCATCGTGAGTCCGGTAAGGCCAGTTCCAGCTCCACGTACCAGAGTCCCCGTGAGCATCGTGAGTCCGGTAAGGCCAGTTCCAACTCCACGCACCAGAGTTCCAGGAGATGGTCCAGGGCCTCCGGTTCAGGATGTCAGACCAGCATGGCCAGCACCGGAGCCCCCACCTGGGACGAAGTGACCCACCGAGAACCCCCCCACAGACTTTTCGGCGCGTCCGGAGTCCGCGCCTTTGGGGGGGGGGGGTACTGTAACGCCCAGGCCCGAGTTTACAGGCTGGAGCGTTTTGGTTTTGTCTTGGTGTAGGGTTTTGTCTGTTCTAGGTGTCGTGTTTCTATGTTGGGTAATGGTTCCCAATTAGAGGCAGCTGTGTGTCATTGTCTCTAATTGGGAACCATATTTAGGTTAGTAGGTTTCACTCTGGGTTCGTGGGTTATTGTATGTTCATAGCTGGTTTTGTTTGTCAGTTATGTTCGTCGTTACGTTCTTCGTTTATTGTTTTGTTCCGTCTCGTTCCCGTGTTATAATTAAATATGTATTCTGGCTACATCGCTGCGTCTTGGTCTGTTCCCTCAGAAGAGAAACGTGACAGTTGTCAGTGTCTACGTTCTTCAGTCTTTCCACCAGGTGAGGTGAATAATATAGTCTGTCCTTCTTCATGATCACAGACGGCTAGCTTGTCAGAGTAGACAGGAGAGAGAAAGACCATTGTAAATACAACCCATATTTATGTTTATTTATTTTCCCTTTTGTACTTTAACTATTTGCACATTGTTATAACACTGTATGTAGCTATAATATGACATTTTAAATGTCTCTATTCCTTTGAAACTTTTGTGTATAATGTTCATTTTTTAACTGTTCATTTTTTTATTGTTAATTGCACATTTGTTTATCTATTTTTCCCATGCCAATAAAGCCCTTTGAATTTAATTGAATTGAGAGAGACTCATTACACTAAACACCACATTAACCCCCCATAGAAACGCATTGTGTGCCACCCAAACCTCCACACAATGACATTACACAGTACACAACAACACAGTACAATACAATTCACAATCCGGCACCACTACAAACATTCATCCAACCCCTCCTCTCCTGCTGTGCAGACAGCCCTCCTGACCCCCCCATACCTCCTGAAACATCTCCACACTGTTAATCATTTTATAGAACTCAAAATCAACCCATTTCATAGAGAATGTGTCTTCATCTAAGCACTCTCCCCTCCACATGCAGAGAGAGAGAGAGTTTTTATTCTTGTCACCATTTGTTTTGGTAATGTAAATTCCATTACATTAGACCTAATCATCCTGAAGTCAATTAAATGAAATTCCCAGAGTTAGAAAGAAAGGGGGGGACTGGCAGCATATGGCTGGCATTTGTAGATCGTGCTGCTGCAAGGTTGCAAAAACCTTTGGTGGCTAATTAAACCGTACGGCTGTTCTTCCCTTGGCAGTAAGGCAGCGTGGCTGCAGCGATATAGAGCCTTTGAAAACATCGCCAGCTTTCATGTGCAGAGCTGATGTAGGCCTAGGAGTCTGAATAATATTACCCAGTGAAGATGACCGCGGTCTTGCATTTTGTGTTTCAGTCATCTTCAAAAACATTTGAATTCACTTGGTTGTCGTGAGGAATTTAATTCAACAGACTTTTTAATTCGTCATACATGCCAGGCGTCATACTAGAGAATGGAGGGGTTCAAGAAAAGGATAGAACGTTGTAAAACTCTTTATTAGGTTGTGGACTGGTTCTGACCAGTAACAAACCAACACCACAGCAGTGTGTATGGCTTCCAGACAAGTAGTCCTGCAGGACACATCTCATCAAGAGATTGGTGTAGCAGTCTAATGACCGGCTGTAGCTGTAGTATTTATACTGTAGCTTAATGGAGAGTGCATTGTCAGGCAACTAGGCATTAAAGCTGCTTTGTGGAAAGGAAGAGGACTTGGTGTCATTAGTCTATACTTAAGCAATAAGGCCAGAGGAGGTGTGGTATATGGCCAATATACCACGGCTAAGGGCTGTTCTTAGGCACGATGGAATTTAGAGTGCCTGGACACAGCCCTTAGCCGTGGTATATTGGCCATATACCACAATACCTCATTGCTATTATAACTGGTTACCAATGTAATTAGACCAGTAAATCATATTTTTTGTCATACCCATGGTATACTGTCTGATATACCACAGCTTTCAGGCAATCAGCATTCAAGACTCAAACCACCCGTTTTATAGTTATGATTTTATCATTCATACTCTAAATGGATGGCTTTACTCTTTCAGTAAGGATGAGCAACTTGCACCTCTCTTTCTCACTCGCACTCTCTGTCTGTTCTCCCTCTCCCCACGTCTCTATCTTTCCCCCCGTCTCTCTTTTTCTCTCCCTCAAGCGGTGCTCAGTGCTACTTCAGTTGAACAGCCTTCCTGAGTCTGTCTCCATCGCCTAGGTAACGCTGCGCCAAGTTTCCTCTCTGTCTCTCACCCCCGCAGCCGAGGGTGCTGGGATGTGAGTCCGATCACGAACATAGTCGTGGCATCACCGAACAAACCCACCTACACATCCATCCACCTCTCCTCCACCCATGTCCACCACATGACACACTTAGAATAATACATATACCGTTAAGTGACTTACAGTCATGCGTACATACATGTTTTTTAACATATGGGTGGCCCGGGGAATTAAACCCACTATCAAGGCGTTGCAGCACTATGCTCTACCAACTGAGCTACCACTTGACTCTCCATCTAATCCATTCATTCATTAGTTGAAGGTACGTTTGTCATTCTCCTGCTAGTTAGAGACTAGTGTGTCTCTAGTCATTATCGTATCTACTGTCCTGTCCACACACACACATACATGAATGCCACAGGAGGTTGGTGGCACCTTAATTGGGGAGGATGGGCTTGTGGTAATGGCTGGAGCGGAATGGGTGGAATGGTATCAAACACATGGGTTCTATGTGTTTGATGCCATTCCATTCGCTCTGAACGCACACTCCCGCTCACACACACACAAACGCTCTCTCTCTCTCTCTCTCTCTCTCTCTCTCTCTCTCTCTCTCTCCATTCCATTCAAAGGGATTTATTGGTTTATCTGGGTTATTTCTCTCTCTCTCTCTTTCCTACTCTCTCTCTCTCTCTGGTACTCTCTCACACTTTCTCTTTCTCTCCTTCTCTTTCTCTTTCTCTTTCTCTTTCTCTTTCTCTCCTCTCTCACTCTCACTCTCTTTCTCTCCCTTTAAAATATCATACGACCCTCCAAGCCCCCTCAACCAACCTCAGATCCTCAGATGAGCTTAGAGACCAATCCTATACTCAAAGTCAGGAATATCTCTATCTCCAGCATCCTGTCTTTTTCCACCGTCATTGTCATGCAGATTGAGGCTTTATAATAGAGATTGCTAGCCTCTCTAGACCCAGTGAGGGATCTCTCCACTGTGTCCTTATCACAGGGGCCATTACGCTGATTGCATTGTTACCATTATCTGACGGATGAGAGAGCCAGCTACACAGGAGGCTGGAACTGGGGATGACAAGGGGGAACGGTGGGTCCCTGCTAGAGGTTGTGCTGGGTTAGTTAGGTGGTTTGAGGTGTGGGGGAGGTGGACACTGGGCTGTCCACTGAGAGAGAGAATGGAGGAAAACAACTAACATGACTGGGTGTGGGTGAGGTGTGCAGTCAGGGGGTTTGGGTGAAGAAGTGTGTATTATTTACGTTACGCTCCTGAGTGTGTGTAGGTACTTGTATGTCTGTGTGTGTATGCATGCATAGGTGTGTATAGGTAGGGGATTTATCATCATGGTACATGAGTAGGTTCACAGATGTATGTGTGTATCGGGCTGTGTGTGTGTGTGTGTGTGTGTGTGTGTGTGTGTGTGTGTGTGTGTGTGTGTGTGTGTAGGAGGGGGAGTTATAAGGCACGTCATTCTAATACAGGGAGCTGCAGTTGCCTGGCTACCGGCGGGGGCTGCACTTGTCTCCCACACACACACACAACTACGCTGCACCAGTCAATGAGTGCACACACACATACACACACGCACACATACACACACTCCTCCATCTCTATTTCTGAGACGTACACACAAGGCTCCTCTCTCTTCACTCGCCGGCTCTATCTTCGCTGTGACAACACCGCCACATCTCAGCTCTGTAAGCTTAGCTAGCTACCTTGCCTCTAACAGAGAGCCTTGTCAATCTGTTAGCTCGCTACCGTCCCTGTAACAGAGAGCCTTGTCAATCTGTTAGCTAGCTACCTTGCCTCTAACAGAGAGCCTTGTCAATCTGTTAGCTCGCTACCGTCTCTGTAAGAGAGCTTTGTTAATCTGTTAGCTAGCTACCTTCCCTGTAACAGCAAGCCTTGTTAATCTTGCTTTGGAGAGACTAGAGGGTAAAGGGATCCTTCTGGAAAATGGACACAGACAATCTGGAGTGGTACACTAAGAACGATGCCGACGTGAAGGTAGGGAAAAGAGGGGAGGAGGAGATAGAATGAGGGGAGGAGAGAGAAGGGGAGGAGTCAAGCAGTGTTTTGTATATGTGTTTTGTCTATGTGTTTTGTCCATTTGTTTTGTCCATGTGTTTTGTCTCTGTGTTTTGTTTATGTGTTTTGTCTCTGTGTTTTGTCTATGTACGTGCTCACGGGTTCTGTTGTGTTCTGTTTCTGTCTGGTTTGTAGCATGAGACAGATTATGATCTACAGGACTTTAATGAGGACCAGCCAACCTTTTGATACAGGATGCAGGGAACTGTCACCTGTTATAAAGCGAAGGGCGCTAGTGTAGGCGGCATCCAAAGGTTTAAGAGTAGTGGAACTGGCACGAAAGTTGAGTGTACAACTTTCTGTCTGACAGGACACTGTGTGCTTTCTGATGGTGTCAAGTCAACTTACCTCGATGTTACTAAATGGGTCCCGCAGGGGTCGATTTTGGGACTTGCCCTCTTTACTATTTATATAAATAATGTTGGTCTGTCTGCAAAAACCTGTAACAGTCATCTGTATGCAGATTACATTGTTATGTACACTACTGCCGCTACGGCTGACCAGGCTATGTTGGAGCTGCAATCTGATTTTGTAGAAGGACCTTGTTGATTTAAAATTGGTACTTAATGCCGAAAAAACTAAATGTATGCTGTCTTCTAATTCTCATAGAAATATTTGAGATGGTTCATACATTTATGCATTGGATGGTTATTTCATCGAGCAGGTTCCCGCCTATAATTATCTGGGCTTTTGGATTGACAATAACTTGACATTTAAAAAAACATATGGTGACACCATTTATCGGAATGCAGCAGACACTACTCTTAAACCTTTGGATGCCGTCTACCATAGCGGCCTTCGCTTTATCACAGGTTACAGTTTCACTACGCATCACTGCATCCTGTATCAAAAGGTTGGCTGGTCCTCATTAGAGTCCCCTAGATCACTTCATTACTCCTTTTTGCTTACAAAGCTAGCATATGGAGCAACAACCGTCCTGGTATAGGGATACCGATCCCGTAGAGGTTCCGACCTACCAAACGTACTGTTCAAAATGTAAAATGTGCGACACCAAACCAGTTCACAGGGATGGTTAACTCTTAAGGTTCCACTAGTACTTATCAATCTAGGTAAATCTTCCTT
This sequence comes from Brachymystax lenok tsinlingensis, assembly GCA_030435695.1. Taxonomy (NCBI): domain Eukaryota; kingdom Metazoa; phylum Chordata; class Actinopteri; order Salmoniformes; family Salmonidae; genus Brachymystax; species Brachymystax lenok. Next base: position 23,611,233 of record CM059810.1, read on the forward strand.
CACTTTTAGTCCCCCCCCTATTTTTGGATTAGCCTACAAAACTCCCTGCATGTGCACCTTGACTCTCTGGCGCCTCTAGGGCAGTTCAGGACTTTAATGTTGAATGAATCTGATGATAATTGAAACTGTTTGGATTTAATGGGAATAATTGTATTTGTGGCGTTTGAAGCTGTAGTGTTGATTCTGTCATTTGTAGTTTATTTTATGTAAATAGGGGGAATCTGACTGTCTCAAGGTTGTTGCTGTTGCTGTGTGCCTCCTCTGTGTGATACCAACATACATGCTGGTGTTTTCACTGATCCATGTACAACATCTCTCGAATCTGTTTGGGTAATGGTGACCGGCACACCATGTGAAATGTCAAACTACGTTTCTTATCAGTACGCATTTAAGGCTACTGTGCTGTTCGTTAGTAGTCTGCATCCACGCTCTAGTCATTGTTATTGGGAGAATGGTCTATTACAGCTGAATAGTCAGCCATTTTCAATGTATTATCAGTTCCGAAATGCAAGACTGATGTACATGAGAATAGAACATCCTTTTGACCTGAATGCATCCCTCAATCCATGAATAAGGATCACAGAGCATTGCCTGTGTTTTGGTGTAGTCCATCTCTTCCTCTTCTCTGTGTGTCGCAGATAAAGATGTCCCAGGTGAAACAGGTGGGCCTGCTGGCTGCCGGATGCCAGCCCTGGAACAAAGATGTGTGTGCTGCCAGTGAAGACCGGTTCGCTTACTGTGCAACACTTGCTATATATGTCTACCAGGTTATTAGCTTCACAAACATCGGTGTGTGTGTGTGCGCATGTGTGCGCCTGTGTGTGAGCGCAAGCGTGTGGTCGCGCGTGTTGGCATACGTGCGTCTCTCTTTGTGTGTGCTCTCTCACTTCTCTGTGGAAAGGACATTCAAAAGAGATGTCTAATCTTCAAGTGATTCCTGTCGTTGACGTTTTCCTTATCTATCGCTATCTGTGCCACTCCATCTGTTTACATATGCAACACCAATACCAATATATTCCTCGTCGTTCCCATCTGCACCCATGCAGTTGGACCACAGATACAATGAGTTCAAGCTTCGAGCCATCATGTCAGAGCACAAGAAGACCATCACAGCCATATCGTGGTGCCCACACAACCCCGAGGTGTTCGCCAGCGCCAGCGCTGACAACCTGCTCATCATCTGGAATGTGGCAGAGCAGAAGATTGTGGCCAGACTGGATAACACCAAAGGTACTGATAATGAACTATGCCCAGTGGAGGCAGATGTACAGGGAGTGGGTGGGCCAGAGGGGGGTGTTCCCTAGGAGAAAACATTTTGAAACAGAGTGAAACAAGGTGGAGCGGAAAGCTGTGGCCAGACTAGATAACACCAAATGTACTGAACATAGAGACACATGGTCTGTATAACGCAAAAGATACTGGTTCTGATCAATCATCAGAATGGAAATGAGGAATGACTGTGGACCAGTGGTAAGGGAGTTTACCTGGGAGTAGGCTCCTCTTTAGACACTACTGATGGGAGATGTGTCAGAGAGGCTAGAGAGAGTAGGTTGGCTTGCCTTGTGAGGGTGACTCACTGTAGTGAAGTGTTTGTGTGCTTAGTAATGTCATTAGTACTGGCTATTGTTGGTGCTACATTGACTCCTAACAGGAGGGAGATGGCTGATGGCTGGGGTGGTTTGGTGTTATTTGTTTTTCTAGGAGAGAGTGTGTGTGTGGGTGGCGGGGTTGTGAATGTGTTTTTGTTTGTGTGTGTGTTTTCTGTGTGTGTGTGTTTTCTGTTTTCTGTGTGTGTGTGAGTGTATCTAATGTGTCTCTAACCCTTGTGTACAATCACCCAGGCATCCCAGCGTCTCTGAGCTGGTGCTGGAACGCAGGTGACGGCGTGGCGTTTGTGTCCCACCGGGGCCCCCTCTACCTGTGGGCCATCAGCGGGCTGGACGCCGGCGTCACCATCCACAAGGAGGCACACAGCTTCCTGTCTGACATCTGTCTGTTCCGCTGGCACCCCGTCAAGAAAGGCAAGGTGGTGTTTGGACACACGGACGGGAGCCTCTCCATCTTCCAGCCAGGTAAGACTAAGGCTGCATCTCAATAGTCTAAAGATAGTCTAGACTGAGGCTACACCTCAATAGTCTATAGATAGTCTAGACTGAGGCTGCATCTCAATAGTCTATAGATAGTCTAGACTGAGGCTGCATCTCAATAGTCTATAGATAGTCTAGACTGAGGCTGCATCTCAATAGTCTATAGATAGTCTAGACTGAGGCTACACCTCAATAGTCTATAGTCTAGACTGAGGCTACACCTCAATAGTCTATAGATAGTCTAGACTGAGGCTGCACCTCAATAGTCTGTAGATAGTCTAGACTGAGGCTGCATCTCAATAGTCTAAAGTGGCTTCCTCTCTTTGTCTTATCTCCTTCATTTGCGCTGATGTGAAAGAACTGGTCAGGCGTTTCGCTATTACAAACAATTTTACATTTGAGTCATTTAATGATTTTAGTAGGGAAAAACAACCACATATTACAGTTATTGCAAGTACAGATGTAGGATCTTAATTTGAGTCAGTTTGCTACAGCAGGAAAATTATCCTGCAACAACAGGAAATATAAATTATTATGTGGATTATAATTAATGGATATTTTCTGTAGAGGTTGATACATTTTTTGTTAGGGCAAATCAAGACTGACATTTTAAAGTGACAATTATATAGTATAGAAGCCTTTTAAAACCTTGAATACACTACAAGTTTGCATTTCCTGCCGTGCAGGAAAATTCTCAGCAACAAAAGAGTGATCAAATTAAGATCTTACATCTGTAGACCCTTCTTGAAATAGCTGCTATCAGCAGAATCAGTGCCAGGAAGAAAAAACACTTACAACCTTTAAATATGTATTTATTCTTCCACATGAGAACCTTTATTTGGTACCTCCAGGTATTACATTAGGGGCTGTGGTGACTTTATTTAGTCAGTTGATGCAGCAGGTCTCCTGTCCTAGGATCTAAAACCAGAAGCACGTGTTGCGCCCGGAGTCTTTAGAGGGGACGGACGAGGAGGACCCAGTCACAGCGTTGGAGTGGGATCCCCTGTCTACAGACTACCTCCTAGTGGCCAACCTGCATAATGGCATCAGAATGGTAGACTCAGAGAGGCTCACCTGTGTCACCACCTTCAGCTTCCCCAGTTCAGCTGCCTCTGTACAGTGTCTGGCCTGGGTCCCCAGTGCACCCGGCATGTTCATCACTGGAGGTAAGGACATATTGGGGTAGGGTTTACGGGTAGGGTACAATGGGTTAGGGTGCAGGGTGTAGGGGAGGGAAAGCTGGGTCCCCAGCGCCCCCGGCATGTTCATCGCTAGAGGTAAAAGACATGGGTTGTAGGGTTTAGGGGTAGGGTACTGGGGGTTAAGGTAAGGTCACAGCCCTCTTTACATGAGGTAGGGTATGTTTATCAGTGTAGGTAGCTAGAGGTCAGGTGTGTACGGCTCAGGCCTTTAGAACTTGGGTCAATACCACTGTTTCAACTTGTTCCTTCTGTTTCCAGATTCTCAAGTTGGTGTGTTGAGGATATGGAACGTGTCCAGATCTACACCTCTGGACAACTTCAAACTGAAGAAGACCGGCTTCCATGCTTTACATGTGTTAAACTCTCCCCCAGCCAAGAAATGTAAGCATTAGACACACTACTGACACATTATCTCTGATAATCCACAAATTAGGGTAGAATCCACAGTCTGCAGCACACTCTTAGACAAAAAGGTGCTGTCTACAGCTGTCCCCATAGGAAAACCCTTTGAAGAACCCTTTTTGGCTCCAGGTAAAACTGTTTTGTTTCAAGGCATAATCCTTTTGGTTTCCATGTACAACCCTTTCCACAGAGAGTTGTATATGTAACCCAATAGGGTTCTAGAGGAAAAAGAAAACGCACACCTATTTAGGCGAGGTGCTGGCTGGCGGAGTGGAAAACTTGAAAATAAAGGAGAGCCGCACACTCTAGGAGCTCAGATGCAAAAATGTAATGTCCAATGTTTCGACAGGCAAGCTGTCTTCATCAGGGTATAATCACAAACACCCAATAGGGTTCTACCTAGAACCAAAAAGGGTTACACTATAGGGACAGCTGAAGAACCCTTTTGGATCCCTTTTTTCTAAAAGTGTACAATAACTTCAGAATTTTGGATATGAATGACTCATCTTGTGAAATAAGATTGCTATATCTCTTGGAAAAACTGTAACTTTTCTATAGCATAGTGTGTTCTTTCCCCATTCTTGCTATCACCTGACCCCTCCTGACCCCGCCATTATTTGCCTCCTACCCTCTTTTCAGCCCTGAGCTCCATCTTCCCGACAAAGAACCACTACACATCATCCACCAGTGAGGCTGTTCCTCCTCCTACTCTATCCCAGAACCAGGCCTTCTCCCTCCCCCCGGGCCACGCTGTCTGCTGCTTCATGGATGGAGGGGTGGGGCTCTACGACATGGGAGCCAAAAAGTGGGACTTCCTACGAGACCTGGTGAGGGAGGGAGGGGAAGAGATTGTGTGGGGGTGATAATAAGGGAGGACAAGTGGTAGCAAGGGAGGTAGGGAAATTGGGATGATCCTAAGGGCGTTCTTCTATTTGTTGTTTGTGTCTACATTTCTGTTGTACATAACTCCCAATCCAGTTCATGTTGAAGAAGACCTGACCATGAAACAATATGTTGTTCTCAGGGTCATGTTGAGACCATATTTGACTGTAAATTCAAGCCTGACGACCCCAACCTGTTGGCGACAGCCTCGTTTGATGGGACCATTAAGGTGTGGGACATCAACACCCTCACGGCGGTTTATACGTCTCCCGGCAACGAGGGTGTGGTCTACTCTCTGTCCTGGGCTCCTGGTAAGACATGGGGAGAGAACACACACAGACCATAATACTTTTGGTGTTTCTCAATATGCATTCTCCCGTGTTCCACACTCTCGTGCTCTGAGTGCATTCTCCGAGAACGTTCTTGTGAGGAAGAGAGTGTGGAGAACGCATAAAACATGACATTTGAGAAGCACTCCCTGCTGTATTACCTCACGCTGCACCTCCCCATTCAGTGAACCTTCTTCCAGCCAGGACAATGGCAACAATAGAGACAAAACAAGATATACACAAAGCAAATGTTTTACTTCATAACTATCAGCTAGCTATATGTGAATTGTAATAATCTAGCTAACCAGATAGTTTAACAGCCAAAAATAACCTAGAACGAGTGTTATGGAAGGTAAATGTAAATTCTTCGGCGGTAGCTAGCTACCAATTCTTCGTGGTTTCCTAGCTAGCTAACAGTAGTAGCTAACATGTCCCCCTATTGGATTACTAGGCTTGCTATCTATGCACAGTACAGTGGATATTGTAGGCAGGTAAACATGCCAAAAATAACACACTATGCATTTCTTAATGTATCAAGAAAAAACATTCTAGTCAGTTTATTTTCTCTCGCTTCAGCTCAAATAATGGTCATTGATTTAAAAAATATTGCGTGTTTTTTTACATGGTTGCGTCATATTTCTGTGCACTTTCCATTGAAACTTGCATCTATGCACGCGTCAAAATATGTACAAATGGAGTACGCAGCCGAGAAGTGCCCTCCATGTCCCGTTTCGCATACTTTGATACTCCAACCTTCCCATGCTCTAATTCGAATCACCCTTTATATACCATGATTCGTTATGTTGACTTTTATTTTGAAAACTACTCTTCTGGTGATGAATAGATGTTTTATGAACGCCTTAAGTATATATTTTCAAGTAGTGTCACCTTGAGTTTCCCATTAGTAATGATTTACTGGATATAAATTAAGAAGTCAACGTTATGCCTGTTTTTAAATGATTCAAACCATGTCATGAAATATGTTGCGCTTTCTTGCGTTAGTTCATTTGGAAGTCGTAAATATGTCTCTTGTTATCTTCGTGCGTGTTCTTCGAAAGGAGACCTGAACTGCATAGCCGGAGCCACGTCCCGGAACGGTGCATTCATCTGGGATGTGAAGAAAGGCAAGATGATCACACGATTCAATGAGGTACGTCAACAACACTGACGAAAACCATGACAGCCATAAGGGCTTTTCACACTACTGAGCCGAACCGAGCTAAACCAAACCAAGCTGTACTGAGCTAGCCTGGTTACGCATCCACTAGCCAGCACAATAGTGATCTATCAATAATCTCTTTAGTTTATCAATATATATTTTTTTATGTCATAGCCTTTTTGTTCCCTTGTGTACTCAACAGCATGGGAATAATGGTATCTTCTGTATCGCATGGAGCCATAAGGACTCTAAAAGAATAGCCACATGTAGTGGTGACGGCTTTTGCATTATTAGGACCATCGACGGCAGGGTCTTACACAAGTACAAGCACCCTGCTGCTGTGTTTGGTTGTGACTGGAGCCAGAATAACAAGTAAGAGTCCAGTTGTGTAGTTCACCTTTCATACTGTATAACAAGTATACTGGAAGATATAGTTAGTTACCTATATTCTACTAGATCTTATATCTATATCCTCTTTCTTTCTTCCTTCCTTCGCTCTCTGTCTCTCTTTCTTTCTTTCTTTCTCTCACTCTTTTTTTTGTTCTCCCTCTCCATTCCCAGAGACATGATAGCCACGGGTTGTGAGGATAAAAGCGTGCGTGTGTACTACCTGGCCACCAGTTCTGACCAGCCACTCAAGGTGTTCACGGGTCACCTGGCCAAGGTGTTCCACGTGCGCTGGTCTCCTCTCCGAGAGGGTATTCTCTGCAGTGGCTCAGATGACGGGTACATGCAGTACATTAATACATTATTCATATATGTTCTTTCACTGAGTCTCACAGCACATTGCATTAGGGTAATTTATCACATCCACCAATGTGTAACAGTACCTGAGTAATGCATGGTAAACACTTTGTACTGATACACAGATACTCATGATAGTTATTTGATATGCTACCATTATCAGTACAGATGCCATTGGTTTGAGTAGTCACTCTATTACTCTATGTATATGGGAGTCCGTATATAACCTCTCTCTCTATCTCTCGCTCTTTCTCTCTCACACTCTCTCTCTTTTTCTCTCTCTTGCTCCCTTTCTCTCTCCCTCTCCCTCCCTCCCCTCACCTCCCTCCCCCCTCTCCAGGACTGTGCGTATCTGGGATTATACCCAGGATGCCTGTATCAACGTGCTGAGTGGTCACACGGCGCCAGTCCGAGGCCTGATGTGGAACACAGAGGTGCCCTACCTGCTGACCAGCGGCAGCTGGGACTACACCATTAAAGTCTGGGACACCAGGGACGGAACCTGCCTGGACACCTGCTATGACCACGGAGCTGATGTTTATGGTAGTGATCCTAAGTATTGTTAGGTTTTGCGTAGATTCAACTGAGATAGGAACGATAATACACCTGAACTTGGTTAAAATAATTGTTTAATTCAAAAGTTAATAAATGGCAAATACAATTTCCGTATATACGGGTTCACTGTAACATCACGCAGGACGGAACAAAGAACTGCCTTTCTGCTGATAACATGGGTATATGTTCTGACAGAGTTAGTTCCTGCTTCGTAAGCTGGCCTATCAGAACAGTGGCTAGGCGTGGTTTAGATTTGCCTGGCCAATCGTTGTCACACAGGCTGGTCCCAGCCTCTTTGGCGCTCTTTTTGATTTATCTTCTTTCTTGACATTTCAGTACTTTTCCACCAGCCAGGGTCTTGTAGTAAATACCTCACACCCCCCACTTAACCACAAGTCAGCAACTTTCTCAAGATGTCCGCACAGGGGTTACACATACACAAGTCCCTACTGACTAACCCCCAATATGATTATTAGCAATTAGCAATTGTCAATACTATCATGGTAAAAAATGTCAGAACCCCACAGTATTGAATCAGGAACACCACACTAAAATAGACTCAGCCACGGGCCCATTTTCTCTTGAGGGGATCATTTCTAGACTGCAAATTGACCGCAAAAAGCCGCAAGAGCTGATTTGTTGGTGTTTTCACAGCCTTTTATGTCCAACAAGAAAAAATTCAAAATATATATATTTTTGGGGGGGACCGCCAGTTGGGGAAACCTGCTATGCTTTATAGAGGCCACTGAATGTGAAATTAAATATATAGTACTGTTTCTACACTGACACTGTGTCTGTAATGCTGTAACCTGATCTGATTCCTCCAGGCCTGACCTGCCACCCCAGCCGTCCGTTCACCATGGCCTCATGTTCCCGGGACTCTACGGTCAGGTTGTGGTCCCTCACTCCGCTCATCGCTCCGCTCCTGGTCAACGTCCTGGCTGACCACAGCTGGGACGACATCATCGGCAACACGGGTCAGTCAAATGTTCCGATACTGAAGAAATGTGTTGTGTAGAACATGTACAGTGGAGGGTAACGCACGTAAACACCCTTTATTTGTGCCAGCGTTTACCCACCTTTCGCTGAAAAAATGCATTGAAAATATAGGGAGAGTAACTTCACTTACCGCAATCTGCGTTTTTTGCGCATCTATTTTTTTACCTTTACATCACTGGCCATGTAGAATAAGGAATTGTGTTAGTTCTATGTGCTACATTTCTATCTGTATCCACTCCAGGATTATGGATTCAGTAAACACTCTTCATCACTCTCCCATCAGTCACTATGACTATGTTGTTACAGAAGTGTTAATTACTCATAGCATCAATATGTTGGTTGCTCATAACTCTATCTCCACTGTGAGAGAGTGATAACACAAATATTTATCAGTCCAAACATGACATAGCCTCACAATAACAATTATTCTGAATGACATCATTCTGAATCAGTGTGTGTCTGTATGGTAGAGTACTATATCCCCTCCTCTCCTCCAGATAGGGCCATGGTACCTGGTGCTACCCCCTGCTCTGTGGGAAGGTGTCCAGAGACATCAAGCAGGAGCTGGATAAACTCTCCAGTGATGTACGGATGAAGAAGCTCAGGTGGTTCTCCGAATGTTTCTCTGTGAGTATATTTACTTGCAATTTTCCTTAAATTAATAGCACTCTATTTACAGTCATTTAGTTATTCCAGTCCAGACACATGGTTTTTAATCTGATGGTTTGATGAAAGTATAGTTGTTTTTTCCTTGGCATAGTTTTACGTCATCAGGTATCAAATAATCTATTGATACCCTTCAAGTTAGTACTCCTATTTGGTAGTAATATTAGCACATATTACTGGAATCACCATGTATTATGTACTGTACATACTACCCACTCTTATGAAGTGCTTATGAATACCTTTTTCTATGTTCTTTCTTCCAGCCGCCAGGGGGCAGTCATAACCTGTGGGACCTGGTGTCAGTGATCAACGGGCAGGACGACAGTCTGCTTCCCCAGAGCTACGGCAAGGGCATCATGCACATGAAACACTTGGTCCGCTTCAAAACCGTAAGTCGAACGCTGACTGACTGACTCTCATCTCACACATGATCCAGTCCCTTCAGATCTGCAAACATCCAAGGGTTAGGGCCAAAGGAAAGGGGGATGGAGTGATGTTGGGCCAAGCTTATCAATCAAATTTCTAAGGGGTTCGTTTTCAAAAGAACATCTAACGTTTCACGACTATACACTTACAGTACACATGTCAATGTGTCTGTTCTGTAGTCTGAGGCCCAGGAATTGACCATGGTGAAGATGTCTAAGTTCGGCGGGGGGATCGGGGCTCCCAGTAAAGAGGAGAGACTGAGAGACGCAGCAGAGATCCATCTGAGACTGGGGCAGATCCAGAGATACTGTGAACTCATGGTGGAACTGGGAGAGGTAATGGACTGATTCATTATAGGCCCTAGGCTACACTCTTAGAAAAAGGGTTCCAAAACGGTTCTGCGACTGTCCTCATAGATAGAACCCTTTATGCTTCCAGGTAGAATCCTTTTTGGTTCCTGGTAGAACTCTTTTGGGTTCCGTGTAGAAGGGTTTTACCTGGAACCAAAAGGGTTCTCCTATGGGGACAGCCTTAGAACCATTTTTGGTACTAGATAGCACCTTTTTCTAAGAGTGTAGAACAACTATGGGTGTATCAGGAACAATACATGGACTCATACGGCATTACAGTATGTCCCTCATTAAAGGGTGTCCATTAATGATGATGTTTGTCGTGTTTTCTGTATTTGCCAGTGGGACAAGGCATTGTCAGTTGCCCCTGGTGTATCCATAAAGTATTGGAAGAAACTCATGCAACGGTATGTTTTGAGTTAGTTTGTCAACCTTATTCAAGAGGCATGTTATGGTTACATATACATTTGAGTCATTTAGCAGACGCTCTTATCCAATTAGAACCACAACAGTGGCTGTTGACATTCCTTACTCAATGCATGTGTCCTCGTAGAAGAGCCGACCAGCTGATGCAGGAAGAAAACCATGATGTCATCCCGTACTGCATCGCCACGGGAGACGTGAGGAAGCTGGTCAACTTCTTTACTGCCAGGGGTCAGCTGAACGAGGCGCTGCTAGTGGCTCAGGTATGACGACGTTGACATCCTATGATTTAATTGTCTAATTAGAAAACAAAGTAACATAATATAAAACATGTATTGGTTACAATCGGAACCCCTGTTCTCTAAAGGAGAGAACAAAATACCACCATGTTAATTGACTTGATCTGGATTGATAAAGGTTCATTCAGCCAAATTGCTGTCATCGTCATGCCTTTGTTGTTGTTCTTGTACAGGGAGCTTGTGAAGGCAACATCCACGTGCCTCAGACCGCCGTAATCACCCATACAACCACTACAGACAGCGACGACATACAGGCATATAACGGGTGTGTCCTTTTCACATGAAAATACACCATTTGCCTAATTTTGGTGTGTTCCACAGCATACGTAATCACCATCCTGTCCATGGTGCATTGCATCCATACTGGGCAACTGAATAGCCCCTCATGACCCCTGGCTTGTGAGGCTCAAGGGTAATCTCTGTCGTTCCAGGCTACTGCAGTGTGTATGTAAGGAGCTAGCGGAGTGGTATTTCCAAGATGGCCGTGCTGTGCTGGCGGCCTGCTGTCACCTGGCTGTGGACAACACTGAGGTAAACACACAGACAGGGCATGACGGCGTCAAAGGTTACGTATGATCATCTCTGTATGTTCTCTTGTAATACACACATAACATTCACTGTTGCGTATGCTAGTCGTGCACCTGAAACCTAAAGCTGGTCATGAGCTACCCTCCTGCAGGGTTTTGTTCCAACCCTACTCCCAATACACCCAGTTCTACTAATCAGCGGCTCCTCTGGCCCTTGATTAGCTGAATCAGGTGTTTACGTGTAGGGCTGGAACAAAAACCTACAGAGCACTAATGCCTATGAATGTGAACATAAATGTGCATATTTAGTAGATGCATAATATATCATGTTGTTGTGTGTCCAACACAGCTAGCCATGGCCAGTCTGATCCGGGGTAATGAGCTGGAGCTGGCTGTGTGTGTAGGGCTGGTGTTGGGAGAATCAGCTAATCAGGCCACTCACTACGTCCTGGAGCTACTAGCCAGGAAGTACATGACCGCACCCACCTGGTAAGAGCCAATTACAACCCTCCATGAGAGGGCTAATGAACATGATAGGCTAGATTATATATATTCTCCATGTGATTGTGAATATACAAAGTGCATTTGTTTATCATCTCCATTCTCTCACTTCTTGTAGCTTTCCATCAGTTGGAAGCAGGTATTTTACATTTTTCATGTATCATAACCCTATGTTTAATGCGATAAAGGATTTGACTTTATTTGATTGTACCTGGTCTTGTACAGTACATTACCTCATTCATAAAGACTGCTTAGGTTTTCAAAGGGATGTGTCCTCTGCAATCCAACAACTAGACTAATGTCACCACCCTTCTCCTTCCCAGGGACCTGGCAGCTGACCTTCTCCAGATGATCCCAGACAACGAGGTCCTGCTGGCCAAGCTGTGTGCCTTCTACCCTGGGAGCTCCTCAGAGATAGACCAAATCCATGAAAAAGTTGGTGCTGAAATTCAGCGGAAATTCTCTATTGAGCATCCTTTTTAGTTCAAACTGTGTCCGGTAAACTGGTCCTAGTTGTTTAAACTGAAGAACATAGGTCTATTTCTATTCACAATATGACATGAAAATGTCAACAACAACATTGAATGAAATAATGCATGTTAATAATTGGTGGTGTTGTTTCAGTGTGGTCTTCCCAGTCTGGAGGAGTGCCAGGCGATAGCTGAGTCTGCTGTCAGCGAGGGAGACGTCTTCAATGCTGTCAAGTACTATCTAATGAGTCCAGAACCCGAGGCAGCCCTGCTTGTTGGCATCACCCACGTCAAAGAACAGCTGAGTGATTCTAACTGGACCGTAGACTCTGTCCATCCTATCCTGGACCTTCTGGGTTACATTAGAACGGACCGGCTCATACTTGCCAAGTTCACTGAGTAAGTGAATGGGAATCAGAATGTGTGAGACAACGTCACCTGGGTCTAGGCAGGTAGCCTAGTGGCTAAGAGCGTTGGGCCAGTAACCGAAAGGTTGATTGTTCAAATCCCTGAGCCGACTAGATGAAACATCTGTCAATGTGCCCTTAAGCAAGGCACTAAACCCTAATTGCTCCTGTATGTCACTCTGGATAAGAACGTCTGCTAAATAACTCAAATGTGAGAGGAAGGTTAAAAATACTGCATAGATTGGTCATCAGCCCTCTCACCTTGGATGTTCTTTCTGTGTTATAGAGCTCGAAGTGAGCTGCTCATCCTATCTGGTTACATCGGTGCACTGTTGGCCATCAGAAGGCAATACTCCAGCATCGTTCCTGCACTTTACGAGTATACCAGGTAAGATGCAACAGCCACAGTATGGAACACTTTCTAAATGTCTGTGTTGAACCTACATCACCTAATGCTTCAATGTTGAATTTAAAGCCCTATCTCTGACCTCTCACCTTCCTCCCCAGTCAGTTGATGAAGAGGAGAGAGGTGTCTGTTCCCTTACAGATAGAGCAACTCTCTGTAGAGCTGGAGGCATGGATGGCCTGCACACAGTGTCTCATCAAGTGAGTAGAAGAATTGTCTTATCAATCCATGACACTGATATACTCTACTCTGGCCTGGCCCATACGCTAGTCATCACGTCTAAGTATTGGACTAGCAACTCAAGACAATTTGAGGTTCAAAGTCTGACATTAAAACACACCGGTGTTTACCTGTCTGAATCGTTTGATTCTGTCTCCATGCCACCCAGCTCCAGGGGTCCTAATGAGGCTCCCTACACGCCTCCGTCAGAGGCCCAGAAGGCAGAGCACGCCCGTCTGCTAGACAGGCTCCAGGAGGAGCCACTCAGGGGCCTGGAGGGGCCTGACTATGTCACAGGCTCCAACCTGCCCAGCCACTCTGACGTCCAGGTCTCCTGCTTTACCGGACTCAGGATCCAGGTCAGCCTCAAGCAATCAACCAATTAATAAATCAAAGTGTATTCAGAAAAATACATTTCAGAAAAATACATTGGTCACAAAGGGACAGTTTCGAGGACACAGAATTTGGTTAAGGACTAGGCTTAATCTGGGTCAGGGAAACAAAGGGCTCAGCACCAACCCAGTCCAAAACCGCCATGCTTTCTAACCCTTTATAAAGAGGACCATGCTATATATAACCCATAAGTGGTTACTATTTGTAGTCCCCTAGAGGTGGGTAATCACTATGTGGGTGGTAATCAGTAAAATGCTGCTCAAGCTGTATCCACAGCGATGATTTGAAGTGCCTTTCTGATTCAAGTGTGTCTCAGTCACTTCCTCTGGTGATTGAAGGGGAGAAAGATGACATTACTTCAACCTTTAAACTGTTTTTCTGGCCATGGTGAACTTAAGGTCAATTATGGAAGAATAAAAGTAGTGTTGTGCTTTTCCTTCCTTCACTCAGGGCCCTGTGTTTTTCCTTGAGGATGGTAAATCGGCCATATCATTGAACGACGCCCTTATGTGGGCCAAAGTGAACCCTTTCTCACCTCTGGGGACAGGTGTCCGTCTCAACCCCTTCTAAGAACCAGCCTACCTAACGAGGATGGGCTACAGGACTAATAGCATTTGATTGGTCAGCGTCCGAGGCCAAGGTCACACGACGGTAAAAGGTCAACGTTGGGACCGACACCTGCTCTTCCTGAGAGAAAGAAGGAAGAAGGGATGGACGTTCCAGAACGAAAGAAGAGAGATGGAAGGATGCTTAAAATGAGTTAGCTCCACTATGTGCTTTTTCTATGTGGTTTACAATGTGTGCAGCACAAGTCATCCAGTCATCAGTGTTACAGCTCATCATAGAAAACATGTTGCCCGTACTTAGACACTGACAAAGAGGGTTCGGATGGTTGAGCCGGGTTATAGTGTTTCTATGTAGGAGCGAGACCATTGTAGTATGGCTGTCTTGTTTTAGACACATCGTCACATGCACATCAGTACACAGACAGACAAGTCGACGAGCTATGTAATTCTTATTATGCTCATGGTCATAGCACCAGCATCATTTGATTGATGAATACCATATTTGTGTTGTATTGCTGTTGGTTTAACGTTGCATCAGCATTTCGATTTTGATACAGAAATCAGCCCGCACACAAACATGTACAAATGCAAAGCGTATGATGATGTAGGCTTACAGTGGTAGTTGATCGAAAGCAAACCGATACATAGAAACGTACCTGTTAGCCTTTTATTTAGCTTAGCATCAATCAAATAATTGATGTAGGACTTGATTGCTTTCGCATTAAAACAGCTTAGCAGCATCGTGTCTGTACAGTACTGTGTTTGACTGTGAATGTATAAGACTTCTGCTGGAGAGAGGAAGGTTGTGGACATGTAAAGCTGTCAATTAACTTTATGAATAGGTTATTGTATTGTACATAAGACTGTAATTCCTGTTGAGTTGCGCAGTACTGTTTCAGGGATCACAGTTGCTAGCTAGAAGGGGAGGTAGTTGGTACTGTACATGGCTAGGGACTTGCAAGTGTAATAGCTGTTACGATACTGGATCCATAGAATTAAAACTCATTCTATTGTGGGGTCGATGCTTTAGAATGTCTCAGAGTCTCGTCAGCGCTAACGGGTCATAATAATTCGTAGCCATCACCTGACTGCAGAATTTGAAGTGATTTCATAATGATGACAGGCTTCTGTATGGAATTCATAATTACTATCACAATTTGGCGGACAGGGTGACAACCTGCTAAGACTAGCTAGCTTATATGTTAAACAGAAAGCTGTTATAAAAAGGCAATATTTGACAATCATTTTGCTTTTGAAACACAGACTTGACTAAATAGGCTAATTAATCATTTAAAAAAAAAAATGTAATACCTGAAGGTTGTGCCTTAAGAAAGTAGAAAACTATTTATCACTGCAACATACAGTATATTGGTAAGTAGGTACATTCATGTAAAGAGAGAGGTTTTCTTCCTTCTGCTTAATGAAACAAACATTTATTCAGATAATTTATACAAGTGTTGTAATTTTTTTACTAATGTATTGATATTAGTTTTCCACCTATACTTAAATTATCTTCAAATGCATTTGTTTTTATTTATCTATGTATTTATTTGATTATGTTTTACTTATAGACATGTGTACAGTTTGTACTGCCATTGCAGTTTATAAAATGTGTTCATGAAAATATCAAAATGTTAGTTTTGTAACATAAATACGATACCAATGTAAACATGTAAAATCTGTAAGCAGGATATACAGTTGAAGTCGGAAGTTTACATACACTTAGGTTGTCATTAAAACTCGTTTTTCAACCACTCCACAAATTTCTTGTTAACAAACTATAGTTTTGACAAGTCGGTTAGGACAACTACTTTGTGCATGACACAATACATTTTTCCAACAATTATTTACAGACATATTATTTCACTTATAATTCACTGTGTCACAATTCCAGTGGGTCAGAAGTTTACATACACTAAGTTGACTGTGCCTTTAAACAGCTTGGAAAATCCAGAACATGATGTCATGGCTTTAGAAGCTTCTGATAGGCTAATTGACATAATTTCAATCAATTGGAGGTGTATCCGTGGATGTATTTCCAGGCCTACCTTCAAACTCAGTGCCTCTTTGCTTGACATCATGGGAAAATCAAAAGAAATCAGCCAAGACCTCAGAAAAAATTGTTGACCTCCATAAGTCTGGTTCATCCTTGGGAGCAATTTACAAACACCTGAAGGTACCACGCTCATCTGTACAAACAATAGTACGCAAGTATAAACACCATGGGACCACGCAGCTGTCATACCACTCAGGAAGGAGACGCGTTCTGTCTCCTAGAGATGAACGTACTTTGGTGCGAAAAGTGCAAATCAATCCCAGAACAACAGCAAAGGACCTTGTGAAGATGCTGGAGGAAACCGGTACAAAAGTATCTATATCCACAGTAAAACGAGTCCTATATCGACATAACCTGCAAGGCCGCTCAGCAAGGATGAAGCCACTGCTCCAAAACCGCCATAAAAAAAGCCAGACTACGGTTTGCAACTGCACATGGGGACAAAGATCGTACTTTTTGGAGAAATGTCCTCTGGTCTGATGAAACAAAAATAGAACTGTTTGGCCATAATGACCATTGCTATGTTTGGAGGAAAAAGGGGGAGGCTTGCAAGCCGAAAGAACACCATCCAAACCGTGAAGCACGGGGGTGGCAGCATCATGTTGTGGGGGTGCTTTGCTGCAGGACGGACTGGTGCACTTCACAAAATAGATGGCATCATGAGGTAGGAAAATTATGTGGATATAACTTCCTTTATACTTGTGTACTATTGTTTGAAGCAACATCTCAAGACATCAGTCAGGAAGTTAAAGCTTGGTCGCAAATGGGTCTTCCAAATGGACAATGACCCCAAGCATACTTCCAAAGTTGTGTCAAAATTGCTTAAGGACAACAAAGTCAAGGTATTGGAGTGGCCATCACAAAGCCCTGACCTCAATCCCATAGAAAATGTGTGGGCAGAACTGAAAAAGTGTGTGCGAGCAAGGAGGCCTACAAACTTGACTCAGTTACACCAGCTCTGTCACGAGCAATGGGCCAAAATTCACCCAACTTATTGTGGGAAGCTTGTGGAAGGCTACCCAAAACTTTTGACCCAAGTTAAATATTTTAAAGGCAATGCTTCCAAATACTAATTGAGTGTATGTAAACTTCTGACACACTGGGAATGTGATAAAATAAATAAAAGCTGAAATTAATTATTCTCTCTACTACTTGTCTGACATTTCACATTCTTAAAATAAAGTGGTGATCCTAACTGACCTAAGACAGGGAATTCTTACTAGGATTAAATGTCAGGAAATTGTGAAAAACTGAGTATAAATGTAGTTGGCTAAGGTGTATGTAAACTTCCGAAAAGGTAAGGATCTTCTAAATCAATTGAGAAATTGGTCATGCACCATCTGGTTTTGTGGACAAAATGAAAAAGTCTACCAAAAAAAAAACGACTGAACAAAACCACATCCGAAAAATAAAAGTATAATCTCCAAGACAACCACATCATGGAATAACATTCTTATTTATTAGAGTGAAACAGGTGAGAGGTATGTGAAATGAGTTTTGGCAAAATACTATCCATTTTTCAGTGAGTTATACATATACAGGTCACGTTAATATATACAGTTGATGTCAGAAGTTTACATACACCTTTGCCAAATACATTTAAACTCAGTTTTCACAATTCCTGACATTTAATTCCCTGTCTTAGGTCAGTTAGGATCACCACTTTGTTTTAAGAATGTGAATAGTCAGAATAATAGTAAAGAGAGTGATTTATTTCAGCTTTTATTTCTTTCATCACATTCCCAGTGGGTCAGAAGTTTACAAACACTCAATTAGTATTTGGTAGCAT